>JAWDJD010000002.1:48550000-49245000 GCA_035047305.1 Bradypodion pumilum
AGCATGTTGGTTTACAGACCAGATTTTAGGAAATTAATGTTGCAGATTAGGCTAACTTAGAAGTTGTAGAATAAGAGCTAGGTTTTTCCTCTTTTGGTTTACCATTTTGCTCCTTGCCATTTAATCCAATGCATCCCTACTTGATTCTCTGGGGTTTATGCCCTAATAAGTATGCAAGGAAATGCAGTCTTACATTTATTTCTCATTCTATAGCTTTTAGGACTAAGGATGTATGTAGTGAATTGCAAGATTGTTTGTGCATTTCCAAGAAGGCTACAACTAGCTGAATAGCTCAGTGAAGGGGTGGCCAAATTACGGCCCATGGGCAAGACATGGTCTGTGGCACCAAGTCATCTGGCCCATGGCACCCGCGGCACTACTAGAAGTGGAAGTAAAACATGCCCACACATGAGCAAATGCTGCCATAAATGCACCCGTGCCTGTCGTAAATGCGTTCACAACAGCCATTGATGCATTTTATGGCGGGAGGAACCACATGACTGACCCTCTCAACCATGTGACAGGCCCGCAGCGTGAAGACTTTAGGAACCCCTGGCTCAGTGAATTAGGTGTCTGGCTGCAGAGTTTGAAGTCCGGAATTTGGTTCTGTATTGTGCCTCCTGGGAGAAAACCCAACCTGTGTAGCTATGGACAAGCTGCACAATCCCAGGGCGCCACCAGAAGGAGAGCATGGTAAACTACTTCAGAGTATCTCCTGCCTAGAAAACCATAGAATTGACTTGAAACACAATATGGAGACACCAAGGTGGAACAAAGAGTGTGGAGCATTAATGAGACTGAGTGGCACCCTCACTCCACAGATTCTTCGTGATAAACCTGGCATTTGTGGGGTTAAATGTTATAATAGAAAAATGCTGTATCATTACAAGTAAAGAAAAGGGAAGCAAAATTATTAGTATCTATATAAGGATGATGCTGAGCCAGGGTCAAAGGAGGGAGATTGACAGTTTCTCACCCCAGTACAGTGCATGATCTGTCCTGTACACTTGACTAGCTGAGGTTCTCAGAGTGAGGCCACCAGATTATAGCAGTGGTGTATTTTTAATACATTTACATGTTTTATAACTTCTTTTGCTTGTCTATAGATCATTTGAAAGGTGTCCAGTTTCATGATCTCATTAAGAAGCAAGTTTAGCCCATGAGATGCACATCTTATTGCAGTAATATGTGGGTTTCCCTCAGAAGACCATGTCAGGCCCTTCTTTGCTATTCTTTATAACGGGGTCCTCAACCTTTTAAAGCTGAGGTTTGGTTCATGCCGCTCAGACTGTTAAGGGGCTGGACTGGTGGTCCCACCGCCACCACCACCAGGGGTGGGGGCTCGGAGTGGACCACCACGAACTCCCCCCGCCACTGGCAGCTGCGGTGGGGCCACCATGAGGCCCCATTGCTCCCCACACTGCTGCCACTGGCAGCGGGATACCCTGAGCTACCCACCATTCCCCCTCACCACGGGTGGCAGTGGCGGGACCACCCTGAGCCATCCACCACTCTCCCCACACCACCTCCCTGCTTACCGGCCAGGAGGAACTGCATGGCATGGGTGAAGGAGGGATCCAAGCTGTCCTTTCCCCCTGCGCTCAGCCAGAGCGGCACCCCGGAAAGATGTGGGCAGCTGTGTGTCCACCGGGAAAGATGCGCTCAGCCAGAGTGGCCCCCGGGAAAGATGCTGCTTCCGCCGCTGCCGCCACCTCAATTCTTGTCCCCTCTGCTTGGCTTGACATGGCCCTAACAGCGCTCCATAGCAGGGTGGATATTATAAGCCTTACAACATCTGCCTTGCTATGGACACCAGCAGGGACACACCAAGCCAAGTGGAGGGGACAAGTATTGAGGCAGCGGTGGCAGTGGTGACAGCAGCAGCAACTGGATTGAGAGCGCAGGCTGGATGATTTGGTGCCGCAGGCTGAATCCGGCCCACGGGCCATAGGTTGAAGATCCCTGTTCTATAATAATAATAATTGTATGCTGTCAAGTCAGTTCTGACTTGCAGTGACTTTTCCAGGGTTTTCTGGGTAGGGACTACACAGAAATAGTTTAGCATGCCTTACTTCTGGGGGAATCCATGGACTGTGAGCTTGTGCAAGGCCACACAGGCTGTCTCTTCCTGGATCTGAGCCAGCTGGCTTGAGGCACATATCCAGTCAGAGGATGTCAAGGGTCATTCTCTTGCTTAGTTTTCTCAGCATCCACTGCTACTTCTCTCCTTATTTTAGGTGGAGCAATACCAACAAGAGGGTGTATTTTCTCAACTGGTGTAGGTTTGAGGTATCCTGTCACTATACACATGGTTTCATTAGCAGTGGTGTCAGCTTTTTAGACAGTGGCTGAAATCCTGTTGTTTAGCTTATTACTTTGCAACTGAACTTATGATTCGTCTCATAAGGGTAGACATTTGTTTTTTGAAAAGGAAAATAAAAGGATGGGGTGGGGTGGGGGAAAGAGACATATATATACTTGGAATATTTTCCCAGCATCACAATTTGTACTACTACTCCCGCCCTCACGCCATACATTAAATACTACCTTGGCCATTATGAACTAATTTGGCCTAGTGATCAGAAGCACAATGGAAGCATGAAGTTTTTCTACACACACTGCATTGCTGCTCTTAAAAAACAACAACACATTTTGAAGGCATTTATCACAATTTTCGGCAGACACTAAAGAGCCTCATCAGTTCTGGGAATTTGTGATGGAGATGAGTAGCACAGTGATTTCTAGTAACCCTTATACACTGTTACAGATAAATCCAGAAAAAACAGGAAAACATTGAAGTTCAAACAAAGTATACTTCATTGAAGTACTGTACATGTGTAACATTACAGAGTGATATTAAAATTCATTGATATATAAAGTTCTGACTTTAAACTCTGTGATAGAGGGAAATGACTATTCCTTTAAAGGGTCTGTTTTTATTGTCTGTGTTTTTTAAAATTCTCAATGTAATTTTAGTGTCTATTAGGGTTCTTTTTAAGGGTTCTTTTTGAGGGTTTTAAATTTGTTTTGAGGGTTTTAAATTCGTTTTAGGACTGCATTGTTTTATATTGTTGTAATGGGCGGCCATATACAAATTTAAATTTGAATAAATAAATAAATAAATAAATAAGGTGTTCTAAGAAAGACAGAGGAAAGAATTGCACATGTGATTGTGACAGGTTTTTATAATTAGAGGAAAGACAACTGAATTCCAAAGTCAGTTGCTGGATTTGTGTCAAATTTCTTACTGTCTTCCATTGTCATCTGGAATTATTTATTCTTTCAATTACTAATCCTTTATTCTGCATAGTCTTGCATCCAAAATCAAATTAGAAGATATGGAGGAAGGAGCTCACTGAACAAAGAATAAAATCCAAGGAGGATATGGCTGAGGAACTGAACCTCCCCTACGTCCCTTGGAGGACCCTGAGGATCCGAGTACCTAAATGTAAGACCAACACGCTGGAGTGGGGACTGCTGGCGGATCAGAACATGCTGTGTGAATGTGGAGAGATACAGAATCCGGCTCATTTGCTGGTCTGTCATTTACTACTGGAAACATGTACCAATGAAGATTTATGGTTGGCCAACAACAAAGCCAAGAATGTGGCTTCATTTTGGCAGTGTAAAGTTTGACCTGGACATGAAAGAAGAAGAACAAGAGTATAGTACAGTAGTTTATTTGTGAGAAAATTTATTTTGTTCCTTGCTGCGTGAAAGGGAGATTGGCTTTCATGTAGCCCACATTTCTGGCCCACATTTCTGCCCTCTTGCATGTTGCCACAGCTCAGTGGCTGTAGCATCAAGTTGCTGCTTCATTGATGCTTGTGTGGAGAATGTCACTATCTTTAGAATTGGATGTTACAGAGTGGAATGCAGATACTCTATTG
The DNA here is from genome assembly GCA_035047305.1 of Bradypodion pumilum. Lineage (NCBI taxonomy): Eukaryota > Metazoa > Chordata > Lepidosauria > Squamata > Chamaeleonidae > Bradypodion > Bradypodion pumilum. Next base: position 48,553,891 of record JAWDJD010000002.1, read on the forward strand.
TTAATAAAATAAATAAGGAACATAGTAAATTTTATGACTTCCTGTATTATTTTGGAAATTTATTACAGTGCAGTTCTGGCATTTGTATTGATGAGTATAAAAACAGTTGATATACGGTTTATTTATGTGTCAATGTATATGTGAAAAAAGAACATAGCCATGCTTTTATTCTTTTGCAGTAACAAAAATAGCAGTTGAGTAGACAGGTGCTAAGTTATTTTGTTGACACCTGTCCTTCAGTGTAGCCAGAAAAATGTGGAAAAGTCCCATTTTGAGCCAGTAGCAGAGAAAAATAGACCTGCATTTTGGAAACTGATTTTTGCCATTATCAATATATGACAGTATATTATTTTTCAGTACAAAATAAATTGTGCTTAATAGCTTAATTCTTGTAGTTTTTCTTGAAATATTGTATGAGAACCTTCAACCTCAAAATTATGCCTGCATTCTGGCTACAGATTACCATTCGCACATCGATAGACCTGAAACAAATGCTTTATATTGAGCAGAGCAAGTAAAAATCAAATTTGAAAAATGAACCAAATTTTCTTCTTATGATCAGGTGTTTGAAATTAAACCATTTTTCTTAATTCTACTTTAAAATACTTTTTTAAATGTACATGATGATAGTTTTAATTTTGAATGTGTTATAGTTCAAATGGTGTCTGGCCAGGTTATCCTGCTATGGTAATAGAGTAGACCATACTGCCAGTGACTCAATGCCAAGTGTAGGTGGCAGTTAACTAACCTGACAACCCTTAGGTAATGGCTTGTGTGCAGAAGTCCACAGGGAAGGGTGATGGTCCCCAAGTGGATTAAATCCCACTTGAATCCATCTTGATGGAGGGCAGCAGCTTCATCAAAACTGGTCTGGGGCTGAGGAGGACTTTGCGTGCCAAAAGGGTACAGGACCAGAAAGTGACTCGCTGAACTGGATCAGTGGTTCGGGTGTCATGCTCTGATGCAGAAGCCAGATGAAAGGCCACTGCATTATATTCTTAGGACAGTCTTCATGGCTGATCGCCATGAGGATCGCCAATATTCAGATTCAGATATGGCAGAGCAAGAAGAAGAATTATTCAAATAACTTATTATGAATGAAGGTTATAAGTTCCATTTTTATATTACTTAGACAGTGGCTGAAATCCTGTTGTTTAGCTTATTACTTTGCAACTGGACTTATGATTCATCTCATCTGTAAGTTCCATTGAGCCTACTCTAGTTGTAGCTTACTATATTAACCATAGGATTTCAGCCAATATAGTCATAGAATCTTTTCTAAAAACATTTATAGATGGGAATTTAGCAGTTCTTAGATTGAGACTTCAATTTAAAGACATTCTGTAGGCTGCTGTATAGATTATTTGATCTTTATTCATATTATGAATCAAGTCTTTCTGAGGAGTGATTTAAATAACTATTTAAATTAATTGGATTTCAATCAAATTCAATAGCACTATCAGTTACACTTATATACTGCCCCATAGTGCTTAGTGCACTTTCTGGGCAGTTTGCAGGTAATTAGCATTTTGCCCCCAAACATGCTGGGTATTTATTTTACTGATCTGGGAAGGTTGGAAGGCTGAATCAACTTTGATCCCCATCAGGATTCAATTCATATCATTTTGGTTGCAGTACAGCAGTTTAACCACAGTGCCATTTTTCATTTGCAGTTTAATTGTGTTAGCTTTACACAAATTGTTTAATTAAAAATCACTCTGCAGATTACTGCAGTTTTCTTCGGTTAGTTTGAGAACATTTATCTTTTTGCTGTGTCCATAATTTGGACTGGTAAATTACAGGAATAAGATTGGTTTCCTAACTGATTTATAGCTGAAATGATTCTTTAGTAAGTCATAGCATAATCTGCTTGTTGGCAGAGTTGATTGGTTTTGCTAGCTGCATACAGCTTTGTCTTGCAAATATTTATTTAGCTAATCTTTGTAGCCCTGTCTTCTCCTAAATCTTCAGAACTGATTTCATTGAGTCTTAAGTAGACATCTGAGGATGATTCATCACTGCTAAACAGCTGTGGTACCTCTTGTGATATTCATCAATATGTGCATGGGAATTTTATTTTTTTCACCATTTATGCCAGTAGATAACACTTGGTATGTCATATGTATCTGGAAACAAACCAAGAAAACATAGAAGAAGCTCAGAAAAGCAAGTGTGAGAAAAACAACCACTTTTCTTTGAGGGGCAATGAATGTTATGATATATTTTAGTAATCTATTTGACATTGGTTACCTCTGGTCTAGAGCTAAACGTGAGATATTCCTGATATCTGTTTTTATTCTTTACCGGTCTCTTAGTCTTCTGCCAAATTCTTATTACTTTCTTGACTTGGTTACCAACTGTTGAATGTTTTGTAATGTATATCTGGAACCATTTTGGTGCTTACAGGCCTAGGATTGGTAAGGTAAAGGTAAAGGTTGCCCTTGCTCGAAAGCCAGTCGTATCCGATTCTAGGGTTCAGTACTCATCTCTGTTTATAGCCAAAGAGCAGCACTGTCTGCATCTGCAGATGTTTCCATGGACATGTGGCTGGCATGCCTTAACAACAGAGCGCACGGAACACTGTTCACTTTCCCACCGAAGTGATACCTATTTACTTGTAATTTCTTGCTTTCGAACTGCTAGGTTGGCAGGAGTTGGGACAGAGATGGGAGCTCACTCCATTGTGTAGTACTTGGGTATTGAACACCGATCTTCCCGTCTTCAAGTTCAGCATCTTAACCACTTGAGCCATTGCAGTCCCCCTGGGATTGATAAGTGTTCCTATAACTAGTACATTTGGTCACCATAGACGCAGGTGATCAGAGGGCACTGAAGTTCAAGTCATTGGTCAGACTTATATGTGCAAATATAAAGTTGAAGAGAGACCCAACATTAAAGTATTGGAAAATAAATTATTGTAATCAGTGATCTGGACTCTGCAACTTTTAGTGGTTTCCCCCCTTAAACCTGTCTAATTGTTGTCTCAGCTTTCTGCAGATAATTACTGTAGTGAAAAAAGAATTGTAGCAAACTAATAGCTTACTTAGGATGAGAAGAGTTAGATGAGGAGGGAAGGATAGAGATTAAAAGAAAGCCAAGATTGAACTATAGGGGAGAGGGGGGCTGTAAAGAAACTGAGAGCTAAAGAAGTGAACTCTTCAGAGGTAATGGAAAGTGTTGAGTAATGCTGACTCTGAATTGGAAAGTTTGATGCTGGGAAATCCCATGTAAAATCTCAAAGCAGGAACATAGTTAAAATATTCTGGTAACATCAACCCCATTTCCTTAATTATTAAGTGTCATTACTAGTCTAAAGAAAAAACTACTGTAAAGGTGTAGTCTAGGATACAGACTACACTGATGTGCAGTCTGATGTGCAGGCAGTCAGCCAGTCTGACTTTGAAAACAATTTTAGGAACTACTGTACTACTAGTAAAATTGTTGTTGAGAGAAGATCCATGACATCTGGACCCATTTCTCTAGCCTTTATCTGCACGTTTGGCTTTTGGAAGGGGTTATGTGTTGTAATCGCCACATGTTACATTTTCAGGGATCTGTACTTTTTAAAGCTAGAAACTAGCTCAGAGGCTAAAAAACAATAGTCAAGCAAGACAAGAAACAGTCCTTGCAGTTGCACAGCCAGTCTTCAATATGGTCATTTTAGGAACAGGTGCACAAGATAAAATAGGTATTCCTGGTTAGTACATATTAACTGTTTGCTTTAAGCATTTTGTAACACAATTTTCCAAGCTCAACAGCACAATATATGCATGAGTTCTTAGAATTTAGTCCTGTTGAGTCCATGGTATTTAGTAACAGGTAAGCATGCATAACCTTCTATACTTTCTTTGGCTTAAGTTTCATTAAATATAATAATAATAATTTCATGTATGAAATTATTCTGGGCTGAAAGGATTTTTGCAGGAGAAACTCCACTCAGGGGTGCCCGAATGATGCTCCTTTCATGTCCCCAAGAACTGGAACAGAGATGGGCACTCAGTCCGTCATGCAATACCCAGATCTTGAACTGCCGACATGCTGCCCTTCCAGCTAACAAGGCGACCTTCTTAACCACTGAGCCACCACAGCCCCATTAAATATAATGAGATTTATTGTAAATTAAGGTACATAGAATTGAGCTCCTGCTTTTATAACTATTCTCTTGCTATGGAGACCAGAGTTGCAATTTTGTTCTTCATACACATTTGAAAGTAAGTGTCAATGAAAGCAATGGGCCTTCTGAGATCTAGGGTCTGGTATGAAGGATTATGCATCATAGCAGTGGTGGACCTTTAAATGTTTTGGGCCTACCTGTCATTCATAGTCTGCATGGACCATAGTGAGAGATTGTGGGAGATATGGTCTAAAAACATTTGGACAGCTGTGAGCTGTCCATCATCCCTGTTCTTAAAAATGGTGATAAAGAGGTGTACATTTTCTTGAGAAGAAGCTCCTAAACGCATGACAGATTATTTGTAAATGTACAGAACGTCTGCATTGTAGACATACCTGTCAAGTATCCCAGATTGGCCGGGATTTCCCATTGTTTTGCACCGATTTTTGACATTTCCCGCCCGGAGCTGCCGCTACCCCGGAATTTGGCAGCGGGGGAAATGAGTTACTGCACATCCCTTCTGCGCAGGTCCGTTGTACGCATGCGTAGAAGGCATTTACGCATGTGTAGAACAGACTTGCGCAAAAACGTTCTGCGCAGAAATGTTCTACTCATGCGTAAAAGCCTTCTATGCATGCGTACAACGGACCTGTGCAGAAACGTTCTGCGCAGGTCCGTAATCTCTGGAGCTGTGCTTGACAGGTATGATTGTAGATTATTTTGTTTCAGTGATATGTAGTGATTAAAATGTCAACCAAAACTTTTTACAAGTGTTTTGTTTTAGAATTTTGACTCATATTCCACTATGCTCCAATTGAGATTCACTACACATTAGGATTTTATGTATTTGTGCTGTCAAGATAGGGGGAATTATTGTAGAAATTTCTTATTCAGAAAATAACATCTGAGCGCTTCTGTTAATTCAATAGTTAGGGTGGTCAAATGGGACCCTAGCAAGTTGGAAATGTGCAAATTTCATTGAGAACAGATGTTATTTCCTTATTTCTAAATTATAGAAGTTGCAAGGATATTTTTCAAGCATTAGGGATGTAACTGAAGATATTAAAATGTTGTAATTTACTGAGACACCAGCCTTCATTTCATTTCCTTGCATTAAGTTCTTGCCAACTTGTGTCTGATGAAAATTGCAATTTTTTTAGCCATTGTAAAACAGCCAAATTAAGACATGCAAATTGACTTGTTCATAGATGTTTCAAGCTGCATTTTGATTGCATCTCTTGCTGTCCCTTTCATTAGTATGACTACTTACCTAAAACATTTTCTATATGTGCTGTTGTTGTTGTAGTTGTTGTAGGATTTGGATTTGTATGCCGCCCAGTTGACAATGCGACTCCGGGCGGCTCACAACAATACCACATCCTAATACACTACACATATATCACAATTACAATGAAATAAGATACAAATAGCATACAATAATAGAAATAAATCACAGTATCAAATAAATCATGACATCACATAAGTCATAGCATCACAAACCAATTAACATCACAAAACATTAATATTGATCAGTTGCATCTAGCCTGTGGCAATCCTGGTAGGATTCCCATTCCATTTGAAATATTTAAGGAGTGATTTTACTCATGACATCCCAATTAATTTTCTTGGTCAAGCAGACGTTTAAACCATGATGTGTTTTGTTTGGGAGGTAACTAGCACTCTTATCCTGCTGAATTAGAAGTAAGATTCTGTATGAATAGATATGCTTCAATGCTACAGAGCAGGGATTTCAACCTGTGGCTTGTTGGCCAGATGTGGCTCATGGCACCATTTCATGTGACCCCCCACTGCCTCCACCACACTAGGAAGTGCCATGTGGTGGAGGAAGGGCAAAATGGCCGTCTGGCCCCCGGAGCTGTCTGAGGGAGCGTGACCCGGCTCCCGGCTTAAAAAGATTGAGAGCTCCTGCTACGGAGTATCAGATGTTGCATGTATAAGTATTTGACCAACAAGGCACTTTCCATACAAAAGGTGACTCATCTTGTTTGTCAATTACTTACACTGTATCAGAAACCTCCTAACATTGAACAATAAATATAACAGGAATGCTTTGTCTTACAAAGATTCAACAATCAGACTAGAAACTAAAAAAAAACCCCTACCACCTGCTAGGAGAAAGATGATGTTTCACTGAGCAGTGATGATATATTTATTCTTTGGTGGGCAGAATCAATAGTACCTTATGTGAATTCACACTGTGGAAGTAAGTGGCTTGTTTGTTGCATTCCTCCAATATGTGGAATTGAAGGCAAAGTTCTATTTTTGAATGTGTAGGCTTATTTATTTATTTGTTTGTTTGTTTGTTAAATTTTTATCCCGCCTCCCTCAACAGATCGTGTGACTCGAGGCGGCATACAGCATAAATTAAACAAAACAGATACATATCATAGAATCAAATCAGAGTTACAGTCCATCAAATATCATATACACAAATACAACAAAAATACATAATAGTGAATCAATAAAATAACAGTACAATGTAAGGTAAAGGTAAAGGTTTCCCTTGCTCGAAATCCAGTCGTATCCGACTCTAGGGTGCAGTGCTCATCACTGTTTCTAAGCCAAAGAGCCAGCACTGTCTGCTTCTGCAGACATTTCCATGGTCATGTGGCAGGCATGACTAGACACCAGAGTGCACGGAACGCTGTTACCTTCCCACCGAAGTGGTCCCTATTTATTTACTTGCAATTTCTTGCTTTCGAACAGCTAAGTTGGCAGGAGCTGGGACAAAGACGGGAGCTCATTCCGTCTGCAGTACTTGGGAATCGAACTGCTGACCTTCTGCTTCCCAGTCAGCGTCTTAGCTACTTGAGCCACTGCAGTCCCTCAGTACAATGTAGACCTTATCTCTCTCTCTCTCTTTTTCTCTCTCTTCATTTGTATGCCATTTTCTCCCAATCAAGGACCCAAGGCAACTTACAAGGTATTAAAAAACAAACTAACCAAAGCTACAGTAAATTGCAACAGTAAGAAAACAATGAAACATATGCCAATATTAAGGCAATCACTTAAAACGGTTAAAACCCCTTAAAACACATAAAATACATATAAAATTGTAATAGTAATTGCAATAACACTTATGTACAGCCCCGTAGCACTTAGTGCAGTCTCTGGGCGTTTCACAAGCTAATTAGCATTTTGCCCCCCAATATGCTGGGTACTCATTTTACCAACCTTGGAAGGATGGAAGGTTGAGTCAACCTTGATCCCCTTCAGTATCGGGCTCACAACATTTTTGTTTGCAGTACAGCAGTTTAACCACCGCCCCACCAGAGTGTTCAGCACTCTGGATTAAAACAGCTCAATTAGTTATTAACAGTATGTTTGAAAAAGATGGTTTTCACCTATCCCTGGAAGGTTAGAAGGGAGCAGCCGAGCCTCCTTGGGGAAGGCATTCCTCAACCTGCGTGCAGCCACAGAGAAGGCTCTCTGTTGCATTTTCACCAACAGCACCAATCAAACATATTATTCTTATAGACAATACCCACATCATAACTAGTTTTGATCTGCATTTGAATTATCTGATGATCCTTAAACATTTCCCCTTATAAAGAGATTTTATCTTGGCTGTTTTGCTCTTCCTCCTCTTTTTGGACTGAAAATGGTTTGAAGCATAGGGACTTTCCATTACGGATCAAGCAGAAAGAGATGGTTTAGATTTGGCATAAGATTATGTATTATCTTCTCTAAATAATAGAAAGGAGTACAGCCTAGGTAAAGGTAAAGGTTTCCCTTGCTCGAAAGCCAGTCGTATCTGACTCTAGGATTCAGTGCTCATCTGTTTCAAAGCCGAAGAGTCAGCGCTGTCTGCTTCTGCAGACATTTCCGTGGTCATGTGGCAGGCATGACTAGACACCAGAGCACAAGGAATGCTGTTACCTTCCCACCGAAATGGTCCCTATTTAACTACTTGCAATTTCTTGCTTTCGAACTGCTAGGTTGGCAGGAGCTGGGACAAAGACGGGAGCTCATTCTGTCCTGCAGTACTCGGGAATCAAACTGCTGACCTTTCACCTCCCAGACAGCGTCTTAGCCACTTGAGCCACTGCAGCCTAGGAAAGCTATTTCATTTGAGTTAAGTTTATCATAACCATACTCTAAGTTGAAAAATAAACATAGAATGGCAACATTTTGCACTTCCACCATGATATCATACTGTTTGGTATCTACAAAAAATTAAAATATTTGATACTTTGGTATGATTTCCATTTAATACTTCCTGAAGATGGCAGTAGCTCCCTTAAATTAATAATACATTCTTGAAATCCAGTTGGAAGCTTAATTTTGCTTTAAAAATGAATAAATCTAATCCTTCCCTCAAGTTTCTTCATTTTCTACCTTCAAACATCCTAGCCATAATTGCAGGTGACTGAGTCTGCATGTATTTTAGGTAGCTCCTACAGTGTGATCTTTCACATACCCGTGATTCATTTGTTGTTTAATTCACACATAAAATATGTTTTTCAGTGAAAGAATCTGTTGAAACACTGCAACTACATTGTATACCAAATAATTGAACAATATAACTAAACACATAGTTTCTTTACAGATTTCTACTCCACCTCCTCAGTAATCAAAGGTAGGATATAAATACAAGAATAACAATTAAACTAGCTAAAAGATTACATCTGTAGAAAATCACATTTGGCAGCAGATTAAACAGTAACAGTTACTAAAGTTATTGTTCCTGAATCTACCATCCTCTAGATTTGTTAAGGTGCAATTCCTATTATCCCCAGTCAGCACAGCTGTCAGGATGCTGGGGAAGACTGATTAAAACTATCAAAACATATCTTCCAATTAAAAACCTATTTTGAAAATGTGTGTTTTAGACACACACTCCCCTGAACTTAAAATAGCAATATCCTGTAAACATTTTCAGGAAGTTAATTCTGTAGGTTTGAGGAAATAGTAAAAAGATCCCTGTGTTTGATGCCCCAAACCTGGTTTATCTTGTTTCTCAAGATACTTAACCTTAATCCAGTGGGGACTTCAATTCCCAGAAGCCTAAATCAGTACATTGGCTGATCAGTGCTTTGGGGAATTGACTTATGCTTCTGGGAATTGAAGTCCAAAAACCCAAGGTTGGGAAACACTGCCCTAATCCTATGCTGATCATACGAAAAAGGGCAGTATTTCTTAAAAATAGCTCTTCAGGTTTTCTTGGACTTCAATTCCCAGAAGCCCAAATCAGCACATCTGATGATCAGGGCTTTTGGGAATTGAAGTCCAAGAACATCTGGAGAACCAAGTTTGAGGAACCCTGAAATAGGGCAATTAATACAAGCCGACGTAAAATATGTTGAGCTACACTTTAAGGTGAGGTTCTTGCTTTGCTCTCCAATGACTAATGCTTTTTCAGAACTAATGCTCATACAATTAAATCTTAAGACATTGATTTTCACATTGATTTCTACAGAGACTAAATGGGTAATTTAGGTTTAATGCACTACAGAGTGTTACGTTGGCTCCAGCAGAAAGCTAGTGCAGATGTTGCATTTCACTGATCTGGATCAGGAACTTGTCTTGGAAACTGCAAGGCTTTGTCAGGTCTATTGCCTGTTGTTAATCTATAGAAAAGTACATTGGCACAGTTTTTACTGGGCCTTGTACTGCTTTGGGAGATGCCTTTTAAAGAGCCTGACGTCAGTGAGACTCCAGTTCTTGGGAGGTAGGCCATGCAATCCATAGATAAGGCTGTAGGTCAGTGGTCCCTAACCACTGGGCAGTCCCGAACTGGGTTGTGGGGGTGAGTGGTGCTGGGAACCCCGATGGCAGCCTTCTGCCCTCAACTTGCTCCCCTGGGTCTGCCCGGCAAACGGGTGGCAGGCGGCTCACCCCCTTCTCCTTGTTTTTGAGCTACAGCGGGGCTCCTCCCTCTGCCTGTGGGCAGTGAGGTGTATCACAATGCCCACATTCAAACTGTGGCTGGCAGACGGGAGAGATTTAAAAAAAGGATTTTTGCAAAACTGAAATATATACTCTTCACTTACCAGTCCGTGGAAAAATTATTTAGCATCAAACCGGTCTGTGGCGCAAAAAAGGTTCAGGAGCTCTGGTCTAGGTGATCAAAATGTAGGTGTTTGAAAGTCTCCTTTGGGAATTCTTGGAGAATTGTAGGAATTGGAGTCCAAAATAAACAAACAAATAAATAAATACAAAATCTAAATGCCACATTCCTGTTTCCCAGACTAATAACTCCAACCTGTTCTGTGTGCAATGCTTATGAAGATTTCTGAGAAACTCCTTTTATTTCAAAACACAACTCCTAGGGAGGCAATCAGCTAAGACTGGCCGTAAAGATATATAGTGTCTGTTGTGAAATTGCTTCAGAGGCTGCATGTCTGTTATCAGTTAACACAGATAACTGTGGTTGGAGTCTTTCTTCTCTAGGACTTTTTGTAGTTTAAGACTGTTTCCCTGTTGTGTCCAAGTGTTATTTGTTATAACTGCTATGAGCGCCGTAAAGTCTACGGTGGAATCGCGCGCCTTTTGCAAAGGCGCCATTTTCAAATGTCTGTCAAAATAGCTGATTCGTCAGTACAAACTTTCCCGCTTCTCCGGAAGCCCGTTGAAATGTATCAACCTGTATAACTGCCATTCCCACTGTATATAAGATGGCCACTTTGTACATGTTTCCCAGTCCGGTACTATGAGCTGAATAATAAATCACTGTGTTTGACCCGATCCTGCTGGTCAGAATATTTCTTAAGCGCCGGACTCAACACTCCCCCAAACAGATACCTTCCATATATTTTGGACTTCACTTCCTATCAGCCCTAGTAACATAGTAAAGTCTGAGATTGTTGAGTTTGCATCAGGTAATCCCATCATGCTTTATGTTTGTTTTTGTAGGGAGATGAAAAGGACCAGATCTTAATAAACATAATCTTTTCCTGTTTTGAATCTAAACAGCTAATAATAATTATAATACAGTAAAACCCCGACATACAAATGCCCCGAGTTACATAAAATGTGAGTTACAAAATGATTTTGTGCTAAAACCATATCCCGATTTACACAATTTCCTATGGGTTTACTTCGAGTTACATAAAGATTCTTTTTCCTATAGCTTTTCCTATGCTTTGATTTACATAAAAATTCATTTTTCCTATGGGTTTGCTTCGAGTTACATAATTTTTTTTTTTTTGCTACGGGCTTGCTTCGAGTTACATAAAAATTTGACTTAAGAAAAAGCCTATAGAACAGACTTTTTTTTGTAAGTAAGGGTTTTACTGTAATTTTGTGTCAGATTACTCTGCGTTGAAAGGATTTTTGCTGGAGAAACTCCACTCAGGGGACGCCCAAATGAGGCTCCTTTCATGTCCCCGTGCACCTTCGGGTATTGAAACCCAACCTTCCACGCTCCAAGCTCAGCGTCTTAACCACAAGCAATCGGAGGACCTGCTAACAGACAATTATCAAGGTAAATCTTTCTTCCCTGCAAAAGTAACTGCTTTCCATTCTCTGTATATGCTGAGCTCTGTGTGTGTGTGGTATGTAATTCAGTCTGCTTGTCTGTTCTGAGTGGTTCATTTGTTTAGCCAAGTTCTGACTCTTTCTGACTCAAAATGTATTAGTCTTAGAAACTCAGTACAGTGTACTGAGTACAGTACATTGTAACACAGTGTTTCCCAGCCTTTAGTTTTTTTATTTCAATTCCCAGAAGCCTAAGTCAATCCCCCAAAGTACTGATCAGCCAATGTACTGACTTAGGCTTCTGGGAATTGGCGGGCTCTATGTTGGGAACCACTGCTCTAACATGAAGCGAACTGCTGACATGACAGTGTTTGGAGAATCCTGGGAGGTATAATCCAAAACAGTAATTTAAGCTCTGGAGATCTGCTTTTGTCTCTCCTTGATCCCATCAGGATAATAGTGTTCTGCATTTATATAGTTATATATCTCTATAATGATTTTATGTATATCTAGAGTTTATTTTTCTTTGTTGGTATCAGAGTGTTATACAATTAGATTATTTTTGACCAGAAGTGAGCTACTTCAATAGTGTTTATTTCAGCCGTTTACTAGATCAAATTTTTTTTTTTACAGATGGTAGAGCATTAATTGCATGCATTTTCTTGACTATTCTTTGATTTTCCTACTTTTCTTCAGAGGCTATTAAGTAATTTCCAAAAGGTCAAGCAAGAACGTTGTCTTGGTTGATTTTGCGCACCATTGGGTTTAAGCCTTGCTCCTTCTGGTTTAATAGTTAGAACTTGAGAGGTGTGTAAAAAAGTTCCTCAATTTTAGCTATTGTTTACTGAATTAATGTCGATGAAAATGAATATTTGAAATGGTAGTCCTGTTAGCCTGTGTTTCAAGCATCTCAGAGAGTAATCAAAATAAAAAGCCTGATGAAATGCAGTAAAGTTAACATTAAAATACAGCAGTTAGTCTTTAAAGTGCCACAATGTTTTTTGCCTTGTTTTTGTTTACTCTCTCAGATGAAAAGGAAGTATCTGGTGATATTTCATTCATTATTTACTAGCTCTTGACATTCTTCTGGTGGGAGAAATGATAGACATTTTTTAGTGAGGGTAGGTTTCAGGTATCCAGTAAATAATCCTGCCTGATTTCATAAGAGTTATATCCAGTTGTTTGCCATGTGCTGATTTAAACCACATGGCACTATCATATTCTAGGGGAACAGCACAGGAACAGAATTATTTGGTGTTTAGTTTAGGTTTTTTTTTATAGGTGAGGGTTTGATCCAGAATGATACCCAGATATTTTGGGGTACAACAATTTCCAAAATCTTGCCTTCCAAGCATATTCTGAGCTTCTTTATTGTTTAAGTGGAAAAAACAGACCTGTGTTTTCAAAGGGTTTAGTTTCAACTGGTTGTTTTTACAACAATAATAAAATATTAAATATAATAATTTAATATTACAATTTGTGTAAATGTTAAAAACCTAATGATGCCAGGACACTATTCTGTGGGAGGGGCACACAGAAGGAGCCTCCTTGAAGATTGTAGTATTTTTGAATCACAATCAGTCATACCCTTTGGAATGGCAACCTTTTACCAGCTAATCTTTCTCACACTAGGTCAGGCAAAAGGAACTGTAGAACGAATTCACCAAAAGGTGGCTTCATTTTGGCAGTTTAAAATCTTACCTACACACAAAAGAAGAGAAGAATCTTATGGGAGACTGTCCCTTTGATTTCTCTGGTAATTGTGCCTCCCTTGAAATTTAGCAAAGAACTTTTGGATTTGATGAAGAATAGTGATTATCTTAAGTTCTTTATCCTTAGAGTTAATAAAAAGCAAAGCTCCTTATACTTACAGTAATAAGTCAGAGATGGGTACTTTTCTATTAGCAGTTCATGAATATGATGATTTTTCCTTTGCCTGTTAACTGTATCTCTTTCTTTGTCATATATTACAAACTTTCCCATTTGTTGCAGTGACTCAAGTGGCTAAGATGCTGACTGGAAGGCAGAAGGTCAGCAGTTTGATTCCCGAGTACTGCAGGATGGAATGAGCTCCCCTCTTTGTCCCAGCTCCTGCCAACCTAGCAGTTTGAAAGCAAGAAATTGCAAGTAGATAAATAGGGACCACTTTAGTGGGAAGGTAACAATGCTCCATGCGCTCCGGTGTCTAGTCATGCCTGCCACATGATCACAGAAACATCTGCAGAAGCAGACAGCGCTGGCTCTTTGGCTTTGAAACAGAGATGAGCACTGAACCCTAAAGTCGGATACGACTGGCTTTCGAGCAAGGGAAACCTTGATATTCTGTTTATAAAGTGACTTCTTGTTCTTACATGCCTAGTGTGGTTGGGTTATGTCTTATGCCACCACCTCCTTCAGTTCCCTGCTGTCCTGTTAAATTAGGCGTAAAACACGGTTAATCAATAGGAGAGTGTGTTCACTGGAAATCACAGTTAAGGAATGGCATTGAGGGACTAATTTTGATGGCTGCTGAGGGATTTGGCTGGGAAATGCTGGCCGAAGTAACACTGGTAAGGTACCTGTGGGTCATAATGTTTACCTTACCAGTGCTACCCGCCTATGTGACCAAAGTCAACAGTAGCAACAGAAAACCCCTATGTCAAACCATAGCAACAGTGTGGGATGGGCGAAAAAACCAGGACCCGGAAGCCAATATGGGTCCCAGCCAAAAATTCCCACCCGGCCCCGAAGCGACCAAAATATCACACTGTTAACTAGGGAGGGGGTGGAGGGAAAAACTTCTCCGCTCCGTCGCTTCGCAAAATGGCAGCTCGGCTGCCTCGTGGCCACCCCTTTTATAAGGGAGCTGGCCACGCCCCTAACTACCTGGATGCCTTCGTCCTGTGGGGGGGCTCCCGCAAAGAGCGCGGCGGCCATTTTGGCGCCGCGCTTGCATTGCAGGCGCACCCCCAATAAAGGACTCAGACACCAATGAAAGTGGATAACGGCATTGGGCCACATTTATTGATTCATGCCCTAGTCCAAATTATAAATTTCTATTGGTAATTGACCAATCATAATTCTTAAGGCAAGCAGGCCGAAGTAACACTGGTAAGGTACCACCCAAAATTGCCAACGGCAATTGCTACAATGTATCCATTTGTATCAATTTGTTTGTTGACAACAAACAAATTGTTGACCGTAGTCAATATCTAACTAATGACCCCACCCTCTGACGCGTATCCGTAAAATCACGGGGTGATGCATGCTGTCTAGCTATAGCCATCACCCCGTCGCCTAGTTCGTCGTTGACCGGACAACGTTTAACCAACTTATGCCTGTCTAGTGTTGTCCAGTCAATTGCGAACTTGCCGGATACCTGTGGGTCATAATGTTTACCTTACCAGTGCTACCCGCCACACGGAGGGGCTTCAAAGAAGGCTCGACGCCCCCCCCAGACCGTCAGCTCGGTCAACAGGCCTGCTCGCCAATCACCCAACAGGAGGTCCATACCTCCTCGCGACAGATGGACCCCATCCCCTGCATACAAGTCATAACTTTGGAGGCTAATAGCGGGGTGACGACTGACCCTCCCCCAAGCCCTGTCGACAAGGAAACGCGCCACTGCCCTATTCACCATGCGTCTAGCGCGGTCAAGGGCCAGGAGGTCAACACCCCCTCTGTAGGAATGGCGCGGGACCATGTCCGACCAAACAAGGGTTGTGGCGGGCCAGACGTAATGCAGGTAGGCGAGGTCCTCGCAAATCGCATGCTTCAGCGACAAGCCGGTGACCTGGCCCAAATCATTGCCCCCCAGGTGTATGATCAGAATGTCAGGCGGGTCAGCATTCAGGCCTGAAAAAAGGAAAGGCAGCAGCTCCCGCCATAACATCCCGGGCTTACCATGCCATGTGAGACTTGCGTATGCACCCAGTCCCAGTTGGGGTCCCCACTCTGTCGCCGCAGCATAACGCGCTGCCCTGTGCACGTAGCTATGGCCCACCAGCCATACTGTCACCGGTGTAATACGACACCCCGGGTCTGTAAAGGAAAAAATGAGGGAAAGTAGGTAAGGTGACCGGGTTGGTACTCACGGGGGGAGTGGGCGCACATAAAATTGAAAACAATGCGATCCCCACCGTCCCATGCTACGTATGTCAGCCCCTGAGTACCCAAAAGCCGCAGCGGTCGAGGCCGCCCCTATACGGAATGAATGAGTGCCATAGCGGGCGCCTGGGAGGCCCACACTGGCCAGTGCTTTGCCCGTCACCTTCCAAAATTGAAATTTAGTAAGGGGAGACCCATCTTGGTGACAGAAAAACGGGCCATGGTGCGTGCCACGCAGTGCCAGGAATTCCTGTAGAGCACCAACCGGACAGATGTCTGCCAAAGAACACCGTAGCAGTCGCACACCACTGCCGACGCCATGCTGATCGGTCTTAGAGGAACATATCCTCAACTGAGCCCAGTCTTTGGCTACACAGACATCCTCGAGTTCCAGTGCCCTACGACTTGCATCCGCCTTAGACAGCATCACAAGCTCGCTGATGCGGAGCGCTCCAAAAAATGCCACCGTTGTGGCTGCATGGAACAGGGCTGCCTCATACGCATCAAAACAGAGGCAAGGCCAGCCCCGGGCCAACTGGGTAAGGACCCCTGGGGAAATCGGGTGGCGGTCGTCCGGGCAATGCCCGCGCTCGCGCACCCACCCCTCCAAAACATGTCTCACACGGAAGTCAGAGGTGCTGTCCACATGACCCCCCACCTTGGCCATAAAAGCCAACGCTGACAGCTTAGATGCTATGGTGCGAGGTGCAAGGCCCTGAGAATGCAGGTAAACCATGAACCGCAGAACATGGGTTACCGGGATCGGCCAGGTCCCTGGCAATTGAAATTGAGTACAGAATGCCCTGAAAGACTTAATTGCGTGGTGATACGCCTTACGGGCGCGTGGGGCTAGTGACAGGCCAATCGCCCGGTTCACCTCTCCTTGCCAATGGTCCATATCTCCTCCGGGAGTGGCGAGGGAAATTCCTCCGCATCCGGGGCCAAGGCACGGAACCGGGAGATCTGTAGGCGGGACAAAGCGTCAGCAATATCATTATTAACCCCTGGGACATGCCTGGCCCTGAACAGTACGTTGAGGCGCAGGCTGCGCAACACAAATTGGCGCACTAGATCCATAACCCTGGGCGATTTAGAAGTCTGTGCATTTACAATGTGGACTACGGCCGCATTGTCACACCAGAAATGCACGACCGAGTTGGACCACTCCTGGCCCCATAGCATCAAAGCACCCAGGATAGGGAAAAATTCCAGATACGTGAGATCACGCAGGCGACCCGTGCCTGCCCAGGCCGGTGGCCACCCACCATAGGCCCACTTCCCATTGAAGTACATCCCATAACCCAGGGATCCCGAGGCATCAGACTGAATCTGAAATTGAGGGGAAGCCAGGAGGTCATGCCTCCAAAATGAGACCCCATTGAAGTCCCTCAGGAACTGTAACCAGACAAGCATGTCTGCCCTGATACCCCGGGTAAGCCTAACCCTATGGTGAGGCCTGGATAATCCTGCCATAGCGTTGCACAAGCGCCGGGCAAAAGCCCTGCCCGGTGCGACCACTCTGCAGGCGAAATTAAGGTGACCATGCAGCACCTGTAATTCCCTCAGTGATACCTTGCGCTTGGCCAACAAGTCCGAGATAAGGGCCACTATCCTTGACACCTTATCCCGCGGTAACCTAGACGCCTGCGCTATCGTGTCAATCTCCACCCCCAGGAAGACTAGCTGTGTAGATGGGCCCTCGGTCTTTTCGGGCGCTAAAGGGACACCGAGTTCCTCCATTAGCGTCTGAAATGTGTTGAGGAGACGTGTACACGTGTCCCAGCCCCGTTCACCCCCGAATAAAAAGTCATCCAGGTAATGGGCTACAGACCGGGACCCTGACCTGCGGACGAAAGCCCACTCTAGGAAGGTACTGAAACGCTCGAAAGCCGAGCATGATATGGAACAGCCAAAAGGCATGGCCTTATCAAAATAATATTCGCCCCTAAATTTGAAACCCAGCAATCCAAAGTCGCCCGGGTGCACTGGCAAGAGGCGAAAAGCCGACTTAATGTCGCACTTAGCCAGCAGCGCACCCGGGCCACATGAGCGCACCATGCGCAGCGCGTGGTCAAAAGATGTATACCTGACTGAGCAAAGGTCGTCAGGGATAGCATCGTTGACCGATCGGCCGGCTGGGTAGGACAAGTGATGGATAAGGCGAAACTCGCCTGGTGACTTCTTGGGAACCAAGCCCAGGGGCGATACCTTGAGGTTAGTGAACGGGGGTGCAGGGAAAGGGCCAGCGACCCTGCCCACATTGACCTCCTTATTAATGCTGGCGGCAGCCACTTCCTCCCTCCCCCTAAGGGACAAAAGGTTGGGGGCATCCTGAGGGGACCTATCACCCATGAAAGGAATACGGAACCCCTGTCTAAAGCCCTGAAGGAGATAATCTGCATCCTCCCCCTTCGGGTACGATGCGAGCCAACGCTCCAGCATGTCCACATTAATTGGGGAGGGAGCCTTTCGGTGAACCAGCTCCATCTGCGGCAGTCTTGCCAGCCCACTGTCCGCCCCTCCCTCTGCCCCGCGTCCCTCCAGGCCTGGGACAGGCAGAGGCTGCATGGGGGCCCGCACATGTGGGACACTCATGTCTGTACTTGCAATTCTTCTTATTGCATGAACCATTAGACGAGAAAGTCCAGCACAGCAGGCGGGCTGGAACCCCCTGCCCTGCCACTTGGCGGGGAACCTGTGCTGGAGCCACTCGCTGGACCGCATGTCCACAATGGTATCTTTCCCCTGGTGCGGGGCGCGTGGGCGTCATGTACAGAAGCCAAAGCCTCTGACATGGCTCATCCCACCTCATCTCAGGGTGCAGGGGAATTCGCATACGGAATTCCTCGTCATAAGCCAACCACGACGGGCCAGGAAAATCAACCATCGCCCGATAGATATTGTCCAAATACTGGACCATCGGAATTGCCAGATCCGGCCGGGCCCTCAGGTACACCGCCATGTAGATGAGGTAAGCCGGCAGCCAGTTGGCCCACGTCCGTGGTGGCTTGCGACGACGTGCCTGTTCCTTATCCTTCTCATCCTGCCCCTCCCTTTCTTCCTTGGTGGGCTCCCTGTTTAGGAGTGAGAAGATATCAACATACTCCCCTCGCCATATTTTCTCTCTGGTGGCCTGTGCCAAATGGTCACCCAGTGGCAAGGAATAGCCCGCTGTCGGCAAGGCCGAGACAGGCACAGCAGAAACTGTGGGCATCTGGAAAGGGGCTTGAACTAGCCCAGCCACCCCTAAAACATTCCCCACAGGGTAGGAAATGCTCCCCACCCCGGGGCCCTGGGTGGTAGTTGACGTCGCCTGTTGGTGCGTCAGCGGCTGTACCGCCGCACCACCCATGCGAGGCCAAGGCCATTGGAAAGCCCCCCCCCAACGTAGCCACATGTGTAGGTGCACTAGTTTGTACCGCATACTCACATGCTGCACCCCCGCGGGCCGCCCCCACTGGGGGTTCCGGCCCACTGGGGGCGTCGGAGCTCACGACCGCCGTAGAGCTCGCCGCCGGGGCTTGACCCGCGCTGGCCTGTTGGTCGGGGAGCTGCGAGGCAGTGGCCGAAGTCGCGCCACGCGCCTCAAGCTGCTCGACCCGTCCCGTCGCCTGCCGCTGCCCAGCAGACGACGCGTCCAAGTGCACCCCAAAAGGAGCCCCAGCGTGGCTGGCCCGAGCAAGGGAAGCCTCGAGTGCCGCCACGCGTGCCAGCAAGGCCTCCACACTGGCCTGGGGCCACGGGCCAGCCGGCCCGCCCGTTACGGGCGTGGGTACAGGCCCTTGCACCCCGGGGCCCGAATATGGCCATGACCCCACACCCAGGGCCGGCAGGGCCGGCGTGGGCACCTGCCAAGGGAGGGGACCGCACCACCCCCCAAGGCTGGAAGGCCCCGGAGTGAGCTGGGCCCCGATGGAGGAAGGCCCAGTGGAATGAGCACCAGGAGCGGCGTCCGCCGCTTGCGGGCCGCGGGCCGCAGCGCATACTGGACCCCTGCTCGGGTCCCCCGCCTCCGGCCAGGGGGTAATAGACCCCATCCCACCGGTCCCGGTGGGAGCCGGCAAAGGCGGCTGGTGGGAAGGCGCAGCCGCGGTCCTCCGACCCGGATTGCGCCTCCGCACCGCCCGAGCCGCGCTCGCGGCCGCCTTCTTCTTCGAAGGCATCTCAGTTGGACCTAAGGGAAGCCGAAAAGAGGAAAGTAAGCAGCCAAAAGGCTTCCCACTCAAGGTAAAAGCGACGGAGTAAGAGGGAAAAACTTCTCCGCTCCGTCGCTTCGCAAAATGGCAGCTCGGCTGCCTCGTGGCCACCCCTTTTATAAGGGAGCTGGCCACGCCCCTAACTACCCGGATGCCTTCGTCCTGTGGGGGGGCTCCCGCAAAGAGCGCGGCGGCCATTTTGGCGCCGCGCTTGCATTCTGTTGATGCATTATTTTGTCAAAAATTGTAATATTTCCGTAGGATGGTAGTTTTAGTCATTTTTCGGTATGAACAGCCCTCATGGCACCAAATGGGTTTTCCTCTATTTCCAAATGTTAAGCTTGCACAATATAAGATTATACTAGTTTTTATAATTCATTTTAAAAATGTCTTCCAAAATAGACTGCCAAAGCCTGCTTTCATAAGTATTTTCTAATATAGATTAGGCTGTATTTTCTGTGTATGGTGATAGCTTGTTAAATACAACAACTCTAAGGTAAATAGTTTTGACAAGTCACAGAACAAAGACTCAATCTTATAATAGACCTGAATGTTGGAAGGCCATTCTATGGTTTGAGAATACAAAAGATCATGTCTTTGGCTTTCATATATTAACCCTTAAATCTCTAACCAGAAACATCTCAGTAAATTTTCTTTCAGAAAAATAAGTCTTGTTTAGGATTGCATAAGTATTGCTTGGAATTGCTATCATCACTGATTCTTAGAAATGTATTTCATGAATTCCAACTAACATATATATGAATTTTGATAATACCAGAAAATAAATACATCTTTCCATATATTTCAGATACAGTAAAACCCCGACTTATGTAAAAAGTCCATTCCATAGGCTTTTATGTAAATCAGTTTTTTACGTATCTCGAAGCAAGCCCATAGGAAAAATGATTTTTTATGTAAATTGAAGCAAAACCATAGGGAAATGAATTTTTACATAAATCAAAGCAAATCCCATATGAAAAATGAATTTTTCACGTAACTCGAAGCAAACCCATAGGAAATTGTGTTACATAAATCGGGACATTTACGTAAATTGGGACACAAAATTATTACGTAAGTTGAATTTTACATAACTCAAGGCATACATAAGTTGGGATTTCACTGTATACAAAAATGGTTATAGGTATTTGCTGCTTCTTCTGTGTCTAGGCCAGACATGAAACTGCCAAAGTGAAGGCTCTTTTTGGTGAATTCATTCTGCAGTTCCTTTCACCTGACCCAGTGTGAGAAAATTAGTTGGCAACACAAGGTTATACCAGGGAATGCCAGATTGTGGTTCAAAAATACAATACCACAATCTTTGAGGAGGCTCTTTCTATGTAGGCATTCACTGGTATAACTCCAGAGTTCTCTAAGACCCACTATATTTCTTTAGAACAAGTGGCTGTTGATGTACACCAAATTTTTTGACATATATAACAGTATAATAATTTTGTTTGCATATTCTGGATCATGTCCCTAAGAGATTTCAACTTTGATTTGTATTAAATGTTGATTTTTAAATTTTCATCTGGTACTAAACATCAGATTAATACTTTTTGGAAAGTGGGGATCCAAATCTGAATACCATATTCTCAAGAAACTGTTGAAGATAGCTCCAGGGTAGTAATTTTTAAATTCACTTTTCTAATGTTTACTGACACTTCTTAGTACCTGTTGACAATTCAGAATAAAAGTAATGTCAGAATTGTGTTCTATCAGTTATTCTTTGACCTGGAAAAGTATGTCTTCTGGCCCTGATGCTTCATCCAGAAGTCTGTAAAATGGTGGATTATGTGTTTCCTCACATAAGAACTGAAAGAATAACTATGTTCACTAGTTATTGAAAAATACCTAAAAACTGTCCATACAAAAAAAAAATCATTGAGATTATTAGTTGTCTGGTATTCTAGGTCTTTTCTACATAATGTACAAACTGTGATAAATAATTACAGTCTTTCTGTAATGAAATATTTTCCAACTTACAAAGCATCTTTTAAAGGTCAAGATATCACCTACAGTTCTGTTAATATTTCATTTCTGATTGTGAGGTAATAAAACATTTCTGTATTTTGCTGTTGATAGCAAAATTTGGCAGTAATCTGACATGGAAGATAATTCTTTGCCAACACACATTCTATAGTTGAACAAAGTACAAACCTATGATAATAGAGAAACTATCTCAACATATGAAGATGGAGGAGATGAGTGCTGTTTAATCTTACACCATTTTATAAACTTTGCAGAAAACAAATTCAGAGCTCCAGGAATCAGCTCCCCATATATATACTTTATGCGGGATTTTAGGAGGTGTAATCAAATGGTGGCAGAGGATGAGATGGCTAGGTGGCATTGCCGATGCAATGGGCATGGAGCTGAGCGGGCTGCGGAAGATGGTGGCGGATATGAGTGCCTGGCGTTCAATGGTCCATAGGGTCACAAAGGGTCGGACGTGACTGTGCGACTGAACCATACCTGTCAAGCGGTGGTTTTCAAAATCCGGGAGCTAGGCATGCATGCGCAGTAAGTTTCCAGGTGCCGGGCAGGAAAGGGGTTACTGTGCATGCGCGGCTGCCAGAGGCAGTAACCCCTTCAGTTAGGAAAGGGGTTACTGCGCATGTGCGCAGGGATTACTGGGTTACTGCACATGTGCAGTAGCCCAGTAACCCATGCGCACATGCGCAGTAACCCTTTTCCTGGCCAGTCAAATTACGGGATGACGGCAGGAAGGAGGGGGAAGGAGCGCTAGATTACGGGATTTCCCGGCCAGTCCGGGACACTTGACAGGTATGGACTGAACAACAATCAAATGGCATGTTGGGGACTGAGTGCCTTAGTGGTTCAATATGCTAAACTTGATGACCAGAAGGTGGGAAGGTCAGCAGTTTAAAACCCAAGTGCTGTATGACTAGAGTGAGCTCCTATCTGCCCCAGCTCCTGCCAACCAGCAGTTTGAAAAAAAGAAATTCCAGTCTGATAAATAGGAGCTGCTTCAGCGGGAAAAATAACAGGGATTCATACACTCTGGCATCTAGTCATGCCTGCCACATGACCATGGAAATGTCTACAGATGTAGGCAGTGCTGCCTCTTTGGCTGAAAATGGAGATGAGCACTGCCCCTTAGAGTAGGATATGACTGGGTTTCAGGCAAGGGCGACCTTTACCTTTACTTAATCAAACAGCTTAACTTTTTCAAACTCTGACATAATTGTTATCCTCTTTCTAGTCCACAAAACAGCCAGAGGGCTGTTTTTCAGATTTTCTCTAAAAACAGCAGAAAAAGCAACAATTAAGTCATGGGGAGAGAAGGGAGGTCAGTTGTTTTATTCCCTACCTTTTTTCCATTGCCCTGTCTCACTAGCAAGAGCATGTGAGTGTGTAAGAGACTGTGGGAAAATGGTAGTGAAATGCTAGGGGCAGCAGTAGGGCTGAGCTACCTCTTTACTGAGCTCAGGCATATAAAAGATAGGAGCAGAGTGATGTATATTCACAATTGAAATAATTTATGTTAATGCATTCTTTCTAGCAGTATGAAGACACAATTCTAGTTAAATCAATCAGAGTTGCACTTAAATTGTCCTTAAATTCTGGTCGAAAAGCTCCATGCTGTCAGACTTTTCATTTGAAGTCTTTTTCTTCTTCTTAAGTCTCTTGATTTCTTTTTCTTTTTGGGAGCATCCCAAAAAGGTAAACGCTGCTGTAAAATGCAGATGTGGCTGTCATTTACGGCATTTATGATAGCCGCAGATATGTAAAAACACGTTTACGGCAGCCGTGTCTGCATTTACGGCTGTCATAAATATGTTTTTATGCATGTACAGCTGTTGTAAACGTGTTTATGATAACCATGGATGCATTTACGGCTGTTTCCGCCATTTCCAGTGGCAGCAGGAGTGAGGGTGACAGGCCACATGAAATGGCGCCAAGGGCCGGATCCAATCCATGGGCCGTAGGTTGAGAACCCCTAGCCCACGCGTTTATAGTCTTAATTAACAAGATAGGGAGAGAAAAGCAAAACAAGCAAATTCTGATATCACATTTTAACACTGTGTTCCCTACTTGTTGTAGTGTCCAGACAGAATGACCATTGGCGGTGATAATTTTGGGAGGAGAAAAGCCAAACTGCAATACCACTCTAGCTGACCATTTGGCATTCTTTCCCTCACACTATGAGCATTACTTTTTACATAAAAATTAAAACTTTACAGCTTTACCATTTGGTCTGGTGTGCACCGTGAAACCCAAACAAGAATGTGAAAACATCGCCCCAGTAATTTTATTCCAAGCTCCTAAAGAGTCTGCCCTTTTAAAGAGATGTTGCATTAATGTTGCGAGTATCTGTGTGCTTGCTGTTGACAAGGATACCACTTAAACCACCCTTTTAACATGTACATTATTTTTCAGAAAACTCTGGATCAGAATGCTAAAAATAGATTTTCTTCCATATTTAAACTTCTTATATGAGGCTATTTGGGGCTAAGACTCTGAAGCAGGTGAATATTAGAAAAAGAAGTAGTAGATAAGAGGGAGAAGTACTGTTGATTTCAAGGTAGTATACAAATTAAGTCCTGGAGTCTGTAAATGCTTATGATTAAAACATGCCAAGGTTTCTATTAACATCCCCCCACCACCACCACCCGGCCCCAGGCAGCTTAAACATTTTGCCAGCTAAGAAGCAATGGTGTGATTTCATCTAGTCCTCTTGAGAGAAATCTTTTCAGATGAAGTCATTTGTACGTTCTATCTGAAAAGGACCTATTTCTTTATTTTAACCTAGCAGGATCCTTTCTAGAATGCTTAGAAGCATTGATTTTATTTCTAGGTTCTGTCTTCTGCATGCTAATTGAAGAGATGGAGTCATGTCATTTAAAGTCATGAAAGTAGAATCTAGCCTTAAGTGTAAAGGTCTTGCTGCAGTGAAAAATACATTGAAAGATTGGGGGGGGGGGCAGTCATAATGTAAGTGTTTAAGAGTTTGGTGTGCAGAAACAAGACAGCAGAATCCACTTTTAATGCTAGAACTTAACATCACACAGTGTAAACAAATTGTGAGAAATCCAAACTATTTCACAAAGCAGGAAAGCTGAATTTTATTTGAGTCAAATTGAATCAGTAAGACTAGATTTAAATCTTGATCTGTTTCACTTTCAATAATCTTTTTCTGTTCACTAAATTCATGGGGTGGGCAAACAATGGGGTTGTTTTTGTGATTTCTTGGGTCCCTCTATACTTCCCATATAATCCAAAATTATAGGTTTGGGGTGAGCAAGCATTCTAGCTCCTGGAGATGGATACGACGCCTTTACACATAGGAGTTGCTCACTGCTGCATTAGACAAATAAATTGGCTAGAATCCTTTTGGAAAAAACTGGGCCAAGGAAGAAGAGGGAATTGGGCACGAACGTTGGAAAGTTGGCAATTTGGAATTGGTTTCTGAAAGCGTGAGAACGAAAGAGGGTGAAACTGGCTGGAGCGAGAGTGTATTCATTCATCTAAAACATTAAAAAGAAAACCCATCAAGTTAAAAATTCTTGGGAACATGGCATCTTCATAAAAGAGGAAAATAGATTTTGGGTTGCATGAAACTTTGGGAGTAAATATCATACCTATGGTCACTTGTCTTAAGTGCTTTTTAGTCACTTTCCTTAATATTGGGACAGCTGGTTGCTTTGCATAGCTAGAAATCTGAAGTTGTTGCATTGTTATGAAAAACTTTGTTGTAGCTGGAGCTTTGGTTAAAAATGATGACAGTGATCTCTTCATACTTTGGAAATGAGCTATAAGCAATGCATAATCATCTATTATTGTTTTTTTCTTCTCTGACAGGGATATAAGAGCATACTTGAGATTCCATTCTCTTTTCCTCTCCTCTATATTTTCAGTTGATTTTATTGAAGCTAAACTCTCTTTTCCAGTATTTGAAGAGTCAAGGTAGCAGATAGGAATATTCAAAATAGTGGCTGACATCCTGTTGATTAATATAGTAAAACAAACTAGAGTAGGCTCACTGAATCAGTGGGGTTTTGGTGATTCAATTGACATATAATTTCTGTTGATCCAAATGGGTCTTCTCTGCTTCTTACTTTAGAGAAGTAAGGCATAAAGAGAACAGGCTAATTTGAATCAGTGGACCTGATTGAATTATTCACCAAACTCACACTGATTCAGTGGATCTACTCTAGTACAATTTATTATGCTAAGTAATAGGATTTCAGCCAGTGAGTGGGAATTTTCCATGCATATGTAAAGGTAAAGTTTGTCCTTGTTCGAAAACCAGTTGTATCTGACTCTAGGGTTCAGTGCTCATCTCTGTTTACAGCCAAAGTGCCAGTGCTATCTGCATCTGCAGCTGTTTCCATGGACATGTGGCAGGCATGCCTCCACACTGGAGTGCACAGAATGATGTTTTACCTTCCCACCAAAACAGTACCTATTTATCTACTTGCAATTTCTTGCTTCTGAACTGCTAGGTTGGCAGGAGCTGGGACAGAGACAGGAGCTCATTCAGTTGTGCAATACTCAGGTCTCGAACTGCTGACCTGCTGACCTTCCAGTTATCAAGTTCAGCATTTTAACCACTGCAGTTCTTATATACATATATGTATTGTGAATGTACATGTAGATAAAATGCTGAACTGGATAGAATGTTGGACATATATATAAGTTCGTATGTCCGGAATGGGCTCCCACACCCCTGGACGTAGGCCACTGAAACATGGTACACACCTACCTTGGCCATGGGAGACAGTCACTGTAGGGGTCCCTTGGGCATGCGCCCCAAAAATGGGACAAAAGAACTGTGCATATGTAGGGGAGATGGGGAACTATATCTCCCAGAACGCCCTGTAGGCGCGTACGCGGTCAGTCCATGAGGGGAAGGGGGAAAGCAACAAAACCATTGGCCGCCGAGGGACAAAAGAACTGCGCACGCGTGGGGGAGACAGGGAACTACATCTCCAAGAATGCCCTGTAGGCGCATGCAGTCAGTCAGTCCATGAGGAGAAGGGGGAAAGCAACAGGACTGTTGGCCACGGAGGCATCAAAGGCAAGGTGGAGACAACGGAGCCACGGCATGTGGAGGAGGGGGAATGGCCTGCAGCCTATGAAAGCCGTTGGGGAAGGCAACAGTGCCGGGCAAGGAGGGGGGATAGGGCAGAGGATGATGTGGGCGAGACGGAGGAGGAGGAGGACGAGACAGGGGAGAACACAAGGCACGGCCCAGGATGAGGCGAGGACGCAAGAGGCGATGCTGTGCCCGATATAGGTGAGTGGACCCCCCACTCCCACCTATGTGAGGAGAAGGCCGGTGTGGCGTCTTTGGGTGAGGCCTATCTGGCCTGTGAACATTGCGTTCGGATGCGCTGCACCCTCCAAATAAGCACCCCGGGTGAAGCCGGGTAGTCGGCTAGTACTGGATAAAATAGACTGTTGAGCTGATCCAGAATGACCATATGTATGTATGAAAGGCCTGCCTTCTTCACACCTTGCCTGAGTAGTAAAGCTCCCTAATTAGTGTTCTGAGGCCAATTTTAGGCAGCTTTAGAGGCATTTTGGAATGGAAGGGTTTCAAGTGTTATGCTATTCACTTATCAATCTTAAGATCTTTTCTTAAAATAATGAAAATTGCATTAAAATGTAATATAGTAACTAAGGTAACGAATTACTTATTTTTGGTTGTGCCAGTGGTAGCAAATTCTGGAGGCAGCAGGAACCTAGTAGTGAGTTACACAAAGTTAGACAAGTAACTTTATTTATTGTAACAAGACAGCATTTTTCATCTGCATGCTTGAGATTTCATTCTCTTCCTCTCCGCTATATTTTCAATTGATTTTATTAGACGCTGAACTCTCTTTTCCAGTATTTGGAAGGTCAAGGTAGAGGGTAGGTATATTCAAGAATCAGGAAATCTGTGCTGTGGAATTCACTTCCCCTTCAATCCATGAAGCCTAGATTTATTAATATTCAGTTCAAAGCATTTTTGCATTGTGTGTGCAGAAGTCAAGAGGAAATCTTAACATTTGTTTATTGAAGAGGTGGAAGCACCTGACATTCTGGTTCCCTCATTTTTCAGTTATAAATGAAACTGGGGCAAGAAATCCAAAATTTGGGGCAAGTGAACTTTAAACGTGCCCAGTTGGGTTTAAGTCTAATATGCTTTGAGGTAGCACAATTTCTATTTAGATGGTTAAAACAGAGAAATAAGAGGAGTGAAACCAAACAGTAGGAATTTTAATGACAGAAAATGGAATGAACATTTGGGGTTTTGAATAGTCAAATCACTATTCATACAGAGTGTTTATTTACTATTATTACACTTTGCTTCTGCATTACAGTCCTAGTGCTCTCATGAACTTTATCAGGGACAGACATGGCTAAGCTTCAGCCAAGTTACAACTTCAAATGTTACAGAGTAGAGTGGACTTCTTTAGCAGATCTTGGGGCCAGGTTTATCTCTTTCTCTCCTGGATTTTATTATAGGCCGCAAATCTCCTTGCCTGGCAAACATTTGGTGACTTGGCAAACAACCATGCTCACATTTGTGTGGGGCTTCTAAGCCACAAAATTAGCCTGGGGCCTCATGCTTCCTTTGAGTCAAATTATGGTCATTCAAGTGTTGGTCATTCCTGAGTCATAGCAGTGAAATATTTTAAGGACACTTGAAGAGACCTGCTGAGTCTTCCTGTGCCTTCTAATGATGGCATGCCAAATCCCTCCAGAAGGTTCACAGTCAAGGTGCAAAGATGGCAGGACTCTTATAAGAACAAAAAAGAAGGAACCGTGCTAGATTGGAACAAAGAACCCAAAGGATTTACTGATCCAGCTTTCTGTTCCTTTATCGCTACTTTAGTACCTATAGGAACCTGTCAAGCTGAAAGTCAGTGCAGGAGAATTCTCCCTGTTGTGTTTTCCAGCATTTGGTATAAAGAATGCTGTCTTTGAAAGTGGAAATGAGGGTGGGTGATGTCTTTATTAGACCACTAAAATCTAATACTGTAAGTAGTGCAGAGATGGGAGAGTGCAGAAGCAGTGGAGAAGCCCTAGAAATCATGGCCAGGTGTTAGGTTGTCTTGTTTAAGATGAGTTCCAAAATGGAGACTGAAACCTTACAGAGTTGAGCATGAGTCGCAGTGGTGGGATTCAGCAGGTTCGCCCCAGTTCACCAGAACTGGTATCAGAAATTCTGGCTGGCTCCGTCCATCCAAGTTTTGAAATAAAGTATCCCAGTTGAATTTTTCAAAGCCCTAAAAGATGATGGAAACAAATTACAGTGACGCCTCATACAACGTCCAAACTTGGTTCCACAAGTTTGGACTTTATACGGATTTGGACTTTGTATGAGGCATGCAAAATCCTAGCCGCGATGCCTCATACAACGTCCAAATCCTTGCTGCGATGCCTCGTACAACGTTGTTTCCATAGAGATACATTGTACTGGAGCAGCACAGACTTCAGGGCAAAGTCAAGGAAACAGACAGGAAACTGACAACTTTAAGAAAACATTGTCTAAAGGCTAAATACTTTACAAAAACATGTCAAACAACCCTGATTGTCCAAGAACCTGAACAATGCTGCAAAAATCCCAGGAATGCTTCTAAAAATTCTGATGGAAAATTCAAAAAAATCCAAAATCATGTTCAAATCCACTCCTAAACACTCTTTACCTTGTGCAAAACCCACAAGAGCAATGCACACATGTGTCCTGTCTTTTATACTGCCCAGGCACAATGCAACCTGGGGAAAACTGAATGCCTCATACAAAGTCGAGTGACTTTGTATGAGGTAACTTTT
This sequence comes from Bradypodion pumilum, assembly GCA_035047305.1. Lineage (NCBI taxonomy): Eukaryota > Metazoa > Chordata > Lepidosauria > Squamata > Chamaeleonidae > Bradypodion > Bradypodion pumilum. Next base: position 48,583,513 of record JAWDJD010000002.1, read on the forward strand.
TTCAAGAAATTAGGCGATGTTGTATGAATTCACTGTTGCATGAAGCGGACTTTGTATGAGGTATTACTGTATTGCATTCTATATGCCAGCAGATTTGGGAAACAAAACAGTGGCCACAGGATTGGAAATTATCAGTATATATTCCCACCCCAAAAAAGGGTAATGCCAAAGAACATTCAAATTATTGAACAATTGTGCACATCCCACATGCTAGTGAGGTTATGCTCAAGGTAATACAGAATAGACTGTAGCAGCATGTGGAGAGAGAACTACCAGAAGTGCAGGCTGGGTTCTGAAGAGGCAGGGGAACTAGAGACCACATTGCCAACATACGTTGGATCATGGAGAAAACAAAGAAATATTGGAAACAAGTCTACTTCTGTTCCATTGACTACACCAAGGCCTTTGACTGTGTGGACCACAACAAAATGTGACAAGTAATTAAAGAGATGGGAATACCAGAACATTTTATATGCCTCATGAAAAATCTGTACACGAATCAAGAAGCAACAGTTAGGACGGGATACGGAATGACGGAGTAGTTTGGAATAGGAAAAGGAGTAAGACAAGGCTGCATTTTATCACCCTTCTCATTCAACTTATACACAGAACAACACATAATGCGCAATGCAGTGATGGAGGAATCACAATTTGGGATCAAAATTGCTGGGAGAAACATTAACAATTTGAGATACGAAGATGATACTACCCTAATGGTAGAAAGTGAGGAAGACCAAAAGAAGCTCCTGCTTAGGTTGAAAGAAGAGAGTGCAAAGACTCAACATCAAGAAAACCAAGATAATGGCAACAGGCCCTATCAGTCCCTGGAAAATAGATGGGGAAGAAGTAGATGCAGTGGCAGATTTTACTTTCTTAGGATCCAAGATCGCTGCAAATGGAGATTGTAGCCATGAAATAAAAAGGCGATTGATTCTTGGGAGACAAGCGGTGAGAAACCTGGGGAACATAGTTAAAAGTAGAGACATCACCTTGCAAACAAAAATGTGCATAGTCAAAGCAATGGTATTCCTGGTGGTAATGTATGGTTGTGAGTGCTGGACCATTAGGAAAGCTGAGTGCAGAAGAATAGACATCTTTGAAATGTGTTGGAGGAGAGTTTTGAGAGTCCCCTGGACAGCGAGGAGAACAAATAGGTCAATCTTAGAAGAAATCAACCCTGACTTAGAAGGTCAAATAATAAAGATGAAGCTAAAGTACTTTGGACATCAAATGAGAAGAGAGGATTCACTTGAGAAAGCCTTGATGCTGGGAAAGGTGGAGGGCAAAAGAAGAAGGGGTGGCCAAAGATGAGCTGGCTAGATGGTATCGTAGACTCAATGGGCACAGAGCTGGGTGGGTTGAGGAGGATGGTAGAGGGCAGGGGTGCCTGGAGGGCAAAGGTCCATGGGGTCACAAAGAGTCAGAATCGACTGTGCGACTGAACAACAACAACAAAAAGTCCTAATTTGGGTGCAACGCAGGGCTTTCCCCCTGACCATGCCCACCATACTACGCCCAGAGAGTAGGTAGTAAAAAAAATTTTAATCCCACCACTGGGTTCCTGGTTTTGCTTTAGATGGTGTGGATTTATGTGTCCTTTCCAGTCTTGGAGAATGAAGAACTGGGGAATGGATAAAATGGCCAGGGACCTGATTGCAGTGAGGCAAAGTCAGTCAACCTGTTTCAATTTCAAATTGAAACAGGAACTCTTAAATTAGTGGCAATCTGATGTGTTGGTGACATTATTCTTGTTGTGCTGTCAGAACCGAAGAACAAGATAGTCAATAGTTCATCAAACTACTTTCAAAGCCATATTTGTAGTTTTATAAACTGTTTATCATATTTCCATTGTCCCAATGTTGTTTTTCTAAATTTAAAAACATTTCACCTCTCTCATAGGGCTGCGTTGCCTGAATTCCTCACCAGTCATGGTTTTTTTTAGCCTATACTGAAGCAGTTGTTAAAAAATTATTAATTTCTGTATTGAAAGTTGGTACATCCAAATGCTTCATTATTGCAGCTGCATCTTGCAGTTGTGCAGCTCTACAATATGCTTTTTAAAATGTGAGTGATTGGAATATTTTAATTTTAGTATGGATTTATAAACTACAGTGACCCTAATTATTCCCTGCCCAATATTAGATTATGCTTCATACTTCAAGGAAAATTCTTTTAGTTAATATATAATAAAAGGTGAGAGAAATTCTTTACCAACTCTTACAGAAATGAAACAAAGTTGCTGGATAGACATTATAACAGAGCTTGTTATGGCAAGAAGCTCCAGAAAGTTTGGAGTCTACTGAAAAAACGAAACAGAAATCCAAACAAGAAGACACTGTATGCCAGTGATGTCCAACCTTTTAGAGACTGAGTGCCTAAACTGCAACCTCAAATCCACTTATTTATCACAAAGTGCCAACACAACAACAGGGAAGAAGGAAACACTCCCATTGGGCTGCTGGGCAGAGGGGTGTGGCGAACTCTGTACTTGGAAGAGGAAAGAAGTGCTCCCATTGGGATGCTGGGCAGAAGGGTGGGACAAACTGCTGGGGCGACTGCACAACTCCCCACAGAGAGGGCTCCGAGTGCCACCTCTGGCACACATGCCATAGGTTCACCACTACTGCTGTATGCAAATATAACGTCAAACCAAATAGCACATCAGCTGCTCCCAACAGCGAAGACCGACTAGCTCATAATAAAAATAAAACATCAAATAATTTTCAGAACAAATGCAATGATCATTCTACTATTGTACTTCATATTGGCAGAACTAGAGGAAGCCATAGGAAGATGTATGAATAGAAAAGCAAAAGGTCTTGATGATGTCTGGATCAAACAAATGAAATATTTTGACAGAACACAAAGAAATTGCTTTTTCAGCTCTTTAGTAACTGATGAACAAACAAACAAATTCAAAAAATATGGTGGAAGATGAAAGTAATAACTATATTGAAATCAGGCAAAGCCTCATCAGATCCCTAAAACTATAGGGCAATCTCCCTACTATATCAATTATACAAAGTATTTGAACAAATAAGGTTGGTTGGTTGGTTAATTGATTTCTATACCACCCATCTGGGATATTTTCCCACTCTGGGTGGTGTACAATAATTAAAATCAGAAATTAAATTATCTAGCCCCTAAGCTTGAACCTCTTCTAATTCCAGAAAAGGCAGGCTTTAGACCTTTTCATGTCAGAGATTACTCTGGATTGAACGGATTTTAGGGGATGCCCGAATGAGGCTCCTTTCATGTCCCTAAGTGCAGCTCTCGGGTATTGAAAACTGACCTTCCAGTCTCCAGCTCAGTGCCTTAACCACTAAGTCACTGGGGGAGCTGCGGCTTTAGACCTGACAAGAGCTGTATGGATCAAATCTTTAACCTAAAACTCATCAAATAACTGGAGCAGCTTTTGTTAACCTTACAGCAGCACATGATACTGTCCTCCATCAATTGCTGCTCAAAAAGTTCTACCTCCTTACTAAAGATAATGAATTAAAGAAATGGTCACTGTTGTGTATGGAAACTGTAAATTCTTTGTTAAATTACAAGGGAGGCACTGTTGCTGGAGAGATCAAAGGAATTGTCTCCCACTGGATACCATCCATGCGTAGTTACTTTTTAACATTTCCACAAATGATCAACCAATGTTCTTATACTCCAATAGTTTCATCTGTGATGATCTTGTCTTAACGGTGCAAGGGGGGGGGGAGTCTATTGAGTATCAGCTGACCTCTGCATTAGGAAATTTTTCAGTATAAAAACAACCATCTGAAACCACAATCTCAAAACTAACTAGTATTGTAGTCTACAAATGATTCAAGTCCATAGAAAATGAATTCTAATATACTTCAGAGCTTAATTCTTAGTCATCCAAGGCAACATAAAGTCTAATTTTACAATGCTTTCCCCAAGCAAACCTATCACATTTTCCTGTGGAAATTTCACTTGAGTGAGAGCTGTACATTCTGGTTCACAGGTTTATCTGTGGGAGCATCAGGCACAGTCCTCATCAGACCCAGACCAGTATTGATGAAGCTGCTGCCCTCCATTAAGATGGATTCAAATGGGATTTAATCCACTTGGGGACCATCACCCTTCCGAGTGAACTTCGGCATCCAAGGCCGTCAGTTCTCAGGGTTGTCAGGTTAGTTAACTGCCACCTGAAAACTTGACATTGAGTCTCTGGCAGTATGGTCTGATTCAGGGGTTTTTCACTTTACGGCCTGACGCATGGCACCAGTTCATGTGGCCCACATCGCCATTGCCACTGGAAAAAGACGCGTCTATGACAGCTGTAAATGTGCCTGTGGCTGTTGTAAACATGTCCACTCAGCTCTCTGAGGGGGCGTGGGCCGCCCCATGGCTTGAAAAGGCTGAGAACCCCTGGCCTACTCTATTACCATAGCAGGATAATAATAATGATAATTTCATGTCAGGAATTATTCTGGGTTGAAAGGATTTTTGCTAGAGAAACTCTGCTCAGGGGACACCCGAATCAGGCTCCTTTCAGATCTTTTCCCATCAAAGTTTATCTACTTGCAATTTCTTGCTTTCAGTCTGCTAGGTTGACCGAAGCTGGGACAAAGTTGGGTGCTCATTCTGTCATGAGGTTCCCGGGTCTCCAATTGCCGACTTGCCAACCTTCCAGCTAACAAGGCGAGCTTCTTAACCACCGAGCCGCCACCACCCATAGCAGGATAACCTAGCCAAATTGGGCCAAAGAGAATATATTCTATTTTTACTGTCAAAGAAACAGAACATATAATTTTATACTACAGTTTTTTTAAATTGTAAAGTATGCAGCATCTGACTATAAAACATTTCCTTCTGATACAGTCTATTCTTTGTTAAAGACAGTGGAAATTGGACATAATTCAAAGGATTGTAGAACATTGGAAAAGATACTTGGTTGAGTAATCATCTTCAAAGTCTTCTTAAAAGAAAATGGCCTTTGCCCATACATATGGAATAATTGTGTAATAATAGCTCATTGTCACAAAGAGGAGACCAGCGTGGCCAAAACAGAAGGGAAAAAGAAAGAATGGAAAGGGAAGGAGGAGAAGATACTATGAATAGAACAGGATATTTGTGGAAAGACAAAACAGACAAAACTGTGTTGCTTTGGGGAGATGCTTGGAATCTTTTAAAAATGGCCTGCTTCATTGAATTAGGGCAGACCCAGGGGCCTGGTGTTTTAAGCTCCACTTTAATGACAACTATGTGTCATCAAACCCATTCTGACTTACAACAGTTATTTCCAAGCTTTTCAAAGATACTCTTCATATAGTAATTGATTTTGTACAATTTTACATTAATTTTATTTTAACTGAAGGTGGTTTATATTATAAGTAGGGCTGGTGACTGTAAGTGTATCTCATATTGTGTACTGATAGTGCTTGAAGTTCATTACTACAGTTAATTTAAACTTTACGTGAATCTTAGTGATGAGTCTATTCTGCTTGGGCTAACAGCTGGATTCAGGCCTTTACATTTAAGCTGAATAATTTCCCCCCTTTTAAACTATTCTGCATTTCTCTAGAGGAAACTCTGTTCATCTTAAGTAAATGTAACTGTACCAGCAGGGTTGACCAAGATTTCAAAATACAGTAGAACCCCATATAACGAAAACAACTTATTCTACGAGGCCCTTTGTTATACAATTTTTTCATTATACGATGCATGCATTATACAACGAAAATCCCTATTGGAAAAATCATACAAAGAAAATCTCTATGGGAAAAATCATACAATGAAAATTTTCGTTGTATGATTTTCCCCATAGAGATTTTCATTGTAATATTTTTCCCATAGAAATGCATTACATCGTATAACAAAATTTTTAGTTATACGGGGCACAATGGTTTTTTCAAATCCTCTTCGTTGTATGATTTTTTTCGCTATAAGAGGTGTTTGTTATACGGGGTTCTACTGTATGAGGAAAATTGTGGTACTGTATGTCAGCAATCTGGTAAGGTCGAATGAACAAACATTTATGTTTACATAAACATTTATGTTTATGTAATCGACCTTACCAGATTGTTGACATACAGTACTACAATTTATTTCCATCACCAAATGTATTTGATCAGCTTTTTTTGTAAGCAATCTTTCTTTTCATTTAGATTAGTGGATTTTTTTTATTACTGCTTGCTCAGAATATTTATTTATTTATTACATTTTTCTACCACCCATTTGGGAAATTTCTCACTCTGGGCAGTGTACATACAAATATACAGTGCTTATAATCATCAAAATAGTATGCGTCATCATGTGAATTTAATTTGAAATCCCATTTAACATGAATTGCATATGCCTCTTGGTTTACACCCAAATTGTTGGTTCTGGATTAAAACCATGTGAAGCAAATTACTGTATCAGTATTTGATGAACACACAAATGAGTAGAGGTTGTTCCGTCAGCACAGACCAATAATAATAATAATTTCATGTCAGAAATTATTCTGGGTTGAAAGGATTTTTTGCTGGAGAAACTCCACTTAGGAGATGCTCGAATGAGGCTCCTTTCATGTCCCCAAGATCTTCTCCACCGAAGTGTTTATGTTTATTTGATTAATATGCCACCCTCCTCAGCAAACGCCGACTCAGGACGGCTCACAACCCATCAAAAATAGAAAAAACAAAATACAAAATACAATAGCAAAAGGTGTCCCTATTTATCTACTTGCAGTTTCTTGCTTTTGAACTGCTAGGTTGGTAAAACAAACAGTTTTGTCTGCAGGTTCTGCTCACTGATATCCAATGTGCCTGTTTCCATAGTGTCATCATGTTCAGCAATCTACCAAATCATCTCTTTTCTACCTTCTTCCACTGCATGTTTCTTCTTTCCATCTTGTTTGGTCATATCAGTAATCCTGTTTTTAAGCAAAACAAAGTTCATCTGCAAACTTAAAGTGGAAACAATGATTCAGATTGATTTTCAGATTTACAGCCATGTTAATCTTTGCCTGAATTATGGAAGAAAGAAGGTACTGTAATCGGAAAGAGGAGGAGTGGCTGTGCACACCTAAGTCATCTTATCATTAATTTAAGCACAAGCGATTCTCCATCTGATTGTTGCATGTGAAGCCAGGAGAAATTGTCCCTTTTTAAAATTCTTTTTTCCTAAGCTAAGTAGCCCTATAGTTTATTTGCTGCTTCTTTTTCTTCCTTCATGTCCTGATCAAATCCTGGACTGCCAGAGTGAAGCCACTTTCTTTGCTTTGTCATTGGCCAAAGTTAAGTCTTCATTGTGTCACGTCTCTGGCAGTAATCGGCAGATAAGTAAATGAGCTGGATTCTGTGTCTCTCCACATTCACACAGTGTGTTGTTGTCCACCAGTAGCCCCTACTTGAGCATGTTGGTCTTGCATTTATAGACTCCGACCCTCAGCCTAGTAAATCACAGTAGAGCAGGTTCACTGAATCAATGGGGATTTAGTAAGTCAACTCCTCTAACAGTTCTAGTGATTCATATTGGCCCATTCTACCTGTGACTTATTTCAGTATACTATGACACAGTTAGAATAGCCTATTTAAATAAATGCAACTTATGGAGGAATTGACCAGCTAAATCTCAATTGATTCAATGGGCCTACTCTAATTCAGTACACAGGAGTTTGGCCAGTGAGTTTGCATTTATTCACCTAAAATAATTTACTTCATAATGGCTTTACTAATGGACCCATTTCTCAAAAATGGGAGTAGGATTACCATCTGGCAAAATAGTAATCTGTGTTTTGGAACAAGTGTACCTTAAGACTGAGGTTGAGTTCCTTGGCTATACAGAATGTTGTGAATACAATTAGGTGTGCCCCAGGTAGCAACCTTGCTGGATAATCTTTCTAACACTAAAACAAACCAAAGGAATGGAAGTTAATTTTCTATGTATTTATTTATAAAATATTTATATCCCAACCAGTGTAAAAAGATGGTTGGGATATAAGCTTACAAGTGCAAAAGCTTAAAGCAGTTGATGAAATATAATTTACTTAGGTCAGTAAATAAATTTTCAGGCCATGGGCCAGTCATGTGGTTGAGCTAACCAGTCATGTGGTTCCTTCCATCAGAAGCGGAAGTTAAATGCACCCACATATGTGCAAAACGTTGCCATAAATGCGTCCGTGGCTGTCATAAACGCATTTACAATAGCCACGGGTGCATTTACAGCAGTGTTTGGCGCATGTGTGGGCGCATTTAACTTCTGCTGCCTGGAGCAGAGAGGGCACTGTGGGCCAGATCCAGTCCACAAGCCCTAGTTTGGGAACCCTGACTTAGGTGATAAATGATTTCCCTATATTTTAGAGTTTAAAGATACTTTTGGCTGCAATTATCTTGTGTCCTTTGGTGCATGGAGCCAAATGTTCAGTGTGCTAATTACTTAAAATACCATTACTCATTTGTGACTTGTCTCCTTACATGATCAACATGCACATATCACATTAATTTTCAGTGTCTGTGAATGTAATTATATACAAGATCAGAGCTTAAATAACCTTGGTTTTCTGTAGCAGAATAATTTATGTTTGGCCCTGATCTCAGAGCCTGCCTGTATTTCTTCCAATCAAGAACACTTTTGTCTTCAAATCAAAGTACAGTTTAGTAAGAACAAATCCTTGACCTTTCTTAACATGTACGAGAATAGAAACAGCAGAAGGAAGGTTTTATTAGAAAGTCCATTCTTAAAATTAAAACAGGAAAGAAATGGAAATCCCATTAACATTGTGCTGAGCCAGAAGAAGTTTAGATATCCTTTTTACTAAATACAGTGATATGTTTTGTAAAATTATGGTTTGCCCCTGAATGTAAAAATCTGTTTACAGTATGCTGAACACTTAAGTGAAGGAAGCATGTTCTCATTATGTGTATATATTTGATTTTTCTTACTCAGGAAATTTTGTCTGGTACGGTAATTAAATAGTGGCAATTTAACTAATAAGGAGCACTCAGCAGTGTGAACTGGAGACAGCCTGTGGGCTGGATCCGGCCTGTGGCACCAAATAATCCATGCCCGCCCTTGCCGCAGCCACTGGAATCAGCCGCAGACTCATTTACGGCAGCCGTAATTGGCGGGGAGAGAGGAGAAACCAGTCCAGCCCCCTCAACTATTTTGAGGGAGAATGACCCAGCCCCCAAATTGAGAAGGTTGAGAACCCCTGTTCTAGCTTCTATTGATGTGTTATCCCACATATGGTTTAACCTAAACACCTACTCCTTTTTGAACTAATTGTAACCTATTTATTCTTTTTGTTTTGTTTCAATTGGGTAAATTATAGATTTATACATCTTTGGATAACTTGTAGATAACTACCAATACTTATCTGTAAAACAGGGAGGAAAAGATTTATATAAATCTCCTGCCTCCAACTCACAGTTTTCTTAAGGAATTACCATATTCTGCTTTTAAAAAATGTGTTTCTGTGAATCTTTTTATTAAATTGTAGGATCGCATTTCATACTTCTAGTCCCTGGTGGTGCAGTAAATCAATTCCTTGTATTGGCAAGGAACAAAGGGTGATCCTTTGTTTGCTTAGACAGATTTCAAGAAACTGTTGGCTCCACATATTCTGAGAAAGTTTCCAGACAGGGCTTGCAACAGAGTGGACAATGCCTGTGAGACTACTGTGTATATTGAGTTACATTTAGAGGTGTGTTTTTTTTGTACTATACTGGCAGCTGGAAACTAAGGGAACAAAGAAACAACTTGTCTACTATAATGATAAGGAGTTGCCAGTAGAATATGCTTAGATATCAATTCATTATTTTATATTCACTATTGTGATCTGAGTGAGGCCTAACATTTCTGAAATGTCTCCTTATTAATTGGGTGTGAATTTTCAGGAATCTTTAGTATAGAAAGGGGAAAAAGGGAAAAAAATTCTCCTTGCAATGTCCTTGGGTGTATTATGAATATGCAACAATTAATAAAAGCACTAATGTTCCAGTTAAAACAAGCACAACAGCTAAAACGAAGTTAAAGGAGCATGTTACAATAGCATAAAGATCGACATACAGTATAGGCTAATCCTATTTTATATAAATATTGGGATAGCATTTTGTTGTTGTTCAGTCGCACAGTCGATTCCGACCCTTTGTGACCCCATGGAACATTGTCCTCCAGGCACCTCTATCCTCCACCATCCTCCTCAGCCCGCCCAGCTCTGTGCCCATTGTGTCTACAATGCCATCTAGCCATCTCATCTTTGGCCGTTCCCTTCTTCTTTTGCCCTCCACCTTTCGCAGCATCAAGGCTTTCTCAAGTGAATCCTCCCTTCTCATTTGATGTCCAAAGTACTTCATCTTCATCTTTACTATTTGACATTCCAATGAGCAGTCAGGGTTGATTTCTTCTAAGATTGACCTAAAAAGCACAGTGCCTTTTATATTCTGTATTACTGGTTGCCTGTGTATTAATATAAGTTCTCCTATTCTTTCAACTCATGCTTGGGTGGAGATCGTGAAATACTAACATCATTCACATGGGACAATAAACCCAGCTTCCTGGAGAATCTTCGGGTGCATACAGCCTGTTTAGACTCGTTAGATTGCCCCTTTATGAGATGAATTGTAAAACATTTTGCATTCTTGCCTTGTGAATCCTGTCCTAATAGGGAGCAGACAAGCCAAGATCTTCATTTCAGATAACATATTGCTCAAAATGTTCTGGGTTTGCTCCCTTAGTCATATTTTATTTATTTTTATTTTATTTTTCAATTTCTATATTGCCCACTTGTCCATGGCCAACTCAGGGCGGTTTACAATCACAAGTAAAAACATAGTTTAAAAACTGATTAAAACTACCCACCCACTAAAAAGGGTGCAGGGACCGAGGGGGGCGGAGTTCCACTATACCAGCCACCCAACGGTGGACACCCTTCCACCTGCACCCCATACTTGGCCTGCCAGCCAGGTTTTAAGTTCCTTTCTGAAGGGTAGCAATTCTGTCTGGAGACGCAACTCTGTTGGCAGGAGGTTCCAGATGGTTGGTGCGGACACAGAGAAGGCCCTCCTCCTTGTGCTAGAGAGGCGAGCCCCTCTAGCCGATGATACCATAAGAGAGCCCCTCCGGTCCGCTCTGGTTGGATGGACAGACGTCCTTAGGGCGATGCGGTCTCTTAGGTATCCCGGCCCACTACCATGTAAGGCTTTAAAGGTCAAAACCAGCACCTCGAATTGCACCCGGAGGCAAACTGGTAACCAGTGCAGCTCCCGAAGCAGTGGTGAGGCATGGGCATAGCGTCCACACCCCATCGCTGCATTCTGAACCAGTTGTAGCCTCCGAATGGTCGTCAAGGGCAGCCCCATGTAGAGCGCATTACAATAGTCTAGTCTGGAGACTATTAGTAGGAAGAGCCCTGTGGATATGAATAGCGATGTGGTGACCCATGCTTGCTGGCTGATTTAGTAAAATCACACTCTCCCTCGTTTAATCTCTTTAATCTTTTATCTGTAGGGTCCGGAGTAATTTTTGGTGGCTGTTTTAATGGGGTTTTATTGCTTTTTAAAATGTGATTGGTTTTATTTTCTGTGAGCCACCCAGAGTCTTCAGAGTTGGGCAGCAATATAAATCCGAAAAATAAAAAATAAATAAAAATATGCAATGGAACACAAGCTCTTGTACTTTGTGTGTGTATTATTTGCATGTATGACAACAAATCATTTTATAAACTATCAAGCTTCCTGTACTAGGGCAGGCAAAGTAGGTAAATAGCTCATCCTCATCCAGGGAACTACACATGGGCTACTTCCATTTGTGTAAAAATGCTTTATCTAGATCAGTGTTTCCCAACCTTTGGTCCATGGACTTCAATTCCTAAAAACACTGATCAGCCATTGTACTGACTTAGACTTCTGGGAATTGAAGTCCAAGAACCAATGTTGGGAAACACTGATTTACATCAAAAACAGATAAACAATTTGGATTCAGACAGAATAAGATTTAGCTTGGCAAAGTGTCCTGCTATAGCTTTTGAAAGAGGAGCATTTATCTTTGCCTCCTTTGTAAATCTTATGACAAAAGGCCAATGAAATCATAAAGATTCTGTTTGTTTTACTGCAAGAAGAACAGGCTGTGCTTTTTTTGAAGACTTTTAACAGTATTCAGACTCTACAAGTAAGCCTAAGAATGACAAACACACACACACACTAAAATGAAAGAAAAGGTTCTTTGTGGTAAGGTCTAAACCACAGTGAACATTCCTGCTTTCCCTGGGGCTGGATGTTTCTCCATCCACAAAAATAAATGGAGTTAATAACGCCATCAGAATAGTGGCAAGCTAGTTCCAGTTTCCTTTACTGGCACTGGAGTGCCATTTATGCCATTTAGAACTTTTTCAGAAAAGCAGTCTAATTCAGTGATGAAAGTCTTGCTCATCCAACTTGGTGATCTGTGAAAATGAAGGGAGGTTCTCTAACAACATAAATGGAGAATATTTTTTTTAAAAAAAGGTAAAACTGAGCATGCTGCTTCCATTGCTTAAATCTAGTCATAACACTATGTTATTGAGACTAGGACGGATGCTCTATTTTTCTCATTAAGTCAATTTTTATTTTGTGTTTGGGCTTCCAATGGCTTTAGAAGTAATGTGTGATAAGTTGTAGTGCAAAAAGCTTCAAATTTGAGCTTTGAAAAGTGGTCATAGGGGATTTGGAAAGTTGGAGTGTGAAAAGCAAACTCTCATATAATCCTTTCCTTTCCCCAAGTTGGAAATGATCTTTTAAGAGTAAAGCATCTTGAAATCTCTATTCATTTAAATGTTAATAAGCTAAATTGTTCCTGATATATTTCATAAGGCAGTGATGGCCAACCTTGGCACTCCAGGTGTTCTTGGACTTCAATTATCAGAAGCCAAAGTCAGCACTCCTGCTGATCAGGGCTTCTGGGAATTGAAGTTCAAGAGTATCTGTAGTGCCAAGGTTCACCATCACTGTCATAAGGGGACTTTAAAAATTAGTAAAAGTATGTATATCCAGATATACTGAAGAACTCTGAAGTAGTGGATGAGGGGTTTTAATGGTTGAGCACTTTGATTTTCTTTTTAGTTAAATGTTTTAACTGGGTTTGAATCTGCTCTTATGTTTAATTGTATTTTCAAGTTGTTTATTTCTGCATTTCTTTACTGCTGTGCTATTTGTTGTTAGAAAGGCAAGGTGTAAATTTAATAAATTGAATTAAGCTGTCAGGCTGGCATGGTTGAAGTTTAGTCATTTGTGTCCTCTAGAGCAGCGTTTCCCAAATTTTGGTTTTTAGACTTCAGTTCTCAGAAGCCGTAAGTAAATTGGCCAAAGCACTGATCAGCCATTGTACTGGCCTAGCCTCCTGGGAATTAAGGTCCATCAGTGTTCTGTGGAACATAGTTTGGGAAGCGCTACTCTAGAGCAGAAGTTCTCAACCTTTTAAAGCCGGCAGCCGGGTCACGCTCCCTCAGACAGCTTCAAGGGCCGGATGGCCATTTTGTCCTTCCTCTACCACATGGCACTTCCTGGTGTGGTTGAGGCGGTGGTGGTGGGGGGACATGAAATGGAACTATGGGCCACATCCAGCCCACAGGCTGCAAGTTGAGAATCTCTGCTCTAGAGGATATGGAGGGAACAGATGGTCTCTTGGAATACTGTTGTGTTAAATGCTGGCAGTGCAGCCTAATTGTGTTCAGAATAGTGTCCCCACAGATTATTGGGCTACAGTTCCCAGAAAAGTCCAAACAACTATACATAAATATATGTAGTCAAACATCTGGAGGGCACCAACTGGAAATGTTTGTCTAACTCAACAGTGTTCCCTAATGCAATTATAATGAATCGTTTGGAAAACTGATGTAAGGTAGTTTATTTTCTGAGGACTTCGAATATTGAAGAGAAGCATATGTGCGTTGGTCTGCATTAGTTGAGGAGAAAGTTTCCTTTAGTGACTAAAACACAGAATATCTCAACCATCAAAGATACTGGCCAGGCTTTTTGAGGTATTTTGACAGTTTTAGTCAAAAAAGGGACTTCTCCCCCTTTCGCTCCTGTCAGAAAACACAGTTAACATACATAACACCCCCATTTTTCTATAAAATCATTTGGTCTCTGCTCAGAAACTACTCGATTATCACAAATAATAAGGCACCAAGCAGGACCTCCTGCAGGATTCCAAGAATAGCCAGAACTTCAGCTGTAACAATCCTTATAATACCCTGTCTCTCTAGCTCTTGGTGCAGTTTGCTATATATTTTAAACTATATATGAAATGCAAACTTTTGCACTTCATGTTCTGGTTAGTATGCTGACATATTAATTTGCATTTATATTGCCTTTCATTGTAGACTTTTATGCAGGGGTTACAGAGAGTTCTATGCTATTTCCTTGTTTGTTAGGTAGCCTTTCAGTTTGCTTGTCATACCTCCTGGTAGTTGAAAAGAATATGTGTAGTCTGAGGTGAATAGGTAAAACATATCAGACAGATGTTTCCCATAAACGTAGAAGCGTAAGTGTTGCTTTCATTCCCTATAATGCAATGTGAGGCCTATGCTGAGTTATGAATTATTTGCCCAGTCAACCCATGCTTATTTAATGTACTGTAAGCTTTTTGTAGTGTGTGGGATTTCTCATGGATTGCAGTATCTTAAACTTTAATGTAACGGTCTTCTTTTTATCCATCTAGGAAGCATACTACATTGTATAGTATGAGAGATTAGGAGACATTTAATATGAACATCCCACTTGTTTATTTTTGCACTGATTTCTGAATAATCAAAAGATGTGGTTATTTGACCCTATCCAGTAGAGTGGTTTCACTTTTATCCTTTAGGATTTTACTTATCATTTTTGCCACCCTGTGTACTTTTGTTTTTATCTGAGTTTGTTATTATTTGCTGCTGCTATTTTGTCAGGTCTGTATTGCTAGTGATTTTTTTTATTATATGATATTATGCATGTGTACATGTATATTAATATGTTGGAAAGCACCCAGAGTAAGCTGGATGGTATAAAAATGTCCTTCCTTCTTGCCTGCCTTCCTGAATGAATGAATGAATAAATGAATGAATGAATGGGGGGGGGGGAAGGAAGCAAGCACACAAAACTCCTGTGTAGATTCACAGGTTTCGGAGGTTTAAACAACCTTGTATTTTCAGACTTAACAGCAAGTACTTGTATTTTAAATTTATATGTTTTAATAATTTTAGAATAAGACATTTATTGTCACTACTTTTAGGAAAAAAAGGTTGTATGTAGATAAATAATAAACACAATTACTGTAGTTTTGATCTGTCATCTGTAGCAGTAGTCTATCCTCAAATTAATATCATTGTGGTTTTGGCCAATTCAGAGAGTTACTTTCCAAGTAAGAATTTTGGATCAGGATTTTAGAGATGCTTAGGTGGGGCATGGCCAAAAAAAGGTTGGGAACCACTGCTTTAGAGCATCTGAAAATTGTTCTTAAAAAGTTCTCGTATTGTTATTATTAATTTTATGCACTTTGAAATTTGAAGTTTGATTGGATTGATTTGTTGATCATTGTGCATATTTCTTACATTATATTTAAATTATTTTTCTAGGTACACATATTATTTCTGAAGTATTTTCTTGAAAAGAGAAACTCTGATTTACAAAATGGGTAAGTAAAATGTTGGGTACGTTTTCATGAACTAAAAAACCCTGAACTTAACCTAGGAAATGCAAGCCCTTTCAGTCCTTTCTGTAAGACTCGTGGTTTTTTATTTATCATATGATGATTATCTACATTAAATTTGATACAACAGCAAGCACACAATGACCATCTCAAGTTCATAGCTAGAGTTCCACACCCAAGTTTGAAAGACATTGAAAGGCTTCATCTGTGACTCATGGTGAATAGTCTTGTACAGTATAAGCCTCTTGGTGGTTGTTAAGTTTATTTACTGAAAACAGCAAAATTTTTCACTTTTTTATTCTTTCTTGAAACCCTTAGTCCTTATGTGTCCAGATATAGACAAATTAGAAACTGCTTGGTCTAGCAAGCATGCGGCAAACAACAGAAAAGGTTATGATTGATTTGAGCTTGATACTTTTCCTTCATTTTGTTTTTAAATATGAATTTGTAGGGCACTCACCAAGACATTCAGGAATATTCATCTTAATAGTGCTCTTCCTGATTATTATATTACTTACTTATTTAATTGAGTGCCTTTATGATTAATAATTTTTATTCTGTCTTTTCTCCAGGGAACTAAGGGTAGCAGATTTTTTTTTTACAAAAAGGGGGGGGGGTTTAAAATTAAAAGAAACTGGTTCAATTTATAGTTAACTTTAGTTGGGAACAAACAAATGTGGGTTTGTTGGTTGGCTGATTGACCTATTATATTTCTCCTTCGTATAGTTTGTGAATCCACACTCATGGGGTTATGCGCCTGCGCAGAACAGCCGATCGGAGGCTTGAAAAGCTATTGGTCAAAAGTTTTGGCGGTAAGACCGCCCACCGTACCGCCCACCCTGAGGCGCCCGCGCGCCATTTTACCTCAGTTCTCTTCTTTCCGCCGTAGCAGCAGGACGATCGTTGAGAGCTTCCTCAATTTTTTCGCCCTTCTGAGGGAAAGTCTTTTTGGCAAATCTTAACAATTTTTCTTGGTGATCTTGTCCTCCGGGCAGGATCGCCACCCCGGCTCTGTCTCTTCTCTTGAGTGGATTCAGTAGCCAATTTTTCGCATCGATCACCGTCTCCCCCCTCAAGGGGGTGGCGGCTGGTCGGCCCTTCGGGGTACTTGTCTCCAGAAACTTCCACTGGAAGAATTTTTTCCGCGGTTGATGGCTGCAGCGTTTAAACAGTGCACGGCTTGCCTTAAGAAGTTTCCGGCTTCCGACGGACACAGCCTGTGCCTTTTTTGTTTGGGAGAGTCGCATCAGAGCCAGTCTTGCCCGCATTGCAAAAAGTTTACGCGCCTCGCGGTGCAGAACCGAAGCAATCGCCTCAAGGCTCACCTGATGGAGCTCGCTCTGGCTCCCGCCGCGTCCGCCTCCACGGCCGCCGCTGCCGCTCAACCACCGCCGGCCTCTTCCTCCGTGCTTCCGATGAGGAAGAAGAAGAAGAAGGACAAGAACGGTGAGAAGAAGCGCAAGCGTGGGTCGGAGAAGAGACGGTCGCTTCCCCCCACTCCGCGCACACCCGCCTCTCCCGGGCCTTCGCCGCCGTTCTCGACTGCCCGATGTCCTTCTCCGGGATCCTCCATCTGGGGAGGACGGTCGTCTTCCGGGTCACCTGAGAAAGGACGCAGGGCTGGGGCTCCAGCTCGCCCACCTCAGGTGCTCTCCTCTCCTCCTCGGGGCAGAAATTCCTCGCCGAGGCAGGCCTCCGTCTCTCCACGGCCCAGGACGCCGACGGACGAGGCGGTCGTCACCGTTCCGACGACCGTTTCGCCGACACCGACGCCGGCCACCGTTTCGGCTCCCACCGTTTCGTGGGCCACCATCCCGCCGGCCACCGGAGCTCCACCGCCAGCGGACTCGGACGCGTCTCAGATGGCCCTCGTCCGAGAGATGTTCCAGGTCATGGCGTCGTTTGCGACCAGGTTCCAGACCTCCACGCCTGCGGCCTCTGCGGCTCCGGTTCCGACCACCGCAAGCCCCGGGCATCCCGGCTCTGCCGCGGCCCCACCGACCTCCCGTGGGTCGAGTACCCGCTCCGCCGGCCCACCCAACCCGTCATGGTGTGGTCCGGACGTTGATGCGGTGGACGCCCATCCCGCCGGCCCGCCCAGGCCGTACTGGCGCGGTCCGGACGTGGACGAAAGACTGCCTCCCTCGTCCTCCGATGAGTCCAGCTCGTCGTTGGAGGAGGACGAGGGAGACGTCGACGCCGAGCGCACGCCGGAACAGGCCATCGGCTCAGTGGACCCACCGCGTGGTGAGGACCAGCGCTCACTGACCGCCATGCTCACGAGGCTCGGCACCGCCCTCAACCTGAAGGTCGACCAACCGCCGTTGGAGGGTGAGGATCAGATGACCGCGAAGCTCGACAGGCGTGCTGTGCGGCCGGTCCACATAACCATGCTCCCCTCCATGATGACCACGGCGAGGGCGACGTGGAAGAAACCTTTGGCGGCACACTCCGTTTCGTCCAGGCTCGACAGCATGTACCGGGTCCTGGACGAGAACGTCGAGTTCTTGCAGGCGCACCCCCTGCCGAATTCCCTGGTGGTCAAGGCCTTCCAGCATAGGACGGCCACCAGCGGATTCCCGGTCCCGTCGACGCCGGAGGGAAAGAAACTGGACGCGGTGGGGCGTAAGTTTTACGCCACCGGCTCCCTATTCTTTCGGGCCGCAAACTATTCGGCCGCCATGGGCCTGTACCAATCTCACCTCTGGGAGCAGGTGAAGGTTGAGACGGCTAAACTGCCCGCCGATGCCCAGAAGAGGATTGACGCGCTGGCCACCGAGGGGGACTTCGTCGCCGAGCAGCTGATGTGCACTGCCCGGCATATCAACGATTATGCGGCAAAAGACATGGCCTCCGCAATCTACCTCCGTCGCCATGCTTGGCTCAGGGACACCTCCCTCGATGACGCTATGAAAAAGCTCATCGAGGAGTTTCCCTTCGACGGGCAGGGCCTCTTCGGTCAGGACACCGATAAGGTCCTGAATGAGATGCGCCAGACCAGTTCCACGGCGAAGTTCCTGGGGCTCACCACGCCGGCAACTTCCACCAGGCCGAGGTTCCAGCCCTTCACACGGCGGTTCCAGGGCAACCCACAGCAGCAGGGACCGACGGAGCAGCCTAGATCCAGCTCCTATAAACAGCGGCGACAACACAAACCCCGCTACCGGCCCTACGGACAGGACAAGCGTTCGACCGCGAGGCCCAAGCCCCGCGTTTGAAGCTGCGACGGCCGAGTCTCTCTCGCTCCACATCCCGTACCTCCCCCTCCGGAACTTCCTCCAGGCATGGTCGGGCATCACGGACGACCAGTGGGTCTTAAAGATCTTGTCCTCTGGCTACGCCATCGAGTTCGTGCGGGTGCCTCGAGTAGGAAAACATCGTCTCACCACCTCGTCCCCCCATTTGGAGGAAGAAATAGCAACCCTTCTCTCCAAGGGAGCCATCGAGCGGGTAGCACCGTCCGACTGGGACAACGGCTTCTACTCGAGGTACTTCGTGGTCCAGAAGAAGGACGGAGGCCTTCGCCCTATCCTGGACCTACGCCGCCTGAACAAATGCATCCACACCAGGAAGTTCCGGATGGTGACCCTACAGACCGTCCTCCCCCTCATCAACAAAGGGGACTGGTTCACAGTCATAGACCTCAAGGATGCCTACTTCCACGTTTCCATCCTCGAGGAACACAGACGGTTTCTCCGCTTCCGTATCGACCATTCCGTGTACCAGTACCGATGCCTACCGTTCGGTCTGGCCACGGCACCTCGGGTCTTCACCAAATGCATGGCTCCGGTGGCTGCATTCCTCCGCCAACGGGGCATCAGGGTCTTCCCGTACATCGACGATTGGTTGATCGTCTCCCCCACCAAATCGTCGGCCGTTCGGGACACACAATACACGGTTCACCTCATGGAGAGTCTCGGCCTCAGGATCAACTTCACCAAGTCGAAGTTGACTCCCTCCCAGCGCGTCGAGTACATCGGAGCGGTACTCGACTCGCTCACTACGAGAGCCTACGCCCCCCAGAAACGCTTACGGGACATTGCGCAGGGGGTGAGCGAACTGCGCACGAAGCCGTGCATCCGGGCGAAGAAGGCTCAGAGACTTCTAGGCCTGATGGCCTCAACGACGGCAGTGATCCCCCATGCCAAGTTGAAATTCAGGTCCCTGCAATCGTGGCTCCTTCACGAGTTCGACGCACTTCGGGAGAGCCAATCCAAACGGTTGACCCCATCTCCAGAACTGAGGGACCAACTGCTCTGGTGGTCTACACCACTCAACGTGGCCACTGGGAAGAGTTTCTACCCCCCGCAACCTTCGCTGCAGATACTGACCGACGCGAGCAACCTCGGCTGGGGCGCTGCTTGCGGGACTCTCACGGTCAACGACACCTGGACACCGCACGAAACGGTGCACCACATAAATTACTTGGAGCTGCTGGCCATTTGGAAGGCCCTGCGCTCCTTCGAGACTCTGCTCACCGCCAAGGCGGTTCAAGTGGCCTCGGACAATACCACGGCGGTGGCGTACCTCAACAAGCAGGGAGGAACACGGTCCACCACCCTCTTGTACCTTGCAGTGCAGTTGTGGGAATGGTGCCTGGAGAGGCACATTTTCCCAATTGGAGTGCACATTCAGGGCACACTGAATGTCTTGGCAGACCACCTGAGCCGTCTCACCTCGACGACCCACGAATGGGAGCTGGACGACGGAGTGTTCCAGTCCCTGTGCGAGGTCTGGGGGACGCCGAGCATCGACCTCTTTGCATCGGAGTCCAACAAGAAACTCAGCAGGTACTGCTCCAGAGCAGGCATCGGACCGAACTCCGAGGGCGATGCCTTCATGAAACGGTGGGATCAGGACTATCTCTACGCCTTTCCTCCGTTTCCTCTGGTCCAGAAGGTACTCACCAGGATGCACCAACACAGAGCCAATGCAATTCTGGTGGCACCGGCGTGGCCGCGCCAACCCTGGTTTCCGCTACTGTTGCGCATGTCGTCACAGTATCGCACACTGCCGGAATCACCGACACTCCTCCAAATGGAGCAGGGCCAGCTGCACCATTCGGACCTGCCCAGCCTCCACCTCACCGCGTGGAGGATAACCCCAGACTGGCCAGGATCCTTGAACTAGCGCGGCGCCCTTCCACAAGGAAGTCCTACGCTTCCAAATACAGGCGTTTTTGTGCTTTCCTGGCCGCCCGGCAAACGCCCCCCACGCAGGTGGGACTGCAGGACATTTTAACCTACCTCCTCCAGCTGGCGGAGTCTGGCCTCAGCATCACCTCCATCCGAGTGCATCTCGCAGCAGTGGTAGCGCACTCTCCTGCTGGCTCGCCCGCTTCCGGGGCTTTCCGCGACCAAACGGTAAAGCGCTTCCTCAAGGGACTAAAGAACGCTTTTCCGCCGGCCCGGACACCGACGGCTCAATGGTCACTGTCCACCGTTCTTAACGCGCTCACCAGGACCCCCTTCGAGCCCATGGCTACCGCCGATGTTCGTCTCCTCACATGGAAGACAGCATTCCTGGTGGCCATCACGTCTGCACGACGAGCTGGTGAGCTGGTTGCTCTGCGAGCAGACGCACCTTTTCTCCAGTTCTTCAACGACCGCGTCGTCCTCCAAGCGGACATCACCTTCCTACCCAAGGTGGTCTCCAAGTTTCACATGGCACAAACTATCTCCTTGCCAACCTTCTTCCAGAACCCCACTAACGCCCAAGAAAGGACTTGGCACACGCTGGATGTGAAACGAGCTTTATTGTTTTACACCAGCAGGACTAGAGAGTTCAGGAAGTCACAACGCCTCTTTGTGGCTTATGGGGGAAAGTCCAAGGGTGAACCCATCTCTGCTCAAAGGTTCTCCAAATGGATCACCTCTACCATCTACCTGGCCTACGAGTCAGCTTCACTGCCACCTCCACCGCATGTCAGGGCGCATTCCACCAGGGCGGTTGCCACATCCACTGCCTTTCTGGAGGGCACACCGCTTGAGGACATATGTAAGGCTGCCACCTGGTCCAGACCTTCCACATTTGTCCAGCACTACAAGGTGGACACCAGAGCCACTGCGGACGCCAGGCTTGGCCGTGTCGTCCTCACCAGGGGGCTCCGGACTCAACGCCCCTGACGGGTCCACCTACGGGTTCTTCAGCTCATCGTGGGATCATCTCATCCGACTGCCCACCGACCAAGTAAGTGTGAGCTTGCTAATCTCCCATGAGTGTGGATTCACAAACTATACGAAGGAGAAAGTTCGGTTTCACTTACCAGTGATAACTTTCGTTCTTCGAGTATATAGTTTGTGAATACACACTACCCCCCCTGCCTCCCCTCTTGAGCTGCACGGATGAGATCAGTTGGTTTATCCTGTGCTTGGCTTAAGTATGGAACTGAGGTAAAATGGCGCGCGGGCGCCTCAGGGTGGGCGGTACGGTGGGCGGTCTTACCGCCAAAACTTTTGACCAATAGCTTTTCAAGCCTCCGATTGGCTGTTCTGCGCAGGCGCATAACCCCATGAGTGTGTATTCACAAACTATATACTCGAAGAACGAAAGTTATCACTGGTAAGTGAAACCGAACTTTATGCTCTATCCTATCCATTTAACTAGTTACTCCATTAAATATATTAAGTATATGCAGGCCTTGTGTCAAAAAAAAGTCCAAATATAAATAATATTCGTAGGATACTCATTCAAATGTTGATGATCAAGTGTAGCCTTTGAGACATTAGGTAATAGGTGGTGTTTTATATTTCCAACATTCAGTTATAATTCTCTTTGCAATGATAAAGGTGCAGAGAATCCAGTTTTTATTATCCATCCATAACAGAAATTACGGGAATATTATTCAGCATTGTATACATATCTGTTTATATAATTTTTAAAAAGTCCATATAAAGTAGAATTTCTAGCTGAAAATGAAGTCTATTTAGGGCCACATTATATTCTTCCTGCTAATATCTGTTTCAGCTAACCAGTTTCTTCCTAAAAAGTTGATGTTGTATCCACTATATCCAAAACATCAGTTGGGTCAAACAGTCTGAGTGCACAGAATAGTACAAAGAGATTTCTTTGTTTCTGTTCCCATTTACTCTTATGAAATGATCTTAAGGTTGGTGTTGCTGTATTTAGTTATTGCCACAAAAAATGAACAGTCTTTTGGCAACTTATGGAGTGACAAGTAGGTTTTGAGGTTTTGTGAACTTCAGCCCTCTGCATCTCATTAAAAAGCCTGCAGTCCAAGAAGCCATCCGCCAAATAGGTCATTGGTTTAAGTATGTGTCTGAAGAGCCAGAGTTGAGAGTCCGATTCCCCAGTGTGCCTTCTTGGCAGGGGCTTGACTCGACGATCCATAGTGCTCCTAGCAGCTCTGTAGTCCTAAGATTATTATCAAATAAAATTTATGAAGGAAATTCAGACTGAAAAAGAACAGGCTACTTATCTGAAATTGTGGTACTTCAAGTGGTCACCTGTGAATTCCCATGAATGGGATTGTTCTGCACCTGCACTGAATATTCTAGAACATTCTAAAGCTGAGGCTTAGCATTTTGGCATGGCTCTGCCCCCAGGAGTGAGCATGTGAGGTTGTTTCCCTCCATTTCCCTCAGTTCCGAATCCATCTGAAACAAAAACACAGGGATGATACAGGTCTTGTCTTCCATTTTACAATAATTGGTGTGGCAGCTAGCGTCTTTCCCTCTGCACTGCCTTAACATCCCACAATTGAATTAAAGCTCAGGGCAGGATGTTGTAATGCAACTCCTTTCACAGGGATTTTTCAGACAATGAAATATGGATACATTGGAAATTATACATTAAGAGAGGTAGAATAGAATTTTTTTAACATTATGCAAAACAGATGTAGTATGTTTGGCCACTTTCCAATGTGAAATTCAAAATTAGCATTGAGAAATAGGTCTGGAGAAGAAGATGGGAAAATAGAAGCCTCTTCCATGGAAAACTGGAACTTTTCAGAGATTGTGTGGCCAATTATGGCAGAATCCTAGCTTCATCTTTTTTCTTGGAAATTGACACAATATTTTTTTTGCTTACACCTGCCTCTGGCTTTACAAACAAGTAGCTGTTTTATAAACCTCTGCTTCAGAAACAAAATCTGTGTTCAAAGACACCTCAAAAATACAACATTTGGAAGCAAAATAGTGCCAGCTTATTTGTTGTTACCATTTGCAGGAACAATACGAAAACATAAACACCCTCTGTTTGGGGAAAAAGGAAAACAACAACAAACGTGAAGCATTTAAAGCAGGGATTCTCAACCTGCGACTAGTGGGCCGGGTGTGGCCCATGGCACCATTTCATGTGCCCCCCCTGCCTCCACCAGACCAGGAAGTACCATGTGGTGGAGTTTTGGGGGTAATAAGTACTGTATTTTCTGGCGTATAAGACTACTTTTTAACCATGAAAAATCTGTGCCAAAGTCGGGGGTCGTCTTATAGGACAGGTACTTAACTGCAGCTTGTTTCCCCTTGCTTCATATGTCCGGCGCATATGGTGGGGGATGCCGCGGCCGAGTCCCTGCTCTGTGTGGGGAGTATGAAGCAAGGGGAAGCAAGCTGCACACATCTTCCTGTACCTCGAGGAGGAGAACGTGAGCATGGATTGGCTCTCCACCAGAACCTGCCCATTCGACTCGGAGGGCTGCGCGTTTTGATTGAGTATGGGTTAATTTTTATTTGGTGTGCATTGGAAGAGGGGTAGTCTATATTTTAACTGGAAAAGTTGGGGGTCGTCTTATACGCCCAGTCGTCTTATATGCCGGAAAATACGAGGTATTTGCTTTACAGGATTGTATAGGATATTATACCTACTGCAAGTACTACCATACTGCTTTAAGTGGAATGCATCCTAACTAGCACAGGTGTTAGCCCTTGTATGTGTAATCACAAGTGCCATCTATAAGTATAGTCCTTGACAAAATGGCTGTCTGGACCCCAAGCAGTAGGAGGGAGTGTGACCTGGCCCTCAGATTTAAAAGGTTGAGAACTCTTGATTTAAAGCAACAACAGATTTGAAGCATTTAAAGCAACAGCTGCTAATGGTGAGATTGCCTCTCAGAAATTGTTGAGAAAAAATTATCATTGCTATGGAGGATTGGAGTAAAATGGTCCACTCCAATTTCCTTGCCCTCAGATAGGATTAACAGTTTCGAAAGACTGTTTGTGCACAGCTACAGCTGGTGCGGCTCAGTGAGTTAGGTCACTTCACTGCAGGGTCAGCACCAGGAGTTTGATCCTGCCATGCTTCCCAGGAGGGGAGCAGCTGAGATTATCCAGAACATGCGTGACTGATGGGGTAATGCACCCTGCCTGTGTGGCACAAAGAAAGCTGCACAGTCTCAGAGTGCCACTAAAAAAAATGATCAGACTGTTTAGCCCTTCAGACTGTTTACACATAGACCACAAGTGAGCAACTGGAGGAAAAACTGGATCAAATCTGCAGCAACTGCTTTTCTGTTACACCAAACCCTACTACAATTTGAAATGGTCCCCTGATAGTTTTTGCAGCTCCAGACTTTACAAATACCCAGCAGAGTCATCTGCCCATGCATTTCCAAGTTTCCTTCATTCACCTGCCCCTTGCTTATGTCTGCTTTCAGGGGAAATTTTAACTGTGGAGTCAACTGAACAGGATAAGACAGAAGGAACCTATCACTTTCAGGAGGCACTGCCTCCATTTACCAGCCCCTTGTTCTCCTCTCTCTCTCTCTTTCCCCCTTTCTTTGCACTCTATTTGTATGTATATAAATGTAAGTGCATAAACTTGGTTCATAAACATTAAAGGTCATATACCTTTAGGATTTTGTGTTGAAAATTCCCCCTTCTTTCATTTTTCTTCTTATGACAATCTAGCAAGAACTTCGTATATATGAGCAAATGAGAAGTACTGTATCAGTAATTTATAATTTGAATAACATTGAACACATCCAACTTTGCATGAGTTAGTAGTCCTTAACCTGATACACCAAAACCTTGAAGAAAAGCTGTGCAGCTGTCAGAATTAGAATAGCAATAGCAACCACACTTATATACCATCTCATAGCACTTAGTGTACTCTTTGGGCAGTTCACAAGGTAATTGGCATTTTGACCCCAACATGGTGGGTACTCATTTTACTGACCTCGGAAGGATGGAAGGCTGAATCAACCCTGGAGCCCTGTCGGGATCGAATTCAGATTATGGCTGTGGTACTCCAGCTTAATCGCTGCACTATGAGGTCTCTTCCACTTGTGTCTTCATCATCTGAGGGAAGTCATGGCTTCTGGGAGCTTTTACCAATATCTACTGCACTACTACAACAGTACAGCCATCTGAAGGTGAAGTCTGCCTGCTCCATGCCTACGAGGTGTCCCTCTGAGTACTACTCTGTGGTATTAAGATGTCAGCTGCAAATACACTCGTGAATTAACAGTACAGCATCTCAAAATGAATATAAATGCATGCATTAGGATAAGATATATGGGGTGGCCTGTAAGTCCCTATTGAATCTTTCTCTAAAGTACTTTGGACATCAAATGAGAAGAGAGGATTCACTTGAGAAAGCTTTGATGCTGGGAAAGGTCGAGGGCAAAGAAGAAGGGGGCGGCAGAGAATGAGATGGCTAGATGGTATTGTTGACGCAATGGGCACAGAGCTGGGCAGGTTGAGGAGGATGGTGGAGGATAGGGGTGCCTGGCATACGATGGTCCATGGGGTCACAAAGGGTCAGAATCAACTATGTGACTGAACAAGAGCAACCAAATTTGCCACTTATTGTATCCAGGGTGTGACCAGTATTCTTGCGCTCATGTACTCATGTACTTGTCACAATATGCTCTTCAAGTGTAAATGGGCTTAAATCAGACACATTTCTCTGGAAAAGGGGGGAAAATTATAATACATATGGACAGGTAGGGACCTACGGGCCACCCTATATATACAGTCTGTTGTGAAAATGAAAATGGATTTTAGAATGAACACATACAAAACTGACATTAGCTGAAAATAGTCTGCTTTCTCTTGCACTAATTAGCAATGACTATGATAATAGGAAGATAATGAAACTGCTTTCTGTTGCCCTAGAAATTAACCAAGGTTGAACCTCTGGTAACATTATAAAAATTCATGTTCTTGGCAGCTTTATTACTGGCAAATGTAAGTGAGACATGTAAAAAATTAACTTTGCTTCCAAATACGTTTAACTTGGAAGTGAACTGTATAAGTTTCATTGCCAATTTCTTAAATGAGTGTGTGCTCAGGGGTAGAGTCCTTTAAAAAAGACAAAGGGAATCTACAGTAAAGGCTTTTTATTCTACTATGCATTATCTGATTTTTTAAAATAATTCTTTATAGTTACTCACTGATGGTTATTCCTTGTTGTTGTTCAGTCGCACAGTCGATTCCAACCCTTTGCGACCCTATGGACCATTGTTCTCCAGGCGCCTCTGTCCTCTACCATCCCCCTCAGCCCTCCCAGCTCTGTGCCCATTGTGTCTACAATACCATCTAGCCATCTCATCCTTGGCCTCCCCCTTCTTCTTTTGCCCTCCACCTTTCCCAACATCAATGCCTTCTCAAGTGAATCCTCCCTTCTCATTTGATGTCCAAAGTATTTTAGCTTCATCTTTACTATTTGACCTTCCAATGAGCAGTCAGGGTTAATTTCTTCTAAGATTGACCTATTTGTTCTCCTCGCTGTCCAGGGGACTCTCAAAACCCTCCTCCAACACCACATTTCAAAGGCATCTATTCTTCTGCGTTCAGCCTTCCTAATTGTCCAGCTCTCACATCCATACATTACCACTGGGAAAACCATTGCTTTGACTATTCTAATTTTTGTTTGCAATGTGATGTCTCTCTGCTTTTCACTATGTTCCCCAGGTTTCTCATTGCTTGTCTCCCAAGGATCAGTCGCCTTTTTATTTCATGGCTACAATCCCCATCTGCAGTGATCTTTGATCCTAAGAAAGTAAAATCTGTCACTGCTTCTACTTCTTCCCCGTCTATTTTCCAGGAACTGATTGGGCCTGTTGCCATTATCTTGGTTTTCTTGATATTTAGTCTCAAGCCAGCTTTTGCACTCTCCTCCTTCAGCCCTATCAAGAGATTCTTTAGGTCTTCCTCACTTTCTGCCATTAGGGTGGTATCGTCTGCATATCTCAGATTGTTGATGTTTCTCCCAGCGATTTTAATCCCATATTGTGATTCCTCCATCCCTGCACTGCACATTATGTGCTCTGTGTATAGGTTGAATAGGCATGGTGACAAAATGCAGCCTTGTCTTACTCCTTTTCCTATTCCAAACCACTCTGTCATTCCCTGTTCTGTCCTAACTGTTGCTTCTTGGTTCATGTACAGATTTCTCAGGAGGCATATGAGGTGCTCTGGTATTCCCATCTCTTTAATTACTTGCCACATCTTGTTGTGGTCCACACAGTCAAATGCCTTAGTGTAGTCAATAAAACAAAAGTAAAGTTGTTTCTGGTATTCCTTTGTTTTCTCCATGATCCAGCGTATGTTGGCAATGTGGTCTCTAGTCCCCCTGCCTATTCTGAAACCGGCCTGCACCTCTGGTAATTCTCTCTCCACATGCTGCTGAAGTCTATCCTGTATTATCTTGAGCATCACCTTGCTGGCATGTGGGATGAGCGCGATTGTTCGATAATTTGAACATTCTTTGGCATTGCCCTTTTTTGGGATTGGGACGTATACTGATCTTTTCCAATCCTGTGGCCCCTGTTTTGTTTTCCAAATCTGCTGGCATATTGAATGCAGTAATTTGACGCCGTCATCTTTTAGCGCTTTGAAAAATTCAACTGGGATACCATCATCTCCACTAGCTTTGTTGTTTGCAGTGCTCTTTAGGGCCTTTATGACTTTGCTCTCCAGGATGTCTGGCTCAAGTTCAACTTCTTCATCATTGTGATTGTCAGGAGTGTTGAGGTCCTTTCTGTAAAGTTCCTCTGTGTACTCTTTCCATCTTTTCTTAATTTCTTCTGCATCAGCTAGCTCCTTTCCGTCTTTGTCCCTTATCATGGTCATTTTTGCTTTAAATGTTCCCTTAATTTCCCCAATTTTTTTGAAAAGATCTCTGGTTCTGCCTCTTTTGTTGTTTTCCTCCATTTCTCTGCACTGTTCTTTTAGGTAGTTTTCCTTATCTCTCCTTGCTTTTCTTTGAAATTCTGTGTTCAAATGATTGTAGTTTTTCCTTTCTCCTTTGGCTTTTGCGTTCCTTCTTTCCTCTGCTATTTTAAGAGCCTCGTCAGACAGCCACTTTGCTTTCTTACTCTTCTTTTCTTTTGGTATGGTTTTCTTTGCTGCTTCCTGCATGATGTCCCTCATCTACGTCCATAATTCTTCTGGTACTCTGCCTACTGAGTCTAAGCCATTAAATCTGTTCATCACCTCCACCGTGTATTCTTTAGGGATGCTGTCTAGGTAATATCTTTCTAGTCTCCGTGTTTTCCCTATTTTCTTTAGTCTAAGCCTGAATTTTGCGATCAGTAGGTTGTGATCTGAGCCACAGTCTGCTCCAGGTCTTGTTTTTGCTGACTGTATGGAGGTTCTCCATCTTTGGCTGCAGAGTATGTAGTCAATCTGGTTTCGGTGTTGGCCATCTGGTGATGTCCATGTGTAAAGTCGCCTCTTGTGTTGCTGGAAGAGAGTGTTTGCTATGACCAGTGCGTTCTCTTGGCAGAACTCTATCAATCTTTTCCCTGCTTCATTCTGTGTTCCAAGACCAAATTTGCCTGTTATTCCCTCCACTTTTTGATTTCCTACTTTGGCATTCCAATCTCCTAATATAATTTGGACATCATTTCTTGGTGTCTGCTCTATGAGGTGTTGTAAGTCCTCATAGAACTGGTCCATTTTGGCTTCATCTGCACCAGTGGTTGGTGCGTATATTTGGATCACAGTGACATTGAAAGGTTTGCCTTGAAATCTGACTGACATCATTCTGTCATTTTTGAGATTGTATCCCATTACTGCTTTTCTCACTCTTTTATTGACAATTATGACTACTCCATTTCTTCTAAGGTTTTCTTGCCCACAGTAGTAGATATGATAGTTTCCAGAGCTGAATTCCCCCATCCCTGTCCATTTGAGCTCACTGATGCCTAAGATGTCAATGCTTATTCTTTCCATCTCATTTTTTACCACTTCCAGTTTACCTTGGTTCATTGATCTCACATTCCATGTCCATATACAGTATTGTTCCTTGCAACATTGCATTTCTCCTCCCCCTTTCCTGTCCCTCCCCTTCCTCCCCTCTGTGGTGCTAAGCATCCTGTATCTTCTAAACTGCTCCCTTGTTTTGCCTTTTGTTTTGGTCAATAGGGTTCTCTTGGCAAGATTTGTGGCGTGGTTTGCCGGTGTCTACGCCATTTTTCTCTCCTCATACATTTTATCACAGTTTTTAAAGTTTAAAACATTTAAGACAACATATTATCATGCTTATTATCACACTTTAAAACACAGTTTCTATGTCAGTTTCTATGTTTAGTCAGTATAAAGTCTCTATGTCAGTTGCTATATTAAGTCTTCTACATTTGCATATCAGCTACTTATCCTTTGCCTGGGACTCTGAGTCTCGCCCCCTGCTCTTCCTCCTCTGCCCTCTTCCCTTCTGTCATTTGGTCTTCTCCTGGCCTCTTCGCCGCTCGCCCGGCTCTCCTCCTCCTCTTTACTGAAAGTCTTCCCTGTGCTCAAACTGGAAATTTCTAGAGCTAGGAAAGTGTTGACATGTTAGACCACAACCGCTCTTAATTGTATCCCTCCGTTATCTCTTTACTGCAGCTGTAGTTACATCGGAAATTATGTTGCTAGAGCCTTTCTTCAAAAGTTTACTCTCAATATTTCTGCACTTTCTTTGAATCTTCAACTTTGCTTGAACTTCATCCAGTCTCTCTGTTTCTCTGAGTCTTTTAAAAATGTATATACTGTATATACATCTCCTCTCACCTCTTTCACCCTTTCCCCTGCTAAAGAGAAAGAGCATAATGTCTTTCTTCTACTTTCTACTTCAGGGGTTCCCAACCTATGGCCCATGGGCCTAATCTGGCCTGTGGTGCTAATTAATCCGGCCCATGTTGGGAACCCAGGCACCACTGGAAGTGTTAAACCGCCATATTTCTGCTGCGAAAATGCAGCGAAAAAATTAAAAACAGCAGAAATGCTCTGAACACCCTCCTGCCACCAAAAATGCAGTGTTTGCCACTGTTGCTGCATTTTTCAGCTGCTTTTGCAGCCTCTGCCGCTTACCATGGTGGCAGGAGGGTGTGCAGAGCATTTTCTCTCAAAATTTGTATTTTTTTCCGCTGTGTTTTCAGCACTTCCATGTTGGTGATTTTTTTTAAAGGTGCAAAAATGCTCCGCATACCTTCTCGCCACCATGGGAAGCGGTGGAGGCTGCCAAAGCAGACACTGCAGACACTGGAAGCAGTGGGAGGAACCATGCCTCCAGCCTGCACAGCTGTGAGTCAGGGGCGGGTCAGGCCCGTGGTGGGAAAAGGTTGTGAACCCCTGTTCTTCTACTTAGTTTGAATTTTTCTTCATTTGTTACCTCTCTTCAAAGCGCCCCCAATTTCCCCTTGTTGTTTCCAACCTTTGACCTTTTTCCACCTGAACAAACAGGGTGGCATTCATTCAATGTGCCTCTTTTGCCTTATGGTGTTTCTCTGGACCACTGTATTTTCTTGATTGCAGTTCACCTGTCATATAAATGTTCTGAGCAGAAAGTCGTCCACCATTCACAAGCGGGAAATGGCAAAAGGGACCTTCCAAACAATATGCTCCAAAGCAAGAACATGAAGCCTACTGCTCTTGAGCAGGTGTGGGTGACAACTCTCTCAGAGATGTATTCCTCATCAGGTGATCCAGTGGGCTGGTATACCAGTTCTCCCAATCCCACTATTTCACTGTCTGGTTGTGCATCCAACGGAGCAAAACAAATTCCATCTTGATTGCTTGGCTAAGACAACTGTGGTTTTCTGCTTTGCATGTCATGTCAGCTGACAAGTTCAAGCTGTCCCCACTGCCAAACCTTCTGTCTCAGAGGATGGGACAGATTTTCTTCTTAGACCAGGGGTGCCCAAACATTTGGGCGTGGTTCAGCCAGTCATGTGGTTCCTCCCACCGGAAGCGGAAGTAAAACACGCCTTGCAATCTGTTTTGCAACAGGGTGAGATAGATTTTAAACTGCCACTTGTGAATGGTGGACGACTTTTAAGTGCCTGTATGGGCGCGTTTTACTTCCGCTTCCAGGAGTGATGAAGGCTACACAGGCTGGATGAATTGGTGTTGTGGGCCGGATCTGGCCCATGGGCTATAGTTTGGGTACCCCTGCCTTAGACTCTGTCTCTGGCATTATGAAGGAGTTTCCAGCACTAAAAAGAATACTGGAAGAGGCCAGAAAGCTTTGTATGCAGAAGTTACCTATACAATGGAAGAGATTCAATACCTATGCCTCATGACACAACAAACCTTCCTGCAATCTGTCTCTCCACATGGTTTTGAGCTTCTTCCTCCACTTAAAGAGATTCTGCTTGTCTTTCTCCTCCACCAAAGTTTACTTATTGATCACCATCCCTCAGCAACCTTCTGATTCTGAGGCAGCATATTTCTTCAAACATCAAACTGTAAAACCTTTTTTAAAGGGCTCAGATATGTCTACCCAGATGTATGTGTAACCTCCTGCACAATGGTCACAACAGCTTGTATTACCAAGGCTCATGAAACCTCTGTTTGAACCCATGGCAATCTCAAACCTTAAGTTCTTCTTCTTCAGAACCTTATACGTAGTGGTGACTACCTTGGACCACCAGTCTAGTGGGCTAGCTGCACTATGCTGCAGCCCTTCTTAAAGAAAAAAGTGGTCATCTTCCCAGAAGTCTCATTTCTCTTCAAGGCCTTCTCTGGCTTTCATCTTCATCTCTTCCTGTATTCTTCCCAAACCTGCAGTCCAATTTTGAATGTATGTTACACATCTTGGACATCCGCAGAGCACTACCGTTCTACATTTCAAGGACAAGCCAACATAGAAAATCTCCTAGACATTTTCTCAGCTATGCAGCTTCCTGTTTCACCTCCCCGATAACCTCCCAAACAGTCTCCAGATGGCAAGTCCACACCATCGAGCTCTGCTATCAACTGTTTATGCTACTACTTTTGGCAGGACAGTTATCTCTCTATACCTCTGTGACATCCTTCATCAGGTACGTCAGCTTACAAGTTGGCTTTCAGTGTGATTTCACAGAGACCATTCTCCTCCTTCCTTCTGAGTCTATGCCAAAATTAAGCCAACTTTTGGTGAGTTCATTCTGCAGTTCATTTGCCCGACCTAGTTTGAGAAAAATTAGCCAGCACAAGGTGGCTGTTGGCCAGGGTATGTCTGATTGTGGTTCAAAAATACCACAGTCTTCAAGGAGGGTCTTTCTGTGTACCCCACAGAGACCATGAAAAATAAGGACAAGTTACTTAGGGACAAGAACAATGGGTTCTTCAAGTAGTCATCTGTGAATTCATACAACACCTCCATCTCTTCTAACACTTCCGTCATGATTGTTTTCCTAGTAAAGGTGGGTGGAGGGAAAACAGAGATAACATTAGGAGTGCATCCATGCGTAATGGTGAGGCCTCCCTATGGAGCTAATGTGCTATCAAATTCCTGGCTCTAGAAGTTTCAAACCTCCCATTGTGAGCACAGGGAAAAATCCCATTGTAGATTCACAGATGATCATTCAACGAACCACAGTTACAGTAAGTAAACTGTCTTTTCTTGCTCTTGCATTTCAAAGTGTTTTGAAAACCCCTCCTGTTGCAGGAGCAAGCATTTGATATTTGATAATTAGTGACCTGAGCAACACAGGATAGAAGTGATCTCAGCTTTGGATTCTATCCAGCCTTTGTCGCCTATAACTCTTAATATTTTAAGCATTGAAGTTCCCCCCAGAGTATATTTCAGGCTCTGCTGTGTGAGATGAGATCAGCATCTTGTATCCTGCAGAAAATTGCTGCTTAGTTACTAACAATAAATCAGGCCAGTTTTTTTTTTCATTGAGCAAAAACAAATGTTTTCACTGTGCAACTAGATCATGAATAAGATTGGATGACAATAAATCAACATATATCAGCAATAATTTAAAACACTTGTATATTTTCACATCACATAGAGGGATCCAGAAGAACCACTTACTTGTGCACAATCGGCTCTTAGTTTTATGAAATTCTTGTATATTATTAGGCATGTATATTATGACGTATATTATTAGGACTGCAGTGGCTCAATTGGCTAAGACGCTGACTGGGAAGGGGAAGGTCCGCAGTTCGATTCCCGAGTACTGCAGGACGGAAATGAGCTTCCCTCTTCGTCCCAGCTCCTGCCAACCTAGCAGTTAGAAAGCAAGAAATTGCAAGTAGATAAATAGGGACCACTTTGGTGGGAAGGTAACAGCATTCCGTGCGCTCCGGTGTCTAGTCATACCTGCCACATGACCACAGAAACGTCTGCAGAAGCAGACAGCACTGGCTCTTCGGCTTAGAAACAGAGATGAGCACTGCACCCTAGAGTCGGATACGACTGGCTTTCGAGCAAGGGAAACCTTTACCTAATATTATCTTCAAATATTTATCTTGAAATATCAATACTAGCATTGTAATGTGGGAAATGTAATGAGCAAGTAGGATCTTTTCACTATTTCTTGAATAGAAAGCCTGAGATTATGTTCTACTAATGAAGAAAAACTATTGTGTAGCCTTCAGTTACTGTGACTTGCCACTAAAATACGCACATGCTACAAGGGATGAAACCCCTTTGCTTGTGCTCTGTCAGCATTTGTTCCAGAAGGCTGAGAAATGTCTCAGAATAGTTTTTATGGAGCTGCAAAATGAAGGAGAGAAAAGAAAATTTCTGTAGGATGCAAAGAAGACTTTCATGATCTAATACAAGGTGCAGCCTGAAAACCTACAAAATGCATGTTTTCAGGGTTTTACACTGACTTCCTCCATATCTCTTCAATTTCAGTGCCTTTTACTGTTGTCCTGATTTTCACGAGTCTGTGATTGAGACGAAACAGATAGAGGTGTGGTTTGTTAATACCTGTCAACCATCCCGATTTGGCCGGGAAAACACCGTAATTTGACGTCAATTGACGTCATAACCCGCCCCGCGCTGTAGCAAGCGGCGTAGCGCTTCCGCTCATGCGTGGAAGGGTTTTACCCCTTCCACGCATGCGCGGAAGTGCTACGCCACTTGCATAGGGGCTGCGCAAGCGGCATAGTGCTTCTGCGCATGCGTGGAAGGGGTAAAACCCTTCCACGCATGCGTGGAAAGCAACCTGCACACAAGCTATGTGCGCAGACCACGTTTTTCCGGAGCCGCGGGTTGACAGGTATGGGTTTGTTAGTGTCTGCTGGGCTTGAAATTTTTTCCTTGTTGGCAAATATTTCACATACATTTCACAACAATTCACCTATGGTTTTTTCCCCAGGCTGCTTTTAAACCAGCGATGTGATATGATGAATTAATTTGATGTGCACTGCTTCAGGGAACTGTCATTAGGTTTCCTATTGAATTATGTCACAGACCTGGGTTTGGTCTGCTGTTCTTCAGGTTCTATAATCATATTGCTTCGCCTGTGTGTCCCTATTGGGTGTGTTGTCATCTTTACAAACATATACCCTCTTTCCAACCAAATCTATTTATATTTCCAAACTTCCAACTGTTTCCCCTACTCCATTTTTGGACCCTTGCCTTCATTGCACCACAGCCAAATCCTGCTATTTTATGTTTCAAATTAGTATATCTCCAGTAGGACTGTATTCTCATTCATTCTTTTTGGCATTGATTATGCATGCCACCATGACATCAGTTTGGTAAAATGATGTGAAAACCATCACAACCCTGGGCACACAGCTTGAGATGTTGATGACAGGCTTTGGCTTGATGATATGTTTGCTGTCTGTGTGCCATGACGTAAGAGAAGGGAGCATTGTACTGTGATGAATTACAGCATGTACACACACCTCTCCAGCATCAGTATAACGAAAATGAATGCATCATGTGGCTTGTGACCAGTGGTGGGCAGCAGCAGGTTTGCACCAGTTCACCCGAACCAGTAGCAGAAATTCCAGCTGGCCCCGCCCATCCAAGTTTTGAAATAAAGTAGTCCTAATTCAGGTGCAATGCAGGGCTTCCCTCGGCCACGGCCACCATACCATGCCCACAGTGTGGTAGTAAATTTTTTTGGAGCCCACCACTGCTTGTGACACATGCAAGGAGGAGAAAGGCTCTGCTTTCCATAGGTGCCACTTAACTTACTCACACAGGAATGGGTTGTGAAATCCCCCACCCAACTTATATGTGAGTGGGGTGGTGGTGGAAAGTGCAACAATGTGCAGCAGGTTTTAGAACTGAAGAAATGGTTAGTATCATTAGTGTATAAGGGGAATGCAATAAATTGCAGTAGAAAATCACAGTCGAATTGACTTAGTGTATAGCAGGAAGCAGCATAACAAAGAACCAGTATCTGCTTTCTCTCATCATCTTGGAAAATGGAAATATTAACGATATAGTTCTTCAAATTCTCTTTATTTCCCAAGTCTTTTGAAAATAGGGTTGCCATATGTCCTGGAAAACCAGGATTGTCCCGGATTCAAGGTTGAAAAAATTGTCCCTGTCAGTTCAATAAAAATCATGTTAAAGTCCCGGATTTTTAAAACTTACTGATTGTATAATATAACACACCATTAAAATAAATTCAAACTCTCACCATTAAATGAGCAATTTCCTGCCACATTGGAGTTGGAGTACACCTGGAGTTGGAGTATACCTGGAGATAAATCTAAACATTCTTGTCTTACACCACCGTCCAATAATTGTGATCAGTATGTTTTCTGGAACTGAGGACATTAAGAGTTGACCGCGATGTGACTTCTCAGAAGTACAACAGATGGCATTTATATATTGATATATTTTATGTGAAAGTATTTTATAGCTGTCATTATGTTATTTTTTTTAAAAAAGGCTATTTTGTAGATAACCCACCCATTTTTGTCAAGTATACTTCCGTCCTGGTTTTGTGGGAGAGAATTATGGCAACTCTATTTGAAAAGTAGTTTTGATGAGAGACACAGAGTCCTATTAGACCAGGAGTTGTCAACCTTTTAAAGCCAGGGCCCAGGTCACGCTCCCTCAGACAGCTTCAGGGGCTGGACAGCCATTTTGCCCTTCCTCTACCACAAGGCACTTCTGGGTGTGGTGGAGGCAGTGGGGGCTTACATTAAATGGTGCCGTGAGCAGCATCTGGCCCATGGGCCACAAGTTGAGAACCCCTGCATTAGACCAATTATAGTAAATCCTTACCACATTCTTGATCTCTTTCTGTGTCCCTTCATCCAGCAATCATTAGGAGGGTCTTCCCACTTAGTTAAAACAATACCTATGGGAAGCTGAAATAATTGGCAATTGTTGGTAATTAAACATTATCCATAGATTAAAATATAGGTAAAGATTTCCCTTGCTTGAAAGCCAGTCATATCCGACTCTAGGGTTTAGTGCTCATCTCTGTTTCAAAGCCGAAGAGCCAGCGCTGTCTGCTTCTGCAGACATTTCCGTGGTCATGTGGAAAGCATGACTAGACACCGGAGTGCACGGAATGCTGTTACCTTCCCACTGAAGTGGTCCCTATTTATCTACCTGCAATGTCAGTGTGAATAACAGCATTTAATTCTGAAACTAAGCAACATGCAAAGCAAGCACACAACCATGGTCTAAATGAGATGAGGAGAACCACTGTCCTCTTTACCAAATATGGCCTCCAAAAGTTCACCATCTACAGGTAAAACTCTGAAAATTAGAATATCGTGGAAATGTTCCTTCATTTCACTTAAAAGGTGAAACAAATATATGAGATAGACTCACTACATGCACAGCGAGAGATGTCATACCTTAATTTGTTATAATTGTGATTATCATAGCATACAACGTACATGAGATTGGGGGGTTGGGGTTTTCATAAGTTGTAAGCCATAAGCATCAATATTATAATAAAGTAAGGCTTGAACTATCTCACTTTGCAAGCCATGGGTCTATCTCATATATTTGTTTCACCTATTAAGTTGCATTACTGAACTGAATGAACATTTGCACGATATCCTAATTTTCTGAGTGTCACCTGTAGAAGACGGAAGATCCCTCCACTGAGCCATTATTTTTCCAAATTGCACCTTTTGTGGCATATGGAGATCCCATTTTGTCTGGTCAGGTTATCCTGATATGGCAATAGAGTAGACCATACTGCCAGTGGCTCAACGCTAAGTGTCAGGTGGTGGTTAACTAACCTGAAGACTGATGGCCTTAGGTGCCAAAGTCCATAGGGAAGGGTGATGGTCCCCAAGTGGATTAAATCCCACTTGAATCTATCTTGATGGAGGGCAGTAGCTTCATCAATACTGGCCTGGGGCTGAGGAGGACTTTGTGTGCCAAAAGGGCTCAGGACCAGAAAGTGACTCACGGAACTGGATCAGTGGTATGGGGGTCATTCTGTGATGCGGAAGGGAGATGAAAGGCCACTGCATTATATTCTCAGGATAGTCTTCATTGCTGATCGCCATAAGGCTCACCAATATTTGGATTCAGATACAGGAGAAGGAGATCCCTTCCCAATTCCACTGGCATTCCTTGTTGGTCTGCAGATCTGCTCTGGAGTCTTTCCCAGCAATCTATTACAGCTTTTGAGGGCACATAAGATCCAACAGTGAGTTATGAAACTGTTTTCTGTCCTGCTTCCACTATAAAGCTTAAAAGCATGATACTCAAACAATGACCTCTGAACACTATAAAACTTTATAGCACTCTTTGGTGCTTCGATGCTGCAGTGGCCCATCATGGCTGACATTAATCTGTGAAAGGCTTGATTGCAGTGTGAAATCAGATAACCTTTCCATATTCATGTTCATCTAGATATCAAGGTATTGGATAAGTATTTTCATATTTCATCTCTCTTCAGAGATTATCTCAATCATGGTGAAATAAATCTTCTCTAGATATCAACATCCGCAACATTAGATTTCTTAATTTACAGGCTTTTTTTATCTAGTCTGGGCTCTATGTGCTGGGCTCTATGGGAGGGCGCTAGACAGGAGCGAGGGGTGGCAACCAAGAGACGGGGGAGAAGACTGCCCCCGGGAACCACTTGGTCACCGCCCCTCACTTGCTCCACCCAGTGCTAGACACTTTAGATGAAACCATTGCTCCAAGCTGAAGGAGGGAGCTTGGAGCAATGGTTTACTCTATAGTGCAGTGCGCTGGGCGGATAAAATAATAAAATTATTATTTGCATCCCAGGGCGCCAGAAGCGAGGGTGCACCGGGTTGAATCACCCATGGCCACTTTTATCTAGTTGTGTATATGCATAAAAATCCTATAAATTATTAATTTGAAACTAATGGAAACATGTAACTTTTGAAAAGTTGCAGGTGCTCTGAGTTCAACTATAAAGAAATCCAGTCTTGCAGCTATGTTGACAGATGCCATTTTCTAAGAGGTAGCTATTGTTAGTCTATACAGGCATATCAGAGAAGAAACAAAACAAATGTAAATGATACTTTTATTATATTTAAAAGTACTGTGATCATATATTTTAAAGAATTTGCACTGTAGTGAAGAAAGAGAAGGAAACGTAATACTTGGGAGCTTGAAAACAGCTACTGAAATCAAACTACAGTAGTTTTCCAGATCAAGTTAAGCATTTTTCTTCCTGGAAACTGGATGCATTTCAGGTCACTTCATGAGGCTGTTAAATTCATTATAAAATGTGATACTAAAAGATTCTTGCTGGAGAACTGACAAGAATTTCCCTCAGTCTGAACAATCATAAAATTCATGTCAGTGGCCTACTTCTAAATCTTTTTACTCCATGTCATAAATTATTTGAATTTCATTGAGCAGGTAAAACATTTTACTTCAGTGCTGGGCAACTGGGTCTTATTCCACATTTAAGTATCATTGCGCAAGTCTCTTCTTTAGCTACCAAACCAGCATGCTGGGTGCAGAAACTTCACCAAATTTCTGGAGCATTCAAGGTCACTCTTGGTCAAAAGCCAGTAATATTTGCCTTTAGCCAAAGAGCCAGTGCTGTCTGCGTTTGCAGACATTTCTGTAGACATGTGGCAGTCATGACTAGACACGCAATGCTGTTTACCTTTCCACCGAAGTGGTACTTATTTATCTATTTGCAATTTCTTTTTTTCATTTTCACTTTTATTTGTATCCTGCATTATTCAGCCCGAAGGCGACTCAAAGCGGCTAACATTGGTGCATGATGTCTGCACAGCAGACGAAAGCCAAAAAGCGAACATGAAACATATGATTCAAGATATACAAAAGAATACAATGAGCATAATTAAAAAATTACAAGAAAAAAAGACAGTTAAAAATCAATACAGGATACGTACAACAAGCCCAGAAGGGCACAAGGCAAAAGTCACAAGTGGCCCCAATCCCCAGAGCAATGTTGGGGTCCAGTGAGGGCGAGAGTCCTCCTGGGCAGCGGCGGCTTTTCACCACTCCAGCCAGGTGTGGCTCAGGGGGGGGGGGGTGGCGGCAGGCGCAGGTGGCCCCAATCCCCAGGACAATGTTGGGGCTCCGGGGAGGGTGAGAGCGAGAGTCCTCCCATGCGGCGGCGGCAGTGGCTCTTCACCCCTCCAGCCAGGTGTGGCTCGGAGGGGGCGGTGGCAGTGGGCACAGGTGGCCCCAATCCCTGGGGCGGTGTTAGGGCTCCGGGGAGGGCTTTTGAACTACTAGGTTGGCAGGAGCTGGTATTCTTTTAAGTACATACAGTATTTTTTCATAGCACAGACATAGACACAGAGCCTGGAAAAGTGACTGGTCATCGCTAGTTTGGTCTCTAATAGAATTAGAATTTTTTTTCCTCCCAAGTTATGCTTAGGATGCCATACAAGACATACAAGTTTCATTGCCATTCTTTCCAGGAAATATTTTTGCATTACATTGTCGTCGGCTGCTACTCATATTCAAGTATACATTTCCCCCCCTGGAAATCATTTCCACACTTGATGGATGTGTCTCAGGAAAAATGCCATTGGTGTGAATTTGTTTAAGGTGGATCCCAGATTGTCATGAAATGACCCATACACTGTGATCACGGAGCCATCTCTTGCAGCACGTATGAAATGAGACATGTAGGACTGCAATTGACTGCCGCAGCCTTGAGAATATTAACAAGGTGCGCCTTCACAGCCAGTCCATCTGGCATGGCCTCTTCCGCCTCCATGACCGCTGGGAATCAGAATAGTGAAGTGGTTCCTCCTCCACTCATTTCGCCATTGGGCCCAGTAGGGTGGTTTCCTGCCATTTCCTCAATTGAGGGGGACAATCACCCCACCTAAATGGGCTCATCCGCCCGTAGCCATTGGCCCTTTTAGGGAGTTAGGTAATTTACCGCCACCCAACACTCGGCATTGAGTTGCTGGCTTATATTCTACTCCATTACTGTAGCAGGATATCCAGCCATAGTAGAGCTATTTCTCCAGATTTCATATATGAGCATAGCAGGAACCACTGTTATAAAATGTAACAGAGTGTTTTTCTCCTGTCTTTTTAAGAAAAACAATGAAAGCCATTTAGTGGGATCTTCATATGTTGGATTGGATTAAGGGTTTGCCTTCTGTGGATGAAAGCTGCCTATTATCTGACAGCTTACCTTATGTCTGTCCTGCAGTGCTCTTTTTTCCATGGTTCTTCAACCCTTTGAGTTGTATTTCTGGAGAGGCTAGAGTAGCTGTTGTGAGTGGAAGTGACAAAGAAGTTGGCTTCCATGAGCCATCACATTTGCAGATGTTTAAATCTAGATCCTTGAAGAAATCTGCTCTATAATATAACTGTAGTGTGTTCATTATTAAGAGTGGTTTGCAGTAAATAAGACAAGATTCATTTTAGAGTATCATAAAAAAATAAGTGAAAATAATGGCTATTTGTGAAAGTCATTCTGCTTATGTCCTGTCATCACTCCAGGTTAACACCAGGAATTAGCGAAGCAGGTCTGGGGCCCCAGGATTGTCAACAAGCACCCTTTTTGGCTAGTCTGAGATACCCCATCTCGTAATTGTTTTTTTAATGATTTTTAATGATTTAATGATTATATCATTTTTTAATGTCGTGCTGTTGTATACCCGTTTTAAGAGATCAATAAAGGCATAGCGGGGGGACAGCATTGTTATATTTTATGGACATTTAACTGTTTTCATATTTATTTATTTATTTATTTGGGTTATTTATATCCCACCCTTCTAGCATGAACGGCTATACAACAAAAGAGAAAGCTCTCTACAAGGAGAGAGCGATCTCAGCAATACAACAATGCAAAAATACACTAAAATAAAAACACATTCTTAAAAACCACTAAAACCCTCCAGCACCCTCCCTAACCCCATAAGAAGATAAAAACAAGAATTTAAAAAGATAAAATCCATACAAAAGCATAAAAAGCAAATGGCAGATACAAAAAATTCACAGCAGTGAGACAACTAAACCAGCCAGCGGGCCTGGGCCGTTCCACCCATCGGGTCCCAAACCCGCTAGCATAGCCAGGTCTTAAGTTCCTTTTTAAAGGGGAGCAGCTCATTCTGGAGGCACAGATCTGGTGGTAAGAGGTTCCACAGGGCCGGGGCAGAGATAGAGAAGGTTCTCTTCCTGGTCCCCGTCAGATGAGTTTCTCTTGTCGAGGGGACCACCACAGAGCCTCTCTGATCTGCCCTCGTGGGACGGGTGGAATACCTTGGGGCGACGCAGTCCTGTAAGTAACCTGGTCCACTGCCATGAAGGGCTTTAAAGGTCAAAACCAGCACCTTGAATTTCACCTGGAGGCAAACTGTCAACCAGTGCAGCTCCCGGAGCAGTAGCGAGGCACGAGTGTAACGCCCCCGCCCCATCACTACCCAGGCAGCCGCGTTCTGAACCAGTTGAAGCCTCTGAATGGTCATCAAGGACAGCCCCATGTGGAGCGCATTACAATAATCCAATCTGGAGGTGACCAGAGCGTGAGTGACCATGAGCAAGGAGTCCCGGTCCAGGAGTGGGCGTAACTGGTAGATGACACACAACTGTGCAAAGGCCCTCCTAGCCACGGCTGCCACCTGCTCTTCGAGCAGTAGCTGTGAGTCCAGGAGGACCCCCAAATTACGCACCCGGTCGGTCTGAGGCAAAACTGCCCCATCCAGTACCAAAAATGGAAGCTCCCGGGACAATATGGGCCCCCGAACCCATAGCCACTCAGTCTTGCCAGGATTCAACTGAAGCCCGTTGTACCCCATCCAGACCCGCACAGCCTCCAGGCAGCTGATAAGGACTTTGACTGCATCACTTGGGTCCCCACGGGCCGAGATGTACAGCTGGGTATCATCTGCATGCTGATGATACCTCACCCCGTGGGAACAAATGATCTCTCACCCAGCGGTTTCATGTAGATGTTGAACAGCAGAGGCGAGAGTACCGAACCCTGAGGTACCCCGCATAGGAGCAGCCTAGGGCTGGACAGCTTGCACTCCAAAGACACCGACTGGGACCAGTCCCTCAGAAATGAGGAGAACAAGGATAGCACAGTGCCCTGGGCCCCCACACCTTGGAGCCGGCCCAGAAGGATACCGTGGTCGACGGTATTGAAAGCCGCTGAGAGGTCAAGAAGAGCAAGAACAGAAGGATGCCCTCTGTCTCGCTCCCGCTAGAGATCATCCATAAGCATGACCAATGCAGTCTCGGTACCATAACCGGGCCTGAATCCTGACTGAAACGGGTCCAGATATTCCATATCATCCAAAAACCCCTGGAGCTGCCGTGTGACTGCTCTTTCCAATACCTTCCCCAAAAAGGGAAGGTTGGAGATTGGTATAAAGTTTGAAATAACTGTGAGGTCGAGCGATGGCTTTTTTAGGAGTGGGCGCACCAGCACATGATTAAAGGCCACCGGAAACACCCCCTCCTGCAAAGAGGTGTTAACCATCGCACCGACCCAGCTGCCCGTTGTACCCCTGGCCGCCTTAATCAGCCAGGCAGTTGTTTTTTAATTGCTGCTGAGTGGCCAGTGAGGTGTACACCGCCCATAGTCTATTGATTGGGGTAGTATATAAATCTATTGTAAATAAATAAATAAATGATTGATTGATATATTGATTGATTAGAGTCATGGTTCTTAATGTGGGGCACACATACCACAGGGGGGCAATTGATT
Source organism: Bradypodion pumilum (assembly GCA_035047305.1). Lineage (NCBI taxonomy): Eukaryota > Metazoa > Chordata > Lepidosauria > Squamata > Chamaeleonidae > Bradypodion > Bradypodion pumilum. Next base: position 48,627,362 of record JAWDJD010000002.1, read on the forward strand.
TTAAGGGGTACAATTTGAGAATGAGTTAGACCAAGTTAATGGCCTTTTAGGCTTCCTCCACGTGAATAGGAGTTAACCTTTTTGAATAATAAGAATTATATGTTACCGGGTGTGTGTGATTAGGATTTTAGAGATGCTTAGATGGGGCATAGCCAAAAATAAGGTTGGGAACCATTGGCTTAGAGAGTGAACAGCCCCTTTGAAGAAATCTGATCTACTACTTTCATCTTGAAGATCACTCTGCTTGTTCTCTTCTATATTAATTATGACAGAGAATTTTCATCAGCATCATATTCAACATTCCCTATCACATTATTCATAATGGAAATTGTTATGATAGCTATGATTGTCTTTCCCAATCACTGCTGTGTACTTGGGAACAAACATATATGAGGAATTATATTCCCAATAGAATAGTTATAGTCTATTGAAAACCTCTGGTACTTGGCACAAGCCAGATGTGACTGGACAGCACAGTGTTTCTCCTTGGTGTCACCTGACCCAGTCATAATGTTATTCTGAGTATACTTGCACTATGGGATGGCCAACTGATACCTTTGCAGTTTCTAGTATGACAACCAGATACAACTTTACCAACAACAGTCATTGAAAAGCATCACCTCCATGTTTTCCACCAGTTGCCATCCTATTCCACCTACAGAGTTTCTCTTCCCATTACTGTATCAAATCTGATAACTTAGCTTTGTTTCAGCTTACATAGGTTCCAACAGAGGTAGAATTTCAAGCATTTCCCTGAATGTGAAACCCAAACCTTTAGGACAGGAGGGGATAATCATGGCCTATGGACTGCAGTGGCTCAAGTGACTAAGAGGCTGACTGAGCGGCGGAAGGTCAGCAGTTCGATTCCCAAGTACTGCAGGACAGAATGAGCTTCCGTCTTTGTCCCAGCTCCTGCCAACCTAGCCGTTCGAAAGCAAGAAATTGCAAGTAGATAAATAGGGACCACTTTGATGGGAAGGTAACAGCATTCCGTGCGCTCTGATGTCTAGTCACGCCTGCCACATGACCACAGAAATGTCTGCAGAAGCAGACAGCGCTGGCTCTTCGGCTTGAAACAGAGATGAGCACTGAACCCTAGAGTCGGATACGACTGGGTTTCAAGCAAGGGAAACCTTTACCTTTACCTTATGGAGCATGTGGCACCATGCCAATTTTTACAGCCTCTGGCCTTTCACCTTTCTTCCCATGGCATACCCACCTGGAAAGAAAATCAGCTTTAAAAATCAACTATTTTTAAGAGCCTCCAAGAGGGGCATTTCTCAAATATGAGCCATAGGGTTCCATCTCCAGTGCATTCTCCACAATGGTAGAAGTGAATTTTTATCTAGATCTGATTTGCTTTTGTGGGGAGTTGATCAGTCTGTGGGAACAAAAAGTTGGTCTTTACTACCTTGGAGCTTATCTGCTTTTTAGTGTGTGTGTGTGTGTGTGTGTGTGTGTGTGTGTGTGTGTGTGTGTGTGTGTGTGTGTGTGTGTGTGTGTGTGTGTGTGTGTGTGTGTGTGTGTGTGTGTGTGTGTGCGCGCGCGCACGCACACACACACACACACACACACACACACACACACACACCTGTTCATATTAATGAATATGAAAGCGGAAGAACAAAATAAGTGAGCACTAAAAGATGGGCTTGCCCAGCCAAAGTGCAATCTCTTTCATATGGGTTAAAGGAAAAGAACAGGGAGGAGATGATACTCATAGCTCCAACCCACTCAGAAATCTCCTAGAAGCTTTTAAATTGGTTTTGAATTGGTGGGATAAATCCCTTATGTGATTGCCTCATGTTGGAACAAAAGTGATTTTATGCAGGTACAAACAAGACCCTCATACTGACAGAACTACACAGATGTGGTATATTTTTCTGTACATAAATGTTTCATTCAATTGTTCTGTACCATAGTAAAAGTAGCTCATTGGCAATGTCTACTATGTAATACAGCTGTGGTTGACTAAATCTTGCCAGGGTATAAATTTGGCCATTTTTTTTTTGCTATGGATACTGTTTTGGCAGCAATGTAGAAAACCATATGGTTTTGTCTGTGTGGGATGTAGTATGTGCCAGACTCTCTGAATATGCATTGAAAATATGAGTCTTTTTAAGGATATCTGTAAAGCAGCCCACCAAGTATTGAATTCAGGGTATTGGAGTTTCACCTATTCCCCCACCACCACCAGAAAGGCATAAAATATCCTGGGATGCAAGTGGAGGGGATGGAAACCTCTGTACCTTTTAAGAGAACAAAATTTTTATTTATTTATTTATTTATTTATTTATTTATTTATTTATTTATTTATTTATAGATTTTTATGCCCCCCACTCGGGGAAACCCGACTCAGGGCGGCGCACAACAGTAAAAACAGATAAAATACAGTTAAATATAACAAAACAGATTAAAACCCTAACTCGACCACCCAACAACCCACCCTCCCACTCCCACCCCACTTAAAAAGCCTAAAAAGGGAATGGAGGAATACCGCAGTACACAGTACAAAAAGGAGGGACAGTTGGAGTCTAGTTGGAAATAAGATCCCAGAGATGTGTGTCTAGATGCACACTAATGGACATACAGAAGTATATCTCCATGTTTGTGTGGATCCTGACTCATGAGGCAGCATCAAATGAGGGTGTGGGTTTCAGGTCCTTGGGTCAGATTTGGATTGGGTTTACCCTACTTAATCAACCCCATTTTTAAAAATTATACTGTATGCTACTTTTATTCCCAGTTTTGAAGGTAAATTGGGTTGCAGCAGTATTTCGTTTCTGTTTTAGGTGTTATAAGTCTCTTCGAAGCTAAGGAATGACTATACAGTACTGTATGGACTATTCCTGCTGCCACTTTTGATTTCCTCTCAGCCATTGAACTGTGCTGACCAGAGTTTCATCAGATGTTAATGCTTGTTCCACACGACCGCTTGCAGGAGCAGCTGATCAGAAGAACAAGGCTCACGCTTTTCAGCCCGTTTCATTTAGGCCTCTTTCTCCCTGTTTAATAATTGGATGTCAAAGAGAGCCATTGCTTCAGATACAGTCCATCTGTTCTGTTAAGTGCCCAGCTGTAGACGTGTGACGTCCCCCTTCTTTCCACGTTGCCACCCCAGCCGTCCCACCTACCCCCCTACAATAACAGGTTTAATTGTTGCAAGCTCCTAAGAAGCAATTTGATTAGCAGATGTTAAGAGGGGACGTTTTCAGCAGGTTCTTGGTGTGAAGTGGTAATTTGAGAGGTCTTGTGTATGGGCTGGCTGGGCTCTGATTGATGGGTTGCTTGGCTTTTGCTCTGCCAGTGCTTTGGAAACTACCTCATTTCCACCCCCTCCTTCTCCACTCCATCGAGACCAGGTGGAACTGTTTATGTGGCTAAGAGCCAGAGTGCCATTTGTACAGCTGGAAGGCTGTGTTTCCCATAAGCAAATAAAGACAAAGTACAACAACTCCTCCCTCACACAAGGCGCACACCAGCTGCATTGATACTCATCATCGCTGTTTCTGTATGAAGGGGGTATGGGCAACATAGACATTCAAGCAGGAAGAGGCCTGTTATGTTCTGTTTGTTTCCCTTCTTGGGAAAGCTTCCTTGTCCCACTGGGTAAATGATACCTGAAATTCTAAGGGAGCCCTTTTGCAGGGGGCCCTTTACTTGAAATACCTGAAATCCAAAATCTGGAGCACCCACACTGGGAGGGTGCAACTTCCCTGGGAACACATGTTAGTCAATTACCTTAAAAAGAAAAAGGTTGCCCTTGCTCGAAAGCTAGCCATATCCGACTCTAGGGTTCAGTACTCATCTCTGTTTATAGTGATGTTTATAGATGTCTGTGTACATCTCTGTGGACATGTGGCAGTCATGCCTCAACTCTGTAGACCTCCCCACTGAAGTGGTTCCTATTTATCTACTTGCAATTACTTGCTTCTCAAACTGATAGGTTGGCAAGAACTGGGACAGAGACGGAAACTTGGACCTTCCAGTCAGCAAGTTCAGCGTCTTAACTACTTGACCCACTGCAGTTCTCGCAGTCATTTAATTTACTTTAGTTCAAAACCCTCTGGCTGAGATGGAAACAAGACCACTAAACAAAGAACTGTGGGTAAAAATAAACGTTTTTATTGCAGATGGCCCATGAAATTTTATGCATTTAAAACCCCGTCACAGAACTTGTCAATGGAAAAAATCAGCAAGAAATTGCAAGCAGATAAATAGGGACCACTTTGGTGGGAAGGTAAACAGTGTTCTCTGCGCTCCGGTGTCTAGTCATGCCTGCCACATGACCACAGAAACGTCTGCAGAAGCAGACAGCGCTGTCTCTTTGGCTTTGAAACAGATGAGCACTGAATCCTAGAGTCAGATACGACTGGCTTTTGAGTAAGGGAAACCTTTACCTTTTACCTAATTCTTGGGAGGCAAGCTATGAGAAATTTGGGGAACATTGTTAAAAGTAGAGACATCACCTTGCAAACAAAAAAGTCTGCATAGTCAAAGATGGCATTGTTGATGCAATGAGCACAAAGCTGGCCAGGTTGAGGAGGATGGTGGAGGATTTAATTTTTAATTTAATTTAATTGTCACATTTATATACCGCTCACTCGGCCAAAGCCAACTCAGGGCGGTTCACAATAAAAATTAAAAAACACATGTTAAAAACAGTTAAAACTACCCACCCCCTAAAAACAAGGGCTGCAGGATCCAAAGGCACCATGGGGAAGAGTTCTTCTACACCAACCACCCAATGGAGGTTACCCTTCCACCTGCACCCCACACTTGACCCGCCAGCCAGGTTTTAAGTTCTTTTCTGAAAGGCAGCAATTCCGTCCGGAGACGTAGCTCTGTTGGCAGGAGGTTTCAGAGGGCCGGCGCAGACACGGAGAAGGCTCTCCTCCTTGTGCCAGAGAGGCGAGCCCCTCTGGCTGATGGAACAATTAGAGAGCCCTTCCGGTCCGCTCTGGTTGGACGGACAGACGTCCTCAGGGCGATGCGGTCTCTTAGGTAACCCGGCCCACTACCATATAGGGCTTTAAAGGTCAAAACCAGCACCTTGAATTGCACCCGGAGACAAACTGGCAACCAGTGCAGCTCCCGGAGCAGTGGCAAAGCATGGGCATAACGCCCACACCCCATCACCACCCTGGCTGCTGCATTCTGGACCAGCTGTAGCCTCCGAATGGTCGTCAAGGGCAGCCCCATGTAGAGCGCATTGCAATAATCTAGTCTGGAGGTGACCAGAGCGTGAGTGACCATGAGCAAGGAGTCCCGGTCCAGGAGTGGGCGCAACTGGCGAATCACCCGAAGTTGGGCGAAAGCCCTCCTGGTCACAGCCGCCACCTGTTCTTCTAGCAGTAGCCGCGAATCCAGGAGGACCCCCAGGTTGCGCACCGGGTCTGTCTGGGGCAAAATAGCCCCATCCAGAACCAAAGATGGTAGCTCCCGGGTTAACGCAGGACCCCTTATCCATAGCCACTCAGTCTTGCTGGGATTCAGTTGTAGCCCGTTAGCCCCCATCCAGACCCCAACAGCTTCCAGGCACCTGGAAAGGACTTTGATGGCATCACTGGGGTCCCCATGGGCCGAGATGTACAACTGAGTGTCATCCGCGTACTGATGGTACCGCACCCCATGGGAACGAATGATCTCACCCAGCGGCTTCATGTAGATGTTAAATAGGAGAGGAGAGAGCACCGAGCCCTGAGGCACCCCCCATTTGAGGGGCCTAGGACTCGACCTCTCACTCTCCAACTACACCGACTGGGTCCGACCCCTCAGAAATGAGGAAAACCAGGACCACACAGTGCCCTGGATTCCCAATCCTTGGAGCCGTTCCAGAAGGATACCGTGGTCAACGGTATCGAAAGCCGCTGAGAGGTCAAGAAGAGCAAGGACGGATGGGTGACCACCGTCCCGCTCCCGCCAGAGATCATCCATCAGTGCGACCAATGCCGTCTCGGTACCATATCCAGGCCTGAATCCTGACTGAAAGGGGTCCAGGTAATCCGCTTCATCCAGTACCCCCTGCAGCCGACGCGCCACTGCCTTCTCCAACACCTTCCCTAAAAAGGGGAGGTTGGAGACAGGCCTATAGTTGGTTAGGACAGCTGGGTCGAGGGAAGGTTTCTTCAGGAGGGGGTGCACCAAGGCATGTTTTAAAGGTGCAGGAAACACCCCCTCCCGCAATGATGCATTGATCATAGCCCCAACCCAGCCACCTGTCACCGCCTTGGAGGCTTTCACCAACCAGGTGGGACAGGGGTCCAATGGGCAGGTAGTGGCGCGCACAGCTGCAAGGAGCCTGTCCACTTCATCAGGGGCAACTGGATCAAACCGGTCCCAGATGGTATGGCAAGACTGTGCTCCAGCTCCCTCCGGACTCTCCCCATCCACGCCAGGATTAAACCCCGAGCGAATCCGATCGATTTTCTCCACTAGATGGTCAGCAAAGTCCTCAGCCGACCCCTGCCAACCAGGCACCGGGGTCCCCCTACCAAGGAGAGACCTGGTAACCCGGAACATGGTGGCTGGGCGATTATCAGCAGAGGCAATAAGGGTGGTGAAGTATTGCCGCCTCACCACCTCCATCGCCACTAGATAGGCCCTAATAGCGGCTCTAGCTAGTGTCCAATCGGAGTCTCTCTGGGTCTTCACCCAGCGGCGCTCTAGGCGTCTCTTTGCCCGTTTGAGCTCCCGCAGTTCATCTGTGAACCACGGAGATGACCTAGCTCCATGAGCTCTGAGAGGCCGTAGTGGTGCGATTTCATCCAAGGCCGCTGTTGTCATCCTGTTCCACAGGTCAACCAGCGCCTCGGGCGAATCGTGTTGCCGATCCAGAGGGAAATCCCCCAGTTCCCTCTGGAATCCATCAGGATCCATCAGTTGCCGGGGGCGGGCCATTCTAATAGGCCCTGCCTCCCTACGATGAAGCGTCGCACCCAGGAAGTCTAGAGCCACCAAATAATGATCTGACCATGGCACAGGTGTTATGTCTAGTTTCCGTAGTCTCAGATCACTCTGCCACTGCTCCGACAAAAAGATTAAATCTGGTGTGTGGCCACTGCCCCTGGTCGGGCCCTGAATTACCTGAATCAGGTCCATAGCTGCCATGGAAGCCATGAACTCCTGAGCCACCTCGGAGCCAGTCCCCAGCGAAGGCAAATTGAAGTCCCCCAGAACCATCAGTCTAGGGAACTCCAACGCCAACGCTGAGACGGCCTCGAGGAGCTCAGGCAGGGAGTCCCTTACCCTGCAAGGGGGCAGGTACAGGAGTAAGACTCCCAACTGACCCTTAGAGCCCAGACGCAGAAGCAGGGCCTCACAACCCAGAATTTGTGGAGCGGTAGCCCTGGCGACTCCCAGTGACTCCCTGGCTATGATGGCAACGCCACCGCCCTTACCCTCATCCCTAGGCTGGTGCCAAATACTGAACCCAGCTGGACACATTTCTGGCAGAGGAACCCCATCCTCTGGTCTCAGCCAGGTCTCAGTGATACATGCCAGGTCGGCCCGCTCCCCCATAATGGAATCTTGTATCAGGGGGGCCTTATTACATACCGACCTGGCATTCATCAGCAGCAGCCTAAGGGCAGGGTCACCCTGGGTCAGCTGCTCAGGACCTAGAGGTGTAACCGGGGGGCTGGAACGAGGGACAGATACTAAGCATCTGCCCCGCATTCCCCGAGTGCGGCCCGCCCCTCGGTACCCGCTATATCGCCCCAATAGGGGTGGCTGGCAGGTGGTCGTCCATAGGGTCGCAAAGGGTCGGAATCGACTATGTGACTAAACAACAGCAACAACAAAGATATATTATAAATTTAGTTTGTAAGTTTTATTGCAGGAGTACTCTTTACCGGTGTGAACAGAAGACAAGCAAAAAGAGTAGGATTCACCCCATATGTATAATCAATTATGTCAAGCAGTCACCCCATCTCAAAAGGCCAGTATAAACAATCCCACAATCTAAAAGCAGGACAAAATAATACAAGCAGAAGCACTACAAAAGTGCAAGCCATGTTGAGCAAACAGGATATATAGCACACTCATACCAAAAGATTGGATGTACTTGCAGCTAGAACGGGGTTGTGTTTTTGTAGGCTTCACACCCGAAGTAGGTTCATGCTTTTGCACTTGAATGGAAGAGCATGATAAAATATGAAGACTCTTCACAGAGGCACTAGGAAATAATTTGTTACTGGAAACCTGAAGACCTGCTGCCTGTTAGGGTTGAAAGTTGCGGGCTAGATGGACCAATGTGTTGAGTACCATATGCCACTACTGTACTTATGTTGCTAATTTCTGGAAGCATCAGCTGCTATGGGCAATTGTCTGGAGTACTGTGGATCGACATCCAATAGAATAAACCAGAAGAGGACTTGTGTGAGTGTTTCATATTCTGAAGCAAAGTACTGAAGCTTGCAGCTATTTTTTCATGAAATATCAGGAAAAATTACATGCCAATACTTGGCCCTTTCCAATAATTTCAGAAACAGCTGCTTTTTATACCAAGATATTGTTCCTATCTTAATGTTTCCATGTCCCTGAGGAATAAGCGTGAGTAAGGATAATTTAAAAAACAGATAAAGAGGAAATAATTTCACTTCTAGGTAGAGCTTGTGATATATTATTTGCACAGTACTTTTTTTCCTTGATCACTTCACTGTTAATTTCATCAGTGTTGAAGAATGATAGAATTTACCCTATTATAAACATTTGTGTTTTTCATCTAAGTGCTCAGCTTCGTATCCCAGTTTTTGGACTTTGCTTTCAGAGTTTGTATAGTGCCCCCTGCCCTGCCTACATACACTCATGCCTTCATGCTAGCTTCCTCATGGGGACACAGGATATAATTTTCATGCAAGAGTGAATTTTCTGAAGCAATATATAGTCTGTTTTCACTCAAACTGATAGAGCTAAAAATGAACTTACAAACACGATACATATACAGGGGATGCAAACGGATCAACTTTTGATTTTAAACTTGCTCTGTGTAAAATCAGGTATTGTTTGTTGTCTGATATACTTACTGTTCATTATTTTGTAATGGCACCAGAATTTCTGTATTACTCAAAATGTTGCTTGCATTTACATTTGAATAAAAACATGAGCTCATGTACAATATCTTTATTTATAATAATAGTCATAATAATTGTATGCTGTTATGTCAATTCTAACTTACAGTATACTTTCCTGGATTTTCTAGGGAGAGAGTGCTCAGTCAGAAGCACTCCCTTCTTCTGGTATATCTTGAGTCTCTGCAGCTTGCCCAAGGCCACACAAGCTGTATCTAGTAGGATGCACAGTGGGGAATCATATCCTCAAGTTACAAGCTATCCAGCCGGCTGTATCTTTATATATGTGACCTATAAGTTGTTTGAAATGTAATAGTAGCCTGAATAGTTTGAGGCTGTTTCAGACTCTAAAATAGAGGTCCTCAAACTTTTTAAGTTGGGGGTTGGTACATGCCCCATCAGACTGTTGAGGGACCAGACTGGTGGTCCCGGTGGCGGTGGGGGGGAGGGGCTTGGGGTGGTCCTGCCACTGCTGCCTGTAGAGGTACCAGTGGTGCCGGGACCACCCCGAGCCACCCACCACTCCCCCTGCTGCTGGTGACCACCCCGAGCCACCTGGCACTCCACCCCACACCGCTTCCCTGCTTACCGGCCTGGAGAAGCTGCATGGCATGGGTGAAGGAGGGGTCCAGGCTGTCCTTCTCACCTGCACTTGGCCAGAGTGGCCACCGCTTCTGCCGCCACCTCTATCCTTGTCACCTCCGTTTGGCTTGGCATGTCCCTAATGGTGCTCCATAGCAGGGTGGGTGTTGTAAGCATTACAGCATCTGCCCTGTTACGGAGCTCCATTAGGGACACACCAAGCCACGTGGAGAGGACAAGGATTGCAGTGGTGGCAGCTGGAGTGAGGGCAGGATGATTTGATGCCATGGGCGGGATCCAACCTGTAGGCTGAGGATCCCCTGCTCTAAAAGAAGCAGAATCTTTTAGCAGTCTGACTTTATGATTTTCTATCCCAGTAACTAATTTAAGGCTGCTTCCAGATTGATGCTGTAATCTTTACCTATAAGAAGGTGGTAGGTTGGTGCATGTCCGGCATTAGCGGCCACACCCGGCCCAAACATCCCATACCAAGCCAGCCACAATTTCCTTTAGACCATCTGAGGGTCGCTGCAAGGGTCCGGTTGCTGAGAGTGGGGCACCCGTCCCACAAAGACGAACAAAAAAACCCCTACATTTCCCAGCGTCCTTCGCGCCACACAACCCATCAGCCAATCAAGCTGAGGGACGCGAGCATGGAGGAGGCTGGGAAAGCGGCATGCATGAAAAAACATCAGTGGCCAGCCAATGCACAAACCACTTCCCTCCGGGAGAAACTTCGTCTCCCGGAGGGAAACCATCCCCAGCTCAGGTGGGCGGGCACGTCGGTTGCCAGCTAGGCCTCCTGATTTTGGTGCCCCCACCCGACTGGCGAAGGCCTTGATGCCAGCGGGAATGGAGGACAGGCTGCGCCACGGAGGCACGGAAGTTGAGTGACCCAGCTAAGAAGGCCAGGCCGGGAAAGTGCAGAGAACGAACGGCCGAGCCGGCAACATGTAAATGGGGTGGGGAACATGGACTGAAGGGGGGGAATGAGCCCAGGGACCATGCTGCCCACCTTGGTCTGGGAGGAGAAAGGGGTAACAAGAACCCAACCCCCCGTCCCGTCCCCCCCCTTAGTCCCTGTCCCCCGCCCCACTTACCTGTTGCTGGCTGAGCCAATTGCACTCTCTGCCTCCCCGGCACGGCCTTCCATATGTGTGTGTGTGTGTGTGTGTGTGTGTGTGTGTGTGTGTGTGTGTGTGGCCTCCCCGAGGATTCGGGGGGAAGGGGGAGACCCTCCTCTCACCCGTGCAGCTTCGGTGTGTGTGTGTGTGTGGCCTCGCCAAGGCTTTGGGGGAGGAGGAAGGGGAGCCCCTCCTCTCCCCGCGCAGCTTCGGAATGTGTGTGTGTGTGTGTGTGTGTGTGTGTGTGTGTGTGTGTGTGTGTGGTTGTGTGTGTGTGTGGTTGTGTTATGTGTGTGTGGTTGTGTTGTATGTGTGAGTGTTGTGTGGATGTGGGTGTGTTGTTGTGTTGTGTGTGTGGTTGTGTTGTGTATGGGTGTGAGTGTATTGTGTGTATGTGGTTGAGTTGTGTGTGCTGTGTGTGTGGTTGTGTTGCGTGTATGGTTTTGCCTCTGTGTGTGTGTGTGTGTGTGTGTGTGTGTGTGTGTGTGTGTGTGTGTGTGTGTGTGTGTGTGTGTGTGTACCCCCCAAAACCACCCCAACCACCAACACAAGTTATACCTGCCTGCCCAGCAGGGCTGGGTAAAAAATACTAGTGAATAATAAGATAGAAGGGTTACTTTAAGGGAGATTGCTCTCCTTTCTAGTGCGATCAGATGTGATCCTTTCTTGCTGTGTAATTGGGTATTAATCTGCCACTTTTTCAAGTTGTTTGTGTTCTGTGCACCAATGCTTAGAGTAATTGTAGGAAGTAGCCTTAGGAAGGACCAATGCATGCGTGTGTGGCTGATTATTCCCCATTGGTACTGATGAAATGTCAAACAGTAGAAGGTTTCTAACTTTTTTAGATTAGAAGTGTAATTTTTTTTAATGGGAAAAGGCATGTTGTGAAAATGACTGGAAGGACCTTTACTTTCTTGTTTCAAAATCAGCACATATTCACCATAATCTCTGCATTGGACAATGAATTTGTGCTGCCTTGGAAGAAAATATATTGGGTAAAAATACAGTGGTGCTTGTAAGTGGTGAATGCTTCAGCATTCTTTGGTTGGATTAGTGTTTAATCATTGTAGGATTAACTGGTTTAAATAGTAATTTTTGAATTCTGTTGTTTATAGTCTTGGTTTTAATCATCATACTTGCGATTCAAGTATAGAAGTGCATGATATACCAGACTAATTCTTAATTCTGTTGTGGAGAGTCTGTGGGAAAATTGAAAATTATTGTGCAACATACCAAATCTTTCGTTAAGAGATTTACCACAGAGACCTTTTGATGTATTTTCTCAAGAGATATTGCTCTTATCCTTAGAAACATGTGTTTCACTTCCTACTTTGTTTCCCCCTGTAGTCCATAACTAGCTGGTTGATTACCTCATTTGTTAAAGCTGTTGTAATTCTCTGGTGAGTCGGAATCTCTGCTTGGATATTGCTCTTTTAATTTTTGGGGGAGAAAATAGATTATTTTGATTATTTTGATTTTAATAACTATATCAGTTACAATGGGAAAGCGTGACATGTTGAAAATATAGACTAGTGCATTCTCAAAGTTATATGCCAGCATCAACATGGATAGGGATTGAATTTACTTCATATGAGACTGTGCTCTATGTGTATGTGGTATAATATGAAAATAAATTTTAAATTGAATAAAGGAAGTGAAAAGATTCTACAAACATTAAATGCAAAGGAATTGGGTTTTCTGTTTTGTAACATAGTGTGATATAAAGGCTGACTAGAATTCATCACATGGAAGCATAAAATTATACATTTAGAAAAGATCTGATTATCATCAAATGTTCAACAGCTAGGTAATATGGGAAATCAATTATTATATGTGGTTGTGTGCATTCTGGTTAAATATTTTGAAAGAGAAAGTGTCTACCACCTTTTGAATTGTACCACCAGGAGTTATTTTTATCCTGTTTAAACATTTTGTTTTTAAAATCTTGTAATTCAAAGCATAGATTTAGGTCCTATCCTCTTGAGAAGCTAAAAAAATCAATTCCATCATCAATGTGAGAGCTCTTCAGATGTCACAATACAGTACATGAGCATAATATATCAATCCTAAAGACTCAATACTGAATGTCAGGCTGCGGTTAACTAACCTGACGACCCTGTGGACGAATGGCTTGGGTGCCGTAGTCCACAGGGAAGGGTGATGGTTCCCAAGTGGATTAAATCCCATGTGGATTACATTTGGCCTGGGGCCGAAGAAGACTTTGTGTGCCAAAAAAGCTCAGGACCAGAAAGTTACTCATGGAACTGGACCAGTGGTACAGGTGCCATGCTGCAATGCAGAAGGACCTTTAGAGGCATTTTGAACTTGACTATGGAGTTTACTTTCTAGAGTCAGTTGTAACACACATTTTCAGACATATTCTGAATCTATTCTGAACATATTCTGATGGTGAACCTATTAGAGACCGAGTGCAAATTACACTGCAACTCATATATATAAGTTTAATGTGTATTGAGTAAAATAATTGAATAGTTGGATGATCCAGGCTCATTCCTTCAGTTTATGCTATTTGTGGGACTGAAAATATTGAAGGCATCCAAAACGTTTAGCTGTATTTGGCTGCAGTCTGCAACTTTTTAAACTGGAATACTCCAGGTTTGGCACATGGTTTCCTAAATTGTCTGAGTTGATGTATCTGCCTAGAATGCTCTGATAAATTTTTTGGCACTGCCATATCATGTTTCCATGATCACGCCCTGGCAGAGCACCCACTTATTTACTGTATATGTATTTAGGATCAGGAAGAAAATATCTTTAAATTGTTGTATTTTAGCTCAATCTGAATGCTGATTATAGTTGTTCTTATGTGCCATCAAGTCACTGCTGACTTGTGGTAATCCTATGAATGCGGGGTTTCCAAAACACTTTGTCCTCAACAACTCTGTTTAATTGTTGTAAACTCAAGTCTGTGGCTTTCATGTTTTGGTGTTGGTGTTTCCACTGGCCTTTCAGTCTGATGTGGTTTGGTCTGTATAACAGCTTGAAATAGTTTTATCCATCTATTCCTAGCGATTTATTTTTCTCACTGTTTTTAGAACAGCTTTCTCTTCATTTTCTAGAACTGCAGATTCTTCATCATCATAAGAACATAAGAACATAAGAACAGCCTTGCTGGAACAGGCCACAGCCCATCCAGTCCAGCATTCTGTCTCACACAGTGGCTCACCATTTCCTTCAGGGTATTCCCAAGGAGATGCCTTCACCTGCTTAGGATTCTCTGGAAATGATATTGAGAGATATCCTGCCTATCTCTCCAACCCGGAGGTTGTCCTTAAATATCCATAATTATAGCCATTGATACTCTTCTCCTCCATGAACTTGTCTAATCCTTTCTTAAAGCTGTCAAGACTGACAGCTGTCACCACTTCTTCTGGCAGGGAGTTCCATAGACCAGTAATCCTCTGGGTGAAAAAGTACTTTCTCTTATTTGTTTGAGAACTAGTACCCAAAAGTTTCATGGAGTGTCCCCTAGTTCTAGTATTATGCGATAGGGAAAACAGTTTTTCCTTATCTACTTTGTCCACACCGTGCATGATTTTATAAACTTCAATCAGGTCACCTCTTAGACGTCGTCGTTCAAGAGTGAAGAGGCCCAACCGTTGCAGCCTCAGATGGTAAGGAAGGTGTTCCAGTCCCCTAATCATTCTGGTTGCCCTCCTCTGCACTTTTTCCAGCTCCATAATATCCTTCTGGAGGTATGGCGACCAGAACTGTACACAGTATTCCAGATGGGGCCTCACCATAGATTTATAAAGAGGCAAAATGACACTTGCTGACTTATTTTCTATACCCTTCCTAATGATCCCTAGCATTGAGTTTGCTTTTTTCACTGCTGAGGCACACTGGGTAGACACCTTCATTGAATTGTCCACCAGGACACCAAGGTCCCTTTCCTGGTTTGTCTCAGAGAGTTCAGACCCCATCAGTTTATAAATGTAATTGGGGTTCTTTGCCCCAACATGCATCACTCTGCACTTACTAATGTTGAAACTCATTTGCCACTGTTTTGCCCACTCCCCCAGTGTCGAGAGATCCCTCTGGAGCTCCTCACAATCTCTCACAGTTTTCACTACCCTGTATAATTTAGTGTCGTCAGCAAATTTGGCTACCTTGCTTTTTACTCCTACCTCTAGATCATTTATGAAGAGGTTGAAAAGCAGGGGTCCCAGTACTGAACCTTGGGGGACCCCACTCTTTACTTCCCTCCACTTGGAGAAGTGTCCATTTAGTGCTACCCTCTGTTTCCTGTCCCTTAGCCAGTTGCTGATCCAGGACAAGACCTGTCCCTTTATTCCATGACTGGTAAGTTTATTCAAGAGCCTTTGGTGTGGGACCTTGTCAAAAGCCTTCTGAAAGTCCAGATAAACAATGTCAACTGGATCCCCCTTATCCACATGCTTGTTGACACTCTCAAAAAATTCCAACAGATTAGTGAGGCATGATTTGCCCTTGCAAAAGCCATGTTGGCTCTCCTTTAGCAGCGCCTTCTCTTCTATGTGCCTATTAATTCTATCTTTTAGGATGGTTTCCATCACTTTACCTGGGACACATGTCAAACTGACAGGTTGGTAATTTCCTGGATCACCCCTGGATCCTTTTTTGAAAATTGGTGTTACATTCGCTACCTTCCAGTCATCAGGCACAAAGCCTGATTTGAGGGAAAGATTATAAATTTTGGCTAGGAGATCAGCAATTTCATCTTTAAGTTCCCTGAGAACTCGTGGATGGATTCCATCTGGTCCTGGTGATTTGTTAGTGTTTAGCTTAACAAGACATGCAAGGACCTCCTCCCTGGTTATTTCTATCTGGCTTAATTCTTTGGTTTCCCTCCCTACGAAGATAGGCTCTGTTTTGGGCATGTGGCCTCTGTCTTCTTCAGTGAATACTGAAGCAAAGAATTCATTGAGTCTCTCTGCAATCTCTGTTTCTTCTTTAATAACCCCTTGCCTTCCATTGTCATCTAATGGTCCAATGGCCTTCCTAGTTGGGTTCTTACTTCTAATGTACTTAAAGAAGTCTTTGTTATTTCTCTGAGTATTTTTAGCTATACACTCCTCAAAGTCTTGCTTTGCTTTCCTGATTGTTGCCTTGCATTTGTTCTGCCAGAATTTATGTTTCTGCCTGCTGTCCTCATTCGGACAAGCCTTCCATCTTCTAAATGAGCTTTTCTTGCTCTTGATCACTTCCCGAACAGCTCCTGTAAGCCACATTGGAGTCCTCTTGGACCTGGCAGTGCCCTTTTTCCTTTTGGGTATGCATTCCAATTGGGCCTCTGTTATTGTTTTTGTAAACAGCCTCCATGCCTCTTGAAGTGTTTGGACTCTCTCAATTTTCCCTTTCAGCTTCTTTTTTACTAGTTTCCTCAACTTTGGGAAATTTCCTTTTTGAAAATTTAAGGTCTCTGTGTTAGATTTTATCAGTGACTTGCGGTCTATGATCAAGTTAAACATAATTGAGTTGTGGTCACTGTTCCCTATTGGATCAGTCACATTAACATCTTGCACCAGATCCTGAGTATTACTCAGGATCAAGTCAAGGATTCTTGTACCTCTAGTTGGGTCTTCAACCATCTGTCCCAGGGAACAATCATTTAGCATATCTAGGAACTTTATCTCTTTATCATGTGCTGAACAACAGTTCACCCAGTCTATGTGAGGGTAATTGAAGTCCCCCATTATAACCAGGCTTCCCTTCTTGGATGCCTCCTTTACAACATTCTCCAACTGCCAGTTTCCCTCAAGAGTTTGGGTCGGAGGCCGATAGTATATGCCTACTGTTAGACCATCCTTGTGGCCTGGTACTCTTACCCTCAGAGCTTCTAATGGTGACTCCAAATCACCTAGATATTCCAATTCATACGATTTTATCACTTCTTTGACATACAAGGCTACACCACCTCCCGTTTGCCCCTTCCTATCCTTCCTGTACAGTTTGTAGCCTGGGATAACTGTATCCCATTGGTTATCATCCGTCCACCAGGTTTCAGTGATACCAATAATATCAATATTCTTATCTATTGCTAAGTATTCCAGCTCCCCTATTTTGTTCCGGTGGCTTCTGGCATTTGTATACAAGCATTTATATATGCTTTTCTGACACAGTCTTTTGTGTCCAGTTGCATTGTTAGACTGCCTCTTGCATCCTTCTGCTAGAATGCTAGTGACTAGCTCCTCGCTCTGCTCAGTAATTTTTGCATCTTCCTCACTACCCAAGTACACACTTTCCCGAACCGGATGCTGCCCAGCTCCTGTCGGCTTTCCCCCAGTTATCAGTTTAAAAGCTGCTCTGCAGCCTTTTTGATGTTGAGTGCCAGCAATCTGGTCCCATCATGGTTCAAATGCAACCCATCCCTCCTGAACAGATTTGGCTTGTCCCAAAATGTTCTCCAGTTCCTGACAAATCTGAAACCCTCCTCTCGACACCACCGCCTCATCCACGCATTGAGGCTTCTGAGCTCTGCCTGCCTGGTAGGTCCTGCGCGAGGAAGGAACAGGCAGCACTTCTGAAAATGCTACCTTGGAAGTCCGGGACTTCAATCTTCTTCCTAACAACCTGAATTTGGCTTCCAGGACAGACCGCTTGGCCTTCCCAACATCATTGGTACCAACGTGTACCATGACAACTGGCTCTTTCCCAGTTCTCTCTAACAATCTATCTAGATTTCTTGTGATGTCTGCAACTTTTGCACCTGGCAGGCAAGTCACCATACGGTTATCATGTGCATCACAAATCCATTTCTCTGTATTTCTAATTATTGAATCGCCTAGTACAAGGAGCCTTTCTCCTGCAATCTGTTCATCTACATGCACCTCATCAACCATATTAAGGGAGAGAACCTCAGTTTGTTCCTGTTGTTCATCTTCCTGGATCTCATCAAGTGTGATGAAGGAGAGATCATCAGGTGGAACCAGTTGTTCCTCTGTGTGTTCCTCATCAGGTGTGATGAGGGAAAGAGCCTCAAATTTATTCTGTAATTTCAGACTCTCAGAGTGATCCCCTACTCTTCTCCTCCTTTGAGGAATGATCCCCTACTCTTCTCCACATTACTTCTTCTTTATAGATAATCTTATGATGATGAATTCCACTTTCTCTTTATTTTCTCCTGGTCAGATAGTGTGTTTCCCTGTTGGTCATACAGCATTTTTAAATTTAGGCTTCAATTTCCCTTTCTTGGATTTTCTGGAAGAGATCTCCTTTTCCCCCTTTCATTGCTCTCTTCTATTTCTTTGTATTGGTTAATATAATTAATTAGTCGCTGAAAACTGCATTCAGGGGTTTGAGCTTCTTTCTGTCACACTTGAGATTCACATGCGTTTGATTGGCAGGTCTATTTTATGAATTAATGGAAGGTTGGGTAGGATAACTCCTGATTTCATGTAATCTCTGAAACAAATATGAGCAAGAAGTTTTTAGTTTTGAATGAGGTAAGGGTTGCACATGTATATCTACATGAACATGGTAGTGGGCCAGGATACCTAAGAGACTGCATCGTCCCAAGAATGTCTGCCTGCCCAACCAGAGTGAACCGGAGGGGCTCTCTGGTGGTGCCATTTGCTAGGAAGGCTCGCCTCTCTGGCACAAGGAGGAGGGCCTTCTCCGTGCCCTATGGAACCTACTGCCGGAAGAACTACGGCTGCAGACAGAGCTGTTGCCCTTTAGAAAAGGACTCAAAACCTGGCTGGTGGGGCATGGATGGGGAAGTGGCACCTGCCCGGCGGTTCGTAAAATAATTGTCCTTCTCTTCATATGGGGTGGGTGAGTTCTGAATGGGTTTTTATAGGTTTTAACAGGTTTAGTGTTTTAATTGGATGTTTTATGCTGCTGTAAACCGCCCGGAGTCGCTCTGGCGAAAGGGCGGCTTTATAAATGTAAACAAATAAAACATACATACATTTGCATATACACTCACTCAGAGTCACACAAATACATGCAGAGGAATATTTCCTCTACCTGCCCACTCGCATGTCAGCATGCAGGAACTGAGATATTTATGTCCTTTCCCATTGGTTGCTGACATAGGATTACTGAGGGAGTTTGCTTCTCTCCTACCCATAAATGATCCCTTCTGAGATTGGGCTAAAGTTTCTGTCACCCACGTAATCATTGTGCCAGTACCGCTAAAATCAGTGCTATGATAGTGTTCTTGTCCCTACCAATGACTGATCAGCTGGGCTGCTGTAAAAATAGATTGCTTCTTCAGCTTTCAGCATTTCTCTATGTTAGTGATGGCGCACCTTGGCACTCCAGGTGTTCCTAGACTTCAATTACCAGAAGCCCAAGTCAGCACTCCTGCTGATCAGGGAAGAAAACACCCGAGAGATACAAAGGGCAATAAGCAAAAGTGAAGTCTTTACTCAATCTTAATAGTGTATTTAAAAAGTAGAAAAAGCAACCACGAACTGTGAAATGCAATGAGAGCTCGGTAGAACACAATATAGATAACATGGAGCTGTTGTTAATTTGTATCATGCAACAAGGTCTATAAGTATATCTTATGTCAAATAACAAACATTTTCAACAAGCATGATATGCGTAGTGTATAGCAATAGTCCAAATTCGTCAGCAATGATAGTCCTGCTTCATTTAATGTGGAAAATCTAAAAGGTGAGTGACGAAGTCACGTCTAGGTAGCTGGCAAATCCGTGTGGATCAAAGCTCCATATAGTTCAGTTCTATTCAGTTTGTGAGAGGCAATGCAGACAATCAGAGTCATCCGGTATAATTTGGATATTTCGAGTTCTTCTTCAAGAATCTGAAAAGTATGAACGCGCTCGAAAACAACCTCTTTTGGAAACTCGTCTTGGGTGGAACAGCTGGAGTGCCAAGGTTTGCCATCACTGTTCTATGTAGAGCATTCAAGCTAAGAATTTCTCACACATGCTTTGTTCTGAGTTCTGTTCTTCTGTCTTAGGCATTCCCTAGTTCAGTGATGGCGAACCTTGGCATTCCAGCGGTGTTATGGAACTTCAATTCCCAGAAGCCCTGATCAGCAGGAGTGCTGACTTGGGCTTCTGGGAATTGAAATCCAAGAACACCTGGAGTGCCAAGGTGTGCCATCGCTGCCCTAGTTGAATATGCCAGTGATGTCATTAGTTCTAGCTATAGTTTTCTGGTTTAGAACCTCTTTCCTGTGTCATATGAAGCTCCTCTTGTGTAATTTGTATATGGCTGCCCCATAAACTTTTACGTCTTTGTGGTGTCTTCCAACCTTTTAGGAGTTGCTCACGTGAGCAGTTTACTTTTATTAAACTATGAATAGACATTGATTTCCATATGGAACTAAGTCATGGGAAAGATCTGTTATACATTTGGATTATAAACAAGTCCATATTCAGAAAGAATTACTTCAGTCTCTCTGGAAGACTGCAACCATCTGTAAAATTGGCTCTTACCTACACACAATGATTACTCAGCTGTACTTAGTAAGTGGTCAACAAATTATGTGACTTGCAAGCTATAAGTTGAATTTAAATCACATGGGACACCTTAAAAATATCACAGCTTCAAAATCTTAGGGTTTTGAATGGCAGTTCCCAAATCCTTCCAACAACACCAGCCATACTGGCTTGGGATCCTGGAAATTGTAATATTAAAAATAATAATAACTTTTCTAAGCTCTGGAAAGTATTGCTACCTTAATATTACTCCATGGTGTTTTCTCACATTAATGAGGCTTTTGTTTTAGCCAAATAAGCTGTTTTGCAAGCCAGTTAGAGGGGGGGAAATCACTTACTCATCATCTTAAGTAGTTTTTCAGAAGATAACAGAAACATGGCCTCACTTCCTGAATACCAGACAAGCTGAGCTAAAAGATCCGTAGTAACAAAGAAGAGTTTGTTTGGTTTCCAAGATACATTCATTATATCTGTATGCTAATCCTCAAAAAAGGAGCCCCCCAGCACTTTGGAAAGATTATTACTCAGATTTAACAATGAGAATCCTCTTATGGGAATGAAGATTTAACAAATGGTAACTTTGAAGTTTGTTGTGTGTCTTTTCCCACACAACCCATATCTTTTTGCTTATCTTTCTGCTTAACATTAAGCCCACTGGACCAATTACAAAATGTTAAGTTGAAAGCATGTTCTTTCCAACATGATACAATTAAACTTTTGTATTGTAAGGCTTTATGTATTTGGATTTGAGGAACTGACAGTTTCTATCCCAAGTGTTTCAGTAGCTCATCTAGAATGTTTGGGAGAAAATAATGCAATTGCTGTTCACATTTGGATATCCTCCAAAGTTACTTTAAAAGTAAATTATTTCCTTTACTCATTTCAATGTTCAAAAATCAGATGACTGAAATTACTTGTTATAATGTTTTGAAGAGTAACTGTGGTGTGCATTGTATTGTTTATTACTTGTTGTGCTTTGGAAAAACTTTTAGAAATAATAAGAAAGTAACATAATATTTGAAACGTTTACCTTCAAACGTCTCTTTAAATCAGGAGTGGTCAACATTTTTCCGTCACGGTCCTGACCATGCCCTTGTACAGTAAATCCGCTCACTTCCACATTTACGCCAGCTGCAGGCACGTTTGTGCATGTGTGGGCGCATTTTACAGATGATGTAAACGCTCCCACTTCCAGGTGTGGTGGAGGCAGCGATGGGCCAGATGGGATGGGGTCGGGTCAGGTCCAGTCCGTGGGCTGTAGGTTGGGAACCCCTGCTTTAAATGCTCATAAAATAGATTGAAATGGTAATTTTAATTTGAAATGCATTTAGTAAATATAGTGGGACCAAGAAACAGATAGAAAACATAGCCTCAGATATACCATTTTGTGAGGATTGGATCCACTGAGTTACTGATTTATACAGGGTTGTGGCTTATATTTTGATCTTCCAAGGGTAGTTCGCAGGAACTTTGTGGGTGGATTGCTAGGCAGTTATCAGAAAGGAATTACAGTGGTATCTCAAACAACAGTTTTAATCTGTTCCATAGGGCTCATTGTTGTATGAAACAATTGCATCGTATAGCAATTTTCCCTATGGGATGCATCGTATAACAATTTTTTCCCGCGAACTGGTTTTTCCCATTGAAAAATTGTTGTACAGATTTTTTACATAGGGAAAATTGTTATGCGGGATGCCATTCCCCCCAAAAACCTAATTGTTATGCGATTTCATTGCTATACGGGGTGATTGCTGTATGAGGTTCCACTGTATTTGGCAAAATGCAGCATTTTGAGGTTAAGAGGTAAAATTAACAAGCATTACCATTGACTTGTGGCTTTGGTTATATATATATTCATAACTGAATAAAATATATCATGAAGCCATTTCATTACAAATCAAGTTTTGAAGTGCCTAAATCAGTTTAATGTTACCGGAGCACTGTTAAAAATATAATCTTGGGTGTATATGTGTTAAAATTACGCTCTTTCTCCTGAAATAATGCATTTTATCTTACTGTTTCTGATGTGAACTCTTTTAGTGTGTGCTTTTATCACAACTACTGTGGAATTTCCCTCCATTTGGGCTTTGTATGTGAACGCTAACTTAGTTCTGAAAGCATATGTAGCAACAGCATATTCATTCCATTTAGAAATTTGTTTAATAAAACTGTTCAAATATTATTTCTTCTAAAAACTGTAAAATAAATTATGTTTTTCAGGGTTGAACCATTTATAAAATG
Source organism: Bradypodion pumilum (assembly GCA_035047305.1). Lineage (NCBI taxonomy): Eukaryota > Metazoa > Chordata > Lepidosauria > Squamata > Chamaeleonidae > Bradypodion > Bradypodion pumilum. The sequence goes on from JAWDJD010000002.1 coordinate 48,649,796, forward strand.
ATATCAGTTCATGGTGGTTTTCAAAAAATATGGTAGGAAATTGAACATATAGCATACAATACTGTTGCATGATTAGAGTTACTATAACTTAGGTCTACAGAGGGAAAGAAAATAAGGTTGAATTTTTTTTAAAAGGAATTCTTTCCAGACTTTGCATGACTAGCAGGAGACTTTCTTTTTTGCTTTATTAATTTAGGACAGCATAATATTTGTAAACCTGATTCAGTGCTTTATTTTTTCCTCCAAACCTGAAAACACAAATGAGAGTCTGTTTGCTGAAAAGTAAGGAAGAGCTGTCTTTATATATCTTTATTAGTAACCTTTATTAGGGGCTGCAGTGGCTTAGTGGTTAAGAAGCTTGCCTTGTTAGCGGGAAGGCTGGCAAGTCTGCAGTTAGAGACCCAGGTACTGCATGACGGTTTGAGCGCCCTTTTCTGTCCAGCTCTTGGGGACATGAAAGGAGCCTCATTTGGGCGTCCCCTGAGTGGAGTTTCTTCTGCAAAAATCCTTTCAACCCAGAATAATTTCTGGCACAAAATAATAATAATAATAATAATAATAATAATAATAATAATAATAATAATAATAATAATAATAATAATAATAATAATAATAATAATAATAATAATAATAATAATAATAATAATAATAATAGTAGTAGTAGTAGTAGTAGTAGTAGTAGTAGTAGTAGTAGTAGTAGTAGTTGTTGTTGTTGTTGTTGTTGTTGTTGTTGTTGTTGTTGTTGTTGTTGTTGTTGTTGTTGTTGTTGTTGTTGTTTTTGTTGTTAACTTGCAGTTAAAGATATAAACTGAATCTTTACCTACTTAAGAAGATAACAATTTAATATACAGTAAATGTATTAAACAAAAGCTTATGTTTTTAAAATGTAAATTGAATCTTTGACCAAGTACATATCCTAATATCAGATACATTGAGTGATGGACTGCTGTTTTCCATAAATGGCTGATAAATTGTTCCTTTGAAATTAAACATGATAAATATGCCACCAGAGACTATGATGATGTGCTTCATGCTGAGAAGTAGCAAATTGGTTCTGAAATTTGAGCTGTGTGGCTGTTTTAGAAGATATCATCACCTGAATTTCCCTGAGCAGTTTTGCTTTCCTATTTTATTCCTTTCATGTTAACTCATCCTAACGTCTTCCATAAAAAAAAAAATTAGAAATTATTTCCAAGTGCCAGTATTTCTTTAGCTGATGGCTGGATCGCTCAATGGTTCTGACTGCAGACCAGAGATTGGGGGAGTTTGATTCCCCACTGTGCCTCCTGAGAAAAAAGCTAGCCTGTGTGTTTATGGAAAAGTTACACTGGCCAAGGACACCCCCCAGAAAGAAGGGAATAGTAAACTACTTATGTACATTCTCTAATTAGAAAACCCTGATAAAAGTAAAGGTCGCCCTTTTTCAAAAGCCAGTCATATCCGACTCTAGAGTTCAGTGCTCATCTCAATTTACAGCCAAAGAGCCAGTGCTGCCTGCCTCTGCAGACATTTCCGTGGACATGTGGCAGGCATGCCTCGACACCAGAGTGGGTGGAATGCTGTTTACCTTCCCACTGAAATGGTCCCTATTTGTCAACTTGCAATTTCTTGCTTTCGAATTGCTAGATTGGCAGGAGCTGGGACAGAGATGGAAGCTCATTCCATCATGCAGTACTTGGGTCTCGAACTGACTACCTGCCAATCTTCCAGTTGTCAAGTTCAGTGTCTTAACCACTTGAGCCACCACAGTCCATACCCTGATAAAAGGTCACCATAAATTAGAATTTACTCGACAGCGCATAGTTTCCTTAGCACCGGGGTCCTCAACCTTTTTAAGCTGGGGCCCAGTTAATGCTCCCTCAGACTGTTTAGGGGCTGAACTGGTGGTTCCCCCACTGCACGTCGGTGTCCACCCAGAGGTGCTCTCCGCTTCCCTGCTTACCAGCCTGGAGGAGCTGCATGACGTGGGCGAAGGAAATGTGCACGTGGTTGTCGTGAAAGCTATGCTTGGCCAAAACAGCTGCTGGAAATGCAGCCGCAGCAGGTGGAAATGCAGCTACAGCCACCGGGAAAGCAACACTCGGCCAGAATGGCCACCGGAAATGCACCCATGGTAGCTGGGAAAGTGGTGGCTGGAACAAGAGGTGGGCTGGATGATTTGATGTCATGGGCTGTATTCAGCCCATTGGCCATAGGTTGAGGATCCCTGCTTTAGCAGTTCCGTCAACTTTTTTTTAACAATACATTTAACCCAAATTTTCTCTATGAGCAAAAATCCAATTGTACAGGTTTATCTGCACAGTGAGAAGCATGCCGTTGTCAGTGTCAAATTGCCACTGATTAAAGAAGTGCTTTTTTGATCTGGAGGCATGCATAGCTCTCACACAATGAGATAATGTTGTATACACCACCAAGATGATAGATGAAGCCTTTAAGCAGCAGCAACCTGCTGCTGTCATGTCATTCCTGCTGCACAAATTGAATCTGCTCTATAAGATTTTGGTCTCTGTATTAAGATTTCTCCATTTTCTTACCATATGTTCTATTAACCATGTTTTTTTTTAAATTAAAACTGGGTAGAAATAATATTTGCCCCTTGTTACAAGTATTCTGCCATTTGACCTGTGAAGAAATTTAGAGACTCAAGGGACAGACCTAGAAACTTTCGAGATTGCTGCATATAGACAGCAATGAAAGGTGTTAATTGAAAAACCAGCATATGCCGTGAACAAAAAGAATTCACAGACATTTACAGGTAACATTCTATCAGGCAGAATTTTGATGAAGGACAAGCAGAATTTCAAAGAAGGGACTAAGAATAACTATTCTCTTGACAGCAAAAGCCTGTGTAATTCCTTTCTCAGAGAGGTGCAAATGGGGATGAGGTTATAACTGTATGCTTTGTCTGTCCAAATACCTATTGTTTATTCTACCTTAATTACCTTTAAGGTATATAAAAAACTTAGCAAGTTAATGAGTTGGCTGAGGAGGGGGAGACTTTATCAATGAGCCCAGTTTTTCTCTGCTGTTAGGATGCTGAGAGAAAGGATCACACTTTCTGTATAAGAACTATGTTAAACTCCATTCAGGTGTGAGTAACAGATAAGGCAGCTTTTGTTGTTTTCTGATGTTATTCCTATAACTGCCCTTATATCTGTTTTAGTAACTTTGCTCCATTCCCCTTTCCTTTTGTACAAAGTGAACTTTTATTGTCTTTTGCAACTTGAATCCTTTCCTTTCCTTTCTTTTCTTAATAAAATAGAAAAAATCATTTCAAGTAACTGATTGGATTTGTGCATCTCAAAGAGTTTGTAGTCCTTAAATACCAGGTCATGCCTCGTGGATTTTTGGCATTTTTCTGGTGAGAGTGGTGGCAACATAAATCTTGTGGATTTCTGTACTCTCTGGAGTAGCAAGTTAGTTTGAGGGTTTGAGGAGAACATGGTGCCAGACCAGGGAGGGGGGTTATAGTCATAATTGCAACTGAACCTTTCTTGAAGTCTTCTTGAGTGGCTGTAACAAGGATCCATGACCTGGGGACCATGATGTGATGCTTTAAACTTCTGATTCCTCCATGTCTCAAATCATTAATGAATCTGGGATCTTTCAAGGTCCAAGAGTTCTTGTTTGTTTCTTAGGGTATGAAGGTGTTTTGAGCTTGCATTTACCAATGGCCTATCGTAATTAGGAGGATTTTGAACACATGACAGCGTCCCAAAGTTTAGCACCATCGAAAGTATAAATGGAAACAACCGCTGTTATCCACAGAGGTAGGAAAGGTGAATGCTTAAGCCCAAGAATCTCTGTTCTATGTTCTTATTTAGCTGAACTCTGGTTTAGACAAAATAGCTTGCAGGTTACATGCAACTTCCCAGTTTCTTTCCCGTGGTCCTCCTTTCCTAGCTCTCTGTAGTGTGCTGTCAAAATGATACCATGCATTTTGTTTCTCTGTGGAATTAGCCTTCTGCTAGGCACAACCCTAGATTACCAAACTGATCATTAGGTGAATTATTATTTGAAGACGTAATTAGAGTGGATCCTGGGAATCTTCAGTGAAAATTAGGCTTTAATTTTGCTTAATAATAATATTGTGTCAGAAATTATTCTGCATTGAGAGGATTATATTGCTGAAGAAACTCCGCTCAGGGGACGCCCGAATAAGGCTCCTTTCATGTCCCCAGGATCTTTTCCCACTGAAGTGGTCCCTATTTATCTACTTGCAATTTCCTGCTTTCGATCTGCTTGGTTGGCAGGAGCTAGGACAGAGACGGGTGTTCATACTGTCATGCAGTACCCTGGTCTTGAACTGTCGACTTGCTGGCCTTCCAGCTACCAAGGCAAGCTTCTTAACCAACTGAGCCACTGCTGCAGTACTTAATTCCAGCAGTACTAAACTAAAGTCTCCTCCATGTTTAAGCAGAGTGGAATGTGTTTCCGTGTGTATATATTTCTATATCCATTGTTTCCATCTCTTTCCCAATTGTGGGTGCAAATGTATATGTATAACTCTGGCAACCTGCCCCATACTTTGTGAACCTTTCAGAGATAGAGAAGTTGCCGACCCCATATAACAGGGGTGCCCAAACATTTTGGGTTGTGGGCCGGTCACGTGGTTCAGGGGGCCGGTCACTATTTGCCCATGGGCCAGATCCAGCCCCTAGTGACAATTCATCCAGCCCACAAAGCCCTTGTCGCTCCCAGAAGCTGAAGTAAAAATCACCTGTACGGGCGCGTTTTACTTCCGCTTCTGGGAGTGACGAGGGCTTCACGGGCTGGATGAATTGCTTTTGGGGCCGGATCTGGCCTGTGGGCTGTAGTTTGGGCACCCCTGCTATATAAGGTGATCATGTGAACTGAGCAATGCTTTTGCTTTTTTACAGCTCAATTCAGCAAAATCCTCCAATATTATTCTTTTTCCTTTTCCCTATTATTCCTACCATCCTGTATTTACCTTATTTCTCATTAGACATTTACCCTTTGCATTTCTGAATTATAAAAGAGTAGTTTATTCTCTTGCGCTTTATTATAACCTTCTGGGTGGTCTTCTCAATAGCATGTGCTCCCTTTAATCTGAGTTTAATGACTGTAAAAGGGGAGCTGTCCTCTTTTGAGTGGGATGCATTTCTGTTGCTGACTCTTGTGACAAGTACTGCTTAGATTAAAGAATTTGGATGAGTGGTTAATATTTTGGCTGAGTGGTTAATGTTTTGTGATTTCAAAGTTTCCTGCCAATGATCTTTGAAATACAGTACTGAATAATAATAATAATAATAATAATAATAATAATAATAATAATAATAATAATAATAATAATAATAATAATAATAATAATAATAATAATAATAATAATAATAATAAATTTTGTGTCAGAAATCATTCTGGGTTGAAAGCTTTTTTGCTGAAGAAACTCCACTAAGGCGACACCTGAATGAGGCTCCTTTCATGTCCCCAAGATCTTTTCCCACCGAAGTGGCCCCTATTTATCTACTTGCAATTTCTTGCTTTCAAACTGCTAGGTTGGCATGTGCTAGGACAGAGATGGGCGCTCAAAGCATCATGCAGTACCCAGGTCTCAAACTGCCGATGTGCCGGCCTTCCAGCTAACAAGGTGAGCTTCTTAACTGCTGAACCACCACAGCCCCTAGTATTCTGTGAACATGATTCTGTTATTTCAATATATTTCTACTATTTGTAGTGATGTCGTAATTCCGTTAGGAATTATTGATTATTATATATACTATACATCTTCTAAATATCTTCCATAATAATTTGTTTAGGATTGTGTTGAATTTTTGGGTTCTCATATTTTTTGAACTCTCCATAAGAAGAAACTGTCAATGCGTGGTGTTGGGTAGGTCGATCTCAGACAGAACAAGATCATTAGCAGACCCTTGATGTTTCTCTGTTCCTGATGTTGCTCTGTTCTCTGCTTTTGTGGGCAGAGTTCATTGAAGTAACATTGTCTTTATGTGGTGCTTCCTCTTCTCAAGATTTTTATTTTTAACCTCTTCCCTTCATTATAGAAATATGCATTTAGTTCTGTGTCAACCAGTGAACTCTAGAATTCTGACATCTCTTTAGTAATCACTCTTTGCCATATGTTAGATTTGTTAGTTGCTATTGTGGGGTGTTTTTTTATCCCCCTTCTTTGTAATTTTTTTTCCAACTTGCGAAGAATTAGCTACAGACATTAACTGTTCCTCTGGTGTCCACACAGCTGTGACTCTTATTTACAATTTTCTCTGCTCTGCAAACCTGGCTGGGTTTTAATTACTTCCTGTATATTGTTTCTTTCCTGGAGTCCTGTATGCACTTTTTTTTAAAACAAAAGAACCCCAAGGCCACACTGAGATGAAAATAAAATGTCCAGATGTGTACTTCAAATCCAAAGACTAATCTATGTGTTTAATAATCAGATGTTCATCTTTTCCTGTGTCGTTTTCCCCCCTGACAGCTATCCCTTAGAGATAATTCCTCCATAAGACTTACTGAAACATGCTTCTCTCATCAGTGAACAAACATTGTTCACAGAGTTCTTGGCATCATTGAGCTGAATAAATAGCTTGTATTTGTAGGCGTTCCACTTCTGCTGCCTAGATCCGTGATAGCGAACCTTGGCACTCTAGGTGTTCTTCAACTACAATTCCCAGAAGCACAAGTCTCTGTGAATCCACACACATGGGTTTACTGCATGAACCTTGGCACTCCAGGTGTTCTTGAACTTCAATTCCCAGAAGCCCAAGTCTCTTGTGGATCCACACAAATGGGTTTACTGTATGTATACAGTATTCACAGAGGCTTGGGCTTCTGGAATTGAAGTTCAAGAACACCTGGAGTGCTAAGGTTCACCATCACTAGTAGAGATTTAAAATTTCCGGAAATTTTGAAGCTCAGAAGAAAAAAAAACGTTTTTTTCCCAGGGGGAAACGGAAATTTTTGGAAAAATTGAAACTAATCTGATACCATACATATTTTTTTAGAAATCTTAACCTATAAATCCAAGGGTTAACCGTTGGAACTGGCTATAGGTTGCTATGCCTCGCCCTACTTGCCTGCACTCACCATTCGTGCACACGGCCGATCTGGGTACGCAGGTCAATGAAGGATTGAGAAAACCGGCAGTGGGGCAACAGCCCCACAAACGCGAAGAAAGGGAAACAACTTCACTTCCCAACATTCCTTGCGCCGCGCCACGCCAGAGCCAATCAGGCTGAGAGGCTCTCGCACGGCGCAGCGTTCGGAAACGCGCCACAGCCAATCAAAAGAAAAGCATTTTAAAAAAACACAGCACAAACACAAAGCACCAACCCATAACTACAAGCCCCAGCGTCCTGCACGCCATGAGCGCGCAGAATGCTGAGGAAACCAGCGCCCGAAAAATTAAAAAGAAAAACAACTCACCATCTCACAGCCAAGCAAACACCAGCCGGCTTTCTTTCCCTCACCCACGGCGCCTGAAGGTCCCAACTGGAGTTTCCCCTTTAATATCAGTAGGTGGGGGGGGGGGTTGCGATCCCCCTCTCCGCTGGCTACCCTAGGGTTGGGAGGTTTGTGGGAACAAAAGGGGTATGTTGCCCCAACCCTTCTGAACCCAGGAGACCAGGGAGAGGGGATCGATCCCCCCCTCCTTAAAACAACTCCGTCTTTTCTTCTCTTTAAAAACGGAGTTGTTTTAAGGAGGGGGGGGGAATCGATCCACTCTCCCTGGTCTCCTGGGTCCAGAAGGGTTGGGGCAACATACCTCTTTTGTCCCCACAAACCTCCCAACCCCAGGGGAGCCAGCGGAGAGGGGGGTTGCAACCCCCCACCCACTGATATTAAAGGGGAAACCCCGATCTACTTTCACGACTCCACACAAACAAAGCACCATAATACAATAAAGGCCCCCTCCCTACCACCTAGCCCATCCTTCCTAACCCCCAACGACCATGCCCCCTCCCCACCACCTAGCCCACCCTTCCTAACCCCCAACGACCATGCCGCCTCCCCACCACCTAGCCCACCCTTCCTAACCCCCAACGACCATGCCCCTCTCCCCACCACCTAGCCCACCCTTCCTAACCCCCAATGACCATGCCCCCTCCCCACCACCTAGCCCACCCTTCCTAACCCCCAACGACCACGACCCCCTCCCCACCACCTAGCCCACCCTTCCTAACCCCCAACGACCATGCCCCCCTCCCCACCACCTAACCCACCCTTCCTAACCCCCAATGACCATGCCCCTCTCCCCACCACCTAGCCCACCCTTCCTAACCCCCAATGGCCACGTCCCTTCCCCACCACCAAATAAATAAATTTTTAAAAATTACTGAAAACAGTCAAACACATCCAAAAATACACAAAAACAAAAACACCAAAAACAATATGAAGTAAACAAAGACACAATCAAAAACAAAACAAACAGACAAAAATACAAATTCCAACCCCCTCCCCCCCGCCCACACACACACACACAAAAGAAAGAAAACAAGGAAACTTACCAAAAGATGTCCTACCTCCACCAGGACTGGAAAATAAATGAATAAAGAAAGAGACTACTTACCAGAAGAAGCTCCACCCAAAGGCCAGGAGAGAAAAAACAGTAAAAATACAATAACCCCTACCAGCACCACCTACTCGCCACAATAGTAAAAACAATTCAAAAACACACAACAGCTCCAAATAAAAACAAACCAAAAAGATAACACAAATTCACAAGTTTACACAAAAGGTCACACCAATAAAAACAAGTCAAAAAAATTACTCTAAAACACACTTTAACACAAATCACAAACATATGTCAATAAAATACAATAGAAACTTTTAAAAATCCTGTGCTGAGTTTTAACTCAGATTTAAACTCAAAACATCTAAACACATTTTAAAAACATTGAATGTAAAAAACATTTACTTTTACATTATTAAAATTATTAACTACGGTACAACTAATAAAAAAAATTCAAAAAACTAAAATATTATTCACTTACATAAAACAATTTGAAAAAATTATATCATACTTTGTTCTTTTATTAATCCTCAAAAAAAAACCAAAAAGCAGATCACAGTTCATAACAGCCAAGCCAAAAATTTTTTGCATAAATAAACATTTAAAAAATTAAAATTACAGACTAAGCAATTTTTAAAAAACATTAACACAATTTAACCTTCCAACACAACTTAAAACAGCCCGGCAACGCCGGGCAACCTCTGCTAGTGATTTATAAAATATTTGAACCCGGCCTTATCTTAAAATATTTTATTCATCATGTAAAAATAAAACATTCCATAATATATTTTTTATTTTTTCAATTTTTCGGGGAAAAACAAAAAAGGCTTCAGAAAAAAAGCAATTTTTTCCCCGTTTTTCCCCTGGGCCTTCACATCTCTAATCACTAGCCTAGACTGTCAAAACTGTGAGATGGTAACAGACACAATAGCACAAATGAAGATGGGTTGTCTGTGTCATAGTGGCATTTCAGGGGATTTATCATGTGCCTTTGCAATCTTCTTCTTTTTGGAGATGATTATTTTAAAAGAGGCAGGCTCCAGGTTTCTTTAGCCATTTAAAAAAAAATGTAGCTTCTGCATCTTGTAGAAGAGAAGGAAATTTAAACACTCTTCCTCTTATTCACTCTAACAAAAGAAGACAGCTTTCAATTTTACTGGGCTCAGGACCATTAAGGATGTTTCTAGTCATGCCTATGATTTCACTACAGTATCTTTCTTCAGCTGGGAAGTTCCAAAGACATTGAGCAATTAGCAAAATTTAATTATTTCACATACATTACCAAAAAATCCTCTGTGCCTGCTCTTTTCTTGTGAGGATTAAATCAGAAAATAGTACCAACTAGAGTAGGCCTGCTGAAATCAGTGGGTTGTATGGAAATGTCAGGTATTCTTTTCAGGGTGCATATTTTTGTTGTTGTTCAGTCGCATAGCCGAGTCCGAACTTTCGCGACCCTATGGACCACCGCACGCCAGGCACCCCTGCCCGCCACCATCTTCCTCAACCCACCCAGCTTTGTGCTCTTTGCATTTACAATACCATCTAGCCATCTCATTTTTGGCCACCCCTTCTTTTGCCCTCTACCTTTCCAGCATCAAGTCTTTCTCAAGTGAATCCTCCCTTCTCATTTGATGTCCAAAGTACTTTAGCTTCATCTTTACTATTTGTCCTTCTAAAGAGCAGTCAGGGTTGATGTCTTCTAAGATAGACATATTTGTTCTCCTTGCTGTGCAGGGTACTCTCAAAACTCTCTTCCAACACCACATCTCAAAGGCATCTATTCTTCTGCGCTCAGCCTTCCTTATGGTCCAGCTCTCACAACCATACATCACACCGGAAATACCATTGCTTTGACAATGCGGACTTTTGTTTGCAAGGTGATGTCTCTACTTTTAACTATGTTGCCCAAATTTCTCATAGCTTGCTTCCCAATAATTTGTCATCTTTCTATTTTATGGCTGCAATCTCCATCTGCAGTGATCTTGGATCCTAATAATTTAAAGTCTGTCTCTGCTTCTACTTCTTCCCCATATATATATTTTAGGGACTGATAGGGCCTGTTGCCATTATCTTGGTTTTCTTGATGTTGAATCTCAAGCCAGCTTTTGCACTCTCCTCCTTCAACCTAAGCAAGAGCTTCTTTAGGTCTTCTTCACTTTCTGCCATTAGGGTAGTATCATCTGCATATCTCAAATTGTTGATGTTTCTCCCAGCTATTTTAATTCCAACTTTTGATTCATCCAGCCCTGCATTGTGCATTATGCGCTCTGTGTATAAGTTAAATAAGCAGGGTGACAAAATGCAGCCTTGTCTTGCTCTTTTTCCTATTCCAAACCACTCTGTCATTCCATACCCTGTCCTAACTGTTGCTTCTTGACTCATGTACAGATTTCTCATGAGACATATAAGATGTTCTGGTATTCCCATCTCTTTAATTAATTGCCCACATTTTATTGTGGTCCACACAGTCAAAGGTCTTGGTGTAGTCAATGAAACAGAATACGTGGGATTAGCATCATGTTTAGGTAAAGGTAAAGGTCGCCCTTGCTCAAAAGCCAGTCGTATCTGACTCTGGGGTTCAATGCTCATCTCTGTTTATAGCCAAAGAGCCAGCATTGTCTGTGTCTGCAGACGTTTCCAGGGACATGTGGCAGGCATGGCTAGACACTGGAGTGTACAGATCATTGTACAGGTATCACCGAAGTGGTACCTGTTTATCTATTTGCAATTTCTTGCTTACAAACTGCTAGGTTGGCAGGAGCTGGGACAGAGATGGAAGCTCACTCCCTCGTACAGCACTCACGTCTTGAACTGCCAACCTTCCGGTTGTGATGTTCAGTGTCTTAACCACTAAGCCACCACACTCCCAGCATTATGTTTAGCTCTCTACAAAATCAAAATCAACATGACACAAAAGAGTAAGGAAAGAGAAGGCAATTAGTGAGTCACAGCCAGAAAAAGCAGGTGGAGGTGCTTGTTTGTAAGAGACAGGATATCTCAAAGGAGTATAGTAGATAACAGAAAAAGGACAGCAGTGAGAGACAGAAGGTGGGAATGGAAGAAGAAAGGGAAGAGAGAAAATGAGAGTAGCTGTTTAAGACATGTAATAATAATTGTTTGCTGTCAAGTCAATCCTGACTTATGACAACCCTTTCCACGGTTTTCTGGTAAAGAATACAGTGATACCTCATACAACATCCAAACTTGGTTCCACAAGTTTGGACTTTATACGGATTTGGACGTTGTATGAGGCATGCAAAATCCTTGCTGCGATGCCTCGTACAGCGTCATTTCCATAGAGATACATTGTACTGTAACAGCACAGACTTCAGGGCAAAGTTAAGGAGACAGACAGAAAACTGACAGAACTTAAAGAAATCATTGTCTAAAGGCTAAAAACATTACAAAAATATGTCAAACAACCCTGATTGTCCAAGAACCTGAAGAATGCTGCAAAACCCCCAGGAATGCTTTTAAAAATTCGGACAAAAAAATCCAAAATCGTGCTCAAAGCCACTCCTAAACACTCTTCGCCTTGTGCAAAACCCACAAGAGCAATGCACACATGTGTCCTGCCTTTTATACTGCCCAGGCACAATGCAACCTGGGGAAAACCCAATGCCTCATACAAAGTCGCACGACTTTGTATGAGGCAACTTTTTTCAAGGAATTAGGCGATGTTGTATGAATCCGATGTTGTATGAAGCGGACTTTGTATGAGGTATTACTGTACTTGGAAGTGGTTTGCCATTCCCTTTTTCTGGGGCTGTTCTGGGACCATGCAGTTTGCCCAGGGCCACAAAGGCTGACCTCTTTTTGCAGGAAGCATGAGGGGTGTGTGTGTGGAGGGACACTGAACTCCCAACCTCTTGCTGTGCAGCCAGATACCTGAGCCATGACAATCAAGAAAGAAGGAAGGAAAGAACAAAGAGAAATAATAAATGGAAGAGAAAGAAAGTGCAAAACAAAAACCTCACTCCCAAGATTTCAGCACATTCAAGATGTTGAACAAAGAGGAAAGAGATGAAAGCTTTCAGCTTGGGAAAAACTACATTACAGTTATTAGTGCAAGACAAAATAAAGAGAAGGAACTAGAGGGCACTCCATGAAACCTTTGGGTACTAGTTCTCAAACAAAAAAGAGAAAGTAATTTTTCACCCTGAGGATCACTGGTCTATGGAACTCCCTGCCAGAAGAAGTGGTGACAGCTGTCAGTCTTGACAGCTTTAAGAAAGGATTAGACAAGTTCATGGAGGACAAGGGTATCAATGGCTATAATTATGGATACTTAAGGACAACCTCGGGGTTGGAGAGATAGGTAGGATATCTCTCAATGCCATTTCCAGGGAATCCTAAACAGGTGAAGGCATCTGCTTGGGAATACCCTGAAGGAAATGGTGAGCCACTGTGTGAGACAGAATGCTGGACTGGATGGGCTCCTGTGGCCTGTTCCAGCAAGGCTGTTCTTATGTTCTTAAAGTAGAAAAAAGATGTGAAGAAGTTTCGGAAATATTTGGCAGAGGAACTATGGGATTTTGAAGAGATATAAATGAAAGAAAGAAGAGAAGACACTCTAGCAGTTCAGAACAACATTGTAATGACATACTTGAGAAGCAGTAGTAGTTGTTAAATAAAATATGCTGTAACTATGGAAGAGAATAAATGAAAAAAGGAAAAGTAAGCCAAAAGCGAGCAGCGTTTAAAAAAATACCACCCAAGAGTATGTTTATTTAATTTCCTCCCACCTTCTCCTTGTAGAGGAATTCAAAGTGGTTTACAAGTTTGTATATATTACACAAATATATAAAAACATTCACGACTATAAAAATCACATTATTGTAAACAAGTAAATATACTGGCTGAAATGTGAAAGTAAGAGCTAGAGTCAGCTCATTGAATATTTGGACCTACTCTTGTTGCGATTACTGCTAGGTTTAAGTGATGAATTGTGTTAAAATGAGCTAAAAATCTGATAAAGCAAGGTAAAAACATTGTAAAGAGGTAAAACAACATAACGTGCTAATTTTAAGTTTTAAAAAGTCATGGGAAATTTCTCAAAACCACTTAAAATGACTCCCAATGTGAGTTGGATGAATAATGGCTGCAATTTAAGGCAAAGATCCTAGAACTGGGCAAGAATAGAGAGAAGGAAAGGGCAAAAACAGAATCTTCGTGAGAACTCCAGGACAAATAGAAGTGGAAAAGGAAAAATGAATATTGAAAGAAAATGAATAGAAGTGATTCATTAAAAACTATGGGGAAATGGCACTATGAAAACTTTTTTAAAAATACGATGGCATGTCAGCAGTTTAAGACCCAAGTGCTGCACAACAGAGTGAGCTCCTGACATCTTTCCCAGCTCCTGCCTACCTAGCAGTTCAAAAGTAACAAATTGCAAGAAAATAATTAGGTACCACTTCAGCTGGAAAGGTAACCACATTCCGTGTGTTCCAGCATCTATCAATGGGATAGGTGGGTGGGTATGTTGGGTTTTAATGGCTCAACTGTTTTTATGTATGTTTTAACTTGTTGTGAGCCACCCAGAGTCGGGTTTACCTGATTGGGGCGGCATAAAAATTTGAATTTAAATAAAACAAATAAATAAATAAAATGCCTACCACATGACCACGAAAGCATCTGCAATCCCAGACAGCACTGGCTTTTTGGCTGTAAACAGAGTTGAACACCACCCCTCTAGAGTCAGACACAACTGGCTTTCGAACAAGGGAGACCTTACAGCATTGGTGGCGAACCTTGGCACTCCACCTGTTCATGAATTTCAATTCCCAGAAGCCCTGATCAGCAGGAGTGCTGACTTGGGCTTCTGGTAATTGAAGTCCATTAACACCTGGAATGCCAAGGTTCGCCATCACAGCCTTGCAGTGATCAACATTTTACAAAACTTTAAGTATGAGAAACCTGTATAATTCCTATTATAACAACCAACAGAATTGCCTTGTCTGCATGCTGGTGTCAAAATGCCATTAACTTAAGTGCCCAATCTTTGCACTTCCATTGAGAATGAAGCAGGAAGTAAGGCATTCCTTGTCAACCAAAACATATAGGACTCAGTAATGGCCAACCTTGGCATTCCAGATATTCTTGAACTTCAATTCCCAGAAGCCCTGATCAGCAGGTGTGTTGATTGGGCTTCTGGTAATTGAAGTCTAAGAACACCTAGAGTGCCAAGGTTGGCAGTGACTGAATAGGTGATTTAGATGAGTGAAAGTAATCTCTTAAATCTCTTGATAAAAAACCTAATTAAAACCTTTGTGAGCCGAACATGGCACTTTTTTTAGAGTGTTTGAAACATTTGCACTATGTGGTCAGAAAAAATGGGTTCTAGTTGGCATAATTTTGAAGAAACTGTAGCTGCTAAACATTTTTCAAAGAACATATTCCTTAAAACCCGCTTGGTGTATGTGTGTGCATACACTCAAAGTTACAGTGTTCATACTTCCAGTATGCTGAAGTTCATTTAAATAATGAACATATTTTTCTTTGCATATACAGTACTGTATATATATTCCCAATTGAAACCATGAGTTTGTTTGGCAACACACACATGCAAAACTCCCCCTTCCCCTTCCTTAAATGAACTACTTCTACTGTGTTTAGGCCAAATGTAAAACTAGCAAAATGAAGCCACCTTTGGTGAGTTCATTCTGCATTTCCTGTTGCCTGATATAGTGTGAAAAAGATTAGCCAACAACACAAGGTTGCCATTACTAGGGTACGCCCGAAGGTGGTTCAAAAATACCATAATCTTCGAGGAGGCTCTTTCTGTGTACTCCAATTAAATAAACTGATATATTGCTTTAGTGATGACCTCTAAAATGTAGAAAAAATATATATTTCACTTTCCTGATTAGTCACAAACAATCAGGGGAAGAGTTCAGTTATTAATAATGTCAGCTCCTGTTGGGACAGGAGAAGTGCACCAAATGGAACATTGCTCCTCTCCCATAAAATGAGTGCCGGCACTTTTCTGGATGCTCCAACTGCTTAGTTGAGACATACCCCAAGTCAGGTGCAATACACAGTATATTCTAGGGACCTAATCTGAATTCAGTCATGGTGTGTGTAACTAAGGCAAGACCTGCCTTTTGCAATAATGGACAGAGATGCCACATCATCCTATGCAGAAACATTCCCGGCTGCTCTCACCAGCTGGTTATCAAGGAACACTTCAGAGGTCAAGAGGATTTCCAGGCAAAAGTCGAAAAGAGTTCAATGGCAAGAAGCATAGGAACATACTGTAACTGCAAAGGGTGGGGGGGGGAGTAAACTTACACAGGCTGGAGATAAGGCAAGAGGAAAATAATGGAACAGAACAAAAGCTTGCAGCTAGAAGGAGAGCAAAAGTCACCCAGAAGTTTATGTGCAGGAACTGAGATAGAAGAGATTAAGAGCCATGACTTTTGGTGAGAGGAAACAGAAGAGCAAAGATACCAAGAAGCAAAAGAAATCAAAAGAGGAAGAAGAAGAAGAAAAATTGAAAGGAAGCAGTAAAATTGGATGAAACAGAAGAAAACTAAGATTCTTTCTTTCTTTCTCTGTTAAAGTAGCCTTTCATAGACTGCAGAAGCAGTGCATAAATTCTAGTGTTCACACATCCAGATAGATATTCTTCCAGGTGCATCATGTGAGTGATACTGAAAAGCTGAAGATGCAGCGTTTGACTGCCCATTAAAATATAGTGCCTCTGAGCACCAGCTGTAAAACAGTGGGACACAAAGTTTATTAGCCTTACTACTTTCTCATAAGAGTTTTCTGAATAAGAAACTGTCTGTTGTAAGTGATTGTTAAGCAGGTTTCATTTCCTGTTGATCATCTCATGATCTGTCCTCAAAACACTGACACATGGTTTTTCTTGGTAACGACTTCTTTATTTGTATCTGAGCATTGCACAACTTAAAATTATGGATGTATAGGTTAAATATAGGTTAAATTCAGACAAATTAAAATAACCTATTTTTTGATCAGAAGTAAGCTACTTGAATAGTGTTAACTCACCATTTACTAAATATTCTTTTTGAACATGTGGTGGGGCATAAATTGCATTAACCTAAATACTGCATTAATTAAATTTCTCCACATTCAAAGAAAATTGACCTGTATCCAGGTAGCGCCATTTTACTTGATTATTCTAAGTCCTTCTGCCTTGCTTCAACGTCTTTTAAGTGACTTCCAGACGGTCCAACCAGAAACTTTTTGCAAGGTATGTTGTTTTTGTTCTCTATAGGTTTAGCTTAGTTCAGGGGTGGGGAACCTGCACCCTTGAGGTGAGCCTGGGCTTCTGTGAATTGAAGTCCAAGTACACCTGGAGTCCCAAGGTTGAGAAACCATAGCCTAGAGAAGTGATGGCCAACCTCGGCACTCCAGGTGTTCTTGAATTTCAATTCCCAGAAGCCCTGATCAGCAGAATTGCTGACTTGGGCTTCTGAGAATTGAAGTCCAAGAACACCTTGAGTGCCAAGGTTGGTCATCACAGGCCTAGAGGAAACAGACTAGTCCTCCAGGTATTCTGTAACTTTGGTTCCCAGAAGCCCAAGTTCCCCTCAAGGCTGCGGGTTCCCAACCCTTGCCCTAGTATCTTCTGATTTAATATTTAGATTTTGAGAGTCATGCAGAAAACATTTCTTCTCTAGGGCAGCATTTCCCAAATTTATTCTATCATGGAAGACTTTACAAATCCTAAAATTTTAACGGAACACTTTGGTTTTTGTAATAGAAAGATAGGTTTGGATTTTTTAGTTTTAATAACAAACAACGTTGCTATGAATATCCTACTGATTTGCAAATGGTTGAAAAACAAACTTCTTTTGTAAGCTGATGCACCACATTGAAAGGATGGATGCAAAACATTATTTGTGGCATTACACATTTGCCAATGAGTTTTACCAGAAGTTCATATTTTTTTTATGGACCACTTATTGACCTTCTATGAAACACCAGGGCTCCGCAGAACATAGTTTGGGAAACGCTGGTCTAGGGTGTTGGTGTCCTTGAAATGGATGGTGCTGTATTTCATTCCTTATTTCATCCCTTGTTTACTAGCACCTGTCAAAGTACTTCTATAGAGGTTCTAGACCAGGGGTTCCCAACCTTTTTCTGCCACGGGCCTGACCATGCCCCCTGGACAGCTGAGCAGACCACGGCCCCAGAAGCAGGAGCAGGCACATTTACGGCTGTTGTAAATGTGGCCACTTACATGTCTATGACAGTTGAGGCAATTTATGCATGTGTGGGTGCATTTTACAGCTGACGTAAGATGTGTCCGCACATGCATAAACACATCCGCTTCCATTTTTGGGTGTGGCTGCTGTGGCATGGACCACATGAAATGGTGCCATGGGCAGGGGCTGGCCCACATGCCATAGGTCAGGAATCCCTGCTCTAAATAGCTTTTCCTAACCTTTAGATTTTGGACTTTAATTCCCAGAAGCCTAAGTCATTTCCCCAAAGCGCTAATCAGCTAGTGTACTGACTTAGGCTTTTGGGAATTGAATTCCCCCTGTGGGCGTGGCCCCCGCATTGAGAACCACTGCTCTAGCATCCCAAGGCTGTACTAGTTAGAGGAGAATCTGTGTTGGCTATGTCTATAACAATAATTTCGTGTCAGAAATTATTCTGGGTTGAAAGGATTTTTGCTGGAGAAACTCCACTCAGGGGAGGCTCAATGAGGCTCCTTTCATGTCCCCAAGAGCTGGGACAGAGATGGGCACTCAATATGTCATGCAGTACCTGGGTCTCAAACTGTCGACTTGCCAGCCTTTCAGCTAACAAGGCAAGCTTCTTAATCACTGAGTCACCGCAGCCCCTTGGCTGTTTCTGAAGACATAACGTAAGCATACAAGAAAGGGGATTTCATCTGGGAATCTTGAACATTGAATGATTTCTTTTGGAATAGTTTCATTTGGAACAAAAGAGGCAAAATTCCTAATTTCCCTCCCACTTACAAATTCTTGAATGGTTATGTTATCCCAGTGATTGTGGCCAAGGTCACTCCATGTAGTGCACACTTTCCCCCCTTCTGATTTGCACCTTTCTGTTGAAATACCAAGAAACAACCATGCTCTCTGCTTTCTTTTTCCCAGATAGCAGTTTTAATAAGTTTTGGAAGTACAGCAAATCTTCAATAAGTTTTCAAAATACAATGCTATGGCTGGAGACCTTAGGAATTTGAAAAACAATAACAAAGCATAATTGGAAGAAATCTGCAGTCCAGGAAATTGAAACTTTGATAATGTTGAAAAATATTAGGAGCCTGACCTTTTTATCACTAAAACACAGCATGCCATGTTTTGTTGAAGTGAGATTATACCAGAGATGGGAAACATTATTACTTCTCCTTTTTCTTTTCTTTTTGGACTGCAGTTTCTAGGATATCTTGGCAATTCCAAATGAACAATAAAAAGAGAGACCATTTCTCAGTTAAGCAGATAATAATTTATAATACAATATCATGATATAAATATGCTAATGAATATTTATTTAGATTTATATTGCTGCCCACTTGCTGTGGCGACTCAGGGCGGCTTACAATCAATACAACAACAGTACAGTAACAATCATGGTAACAGTAAAATACAACCCCACAAAACAAAATACAGTAGTACAATCCAAAACAAAACACAGATTATCTCACCTCCAGCCGTTGCTAGGGGCCCGGACGTGGTGGCGAAGTCCTCAGCCGCCCATCAGGCCATGGTGGCTCCTCCCTGCGGCCATTGGTGAGGGCCCAGAGAGGGCAGTGAAGTCCTCAACTGCCCGACAGGCCATGGAGTCTCCTTCCTCTGGCCATTGGTGGGGGCCCAGAGGTGGCGGCGAAGCCTTCAGCCACCTGTCAGGCCATGGCGAGTTCTCCCTCCGGCTGTTTCATGTCACTTTTCATGTCACACACTCTTTGGATACAGACCATTCTTGCCATACCATATTGACATTTCTTCACAACCTTACAGAAATCTGGAGAAGCAGCAATGTGGAAGTGAAGGAATTAGCCACAGTGTTAGGTTGATGGATGGATGGTCAGTTCACTTATGCAAGGACCAACAGTTCTGAAGAGGAGATTTTGATCATGCAAAAGTCTCTTACCTTGGATACCTTGGAGTTGTTATTCAGCAAGGAGTCCATGTATTGGCAGATGTCTCTAAGACGACATTCCGTACATACAAATGGACCTGAGAAATCAAGTCTATTCACATGATTTTTTGATAAGTCATTTAGATATCACGTCACCTGCTGGCTAGGTGGACCATGACAAGTGCCCTCCTCTTTCACCTGGCCCAAGGGATCTTGCTGCCCACCTTTCTCTCTTGTACAAAGCTGAGTTTTTGGTATTTTCCCCCCTAAAAACTAAAAAGCCCTGAAAGGAAACAGTCCAGGGAATGACATGGAGAAAATTTGATTTACATAGCATAAACTATCCAGCATGTTCTTAATCCTAAGTGTTAGTGACTTCATACAAATGTGGTTATTTCTGGATTCTTTCTGAATGAGATAGCATTGAATATCTTTCATATGCTGTTCTACTCCAGTTGGATTCTGATTGTTAATGAAACTGATAACTGTAGGGTGGGGTGGCAAGTTCTGTATCTCATATTATTCTGAATCCCAATAGACAAACGTCTTCTATAATTATCCAGATAGAAACACAACTCTCCTTTTGAAATGACTGTTCTGAGTATTTATGTGATGTAATAGATATTGTCAATGTGGAAAGATTTAGGATTTTGAAAAGGAAAGTATGCTGCTTTAATCCAAACAACTTTCATAATGAAGGAGGGAAGTTGCTTCATGTACAAAGACAGTCATAGTGGAGGTGTTAAAAAGAAAGAAGACAGAGAATAATTGTAGCATGAAAGTGTTATAACCTATCATACAGTATGAATTGATTGAAGAAGATAAAATAATTAACTGCCTTTACAACGTAAGACTAACAGGTAATACTGTATTTCATGTTTCAGGTCTGGAAATAGATTTTGTACTTTTGGGCTACAATTCTGTACTCACTTATTTGAGTCTTAATGAACTCCTCAAATCTCACTTTTGAATAAACATGTTCAAGACTGGATTAATCATTTTGAGATTGAATCAAATTTAATCACACTTGGGTTAGCTAATTCAGTGGGTCTTATGTTCATTATGCCTAATTTTAGTTGTGTTGCTTTCAGTGAGTCTGCTCTAAATATAATCCCTATATATTAGTCTGAATCCAAATCAATATTAGGAACATATAAAGCTGCCTGATACTCAGTTAGATCATTGTTTCCTTTAGTCTAATTACACATTCCTGAATCTGGATCCAATGCACAACTATTTTGAAATCAATCTGTGGCAAGATATTGTTGTCACATGTCACGAAGCAACATCTAAAATAGGTAGCATTATGAATTAATGACCTCAAAAGGTCATTAATTGCTCTGCTTGGATCTTAAAAATTAAAGGGCGTGACTTCCTATATTGAATCAGCTTATCTCATGTTACTTCTTCCTCTTTTCCTAGCACTCTTCCTCTTTCCATCAAGTCTTGTTTTCTCGTGACATGTTCAAAAGATGACAGCCTTCATTTAGTCCTTTTGCTTTCTATTGAGAGTCTAAGTTTAATTTGATTTGGAATCCATTTGGTTATCACTTGGATAATAGACTTCATTATTATTTTTTTAAACACACATCTAATTTGGACTCTTTGGGTGTTCTTGAGACCTGATTGTGCTGAACCAAGTTTGCTACTGTTACTGATACGTGACTAGCCCCATTTCCCCCCTGCTTCTTCCTAATCAAGGGCATTGTAGACCTAAGAAATTTGCTGCCCAGGATTAGGGGATGTGGGAGGTACCACCATTGTTCCATGTACTGAGGCTGGTTGAAAGGAAAGTAGGATATATGTGGTTCACTGTATACCACCTGCAGCATGTTAGGTTAAGAAGTTAGAGAGGTTGGTTATATATGCTGATCTCTCAGACAGGGAACCCACCAGGGACAGGTGGGAGGTTTGGAATATGAAAGGTAATATTATTTCCTTGTCACAGCAAACAAGAGGAAGGAAATTGGCTAATGCCTTTGGGATGTGAGGATGGGACAAACTCTGTACAGCAGGACTGCTAGTTGGGAGCTGAGTAGAGGTGGTGAATTACTACCTGGAAACACTCTGAGACTTGAAATATAAGCTGGCAATTACAATGACTTGCTCCTGACTCACATTTTGGGTCCTTTGTTATCACTGTACTGTCACATGATAGATTTTTTTTTTGGAATATTAGCCATGTTACTCTGCATTTCAAGCATATCAAAGAGTAAACAAAACAAAAACACAAAAACACTGTGGCACTTTAAAGACCAACTGCTGTATTTTGATGTTAGGTTTCGTGGATCAGGTCCACTTCATCAGACATGGGAGTGAGATTTCATGGCATTAATTTATACACATCAGTACAGAGATTCAGAATGGTTAGCATAACAGATAGGTACGTGGGTTTGTTTTTTTACAATTAGTAATATCCTGTTATTTAGATTAGTGGTGAAGCTCCACCCTGTTGAATTGAAAATGGATGCAAGACATGATAGATAGTTAATGTTTTGATTGCTTTTCTTTTTAGCTTTCAAATGACTTCCATACCTTCTTTTAAATAAATAAATAAAAACCCCACAGATTCCGCTTTCTCTTGCATTTTTGTGACCTGCTCCACTGCAGTAGATACAGTATATACTCGAGTATAAGACAACCTGAATATAAACCGAGGTACCTAATCTTGAGCTGAAAACCCAGAAAATAGATTGACCCGAGTGTAAGCTGAGGGTGGGAAATGCAGCAGCTGCTAGTGAGTTTCAATAATCAAATTACATAAAAATATGGTAAAATTAATTAAATTGCTGACACTTCTCAATCCAGTGTGGTCTTGGGACCCTTGTGGTCATTAACCTGAGTATAAGGTGTGTCCCCTTTTAGGGGCTCATTTTTGGGCCTAAAAATTTGGCTTATACTCGAGTATATACGGTAGTTGTTCCTTTTTCTGTAGCTAATTTTTGCCACTGCTTAACAGCAAATGGCTTTCAGTAGCTATGTTATCCAGCAATATGATCCAGTAACAAGTTTGACAAGGACTGAGAGTTATTAAGTGGGATAGAAAGAGACACCACCACCACCCTCTAGCCACACACTGGCTATCTGTGTATCCTCTAAATCTGCTCTCAAGGACTGCTAGAAAAAGAGGGAGTGTAGAAGGAGAAAATCAAATTGTGCCCAAAAAACATCTCTTGTGCAAAGCTAGATTTAACCATTTGACTTCCGACTGGAAGGTTCTACTAAACTCTTCACCTCCTTAATAGGCATGGACAAAGGCAAAAGAGACTATTATTCTCTTTTCTTTCTTCCAGTTTATTATTGAAAGTGAACATGCTGAGAGGACTTGCTGTTTTGGCAGCCAGTACTGAACTTTCTTATTTACAGAGGGTGTGTTTGCGCCACATGCCCATCAGCCTTCCTGACAAGGATGCTTCTTGCCTTTTAATCTCTGCCAGAAGTCAAGTTGTGAACTGGGCTAGCTCTTTGCCTTGCTCTCTTTAGTGTATCTGAAGGTTGAGCCAATTTTATTGCCTTTTTTAAATTAAGAAAACATACCAGTCATCTTCCTAATAAAGGCTTGCTTTCATTCAGCCAATATAAAAAGTGCCCACACACATTTCTGACTTTCCCGCTTGTGTAGACTGTGTCTCCCTTGGGGTACTTTATGGGTGACATGGAGAAACTCAGTGGATCCGTGTAGGAAACCTTTGCATACAAATTTTAATTTTAATTTTTAAATTTAATTTAATAGTCATACTTATATATGCCGCCCATTCAGGTAAAACCCGACTCAGGGCGGCATTACAATATGTTCTAAAAACATATAAAAACACTTTTAAAAAAAACCATATCCCACCCACCCATCCCACCTACTATAAAAGAGAAGAGAGGGTTCATAATTGTTTACATAAGCCAGCAGGCGGGGACTGTGTTCCCATTAGGGCCCCACACCTGCCCTGCCAGCCAGGTCTTCAATCCTCTCCTGAAGGGCAGCAAATCTCTTTCAAGTCTTAGATCTGTTGGCAGGAGGTTCCAGAGGGTTGGTGCAGACACGGAGAAGGCCCTCCTTCGGGTGCTGGATAGATGTGCTCCCCTAGTTGATGGCACTATTAGAGAGCCCCTTCGGTCTGCTCTGGTTGGATGGGCAGACACTCTTGGGACAATGTGGTCTCTAAGGTATCCTGGCCCACTGCCATATAGGGCTTTAAAAGTCAAAACCAGCACCTTGAATTGCACCCGGAAGCAAACTGGTAACCAGTGCAGCTCCCAAAGTAGCAGTGAGGCGCGGGCATATAGTCTGCACCCCATCACCACCCGGGCCGCCACATTCTGGACCAGCTGCAGCCTCCGAATGGTCATCAAGGGCAGCCCCATGTAGAGCGCATTACAGTAATCTAGTCGGGAACTGACCAGAGCGTGAGTGACCATAAGCAAGGAGTCCCGGTCCAGGAGCGTGCGCAACTGGCAAATCCCCCGAAGTTGGGCAAAAGCCCTCCTGGCCACAGCCGCTACCTGTTCTTCTAGCAGCAGCCGTGAGTCCAGAAGGACCCCCAGGTTGCGCACCGGGTCTGTCTGGGGCAAAACAGCCCCATCCAGAACCAAAGATGGTAGCTCCCGTGATAACATGCGGCCCCTTATCCATAGCCACTCTGTCTTGCTGGGATTCAGCCGAAGCCCATTGGCCCCCATCCAGACCCCAATGGCCTCTAGGCCTCTAGTAGGATTTCAACAGCATCACTGGGGTGCTTACATCCAGTGTCATTTTATTAGTTTTTTAAAATTTCATTATGCTTTTGCTCTTGCTCCAGGATTCTCCAAAGGCAATACATATGACTCTAGGTAGTAGCTTAATGTGAGAAGCATTTGTAGTAAACCACTTGCCTTCAGATGGTTTTCTGGCTTGCTGAAGGATATTGGGCTGTATTCTATAGCATGAGCACCATTAACAAAATTCAAATTTATATTCGGTAGTCCCTTTACTGGTGAGAAAAGGTATCACTGGCCTGTTCTCCTCCTGTCAAGGAACTGTGCACTATGACTGTAACAGAGACTGTGTATTGTAGAGATGGGATGCCCCATTCTGTTCTACCATGAGCAGATGGCAGTATAATGTTCCAGGTCCTTCTCCAAGGTTGATGGTGTTAATTTCCTGGAAAGAAGCAATAATGTTTGGGGAGGGGTTGGGAGTTGTAGGTCAAAAGTAATTTTCAAAGTGTGATCATTTTTAAGTCACTTTGCCCTTATCGTTTAGGTGGATAATATATGTAAAAAACTTTTTAAGCTTTATGCTCAGTCTGTGTAATGCTTTTTGAAACAGGTGGTCACATGTTACAATTTTAGTGGCAGACAAACATTTTTTGTTTGTTATCCAAAACCTCTAAATTTTATTATCTTGCTCCCATGATCTATTTTTACACTACTTTTCACTATTAAATTTTATTTGTTAGCCATCCTGACAATTACCAAAGTTAAAGTATTCTGTTAAATATACTTGATGATTTTCCACTTGAACTTAACTTTGTGCACAGAGACAAAGCAGTCACTTAAGCAGCACAATCTTAGATGTATCTGCTCAGAAGTAATGACTCATATATAAACATAATTAGGGGACTGGAACACCTTCCTTACCATCTGAGGCTGCAACGGTTGGGCCTCTTCACTCTTGAACGACGACGTCTAAGAGGTGACCTGATTGAAGTTTATAAAATCATGCACGGTGTGGACAAAGTAGATAAGGAAAAACTGTTTTCCCTATCGCATAACACTAGAACTAGGGGACACTCGATGAAACTTTTGGGTACTAGTTCTCAAACAAATAAGAGAAAGTACTTTTTCACCCAGAGGATTACTGGTCTATGGAACTCCCTGCCAGAAGAAGTGGTGACAGCTGTCAGTCTTGACAGCTTTAAGAAAGGATTAGACAAGTTCATGGAGGACAAGAGTATCAATGGCTATAATTATGGATACTTAAGGACAACCTCCGGGTTGGAGAGATAGGCAGGATATCTCTCAATATCATTTCCAGGGAATCCTAAGCAGGTGAAGGCATCTGCTTGGGAATACCCTGAAGGAAATGGTGAGCCACTGTGTGAGACAAAATGCTGGACTGGATGGGCTGTGGCCTGTTCCAGCAAGGCTGTTCTTATGTTCTTATGTTCTTATAATTAGGGTTGAAGACTAAGTTCCTGATTTTATCTCATCTTTCTTATTATGGACAAGCAGTTATTAGCATACTGTATAGTTTTCAGGCAAGAGTTTGGATGGATGGATGGGTTCAGCTTCTCTGTGAAATCTGTAAAACCTTTGACAAACAGCTGCTAAATTGGATGGCATGGAATTGATACAGTAAGTTCAGCAGGACTGCAAGAGATTAACCACCCTGCTGAGGTTAAAAACCTGGAAAATCTCCAACAGACAACCCTGTAATTAGAACTATTGGATGTTGTGTCGATTTAGATCTCTGCTAAAAACTTGGACTGTTTCAAAAACGGAGGGAGTAGCATTACACATTTTTCCTTCAGTGTTAATCGTTTGTCTCCCCCTCTCTCTTTCCCCCCTCTTTTAGGTATGTGATGTCAAATCAGCATGCAGTCCTCTGTAGCCTCCCACATATACAACTGAAACGTCATGTGCCAGTATGAATATTAACACAGAAATCCACTCTTCAGTGCTCTGCAACTCAGGAGAAAAAGAAGAACTGGATATTTGGAATCAATGACTGGATTGCTGACAAAACAACTTTTAGCGTGGGAGAAGAGCTGAACAGAAACAAAAGATTTATCCCACCCTGACTTATTTTTTTCTTTAAACAAAATACATACATATATATATATATTACCATTTCCCCCCCTTGGATTTCACACTCTGAGCTGCAAGTGGCCACAAGCACCGGACAGCAATATGTGTCATGTCATTGTCACTTGCCGCTCAATGCTGTGGACACTTCTGAGTATTGTCGTGGCATTTGCCGAGCTCATAGCCTTCATGAGTGCTGATTGGTTGGTTGGCAAAGCAAAACCTGGCCGTTTCGAGGATCTAGACAATGGGACAGGAAGATCAATGGAGCCGTATCGTCCCACCTTAGGGATCTATGGACGTTGCACCAGGATCCCACATATGCAGTCTTCCATGCCTGATACACTTTGTGGCCCCTACGCGGAGAACTTCAGTGAGATTGCCAGTGGTTTCTGGCAAGCTACTGCTATTTTCCTTGCTGTGGGGATCGTGATACTCTGCGCTGTTGCATTTGTATCTGTCTTCACCATGTGTGTACAGAGCATCATGAAAAAAAGTATTTTTAATGTCTGTGGGCTGCTACAAGGAATTGCAGGTAGGTGTGACATCTTTTGATATGTTTGTGCTCTGCAAACAGGGAAGCCTTTTCTCCAGTAAATTTTCTCTAAACCAAGAACAGTTTGATCTTAAAAACAAAGACGAGCTTGCGGTTTTTACAGATGTATCAATGGAAAAGAGATGGAAGTTCTTCCATTCAAGTCTCCAATTATTAAAACAAGTCATTTTTCTCCTTGTGCACTCTCTGTGTCCACTGTAAGATCAATGAGCAAAAGAGAAATACATGTCTGTATTTGTCACACTTATGAAACAAGAAGAAATGCATATACTGTCTTTTAATTGTGTTAAAATTAAAAAGTACAAAAACTGTTGGTAAAAGTAGGGAATGTTAAAGAATTTGCACTTTTCATAGTAACATGTTTCCTTTGCTTATTTCTGTTAAGGCCAACTTTAACAACAGCTGAAGTTAGTTTTTTAAAAAAATCAGTTTTCAGTTATTGGCCCCATAAGCAGCCATATGGAGTCATCCAGTTTCAGCTTTCAAATTATCTATCTAAATATCAGTTCTCTCCCCTCACCCTCTTTTTAAAAAAATATTTTGGCTTGTTCAGATGTAATGTCAAACTAGAGTTCAAGGACCTTTAGAAACCTTCTGGCTTTCCTACTCCATAATCCCTTCTTGTTGTTGATCTTCTTGTTGTTGTACCTTATCCGAGTCCGAATATTGGCTATCATCATGGCCATCAGCCATGAAGATTGTCCTGAGAATATAATGCAGTGTGACACCCGTACCATGGATCCAGTTCTGTGAGTCACTTACTGGTCCCGAGTCCTTTTGGCACGCAAAGTCCTAATCAGCCCCACGCCAGTATTGATGAAGCTGCTGCCCTCCATCAAGATGGATTCAAGTGAGATTTAATCTACTTGGGGACCATCACCCTTTCCTGTGGTCTTTGCCACCTGAGGCCATTAGTCCTCAGGGTTGTCAGGTTACTTAATCGCTGCCTGACGATCGATGTTGAGTTTTTGGCAGTATGGTCTACTCTATTACCATAGCAGAATAACCTGCCCAGATGTGTAAGAACCCCTTGTCTATTACAATTCTCTCGCAATTTGATTGTCCTCTGAACCAGGAAAAACTGCGTCGTATGTTTGAGTACAGTTTCATCTTGGTTCCAACCCTTGGTTGCAGGATGGTTTACAGAACATGGTTTATACAAAAACCACTGGGGAAAAAGGATCATGAAGGGTGGAAGAAGGAAGGAGCCAAGTGAGCCTCAGAATCATTAAAGGGACTCTGGTGGCTTTGTGCTTAAGACATTGAACTTGACAACTGAAAGGTCAGCAGTTTGAGACATGAGTGCTGCATGACGAAGTGAGTTTCCATCTCTGTCCCAGCTCCTACCAACCTAGCAGCTCGAAAACAAGACATTGCAAGTAGATAAGTAGGTACCACTTCAATGGGAAGGTAAACAGCATTCTGTGCACTCCAATGTCTGGTCATGCCTGCCACATGACCATGGAACATCTGCAGATGCAGACAGAGCTGGCTCTTTGGCTATAAATAGATGAGCATTGAACCCTAGAGTTGGATACAACCTGCTTTCAAGCAAGGGTGACCTTTACTTTTTACCTAATAACATGAAAAAAATATGGTTTGGTATGCTGGGTGAAGCAGCAATTCCTAGATTCTTCCTAATGTTGTCTTTCTCCCTTCCTGCCATCTTTTTCCCTCTCTTCAGAAAATTCCTAAACAGAAAAGGCAGAATTATTGCTCCTTCAGTTTAATGTACTTCACAACAATTCTGATTTCAATCTCTCTACAAATCTACTCCCTTTAATTTCCTAAAGTGCAACTTTTCATGGATGGAAATTAATCATGGCATTCTGAAAAAAAAATGTTAGCTTCTTATAAATTGCACTATAGTATGAGTAAGCTTGAAATGACTCCTACTAAATTCATTAGGATTTTCTCAGGACATCTTTAATCCATGCTATATTGTTGCCAATTTTATGCCATCGCTATGACACAGGTTTTTCCAACCTTGCTCTTGCAAACTGCTGAAATACTTGTGCAATTGTGTGTGTGTGTGTGTGTATGTGTGTGTGTATGAATCAAATAGGGCAACAAAATTATTTCCTCACTTTTTATTTGAAGACTAGTTAATACATTAATTATGCTGAGAAGTTCTGGTCTTCAAAATTAATTCTGTAGAAATGCAGGCATTTCACAAACTATTTTTGGTTTTATTTTGTTTTAATGTGGGTTGGGAAATGGTCTACTTTTTCCTAAACGTGATAATCTGACAGTAGATTCTATCATCTGATAGGAACATTTCTGAAAATTTGGGATCCATCATGTGCATATTTACTCAGAAGTGACTCAAGTGGTTAAGATACTGAAGTTAACTACTGGAAGGGCAGCAGGGCAGCAGTTTGAGACCTGAGTACTGCATGATGGAATGAGCTCCCATCTCTGTCCCAGCTCCTGGCCAACCTAGCAGTTCAAAAGCAAGAAATTGCAAGTGGATAAATAGATAAACTTTGCTGAGAAGGTAAACAGTGTTTTTTGCACTCATGTGTTGAGGCATGCCTGCCACATGTCCATGTAAACATCTGTAGATGCAGAAAGCACTGGCTCTTTGGCTGTAAACAGAAATGAGCACTGAACCCTAGAGTCGGATATGCCTGGCTTTCAAGCAAGGGCAACCTAAGTCCCATAGAGCACAGTGGTAATAACCTCCTAATATACATGCCTATAATTGCAGCACATAGTGAGCATGCATACAGTTGTAGTCTGGATGATCTTTAAAACTTTGAATACATTGTTCTGATTAATACTTAATTACTTCCTGGAACTATCAGCTGGGAGACAAACACCAGGCACTAGTTATCCATTTTTCAAAGGCCATGACTTAAGTGTTCTTTAAATGTACAGAAGTTCTGTTCAGTACAGATGTTTCTGTACTTCTAGAGTTATAGTCTGAGACTTCCGTGTGTATGAGCTGTGTAGTCTTGCCAGGTTACTGTGAGCCCACACAGCCTCCTGGTCCAAGAAGAATTTTGAGTCCATCTGCAAGTAATCTGTCTCCTGGTTTAAACGTCCCACTTCTAGTTTCTATCTTGTGTTGCTTCTGGTTCCTTTCATTGTTTTTTGTTCAAATCCAGGAAGGCGGTGGGGGATAACTTTCAAGACCCAAGTGCCATAAAATCCATATACAGTACTGTAATTACACCCATAATTGCTGTTTCGCAAATAAAAGAATAATGAGCAGGCTTTCTTTGAGCAGTTTTTGAGAGTGCATGAGCTACCGTATTTGCTGGTGTATAAGACCCACTTCCCCACCCTTAAAATAC
Source organism: Bradypodion pumilum (assembly GCA_035047305.1). Taxonomy (NCBI): domain Eukaryota; kingdom Metazoa; phylum Chordata; class Lepidosauria; order Squamata; family Chamaeleonidae; genus Bradypodion; species Bradypodion pumilum. Next base: position 48,680,001 of record JAWDJD010000002.1, read on the forward strand.
ACTTGAAAAATTGAGTGTGTCTATTATTATATTTAATGGCCTATGGTGGGCTATTTTGGTAATAACGAGGTGCGTCTTATACTCGGATATGTCTTATACACCGGCAGTTACGGTATTTTAAAGAAAGCTGTGGATTTGGGAATAAACAATTCTGCTCTTAAACTGATAATAGTGAATTAATATTAAGTGGATTACCGTATTTTGCAGACCATAAGACGCACCTGACCATAAGACGCACCCAGATTTTAGAGCAGGAAAACAAGGGGGGGGGGGAATTCTGAACCAAATAGTATTGTACTTTCACCACCAACCAGTGGTGGCACTGCAGGAGAAATGGGCGGGCAGGCCAATTGCACTGAGGCAGGAAGCAATACTCTAGGGTAGCCTCTTGCTCTTCCTGCAACCAGGAAGCATTGCTTCCCCCTCCATTTTGACCACATGTAGCAGGGACAAAGGAGCAGGGACACATGGAGCAGGAACAAGAAAGGTAAATGAAACCCTTTCTTTTTATGCACAGGTTTGGTTTCCCACTTAAATGCATTGGAAACATACAAACAGAAAAACTTTAGAATACAAGAAATTGATTTTCAATGCATTTAAATGGGAAATTGTGATTTGCGTCCTCTTGTGGCCACCTGTGGTAATGGCCCACTAAATCAAGAAATTGATTTCCAATGCATTTAAATGGCAAATTGCGATTTGCACCCTCTTGTAGCCACCTGTGGTAATAGCCCGCTAATAGCCCGCTAAACCTAACTCTCCCCCCGCCCTTCCTTCTTTCTTCCCCGGCCTCAGAACAGCTGTAGAGGCGCCGGTAGAGGTCTTCGGCCAGCCGCAGCTGTTGTAAAATATCCTTTTACAACAGCCTTGCAGGACAGCATTTGGACTATAAGATGCACCCCCATTTCCCCCCACACTCTTTTTGGGGGTGGGAAGTGCGTCTTATGATCCAAAAAAATATGGTAAGTACAATATTAGGTTCCTTTTTTCATCCAATAAGTTTCAAGAGTTGGGGGTAAATCATAGTAGTGTTTGGAGCCTTAGATATTTATTTTCTTTGATAGGTTTCCCACTAGAACTGTGGCTTTAATATAGGCCTTGTGTTAGGTATACAAACAAATGGTGACTAAGATTTTTGGATGGTACTTGTGCTAGTAGTAGGCTACAGAACCATATCTTCAGATCTCCTTTTCTAATTCTAAAGTTTCACATCTTTTGATCTGTTACAGAGCACAAGAAAGTGGCAGACAGTGATGGTTGTCTTGAATATTCCGTGAGAAATTAAGAAACTATTGTATATTTTGTATATTTATGTGTTGTATCGTATTTTATATTCTGTATTTTGTATCTTGTATGTAAATCATTCTTGATCTTATCATGTATGTAAACCCCTTGGGTTGCCTTGGGGTTATTTATATGTTGTTAGCCGCCCTGAGTCAACCTGTGCTGAATAGGGCGGGGTATAAATCGAATAAACATAAACAACATAAACATAAGCTTCTCTTGCCATAACTCTTCATTCAGATGCCCCCAAATCTCATTATCCAGCTTTATTTCACTTGTTGTCAGTTTTCCAAGAACTATTTGCTGCATGCCTATCGCAGAACATGGGATCTGTCTCCCTATGGAGTCATTCCTTGGAAATGGCAGAGATCATTTTGTTTTTCTCATCTATTATAATGTTTCCCCAAACTGAATGGTGCTGCCCTTCCCAAGAGTGGTACCAATTGTAAAGAAACACTTTAGAAAACTGCAGTTCAATGAGTTGAAGGACATACATTATTGTCAACAAGTTAAAGCAAAGCATTGTGCCACAAATTCATATGAATGTGAGGAAGTATATTGATTTTATAATGGTTAAACATTCAGTAAAAAGAAACCATGTACTTGTAAATTCATTATGCCTGTTATTCGTAGAGATTCTAACTGCCATGTTTAACTTTTCGACTGGGACCATATTCTATATATTCTGTTTTTTCAGCTTCTTAAGGCAAAAAATAAATAAATAATACTCTTCCTCATGGAGAGACATTTCTAGCTGAATGAATGAAAGACCGTTCTTATGCAGGTATGTCTGCTTGGTGGTGGAGTAAAGATGCTTTGATGGTAATATTGCGTCGTAGGTTTAATTTTTTCAATAGACCCTTTTAGTACCCTCTGCTAAGATACTGACTTAGCAGGTCAGCAGTTCGCTACCCAAATACTGCAGGATGGAATGAACTCCCCGTCTTTGTCCCAGCTCCTGCCAACATAGCAGTTTGAAAGCAAGAAATTACAAGTAGATAAATAGGGACCACTTTGGTGGGAAGGTAAACAGCGCTCCATGCGCTCTGATGTCTAGTCATGCCTGCCACATGATCACGGAAACATCTGCAGAAGCAGACAGCGCTGGCTCTTCGGCTATGAAACAGAGATGAGCACTGAACCCTAGAGTCGGATACAACTGGCTTTCGAGCAAGGATGACCTTTACCTTAGTGAGAATACCGTTGACGCAGTGGGTGTAAATCTGGGCAGACTATGGAAGATGGCAGGTGACAGAGGAGCCTGGCGTGCTATGGTCCGTCGGGTTGCAAAGAGTCGGAATCGACTGTGCCAACTGAACAACAACAAAAACGAGAATATTCAAACCAGAACTGTAGTGATCAAACAGCGGCAGACAAGATATCTTGCTCTTATCTTACCTCTGAGATAGCAGACAGCAAGTCTCTGTTTATCTCGACTGTGGACACCACCCAGCAACACCAAAAGAACTCTGGAAACAGAATCAAAAGGTGTTTTTCAGGCAACCAGACACACTCTGTTAGCCAGCTTTCTAAACTTCATCAGGGACTCTGGAGTGGCTTACAAAGGCAGGAATTAAATTAATCGTCCCAATATTAGCATAGTATGACAAAATGTTAGCAAAACCTAGCAAGCTACAAAAATCACAGAGCAATGGATAAGCAATTTTACCCTTTCAGTGGCCTTGAGATTTTTTAAAGAAAAATCTTAAATCTGGCACCAGGAAGATTGTAATTTCACCGCACTCCTTCTGGGAGTACAGTAGTGGCTTTCTAAAGTTGAGCATTCCAAATTTGAGAATGGTTGCTGATTGCACACAATTTCAAATCTGGAGGGAAATTGTATGAACATTCAGCTGAACATAATAACAGTCTCCCCTCAGATCTTATTGTGGGGTGTGGGAAGTCAAGGACAGAGATGAAAGAGCTAAACCTAGCCCCTGCAATCTCTACCTGGATACAGTTTATGAAAACCTAAATAAGGCTTCATGCACTCACTCTTTGCCCCTCTTGGAGCTTGAAATGTTATGTTTCAGGGGGAATTCCTTTCATTATTCATTACTTCTTGACAGCCAGGCAGCTGTTATCATTGCTCCAATCACACAAGTTGTTTTCCATTGTCCAGGTCAGCAGGCCTGAAAAGATACTGGAGGCCAGCAAACATTCTTTAGTGTCCTCTGGTGGCCAATTATGATATTACACCTTGGAAATAAGTAAATATTTGTTGCTGATGGTATTTGCCATCAAGTCAGTACCAGCAAATAATGACTTTATTAGGGATTTCTAGGAGATATTACAGGAGTGGATTAGTCAATTCCACATCATCAGTAGCTATGTGGGGATTTGAATCCTGATCATCAGCTTCTGAGTCCATCATTCTGTCCATTACACCACACTAGGTATCACTTGGGTGCCTGGTAATAGAGTAGAACATACTGCCAGCAAATCAACACCGAGTGTCAGGAGGGCAGCAGCTTGATCAATACTGGCCTGGGGCTGATGAGGACTTTGCGTGGCAAAAGGGCTCAGGACCAGAGAGTGACTTGCGAAACTGGATTGGTGGTATGGGTGTCACGCTGCAATGTGGAAGGCAGATGAAAGGCCACTGCATTATATTCTCAGGACAATCTTCATGGCTAATCGCCATGAGGATTGCCAGGATTCGGATTTGGATATGGCAGAACAACAACAACAAGAAGATGGTATCACTTGTTGCAAGGTAAAGGTCACCCTTGCTGGAAAGCCAGTCGTATCCAACTCATTCATTCGGTTGCATGCCATCAAATTGCTTGACTTAAGGGAATAGAGTAAATTGATGAATTCCAAAAGGTAATATCATTAATAGCTCTGCTCAGGTTTTGCAAACTAATGTCTTCCTCTTTCCTTATGTAATTTCACTTCTTCTAACATTATTATCTTTTCCAGTGAGATTTGTTTAATCGTTGTATATCCAAAGAATGACATTTTGTCATCCAGATGTCTTGCTGAGAGAGTTGAGTTGAACTCTTATTTGTCTTGTTTGAAGTCTAAAACTCTTCCCCAGTGTCATATTTTAAATGAACTGATTTTACTTCTCTATCAGCTTTCTTCGCTGACCAATTTCTACATCTGTATATAATAATCTGGAACACCATAGTCTGAATTATATTGACCTTGATTTCTAGTGGCCCATTCTTTCTTTTAAGGATCTTTTGTAGTCCCTTCATGCCTAATCCTCCGAGTCTCACTCTCCTTTTGATTTCTTGGTTAATGAAATAATTTTGGCTAATGATTGAACAAAATATAGAAAACCTTTTAACAGTTGTGTAATTCTTGTGTAGTTTTAATGTTTGTCTTCTTAATGTTGCATTTTGCCCTGCCTTTGCACATTTTTCTTTCAGTTCCCTTAGTAGTCCTTTCAATATTGTGTTATCTGCATTGATCTTTTTTCTTTGTCCAATTTTCAGTCCTCCACCAGAATCCAGTCTAGCTTTCCATATTATATGTTCTGTATATACATTGAACAGATAGATATAACACATCCTTGTCTAATACTTTGCCAGTTGGAAACTATTCTGCTTTACCATTCTGTATTTCCATATTTTGTATCGGTTGTAACCTCTTCTTCAGGATACAGGTTACACACTGAAGCAATCAAATGCTCTGACGTACCTATTTCTTTCAGAATGATCTTCAGCTTTTCACAATCCATATAATCAAAGGATTCTCTGCAGTCTAGAAAGCACAATTTGATTGTCTTCTGAAATTATTTGGTATGCTCCAGTAGCCAACATATAATGTATTTGAAATATGTTCTCTAACCTAAGAATCCTTCTTGCCACTAAGAATTAATAGGGAATGGCATAATACCTGAAATAATCATATTAGAAATGCATCTGAAAATGCCCACAAATGACATTAAATAAGTTCTCAAGGTAATTGGCTGTTACTTATATCTATTAAGTAACTTTGTGGCTAATAATTTCATTTTTGTTATCCAGGAATAACCAGCTGATGTGTAAATATGTATATTGCTTAGAACTCATTACTTCCAAGTTTTAGTTTCTTCTCCTTGTTCCCCATGTGCTTTGGGACCAGGGATAAGGAGTGTGTGACTCCAGATGTTTTTGGTCTGCAATCCCATTGTCTCTCAGCACTAGGAATTATTGTGTGTCTCAAGTATATTAAGCCTCTGAACAGTATGAAACTTGAGTTCCAGTATTTTGATGGCTGCGTGCCAGTATACCTGCCGAAAGTAAAAAGTTCAGGAAAATGTTTCACATAAAAAACAAAAGTTTGCTAAATACTAAACAGATATTGAAAGAAAAAAATACAAATGTATCAGAAATTGAAGTCCATGCATCTTCCAATCAGTAAGGACAGAAAGGTAGTTTTCCCCAGCTTTTGTTTGAAGCACTACAGTATAAATCAGGCTTTCTCCACGTTTTCAGGTCGCGGGCCTGACCTCGCCTCCTGGGCAGCTGATCGGGCCGGTCACATGGTTTTGCCCACCCGGAAGTGGAATTAAAACGTGTGCTGCACATGTGCAGAACACATTTAGCGGCGTTCTGTGCATGCGTGGCACACAGTTATTTTTCTGTTTCCTAGTTTGGTGAAGGCATCATGGGTCTGATGAAATGGCTTCGGGATCTCGTCAAATAGAAATTAAAGGATTAGTTAGTAAATTATATAAAGTATTGGATGATTCTAACAAATCCCAAAAAGCATTAAGAGGAATATGGGAACAAGATCTAAATGTTAAAATCACAGATGAATGTTGGAATAGAAAGTGGAAAAGAAGAATCATGAAAACGTTATCAGTAAAGATTAAGGAGCATAACCACAAATTATAATGGAAATGGTATATGACCCCTGTGCGATTGCATTTAATAGACAAGACAAAATTAAATATATGTTGGAGGTGTAAGGAGGATATAGGAACGTACGAGCATATGTGGTGGTGGTGTAAGAAGTTGAAGACATTCTGGACGAGTGTAGAGTATGAAATTGGGAAAATTTTGAATGTAAAGGTTAAATTGGACGCAGTTATAGTACTACTAACGGATGTTGATAAGGTGGATTATAGTAAAAGGGAATTAATGGCAGTCATGTTATCAGGTGCCAGGCACTGTATAGCGTGGCAATGGAAGAATAATGTTACTCCAAAAATTGACGAATGGTACAATGAGTTATGGACTATTGCTTTAAACGATAAACTTACCTGGGAACTAAATTTAAGAAAAGGACTAATAAAAGAAAATAAATTTCAGGACACGTGGAGATGTTTTATAGACTATATACTGCATAAGGATCAAGGTCAGAAGCCAACGCCGGATCAGCATTCCTTTTGGAAAGGAATCATATAAGAATTAAGTAACTCTGTCCCATATGGCAATGTAAATAGCACATGGTGAATGTCCTGTATTAAGTTGATGTGTTTGTTTTTGTTATTATGTAATGTGTAGATTTAAAAAAAATAAAAAAAGAAGGGGACTGCTGTGGCTTAGAGGTTAAGATGCTGAACTTCACAACCGGAAGGTCAGCAGGTCAATAGTTCGAGGCTCGAGTACTGAGTGACAGAGCTCTTGTCACCTGTCCCAGCTCCTGCCAACCTAGCAGTTCAAAAGCAAGAAATTGTAAGTACCGTATTTTTTGGACCATAAGACGCACTTTTTCTCCCCCAAAAGTGGGGAGAAAATGAGGGTGCGTCTTATAGGCCAAATGCTGGTCTTCAGCCAGCTGTGGCTGTTGTAAACGGATATTTTACAAGAGCCGCAGCTGGCCGCCGACTACTACTGCCGCTTCTCAGCTGTTCAGCAGTTCTGAGGCAGGGGGAAAAACATGAAAAACAAGTGGCCACTAGTGGGCGAAAATCGCAATTTCCCATTTAAATGCATTGGAAATAAATTTCTTGTATTCAGAAGTTTTCTATTTGTATGTTTCCAATGCATTTAAGTGGGAAACCAAACCTGTGCTTAAAAAGAAAGGGTTTCACTTACCTTGATGCCTTTGTCTCTACTCCACGTGGACAAAATGGAGGGGGAAAACATGCTTCCTGGTTGAAAGGAGAGCAAGAGGCTAGGCTAGAGTATCACTTCATTCCTCAGTGCAATTGGCCTGCCTGCACATTTCCCCTGCAGCGCCACCACTGGTTGGTGGTGCAAAATACAGTATTATTATTATTTTGTTTTCCTGCTCTGAAAACTGGGTGCGTCTTATGGTCAGGTGCGTCTTCTGGTCCAAAAAATACGGTAAATAAATAGGCACCACTTTGATGGGAAGGTAAGCAGCGTTCCATGCACTCCAATGTCTAGTCATGCCTGCCACATGCCCACGGAAACATCTGCAGACACACACAGCACTGGCTTTTGTTCAAACAGAGATGAGCACTGAATCCTAGAGTCAGATATGACTGGCTTTTGAGCAAGAGCGACTTTTACCTAGTGGATAGTTTAAAATGCTGATCAATACTGTGCAGCACTCCACATGTAATTAGACTAAAGCTCCCATCGACTTTAATTAGCATTGCCAAAGGTAATGGTTAATGGGAATTCTGTCCAATAGCAAATAGAGGACCACATAATCCCTATCCTGTAATCCCTATACTGTATTCTCCTGGACAAGTCAGACTGCATGCTCTGTTCTGCTAAGCTCCATTTATATCTATGCATGCACAACTGAAAGTATGATAAACATGTGGGGTCAAATACCAAAAGTTCATAGTAGGAAAGGTAATATATACCAGTAGCTTGGATAACCTCTAGTGTTTATAGAGAAGAGAAGATAAAGGTACTGTACTGACCTTTGTGTTATGATAGCTAACCAGGATTAATATCTGTGGTTTTTATCCATGAAGTTCCTGGTTTAGTACTTAAGATGTACCATTATAAAGTAACATGAAAAATCTTTGTCTGAGACCCTAAAGAGCCACTGTCTGTCAGCATAAACTGTCTTGTGCTTGAAGGGCAAATCATTTAACCAAAACATTATTGGTATAACACATTTTCCTACTCATAAAACCCAGACAACCTTCTGCTGGGAGTTTCTTCCACTCAACACCAGATGCAAATTGAAAGATGTTACAAAGGAGCCCATGCATTTATTTCAGAGTAGTGTTATCTCTAAATCCCTAAATTATGTATGGCAGGCATTGCATGTCTTTGGGCCTTCAGATGTTTCAATCTAAAATTCCCACAGTTTCTTGACATCAGCCATGTTGGTGTGGCTAGTAGGACTTGTACTCCAAAATATGTCAAGGGTGATTGGGTTTGATGTATGAACTAAAGCTCATGATGTATTAAATAAAGCTCATGCTAAGATGGAGCTTCCAGATTTTTCCTATGAATCAAGAAACATCCCATGTGCTACAGAGGGGCATAAAGCATAAAACAAATCCCCAAAACTACTGGCAAAGCTGATAGGGAGTTACTGGTGCCCTTTGCGAACAATTAGCTAGAGTAAATCTTTCCATTTCTACATATGTTTCATTGGGGAAGATTGGTAATGGTGTTGAAAATGCCTTTTAGAACACCTATGAATTCTCACCGATCTTTCTGTTGACAAATCTTTGATTGCTGTTTGAAACCTACCGGCGATTGTCGGCTGCTACTCACATCCAATTATAGATTTTTCCTGGAAATCATTTTCAGGAAAAATGCCACTGGCATGAATTTGTTTAAGGTGGATTCCAGTTTGCCATGAAGTACAGCTTCAGTGCACGCTATGATCACGGATCACTGTGAACTGGCAATACGTATATGAAGAATGGATAGGAGACGGATCATTTTAAACTGTCTTACTATTTTATTTTATTTTTTGCTGTTCTTCACTCACCAGATGTGGGTGTTTGGGGTAAAGTAGATAGGTGTTAGTAAAAGAAGGATACAAAAGCAGTACAGTCTGAGGAAATAGATAGCAATCCATGAAAGCTTACAGTGAAATAAACTTATTAGCCTTCAAGATCCCACAGTATGTTTTCATTTTATTCTGTTGTTTCTGGCTTTGTTACACACAATATAGCTACTTCTTTGAAAATTCTTCCTGCAAAATGTAATTATATTAGGAAGTGGTTTGGGAAAAGCCTGGTGTTGCCATCCTGCCATGTGGTTATTAGTTTCAGACCCGTACCAACTCCCCCCCCCACCCCAAATTTTCTTTTGCTTTGTTTAATTCTATAAATATTAACTCAGTGAGTTGAAGTTGGGGAGATGACTTTGCAGTCATGCAAAGTATTTAAAGATTGTTTGGTCCTGAATGGGAAATTAGGCATCAATTGTATTACAGAAACATGCTCTTGGTGGACCCGTGATTGTGAACCTTGGCACTCCAGATGTTCTTGGACTTCAGTTCCCAGAAGCCCAAGCCCCCATGAATCCACACGAATGGCCCACGCCGCCCCCGTCGCTCCTGGAAGCGGAGGTAAAACGTGCCCACTCTTATTCTGGATTGACTAAGAGTTAGTATACTTAAATTAGAAATACAGTAGAACCTCAGATAAAGTCCAAACTCTGTTCCACAAGTTTGGACTTTATCAGATTTTGGACTTTATCCGAATCTAATGGGCGATGCATCGGATAACGTCCAAAAATGGACTTTATCCGGGGTTCCTATACCAAATACCTCGGATAACGTCCATTTTTAGCGGTTTTGGACTTTATGCGATGCATCACGTGTGCATGAAAACCGCGACTTTATCCGAATCAGACTTTATCCGAGGTCCCACTGTACTAGCATTTTCAAATTCCAGTTCTGAGGGTTTCTAATGGGGGATTTTGGGAATTGTTCTAAAAAAAAGATCAAATTTCCCATCTCTGGTTTTATGATTAATAAAAATGACTGGTTCACACAAGCCAAAACTGTACGAAATGAGTAAAAACAAAAAAGACTTTGTCAGGTGCAGGAATCTCTCTGTGCAGATTCGCCTTCCCCCTTTGATTAATTGGATGTTTGCCCAGTTCCTCTTTTGTGTAGTGGCGTATAGAACTGACACTGTCCAGATTGGGTTAGAAATGGGACAGGATCATTTCTAGATTTGCAGTTGGAATCTGATGTGGCCAATTGTAGAACAAAAAAGTGTGGGGGGGACTACCAGAAGGAAATCGCGTACTTCTGCTTAACCAAACAAACAGCTGGGTAACTCTGGTTTGAAGAGCTTGTTTTCAAGAAGATGACAAGAAATCTTTATGTTGCTGCTGCTGTTCCATACCTGTCAAGTATCCCATATTGGCCGGGATTTACTGTATTCCAGCGCCACTTTTCCTACTTTCACGCCCAGAGCCGCCACCATCCTGTAATTTGACGACAGGGGGAAAGTAGTTACTGTGCATCCCGTTCTGCGCAAAACCCTTCTACACATGCACAGAACCCTTCTACGCATGTGCAGAAGGGTTCTGTGCAGAAGGGGATGTGCAGGTCCCTTCTGCGCATGCATAGAAGCCTTCTACGCATGTGTAGAAGGGACCTGCGCAGAACGGTTCTGCGCAGGTCCCATATTGTCCAGAGCCGCGCTTGACAGGTATGTGCTGTTCTGGTGTTGTTCAGAGAGAGCCCATGGCTGGCAGACCTGGGGCCACTGACTGGCGAAGCATTTTAGCAATGAACTTTATTAAGTTTCTAGTTTTCTACACAGATGTTTTTCCTAATGTCCAGAAAACTAAACATATGAGGCAATGTACCCCTGAACTTCATGTGAGGATTGAACAACCAGTTTCCTTGCACCCTGAATAAAGGTTTAGAAATGTTGATTCTTTGGACTAGAACTCATACAGTCCTCATAGTGGCCAAGGGTATCTGGGGAGGTTGTACTGCTAAAAAAAAAAAGTTCTAATATCAAGCTGTTTTCCCATTTCTCCTCAAAACTATCTTGTTAGTCTACGATTCTAGCTAACCCACCTCACTTCCAAATTATGCAAGCAACATCTTGTGTTTCTTTGCTATATCCCTTGTTTTAGAAGTCTACTCATCAAAGTCACTTTGTGCATACCAGCTGTTAGGCGTTTCTAGAACACACCTGGTTTTAATTCTCTATTATTTGTTTTCTGGAGGGGTGTACATTTTAATTTCTTACCTCATCCTTAAGGAATAGCAATAACCATCTAGATTTAGTGGCTCTAATCACCGAGAAGCTGTTTCATTAAGAGTCCTGCATTGATTAATTACTCTATTTCTTCCCCAGATTGTATTATGCAAGACTTGAACAGGGATCATTAAGTATGTGATATTTGAGTATGCTTCTTTATTGAAGGAGTTGTAATTTCACAGGCTTCAATTAAATTAGAGAGATAAACTAATGAGTAGCAGATATAAAGGAAGAGGAAGAAACTAGTTTCTTAATGTTTGCCATTGATGGGCACTACAAGTACTATTTCTTCTTCTTCAAGTGCCGTATCTTTTCCGAATGCTACCATCATGGCGAAAGCCTTCCTGTTCTTAACTCCTTGGAACAACACGTATGGGCGCATTTTACTTCCGCTTCCAGGAACGACGAGGGCAACGTGGGCCGGATGAATCGCAGTAAACCCATTTGTGTGGATTCATAGGGGGCTTGGGCTTCTGGAAATTGAAGTCCAAGAACATCTGGAGTATCAAGGTTCGCCATCACGGTCTTAGGTGTTTCCCCTCAATATTTTGGGGGTGGGGTGGGATGATGGGGTTCCCAGCTGCATGGAGTATTTTCATGTGTAGCAGACTATTTCTTCACTCCAATGCCTATCACTGGCAGATATCCCGTAGTAAGTCACAGTTAGAGTAGATTTATTGAATTAGTAGATATTTGTAAGACAACTCCTCGATTAAGTTTCATTGATTCAAAAGGCCTCCTCTAGTTGCAACCTAGCAGTCCAAAAGCAAGAAATTGCAAGTAGATAAATAGGTACTACTTTGGTGGGAAGGTAAACAATGTTTCATCATGCACTCCGGTGTTGAGGCATACCTGCCACATGTCCACGACGCAGACAGTGCTGGCTCTTTGGCTGTAAATAGATATGAGCACTGAACCCTAGAGTCTGATGCATCTGGGTTTTGAGCAAAGGCAACCTTTACCTTTACTAGTTGCAACTTACTACTGGATTTTGGCCAATGTTAGCCACGGGGTCCAGAATTTTTGAGCACCCAGATCTTTTGGACTACACTCCCCACACACCCTTATCATTGTCCATTGTGGCGGGGGCTTCTAAGAGTTTGACCCTCTAACAGCTGACTCCAAAAGAACTGGTGGGCCAGGAGTCCCCTACCCCTGCAGAACTAGACACGGCACACGGCAGGCCACACATCCTTGGAAGCAAAAGGCTTCTGCAAAATGATGCCTTTTGTAGAAGTTTATTGAAGAGCTTGCTTCCTCTCAGACTTGGAGTTATGCTGCTTCCTATACTTCTTGCTATTCCTTTAAGCATAAAAATAGGAAAATGTTATAAATCATAATTGTACATGAATTGTTCCTGCATTGCTTTCTGGTTCAAGAGACGAGAGTCAATTTTAATGGAGAAAATGGGGGCTAAGGATTGGATTTTCAGACACCCTACAGAAACAGGTCTTCTCATAATCAAAAGAAATACAGTTTTTCATACAGACAGGAACTTCTGATGACACCAGGAAAGGGATTTGGGGTGTTTAGTCTGTCACAGTTGGTGGGCTCAGGAGGAGGAAAGCCTAGTTTATCTTGTCTACCTAAAATAAAGCAATATTTTATATACTCAAGGACACAGGCATTTTGAGAGGAAACACTATGCAAGTTTTCTCATTGTTCCCGACTTACCTAGAGACATTCTTACAACAAAGACTGGCCCATGAGATTTCAGTAACACAACAAAATATTTTTTTCTTCTTTTTTTGAGAACTGCTTGCTAAAGGACTGTTTGTGCATATGAGTTTCATGGTATGCTGGGCATATTTTGAACCTACGGTTATTTCAGTAGGCTGCTTTAAGTAAAGTGGCATGCTGGATTGTTTTTCAGCTGGCTGACATTCTATCCTAATAATTTAAAAAACTGTAATGTACTAGAGCATGTAAAATCTTAATTGCTTTCAAGGAGGCAGAAACTAGTTTTCACATCTGTTCTTGCCCTGAAGATTTACTGAGGAGCAAACAGATAGTGGCTGTGATTTATAATTTAGTGAAAACTTCAGGCATGGGAAAAAATAGGAATTAACACTGTAGGTTTTCAGCATACTAGTTTTTTTTAAAAAAAATACTTTCACATACTAGTTAAAAATGGAGTTACCTAGCAACTTCACAAGAACATACACCATAATAGATCAGACCAAAATCTTACCTGTTCCAGCATTATTCCCACAGACTCCAACCAGACTCTAATGGAAAGAACTTATAGCTGTGATGGCGAACCTTGGCACTTCAGATGTTCTTGGACTCAATTCCCAGAAGCCCAAGCCCTTGTGAATCCACACAAATGGGTTTGCTGCGATTCATCCGGCCCACACTGCGCTGCCCTCGTCGCTCTAGGAATTGGGCTTCTGGGAATTGAAATCCAAGAACATCTGGAGTGCCAAGGTTCACCATCACGAACATATAGCATCTTCTTTGCATATTTTGAATCTGTTAGTATTTTATATACCACACATTCCCTATCAGTTGGTACGAGAGGATGGCTGTTCTGATGCTAGAGGTAAAGTATATGCATCAGACTTATTAGCCTTTGATAGTTTTATCTTCCATTAATTTTAAAGAACTGGTGGTCATCATTGTCTTGTTGGTAGCAAATATCATTATTTGCATGAGCCATGAAACAGCTGTTGAAATGCTATTGCTTGGGTTGGGGTAGTAAGTCATGTTAGAGTAGGCCTTTGAATCAATGGAGATTTGGTGATTAACTCCTCCAGTAACCTTCACTGATTCAACTTATTTTAGCACAGGAAGTGGCAACTAGATTAGACGTATCTGAATCATTGGGACTTACAAAGGAGTTGATTTATCACATCCCCATCATATTAACAGGCCTACTTTCTTTATTCGTGTCAGAGGCACCACCAGCATAATAATAACATGTAAAGCTAATATTAACATATCTAAAACAAAAAGGAATTAAAAGGACTAGATGGCATCTGCCCAATATCAGGCCACCTCAACAGCATTTCCTCTTGCCAACATAAGGTCCTCCTCAGTGCACGTTGAAGGGCATCATGTGCATTGTATCATATGGGCAATTGTTTGCTCTTCTCTGCATTCACACAGACTACCATCTACAGGGAAACCGCACTTTCTCAGAATAGCCCTTGATCTTCCTACCCTGGCACACAGTCTATTTAAAGTTTTCCACATGAGCCATGGTTGTTCATGACCAGGCGGTAGAGAATCATGTGGTTCTGCCCCGTTATCTGGTAGCTTCTTGCTCGCCTTCCAAAGTGGTAGGGTGGTCTGTGAGGGCTGGTTGTTCAGGAGAGAAGTTATGACGAAACTGTGCCTTGATTTCTGTCTTTGCTTTGGTGGTTGGTGATCAAATAACATGTGTTTCTGAGGATCATGCTTTTACCCACTCTTTCTGAGCAGCACTTTCTTGGCGAAATATTGGTGGAGGGATGCCAGCTAAGGCACTTTTCGTATTGGGGTTGGTTTTAGGCATCCTGTGATCAATCTCGTTGTTTCGTTTAGGGCCACATCCACCTGCTTTGCATGTGCTGATCTGCACCACACTGGACTAGCATACTCTCCTGCAGAGTAACATAAAGCTAGTGCAGAAGTTCTTAATGTGTGTGGTTGGGCACCCCAACTTGTACCTGTTATTTCCCTCAGAACATTGTTCCTCGCAAAAACCTTCTGTTTGGTATTTAGTCAGTGGGTCCAGAAAGTGAGAGTTTGATGCTGGATAAACCCAAATACTTTTTTTTGGGGGGGGGAGGGGGGGTGTCGCAGTGTTCGAGCCTGGTGCCATTCGTTCTCCTGCAACCTTCTCGATGCCTCACAGTTTTTCAGACGAAAAGCACAGAGTTGAGTTTTATGACAGTTTGGCTTCAGTTGGGCCTACTAGAGTATGACTTGCTAGTTGCTACACAAAGTAACAGGATTCCAGCCAGTATTTCTTATTGTCAGTCTTGAATTTTCCATCATTCAGTTCTATATATTGATCCTGGGCTTTGCAGTTATAAAAGAGAAAAGAGATTTCTCCATTCTCTTTCTTTATACTATGGGCAACTTGGTGTAACTCTGCTACATACATACTGTACCTTTATTCACTGATGAGCCCCAAAATGTTGTAATCTTTCCTGACAAGAAATTCCTTCTGCCTCTTGTCCATTTTAGTTGTCCCTATAATGTAATCACTTCCTGAATTAGAACAAGGGAAGAAGAAAAAAACAGATAAATGTTCAAATTGAAGCTATTGGGAATGGGAGTAGAGTTGTTTTAATATTTTATTTCAACAAGACCAATGTAATACTCAACAGACTAATCCAAAGTATAGTGCTATTTAAAAAAGAGTGGGTGAGGGAAGGATCCTGTAGCAGTCCACATTAAGGCTTAAAAGTTTGGATCCAGTCTTGTAGATAGGCGATGGCCAATACTTACTGTATGTTGACTATGTATTACTTCCAGTGGTACTTCAAGTACCAGCTGCTGGAAAATGTGAGTGAAAGAGTGCAGTTGTGTGCTTGTATTCTACTTGTGCAGTTCCCATTGGGAATGTGGTTGACTGATGTCGGGAGAGACCTTTGGCATGAAGCAGTAGAACTATTCTCATTTGTTGATCAGAGCCTTAGGGGCTCCAATGCCACAGACGTAACAAAACTTTAGAAATTAAATGAATATTATGACAAGTTTATGCATCAAGAATGATTTTTCAGGATGCATTTATTTTTTTGAAATAGCTTGGAAGCCAGCTTGTAAATCTACTGACTTGTCCTGAATTCTGTGTTGTACATTGTAAATGTTTGGAGTTTGTCCTTCCTAATACAGGTGAACCTCGGAAAATTAGAATATCGTGCAAATATTCATTCAGTTCAGTAATGCAACTTAAAAGGTGAAACAAATATATGAGATACTCATTACACGCAGAGCGAGATAGTTCAAGCCTTACTTTGTTATAATATTGATGCTTATGGCTTATCAAAACCCCAACCCCCCAATCTCATGTACCCCATAATCATCACATAATCTCATGTACGCTGTACGCCATGATCATCACAATTATAATGAATTAAGGCGTGACATATCTCACTTTGCATGTAATGAGTCTATCTCATATATTTGTTTCACCTTTTAAGTAGAATGAACATTTGCACGACATTCTAATTTTCCGAGTTTCATCTGTAGTAGCAGTGTGTGTGCTCTTTCCCTTACTAAAATGTTTATGTATGCTCAGGATACCAAAAGAACAGTTGAACATTAAACAGAACTGTTATTTCTGATGTTACCATAACTTTTACCTTTTCTCATGGTACTCTCTCCCTGTGTAACAGGTTTCCATTTTTTGCCACAGTTTGATTTAGATCAGTATTTTTGTTCTAACTTTTTCTTTTTCTTTATAGGTCTCTTCCTTATCCTAGGATTGATCTTATACCCTGCTGGCTGGGGTTGTCAGAAGGCAATAAGCTATTGTGGACCTTATGCTTCAGCTTATAAACTTGGTGACTGTTCTGTGGGCTGGGCTTTCTACACTGCCATTGGTGGCACCGTCCTGACGTTCATCTGTGCCGTCTTCTCTGCCCAGGCTGAAATTGCCACATCCAGCGACAAAGTGCAGGAGGAAATAGAAGAAGGAAAAAACCTTATCTGCCTTCTTTAATGATCCAAGAAAACATTTTTTTTTCAGGTTTCACAAGAACTGATTTCAAAGTGGAGTGGCTTACAAAGTGGACTCCTATAGGAGGTAGTGAAACGTCAAATCTTCTGGAGGTAAAGCAAGATAATGTCACTTTATGGGCAAGAAAAGAAGAATTCTGACAGTTTGTTCCATCAGCAGACGGCTGGAAAACATACCTGTTGGCTTCGGGTTTTCTAAGAATGGCAGCTAACAGATATGAAAATTATTAACTGTGTGCTCAACACCATGAAGACTGTGAAGGAATCCAAAGTACAATGTTTAAACTAAATTAGCAACTTTCACATGTATGTGGAAGAAGATATAATCAGACTTTAAGTTGAAGGGTTTAAAGTACCATAAGTAGCAACAGCCTCCATCTTTGTTTTGCGGAATTTGTTTTAATGAAAAGAAAACACAATGGCTTCTTTTGCATATAACAGTATACGGAAAGAATGAGCCTGGCAAACAAATGAGAATTCCAGTTTTACTTAGTGGGGGAAGATTTGTTCGAATAATACCAACACGTTATGCTATAGCCTAACCCAGGTATTATGCTATAGCCTAAAACAAGTAATGTTTAATAGCAGCCAGAATTTAAGCTAAATTACTTTGGTTCCCATAACACAGGCAAGTAAGTTCGTTGTGTGATTGATTTCTGTGTATAAATGTACATAGATATCTTAGGGTTACATCATACCCTAAAATAATGCAGCCCCTAAAGATGTGCCTTCCTGAGGAATGTAGGCCCTCCAAACTAGGGTCAGTAGCGAACACAGTATTGGTACTGACAGGATACTGCGAAATGCCTCTTTTTGTCATTTCAAGTACAGACTACCATTATGCTCATTTTGCCAGAAGTATCTTTTACATAAAAGAAGCTATAGCATTGCCTAATGATTGACAGCATTTTAAAAGGGTGTTCTTTAGTTGTAGTTACATCACCTAAAGGACATGAAGATGAAGTGTAAAGTTCAGTGGTTTTCCATAAGTGATCTTTGCCCATTATTAAGTACATCTGTATGATTTTGAAAATCATAAATAAATACATGGATCTATGACCATAATGACGAACCTTGGCATGCCAGATGTTCTTGGACTTCAATTCCCAGAAGCCCAAGCCCCCGTGAATCCACACAAAGGGGTTTACTGTGATTCATCCGGCCCGTACCGCCCTCGTCACCCCTGGAAGCCGAAGTAAAACGTGCCCATACACGTTTACTTCTGCTTCCGGGAGCGACGAAGGCCGGATGAATCGCAGTAAACCCCTTCGTGTGGATTCACTGGGGCTTGGGCTTCTGGGAATTGAAGTCCAAGAACATCTGGAGAGCCAAGGTTCGCCATCATGGATCTATAACAACTAAAGGGATAACAGATGGTTAATATCCAGATTTTCAAATATTAGATTAGCCTTATTAACATTGCTATTTTATATTGTACCCTTTGGTAGATGAGGAAAAGTTGGGACGCTAAGTTGCTAGATAAAAAATGCTATAGCAAACCACTAATGATAACCACTTATTTTTAGCATATTTTCTTTAAAAAATTAAAATGTTTGGAGTAAAAAAGAATGTAACTTAGTGGTCTACCTTCTAACTCAGGTTTATTGTGCATGGCTGCTGCTTCTTTAACCACTGCTATAAATACTTTACTTGTCAGTTAACAAGTCAGAATGATGTACATACAGTTTTACTGTCTGGTATTACTATCTATGTGATATGTTGTGTAATTGCAGTAATGGTGAATGAAATGTCTTGAATGGCAAAGCTAAATCAATTCTGCACAACGGTTGTTACTGTTAGCACCATTACAGTTACAGTGGACCCTTGATTAACGACACGTTTGAATAGCGTCATTTCTGCTTACCGACTCATCGTCACTTGCCACGTGACTATCAGCACAATGACGAAAAACTGTCGTTGTGCGGAAAATGAGTTTTTTGCCGCTAGGTGGTGCAGCTGCCATTGAAAACCGCACAATGACATTTGGGGAACCAAGCAACCGTTATGTGAGGGTCTACTGTATTCAGAATATGTGGATAATCCCACAATTAGAGGACAAAAATGTAGGTGTATTACTTGCCTACAACTTGATAAATACCAAGATGTATTAAATACGACACAGTGAAGACCATAGAGTGATATTAAAAGGAGCAATAAAGAAATCTTCCCACTTTGTTAAGGTTTAACAAACAAGGTAGTCAACCTTACCAGAGCCTGGAGATCTCAAAAAACAAAAACAGTATCCATTCTTGACCAAGTTTGAAGAATAATTTATATCCCAAGACAAGATGGAGTCTACTGTACTATACTGCCAAGTACAGGTACTTGAAAAAGCCCATCCCAGGGTCTGTAGCAAGGAGCTAATAAAATTGATGTCTGCTTTGGCTTGGTAGTTCATACATCAATGAGGTTCCACTTAAACCACATGGAATGTCCATTTCAATGATCAGGCAATTTACTTTTCTTCGGGGTTCTAAAACACGAAAATTTGGGGGTGAGGCACTAATCTATTGAAATTTTTTAAAAATTGAAATGTAGGGCTGTTCAGATGTTTACCATTAGATATGTGGCTAAATCATTAGAGGATAGGAATTTTAGATTTTACATCAAGAAAGCAATTGCATGAAATTGTTCCATGTGAGTGTAAACTAGAACCAAGACCCAGGAGTATTTCTATTTCATTTCAAATGTGCAGAGTTTCCAAACATTTCTTCTAAAAACACTTAACAGAATCTCCCACTTCTCTTAGCCTCTCCCTCGGCACTTTGGAGATCATTCATAACAGTAGCTTAGGAAGAGAAGCAGGATTGGAACCAAGAGAAGATGTTTTAGATGCTGTTGCAACTTAACCTCCAAACTAATTGTTTCAAGATAATCTATTTGGGAAATTCCTTTTGGGAATTAACAGTGGAGGATATAAAATTTGTGTGTTTCACTCGTCTGGCTTCAAGCTTACATGAGAGAGAACGTCATGCTTTTCTGTCTTCTCTCCAGAAGAATGACCAGCATCTCACACGAACATCTCCTGATTTGGCATTGAGGGAGTGAAACATCTTTCCACCCAAAGACATTTTACTAAATAAGAAACAAATGTATGAAGCAGCCCAGAGAAAGAGCGGTTGAAGCAATAGTTTTTCTGGGAAAAGACTAATACAGGGTGCTCTTGAAAACCCCTTGTTTCAAATAACCTACTGAGTCTCAAAAATCCTGTTTTATATATTTGCACACACCCTCCCGGGAGGGTAATCGATCCTCCAAAATAGGTGTTAATTTAACACACTACAGTGCTTCACTGTTTTGAATAATCAGAGATTTTTAAAAAAGAAACGGAGGCGTCTCAAAATATTTTACAGCAAATTTACATTTATTATGTGCAGTCAATATAAATCAGTACAAACAAGCACCACTAGAAAAGCCATTCCCTCCTTGGTGAAAAGGATGACCACAAAAAAAGACTGCTGTGATGTGTATAATGACAATGTTGTCTCTTTTCTCTTAGAACTTAAGCTCGTACACAAATCTGATTGTTCCATCATACCAGTCAATTATGCAGACTTAAATGTATTAAGATATGACAGGATACTAATACAAAGGACTGCTATGTATGCTGCATAGCAAAAAAATTGAGCCACTATTACAGTGGAACTTGGTTGCATTATGAACAATCTTTTGATAGTGTACCTTAAAAAGTGTCTAAGGCCGTGATGGCGAACCTTGGCACTCGAGATGTTCTTTGACTTCAATTCCCAGAAGCCCAAGCCCCCACGAATCTGCACAAATGGGCTTACTGCGATTCATCCGGCCCACGCCACCCTTGTCGCTCCTGGAAGTGGAAGTATAACATGCCCGTCATGTGGATTCGTGGGGACTTGGGCTTCTGGGAATTGAAGTCCAAGAACATCTGGAGTGCTAAGGTTCGCCAACATGCATCTAAGGTGATGGGCAGAGGCCTCTTTGGATCTTTAATCAGGCTGAAACCACTGAAGGGATGGCAGTATCTACCAATCCTCTGCACGTTCTACCAGTGCCAACCTAGTTTATCTCTAAAATGTATGGACAACAAGCTTCCAAAAATTGCAAAGTGACCCCCCCCCGCCCCGAAAAAAGTGAATTGAAAGCACAATAACATAGGAAGTAGAGCATGATGCTGTGCAGCCCAGATAGGTCTTAGTGTAAGGGGGGAAAGGTTGAATGTTATCCCTTGCTAAAATGTCACTTTACCGCATTTGCATTAGAGTCACCATCAGATAGAACAAACCTGTTACAATCTAAGCACTAAATTCATTGTCTAGAAAAGTTAAAAGAGAGATATAAGTGGACAATACTGCTCGACTCCTTGCCTAGTGAAGTAGACTCTGGGGCAAGTATTTTCCTCTATACTAATGCTTTCCAGAAAGGCATAACCACAATATTTCTGTATTTGCTGGTGTATAAGATGCACTCCCCCCTTAAAATACATCGGAAAACGGGGTGCATCTTATACTCTGATATGCCTTATATGCTGGCAAATACGGTACTTATAGGACACACTCACAGAAGCCATGAAAACTTTCCTAATAAAACTTCCCATCTACACAGGCAAGAATTGAACCATTCAAATGTTTAACTCTCACATCCAATGCAAATAAATACTTAAGTAACCAAAAATGCACCCTTTCCATTGTGATGTAGGTGTATGTACATCATGCTGCAAAAATAAGAATATAGTATGATGTAGTCACTTTTACATGGATTATAATCAATCCAACCTCATGTTTACTTGAAAATTAGTTCTGTAGCCATCCACAAGACTTACGCCTAAGTGTGTGAATCCATCTACCATGCCTCTGATTTAAGTCTTCAAATAAACAGCATAAAAAAATTACAAAATAGTACTTCTCCTCCATATATGTAATTGTTTCTTGACACATATTACATTGATTCAAGAAATGGTTGGCGTGTTTTAAACCTGTGTTCTAGACTACCAAACTTTTAAAATATTTTAAATATATGTGGTCAAATCACTTTTATAAACATTTATCATATTATATGCCATTTGCTCTTTCCCAGAGGGTAAAAAAATACATGTAAAGATACATGTATTGAGTGTGATGTGCAATAATAAGAGGATTTTAAAAACTGTTGGAAAGGGACAAGAATGGTGGACATTACATGGACAAATAAAGCTGTCATTATGCTATTTGACATTAGGTGCCAAACATGTGCTACAACATCCCTCTTTGGGAAGAAGACAGAGTTGACAATAACTGCTATGATGGGTAATTCAGGCTTATTTATTTATAGCCTGAATTCAAAATGTGAAGGGTATTTTGGCATATAGTAACTAATGAGCTCATCAGCATAAAAGAGATAATAGAGGGGAGAGATTTTTGATGTGCTACAGTCTGATAAACACAGCGAAGAATACTGCTGTTGAGCTGTACTGCTAATTTAATGTGTCTACAATGTAGTATTTTGTCTAATAAACAGTTATTAACCTGTGAAGTTTTCTGAGAAATCATTTCTTGTTTTGCATAGTAGCAATGGTAATACTAACACCAGTCTGAAAGACCCAATCCAGATTCTGTGAGAAACAGAAGACAGAAACTACATAAGTGAGATTGGTACGGACTTCTGCCCAAGTACAATGGTAGATACCCATTCTTAATAAAGCATAGCACTGTGAAAGCAGCTATCATTTTTGTGACTTTGCTCAAAAATTCAACCTAGGACTTTTCATGAAATGTGACCATTCTGTATAGTCAGATTCTATCTGTGAAAGGTGATACATGCCTTTACTTAATTCATTTGTATTTAAACGCAATTAAGTAGATGTTCTGTTCAAATGAGGACAAGGAATAACATTAAAGGAATATATAACTGAGGAACTCAAACTCCCCTACATCATTTGGAGGACCCTGAATAGGCTGGGGATTGGAGTTCCTCCAACATGCTCAAGTGGGGGCTGCTGGCAGACAATAGCACACCGTGTGAATGTGGAGACACACAGAATCCAGCTCATTTACTGGTCTGCCAATTATTACCAGAAACGTGTACCGATGAAGATTAAATTTTGGCCAATAACAAAGCCAAAAAAGTGACTTCATTTTGGCAGTCCACAGTTTGATCTGGACACAAAACAAGATGCATATGTTCCTTGTTAGCCCTGCCCCCACCCAAACTTATTCTGGCTAGCTTGAATCCTCCCAAGAGTACTCAGGAGCATCACTACGTGCCAACTTGGATTAGATTTGTATTTTTTTAATGATTGAATGAGTTCCATATCTCCCTACAGAAAATAATCCTGGTGATTTAAAAAGCCACAAAATCCTCCCGTTCTGCTGATTGCTGGTAGAATTAGTTCAATCCACAGGGAGATGATGAATTCTACTCTGCTGTAATACCGTATCCTCTTCCCCAAGGGTGCCCAAACAGCCCACGTGCCGGATCCACCCCCCTGACTCCAATTCATCTGGCCCACACCACCCTCATCACTCCTGGAAGTGGAAGTAAAAACGTGCCCGTACAGGCACCCCTGTTTTAAGCAGAGAAAATGGTAGCTTAAAATCTATCGCATCCTTTGCAAAACAGACTGCAAGACGTGTTTTATTTCAGCTTCTGGTGGGAGAAACCATGTGGCCGGCCCATGGCCCAAAAAGTTTGGGCACCCTTGACTTTCCCAAACCTTCAGAAGACTTGGCTGTAATTACAGAGTACAGTGGGCGAACAACTGCAGCTTATGACACCACACAGAAAGTAGTAGCTTCCGGAAGCGACGAAGGCAGCACGGGCCGGATGAATCCACCCATTCGTGTGGATTCACAGGGTGCTTGGGCTTCTGGGAATTGAAGTCCAAGAACATCTGGAGTGCCAAGGTTCACCATCACGGGTATATGATATAAATATATGAAAAGAAACTGTTCCTTCATAGCAGTAACAAAACCATTCCAATATAAAAGACAACCCAAAAAAAAGTTTTTTCAGAGCACTTTACTTCTAACAAGTTTCTGAACAAAGGTACATACTGTACTTGCAGATTTCATGACTAGCAACAAATCACTCTTTTGTTTTTTAAAAAGTTTCCAATGTATATCACAGAACCAAAACACTTCATCTATTACTGGGTGTTTCTGTAAAATCCATTTTAGTTCTAAATGTTGATCTGGTAGCTGCAGTTGATCTTCCTCACTGCATCAGACTGCAGAATTTATACACAGATTAAAAACAAAGCAAAAATAAAAGATAAAGAAAACCCAACAGCAACCACCACCAACCCAAATGCCTCCCTGGACCATGTTCCTTCATCCATAGTTACATGTGACTAGTACAGGCATGCCCAAAGTACAGCCTGTGGGCCAGATCTGGCCCTGATGCCAATTCACCCACGCCGCCAGGCATGTTTTACTTCCGCTTCCAGGTGCGAT
Organism: Bradypodion pumilum; assembly: GCA_035047305.1. NCBI lineage: Eukaryota > Metazoa > Chordata > Lepidosauria > Squamata > Chamaeleonidae > Bradypodion > Bradypodion pumilum. Next base: position 48,704,412 of record JAWDJD010000002.1, read on the forward strand.
GAGGCTGAATGAATTGGCATCAGGGGCCAGATCTGGCCCACAGGCCAAAGTCTGGACACCCCTGATTTAAGCAGAGAAAATTGGAGCTTAAAACGGGATGTACACAGAGTTGCACATCAATATGAAGTCATGCAATGCAAACAAATGATATCCAACTGCAGACATCTGTCTGCACTGTATTATAATCAGAGTTTATCCATGTTCTTCCTATGTTCTCCCTACACAGGACTGCAGCTGAACTGGGTCAAATGTCTTTGTATTTTATCTTGCTTCGGAAACAAACCCTACCTTTTAAAGCTGTACAGAGCAAAGGATCAGAGAACATTGTTATGTCATTGAATTAATACAATAAATATGCAGACCCTTTGAACTACCCAGACATGCATCATCAGAGGATGTGTGCGTTTGTACAGAACCGTGACATTCACCGGAATGGCAAAGCATTGTTATTAATTTACAAAATATACAGAAAAACCTTCAGATAAACAATTCCAATGTCAAAATTATGGATCACAAACCACTGACTCCCTAGTGTAGAATCTATATTATGAACCAAAACTGCAATCTATAAAATCATTTAAATAATGGCCATATATTTTCTTATTGATGTTCTCTAATACCATTAATGTGTTAAAACACGTAACATAGAACAGTCTTTTCCCAAAATGAACAATTAAATATTGAGAACTATTTAAAGACCTTTTGAACTAGGACTGATGTATACTTTCAGTATATTTACATTTTGTTTACTGAGGCCAGAACTAGAAGACAATTGCAAATTAGATCTGCATTTGTCTATTTCACATTTCAGTCTGCTTTATCCCCTGAGGAAAAAAAATCTCATAAACCATTATAACCATGGAGAAACACCTTCCCCTTCAACACAGGGAATGAACAAGAAAAATGCTCTAAAGCTACTAATAATGCAGGATAAGGAGGTGAAACAAATGCAAACAAATTATGAAAAATAGCTGGCCAGTTGCATTGATCAAAGAATAAATAACACAATTTCCATATTAAGTCCATGATCTTATTTCCTTAGTTTATGAACAACAACAACAAAACAATTCATAAAATGCAGTTTCTAAATTATTTTCTAGTGTTCATCACAGTGATGAAGCTGTCAGATTTCCGCTAACTGTTTATTCCTACAAGGTAATGTTTGTAATTCAAGATATGCAAGTATATTCCAACTTTTAAGTATTAAAACATGCTGTGTTATTTTTTCTAAGTAAATATTGGGTCATGGTATTAATACCAGGTCCTACCTTGAGACACTTTTATTCATTTTATTATAATTTAAAGCCCTTAATGACAGAATAGTACTAATTGAAACATTGATCTAAGGCAGTGGTATGTTCTACATTGCCATCAAAAATCCATACACTTTAGAACAGGGGTCGGCAACCTTTTTAAGTCAGGAGCTGGGTCACGCTCCCTCAGACAGTTGAAGGGGCCGGAGTGGTGGTCCCCGTGCCATAAATGCTGCTGTAAATGCGGCCGTGGCCACTTCCGGCAGCAGCAGCTAGTGCGAGGGCCAGATTATTTGATGCCTCAGGCCAAATTCAGCCCGTGGGCCATAAATTGCCAACCTCCTGCTTTAGAATGTCTGATGGAATTAACATCAACTTGTGCCAAGAAGCAAGATTCTTTGGGGAGCAATTAAATTATCAGGAATTATTGTGTAACATTTATTGTCAATAGTACTTAAAAATTACCATCAAGTTGTATTTTATAAAATGCATTTATTCACATTAGAATCTTAGAACTGCAGAACTAGAAGGGACCCTTCAAATCATCAAGTTGAGCTCCTGTCAAGGAGGCACAGTGGGAAATCTATTCCCAACTTCTATCTCCACAGCCAGAGAACTAAACCACTGAGCTACCCAGTTCTAGGGGATATTAAATCTCATATGAAGGCTGAAGCATGTTAAAGATTTCAAGTACATAATTAATGCCAATTTTTAAAAGCCTGATTAAGAGACATGGTTGTGGTTAAACATTTAAGTAAGTTATTCAGATGTTTATATGGACAGTAAACTGAATGATTGACAAGGTTAAAATTCAGTTCTAATGTAAATACAAGTGTGCACTTTTAAATGTCAGAATCCTTAAGAACAAACATTCCACTGCATTTTTAACACAGGTCAAAAATAACTAACCAGTAGGAAGTGTTCAAACTACGGATTGAAAAGTCTTCTTTAGCAGTTTGATTTCCTAAGCCATGAATACTAATGCTGTAATAGCAAACAGAACCACTCGAATTCATCTGAACGTAGCAATCTTCTCATCAATGCATCTTTTTGATGGCAATATTTGTATTCCAAGTTTCCTGAAACAGAACACCTTACGCCATGAAAAGATCCCAACAAATACTATAACCATTATGGAAGAGGCAAATTCTGGACCAAAACACTAACTCGGCATGGTCAAAACATGCATGCAAAACTCATATTTTTATCAAAAGATCCTAGAAAAGAATTTACATAATCTATCATACTTATTTTAAGCTTACATGTATCCTTCATCAGCTGCTGAAGCAATAAAGCAGCAGCCAAAATTTTGTTTTCAAACCTGTCCGTTGTCTTATTTTTTTAAGTAAGAAGATCGAGAAACAAGTGTTTGGAACAAAAACACAGTAATCCAAAGTGCTTTTCTCAAGTCAAAACGAAATGTTCTAGAGAGAGCTTTTGACCAAAACCCGCCTAAATCCATTTATGTTGACTCCAGAATCTGCTACATCAATTTCAGATCTATAGCTGAATTTTTTTCACCAAAAATGTGGAGAAAAATATACTTAGAACAATTTTAAGTTTGAGCAGTAGCGAGTAGTAGGTCTGAATAAATACATGTAAAAAGAAATACGGATTTTTCTTGTTTTAGAAGATCATGCACAGCTGAAGAGACGTACATGCATGTGCATTTTAACACAAGTCTTTAGGGAATATAAGTGATTGAAAAAATAAAATACAGCCAGAAAAGTCATAGCGATCTTCATCTTTCCCCACACTACATTTGGTTACCCTTGAAAGCATTTTGCGCGGCAGTAGTTGCTGCGGTTGATGCAGCATTGGCTGCAGCAGTTTGTACAGTTTTGTTGGCCATCACTCCCGTTGCAAATTCTTGTTGGGCCTTCTCAAAACTTGCTCCAGTTGTGCGGTACAGACCATGAACCTTTGAAGAGAGACAGAGTGAGACAATGAAAAATATTTTGAGATAATAATTACATTTAACAGATTTTTCTCAGGCACCCAGATTTTTATAAGCAAAACAGTGGAAATACTGAATACATTAGACCAGAGGTCAGCAAACATGGCTCTCCAGATGTTCTTGGACTTCAATTCCCAGAAGCCCTTACCAGCAGGTGTGCTGACTCGGGCTTCTGGGAATTGAAGTTCAAGAACACCTGAAGAGCCAGGTTTGCTGACCCCTACATTAGACTAATATTTGCCGGCATACAAGATGCACCAGAGTATAAGATGCACCCCGTTATTACAAAAATAACCTACTATAGGCCACTATATACAGTACAAGACGCACTCTATTTTCCCAGTGTATTTTAAGGGGGAGAAGTGGGTCTTATACGCCAGCAAATACAGTAAATCAGAATGTTAATCTTCTTCATTTACTTTTATTTCCAGGTGGAACCAGACATTATGTGACATCAGAAAAAGATGCTGTGGAAAACATTATTTCCATATAGAGATTTCTCTCACACTTACTCAGTATGCAAAGTTCATCACACTCTGCTCTTCCTAGCCTTGAGTCACCTCACTGACTACCAATGACCATGATGGTGAAGTTCATTATCAAAGATATATAACAGGGGTTCCCAACCTACGGGCCGGCCCTGGCCCGCAGCACCATTTCATGTGGCCCACCACTGCTACTGCACCCACAAGTGGAAGCAGACGTGTTTACGACAGCCGTAAAACATGCCCGCACATATGTAAACACGATTAAATCAGCTGTAAATGCACCCGTGGCTGTTGTAAACGCAGAAGCGGGCGCATTTACTTCTGCTTCCGGGGGCGTGGTCCAGCCCACTCAGCTGTCCGAGGGCGTGGTCAGGCCTGCTGCATAAAAAGGTTGGGAACCCCTGATATATAAACATGGTTAAATGATTGTACAGTATAAGTGGTAACTTTTGCTGGCATCCTGTACATTATCGATAGTATTATAATTCAATGCTGAGCAAATGTTTTACCCAATCCACTTTATAGTCTCCCATTCAAACACTGAAGTTCAGAAGAAACCTCGCAATAGGTTTTATTTTTTGTCTCCATAATCTTTCTTCTTTTGGGTTATCATGATAAACCTCCAGTTTACTACCTTCCCAATTCAATATCCCATCACTTGTTTTTCTTATATAACCCATAACACAAAGTTTTGTCTCCAAATTAGAAAATTTTAGTAATATAAATCTTTTTGTTTGCTGGTGCCTTTTTTGTCCTATCCGGTATATTCCCATGATATCCTCACTTTCCACCCCTTTTCTAATTTCATCTCTTTCAGCCATTTTATTATCCGTGGTCTTAAATTATCCGTGTGTGTGTGTGTCTGAAAAATTCTTTATAATTATATTCTTTTGTCTCAAGACATTCTCCAGGGCATATAATCTTTCCTCTTGCAATTCTATTTTTATATTCCTTTCTTTATCATTTTCCTTGATAGTCTTTATATCTTCCTTCATTATCTTTACTACCTTAATCTCTTCCTCCATTGTTTTAATTTTTAATGTTTCTACTGATTTGAGCTTTAAATCCATAGCCTTAGAAAGATTTGCTAATATGTCCCTTAGTTCTTGTTGCCCCTTCATTATATAATGTTTATCTTCTTAATTCATCACTTTGTTGAATGTAATTTTCTAGTCTATCGATCCTTTGTTCTATTTTTCTGAGTGGCTCCACTGTTTCTAATTGTGGTTTAACAAAGGAATAAAATATAATTGGCAACCCCCACAAAAATTAAAATTTTATCATGGTGGTAAAATATTGGTGATTAGTAAACAGATGGATAGCCTTGATATCTTAGAATCTAGTAGTCTATTGAAGGAAGATACTGTGGAGTGGGTAACATTGAAGGAAGAATTAATAGGGTCTGGAGGTCTAAGTCCCAATTAACAACTTTATAGTAATTCTTATGATAGACCCCTTCAGAAGATAATGTACACATAAAACATGATGAAGGAAAGAATTTTAGATGAAGAAATAGAAGCAGTAATAAAAAAATTTGAAATGTGAGAAATCTCCAAGTGAAGATGGTTATACTACCGAATTTTACAGAGGATTTAAATATTTAATCATCCCGCAACTAAATAGACTGTATAATTATATTATAGAAGGAGGTAAGATTCCAGAATCCTGGAATCATTTGATCACTGTTTTACTCCCCAAGCCTGGCAAAGACGAAGAAAAAATAAAATCTTATAGACCGATTGCTCTTCTTAATCAAGATGCTAAAATATTTACTGTTGTAATGATCAATAGAATGAGCATACATTACTATTTGCATGAAGATCAGGCAGGCTTTTTAAAAGGCAGGCATATGGAAGATTTAATAAATAGGTTAATGAACATCCTAGAGACAGCCAGGAAAGATAAAGAAAAGATATGCATCTTGTCCTTGGACATTTATAAGGTTTTTGATTCGATCCAATGGCAAACAATCAGAGTAATAATAAACAATATGGGATTTGTTAAAAAATTTCAGCATGTCATTGACCAGTTATAATCATACTCAAACACGGATAAGAATAAATGAGTCTTATACATAGATAAATAAATAGATAAATTACTGAAGGGACTAGACAGGAGTGCCTGTTGTCCCCTACCCTCTTTATCTTAGCCATGGAGGTACTATTAGAAATGACAAAAGGATTAAAGGATTAGAAAACACAAAGATCAGTATGTATGCAGACGATACTCTCTTGGTTTTAAAAGATCCAAGTAACGCCATAAAAAAAGTCCAAGGCCACTTGGAAATCTGGCTATTAGCGCTCAATGATAAATTAACAACTGAATTGAAGATAAAAAGAGGACCAATTACAAAAAAAATCATTTTGGGAAATTTGGAAGCCCTTTGTTATATTTGGACTGACGAATAAAGATGGAGTTTAAATCATGCTAGGCAACATGTAAATTTTGGGGGAAATAAAGAACAGTGTATTGTAGCAAGGTAGAACATAACAAGACTCACTTTGTACAGCACAGGGTAGGAATTATGGGGTTTGGTGTTGTGAATTGTATGTGATTTTGTTGTTGTTTATCTGTTTTATATAATAATAAAGAAATATATGGGGGGAAAACACTGAAGTTCAGAAACCAGCATATCTATTTGTTAGCTATACAACTTGAACTCATGTACATTTATTTCTCATTAATATAAGACCTGATTCAGGTGTAAACTATTAAAATCTTAAGCCATCCATCCATTCAACTTGAACTAAATGAGTCTTGATGAAGAATATAATTAAGAGAAACGTTTAATTAGTTCTGTCTGTTGCAAGTCCTAACATAGGGAGCAAAGATGGTCAGATAAAATGAACAGCAAAACAATTTTATTTTTAAAAAATAAGAGGAATTTTACTGAAAACATCTTGTTTGGAAATGAAGATGTTGATAATAGCATACTGCTAATTTAAGGAGAGGCAGAAATAACAAAGCCTCCTTAATAAGCTTAAAAGTAATGCTTTTATTAATGAATTTTTATAGCCCTTAACACATACCGTGGAACCCCGAGTCACAGAATTAATCAATTCCACAGTGTTTTCCTTATTGCGAAAAATCTGTATCGCAAAGTGCGGTTTCCCATAGGTCCTATATAGCCCCCAGGTACAATGCACCCTGTGGAAATCTGTTCTGTATCGTGATATAATTCTGTATGAGAGCGTTATTTTCTATGGATTCCGTTCTCTATCACGAGTTTTCTGTTACGCAAGGCGTCTGTAACCCGGTGTTCCACTGTATTTGAAAAGAGCGATCACAAAGTTTTTAAAACAACTGTTAAACTTATGTGGATACCAAAATAAATACTCAGTATGTGATCTAGTATTTTAGAGTACAGTAAAACCCTGATTTACGTATGCCTCTACTTACATAAAATTCAACTTACATAAGGTTTTTTGCATAAATCATGTCCCGATTTACGCAAATAATTGAGTTACATAAAGGGTTTCCTGGTGTGTTTAGATTTTAAAATAGTGGTGGCACCATTTTAAAATCTAAAATTCCACCCTACGCAACCCGCCCCCACGCCGAAAGTAACAAGACATCCCTTACTGCGGCGGCGGTGGAGGCAGCAGTGGCAGCAGCAATGATTTTCTGCAGTCCCCGCTTGCTTCTGCTGTGACTGGGAGAGCATGGGGGGGAAATATCCACTCTTCCGCTGTTCGTGTGAGGTTTCTCCAGGGTGTGCTTTACTGTAGTTGTGAACGCGCCGTGGAGAAGAGCTTAAAAGGTTGTGTGTGGAGGGGGCATTGCCTGTCATTACCAGAGATGGCCATTAGGGGCACAAAGCCTGATTTTCCATAGGGATGCATTGAAAACCAATTTCAAGCGCTATGGGGATGCATCGATTTACGTAAAACCCCTATTTACATAAGAAGCTATGAAACAGACTTTTTACGTAAATCGGGGTTTTACTGTACAGTGTGAAGTATACAAGGCTACCAGTTGTGCACAGAGGAGCAGTGGGGAAGGACTACTTGAACCCTTTCCTCAACCTTGTTTTGCTTAACTTCATTACTTTTTAATTTTTAATAAACATAAAATACAATAAAGGAATATAAAATATACTAAGGTAAAACAATTTAAAATTATGCCAATTAAAAAACCCAGAGATACATAAGAGTTAAAGAAAGTAGTCTAAATCAAAACAGGGGCTTAACGCAAGAGAAAGTGTTAGTGAATCTGGTTTAAAATCAAAAGTTCTAGTGATCTGTAAGGATATACATTATTGAGATGGAACTCAGTGAAGACTTCAGAAAGAATTCTTAATCTTGATTAAACCCCAAGCTTCCTTACCGGGAAAAGATGAACATCTACAGACGCACTTATAAGTAAACCTGATTAGCACCGAAATTATAAGCTATGGAATGGGACTGCAATGCTACAGTCTTTCTTCAGATTGTGCCTTTTGCCAGTGCTTTGAGATCCTTCATAAATAGCCTTTTTCGGGTTTATCACTGCCAACCCTTTTAAGCTACCCAAAGGTATGTCAATTCCCCTTAATCTGTCAAATGCTCAGGGTTGGATCAGGGTCCGGAAAGGCCAAAACAGCAACAACAAAAACCCCAACACCCTTTCTTGTCCAACTCCCATCAATCCTAGATAGTATAGCAAATGGTGATTGATTATAGGAGCTATGATCTGCAGACATCTGAATGGCCATGATTGACCTCTTCTAATATACAGAAAAGCTGCTTACCTTTTTAAACATAACTAGTGAGATTACTGCAGATGCCGTGAAAAGTGCTGCTATGATTATCATCATGATGCCCACTGGGATGTTTTGGTTAAGTCCAGTAAGAGATGAAATCCATCCACTAAAAGAAAGAAAAGGTTACTCTCTCTCTCTCTGTTATATATCAACCTTGTGTCCCCAGATGTTTTTGGACTAAAAGTCCCAGAAACCTTCACCTTTGGCTGTGCTGTCAAAGTTTCTGGAAGCTGTAGTCCAATAACATCTGGGGGCCAATGCTTTAGACCCTCAAGAAAAAGCTTAACACTTTTAAGACATCACAACTATGGGTTTTTTTAAACACTTTAAGTATAGGTTCACCCTCACAAAAATTGGCAGTGCCTATATGTTTTAGGGAACGGAGCAAGTGAGTTAGAGCAGATAACCAATAATGAAATTCAGTATTTTGCTTTTAAAATATGCAGGTAATGTTTAAACAGGGCCATTTAACTGAAATAAGATTCAAAGCTGGCAAATCACCTGTAGCAGGTTTACTTCAAATGCCTACTGCAACCCATGAGTACTAAAGCTGTGCTTCAAATGTCCCAATAGAACTTGCATGGTCTCAATTCCACCACAACTGTGATATGTTCGGATGCTATCTATCCCAATTAGGCAAACAAAGGAGCAGGGGAAGGCGTTAGTCCCTGGTCCTCACTGTAACCAGTCTTCAGCTGAATCGAAGAAGAGTCTGAAGAAGAGACCCTTCTCTGCACATGGAGAGTCCATGTCCATCTACCTTTTGACATCCATTACTAGGGGATGTAATCAGAGTACTCTACTCCTTGCAAATTTACTTTAACTGGATTAGAAAATGGTTGATATTGCTATTTTCTGAGCTCCGGTTTTACCACCGTAATGTGGAAAAGATTACGTATTATCAGAACATTTCAAAAACTACATTCAAAAGTGAATCTTTGTGATATAAGAAACTACAAAATTCTGACTCATACATTTCTAGGAGCCAAAAAAAATGTAATTGTTCCATGATGATGTGCTATTAAAAATAGTCATTCTCCAACTGGTGCTGAGAAGAGATTTGTTTTAATGAGTAATTCAAGGATTTTTTTGGGTAAAAATCCTGTCCAAGAGACTATTGGCATGCAGTTTCACTGTCTGAGCCATTTGTAAAACATGATTTCATGGGGATTCATAACAATATGTGTTGGAAAATAAACAAACATATTGTTTGTATAGGTTCCTAGAGCAAACACTATTGAGTTCCCAAAATATCACACATTGTAACTGAAAGCTGCTGGAGAAATCAAAAACAGTAACACAAAACTCAAAATACCATGTGGGAATAACCCCAGCAGCCATGTGTATTTTCTCAAACTCATGGTCCAACAGTCAGTATGGTTAGCATTCTGACTAATATATGAAATCTAGAGTAGATGTGTGGGAAAGCCGCTTTAGTTGAGAAGAAAATTATTTGGACCACTTAAAAGTGACTACAGCTGTCCTCTGAAAGATCTTGTGGAAACTCTCACCTGCACAGCATAGTTTAGCATCCTTGGGGAAGAAATAATTTTCTTTATCATATCTTCCCAAATTTCACTTTTAGATTTTTTAAAAGTACAGTATGCCAGAGTTTAGTTTCTGCCACTGCCAAATAGTTCAAAGTTAAGAATGAGCAAGAAACATTCCCCTGTATCAATAAAAGTATGAATATAACATTACATAGTCACTGTATTTTAAAATTATCTATATCCTACACCTGCATACTGAACTTATTTTCAGCAAAGAAATCTGGCAAGCCCATCTGGACATGATTTTTTTTGGAACTTCTGGGTTGTTTTTTTTCTGTGCCATCCACAACTCTCCAATGACCAGCCTGATGACCACCTGAACAGGGACGAAATCTAGCTTATACAGTATTTTCTTTTAGTGGTCTAATAAAAGTTATCACTGATCCCAGTCATAAGTCATGTTTGAGACCCACAGAAGATACTTCCACTGAATGAGTTACAGCAGGGGTTCCCAACCTAAGGCCCATGGGCTGGATCCAGCCAACAGCAGCATTTCATGTGACCCCCACCCCTCCAAGGGCATTTGAAAACAAAATGACCACCCCCCATCATACAGGCAGGGCAAAATGGCTGTCCGGCCCTCAAAGTTGACTGAGAGAGCATGACCCAACCACTGGCTTGAAAAGATTGGGAACCCCTGACTTAGAGAATCAGTTGGAGTACATAGAAAGAGCCTCCTCAAAGACTGTAGTATTTCTGAACTACAATTTGGCATACCCTGGTAATAACAACCTTGTGTTGCCAGATAATCTTTCTCAGACTAGGTCAGGCAAAGGGAACTGCAGAATGAACCCACCAAATGGTGGCTTCATTTTGATAGTTTCTGAAAACGATGTAAGCTCTGCCTATCTACCTTTGCAACAGAAAACAGTGCATTTTTCTCCTGTATTTGTGTATTAAGTACACATTCTTTTAGTGAACAGGAGGCTAATTGGAAGCCTCCATCAGTTGTGCAACAAGGCTAATGGGTAGGCATGTTCATTACTTCAGGTGACACCCTTTCTGCTGTTAAGTAGTTACTTGCAGGCAGCCCATAATGAAGTGTCCTCTCATCTCTCTACTGGCTCTGGCTCTTGATGTCACTAGCCAACTAGTTTTTATGGTACTGGGAGGACTTGACAGGAAGAAGTATTATAAACGTAGCTATCTACAATTGATATTACTGCTGTGATAATGCAGTAAAACAACAACAACAAAGATTCAGGTGCAAGCAGTTTTGGACTTAATGATGTTATGCTTTTATTTAAGTGTACATACCACCATGGGCACCATGCATAACATACCAATGCAATCAGTTACATAAATTTTCAGTAGAAAATGACTGGCCAAATATTTGCTAGTACCTAATGACTCTGCTTAACTCCTATAAACTATTCAAAAGTATGTTCTTCTCAGTGTACTGTTGTACCTTTTGTAGAAGTAACATATCTAAGTTATACTGAATGATAAAGTAGAAGACTTACCAGTTGCCCCATCCATGGAATCCTGCAGCCTGAAGCACATGTACACCAAATTGACAAATGTACACAAAGAAGAAAACAAAAAATCTAAAAGAACTGTCACTCCTAAAAAGAAAGAAGGGGAAAAACAGTTTTAAAAGAGAATTTGCCACATATTACCATGAATAATATTCATCATTTCCACGAAGAAGGCATATTCATCAACAAAAATATACGAAACAATAAATGTACATGAAAACATAACTGTCTACTTTCTAGAACAGTGTTTCCAAACCTGAATTGTCCATCCAGTTGGACAGTCATTAAACAGTGCAGGAACAGTTGCTACTGCTGAAATGTCAAGTCTCGGAAACAATAAGCAATACCAAAAAAAAAGCCATAAACTAAAAATAGCAAACTAGGTACCTAAACAAATCTAATGATATACTGAATATTACTAGCATTAGCATTTTCCCTGTCTCTTTCCATTGCAAAACATGTCTTACTTTGTTGGACAGATCTTGTAGGCAAAGATTATAAACTTCTTTTATTTTTAACTAGCATCTATAACCTTAGAATCTTAATCTTATTTTGTCCTTTCATTCTAAAAGAAATAATGCTTAAAAATAACAGTTAGCAGCTGTATGAAGGATAGTTCCACGTGCATAGGCAAAGCCTAAGTCCCCATCTGCTTGGCTCCTTCATCCTGTACATCCTTTCCTCCCTGTCTCTTGTACTGTTCTCACTACATCACCACCATAGGCCCACCTGTCCAACTAGTTTTGAAAGACAAACAAAATTATACCGAAAGCTTATTTCTTGGAAACAGGGATCTAAGGAGTGAGAGACATGAAAGAAAGAAAGAGAAAGAAAGAAAGAAAGATCCACTCCAAGCTACTCCCTTCAAAGAACTGAACTACAAAATTAATTTCAGAGTTTTTTCATTTTTCTTTTTCCATAATTAATACTTTGGATAAAAGAAAATGTTACACTATCTTCAGTAAAGTTTGCAAATAAAAATAAATAATATTGCATAAATTAGCACTGCCATGTAGAATTCTTTATTTAAAAGGTACTAAAAATATTATCCTATTTCTAAGAGTTTGATGCATATATTCAAGGCTCTACCTGCAGAACTGTATAACATAAATGCAAGGAATCAGGCCAAGAACTAATTTACCTTGGTGAAAATAGTAAAATAAATACTGTATTTTTAAGTCTAAAGTTTTTTTAAATATAAAAGGTTCTGTTAATGACTTCCGTACAGTATTTGTTTTAAAGTGCTTTACACAATCTTCTACAAACCTACCTTTCTATTTTTAACAGAGCAGCAAAGTAGCAGTATTTGCAAGAAGCTGATATTTTAAATTACAAGATGCAAAATCAAATTAAATGAAATCCCGGAATATTAAAAAGCAGTTCAATTTTGTACCACTTCAAAAGCATCCATTTCATTCTAGACCGAAATAGTTACCTGAAGGCTCCATAAAGTGGTCTGTACCAGCAGACAAATGCGCAAGGAGTAAAAAGCAAGAACCAAAGAATACTCAAGCCAAAGTCAACTCCCCGTTTTGGGTCAAGGCAGAACCAGGCCAGGCATCCAAAAATATTAAGAAATAGTGTCACTGCATGAACTGTAAGAACAGAGGCACGTCAGAATTGAATTGTCAACACTCAAAAAAGTATTTTTACAATTATATTAACTTAATAACTATCTCTACTACTAATCTTTTAGCAACATCTAGTAACTACTCAGAGCTTATAAAAATACTAAAGTAATGCTTAGACTGGGATTTAAAATTTTAGGCCTGAAAGCAAGAAATTTCAAGTAGATAAACAGGGACCACTTTGGTGGGAAGGTAAACAGCGCTCCATGCGCTCTGGAGTCTAGTCATGCCTGCCACATGACCACGGAAACATCTGCAGAAGCTATACAAATGAGTGGATCTAGAGCAGGGGTGCCCAAACTACGGCCCGGGGGCCGGATGCAGCCCCCAATGCCAATTCATCCGGCCGACGAAGCCCTCGTTGCTCCCAGGAGCGGCGAGGGCTTCGCGGGCCGGGTGAATTGGACTCAGGGGCTGCATCCAGGCCATAGTGACTGAACCCCTGGACCACATGACCAGCCCTCGGCCCAAAATGTTTGTGCACCCATGATCTAGAGGTTTAAGCTATTAGTAGGCATGTCTGTCTTATTAAACAAGACCACTAAAGGAGGGGCTGGTATGAGAAAATTTCAAGCCAACAGTTGCTTCTTGTGTTTTCTAAAAGCTGGAAATTCAAGCAAAGCAGGCAATAAAGTTGGCCAGCAAGGTACACATTGACTTGCCAGTGAATCTTATTTCACTTTGTTAATCTACTAAGGCACATCCATTTCAAACTATTTCTAACTATACTGTTTCACAAATCATACTCTGAAATTATAGAGTGCCATTATAGAAGCATATTGGCAAATGAAAATAGGCTGGAAATGATAAAGGAAGTGCATGATGTTACGCATATGCATCTAGATTTAGTCATCTGAATGAGAACAAAGAGAGAGGGAAAGATTTGCTGTGTGTTCACTGTCAATTACCCACATCATATTTCTTTGAAGCAACTGTATTACACGTATACAACATATATGCATTACCGAAGATCAGGAGTTCTCAACCTTTTTAAGGTAACACTCAGTGGTGGGCTCCAAATTTTTTTACTACCACACTGTGGGTATGGCCGGGGGGAAGCCCTGCGTTGCATCCGAATAAGGACTACTTTATTTCAAAACTTGGATGCGGGGCCAGCCAGAATTTCTGCTACCGGTTCTGGCGAGCTGGTGTGAACCTGCTGGTGTCCACCACTGGTCATGCTCTTTCAGACAGCTTGGGGAGGCCAGATGGCCATTTTGCCCTTCCTCCACCACATGACACTTCCTGGTGTGGTGGAGGCAGTGGGGGGGGGGGAATATGAAATGATGCTGTGGGCCGCATCTGGCCTGCAGGCCACAGGTTGAGAATAGACACCTTATTTAACTGTAATTCCATGCATATAAGAGGCTACTTTCCAACAGTGACCAAGAACAAATATGCAAATTTTATGTAAATTTAGTATCCAGACGCTAACTGTACATAAATACTGCAAAGCTTACTTACACATCCACAAATAATACATAATTTTTACTGTCTTCTGAAACTCTACAGGAATGTCTACTGAGAAATCCTGGTAAAAGCAGGGACCAACTGGGAAATTTCCTGGTAGTGGGGGCCAGTTATTTTTTCTTCCTGCAAGAATTAAAAGTGAAATATTTGTTGTATTATAAGTTACCTCATTTTTGTCACATATGCAGAAATGCTTATCAATCTTCTCCTGCTCAGACAAGCTGCACATAACTACATTATGCACAACTGTGTAACTAAAGATAATATCTGTAAACTAGCAGAGGTTGCCCGGTGTTGCCGGGCTGTTTTAAATTGTGTTGGAAGGTTAAATTGTGTTAAATTTTTTTTTTCAAAATTGCTTAGTTTGTAAAATAATTTTTAAAATGGTTATTTACGTAATTTTTTTTGGCTTTGCTGTTATTAACTGTGATCTGCTTTTTATGTGTTTTTTTAGGATTAATAAAAGAACAAAGTATGATATAATGTTTTCAAATTGTTTTATGTAAGCGAATAATGTTTTATTTTTTCATTTTTTTTAATTAGTTGTACCGTAGGTAATAATTTTAATAATGTAAAAGTAAATGTTTTTTACATTCAATGTTTTTAAAATGTGTTTAGATGTTTTGGGTTTTAATTTGAGTTGAAACTCAGTACAGGATTTTTTTAAAGTTTCTATTATATTTTATTGACATATATTTGTGATTTGTGTTAAAGTGTGTTTTAGTGTAATTTTTTTTACTTGTTTGTATTGTTGTAACCTTTTGTGTAAAATTGTGAATTTGTGTTATGTTTTTGATTTGTTGTTACTCTTATGGCCTTTTGTTTGGGGCTGTTGTGTGTTTTTGAATTGTTTTTACTATTGTGGCCAGCAGGTGGTGCTGGTAGGGGTTATTGTATTTTGACTGTTTTTTCTCTCCTGGCCTCTGGGTGGATCTTCTTTTGGTAAGTAGTCTCTTTCTTTATTCATTTCTTTTCTGGTCCTCGTGAAGATAGGACATCTTTTGGTAAGTTTGCTTGTTTTCTTTCTTTTTTGGGGTGTGTGTGTGTTGGAATTTGTATTTTTTGACTGTTTTGTTTTTGATTGTGTTTTTGTTTACTTCATATTGTTTTGGTGTTGTTTTTGTTTGTTTTTGTGTATTTTTGGATGTTTTTAACTGTTTTTAGTAATTTTGTAAAAATAATTTATTTATTTGGTGGTGGGGAGGGGGGCGTGGTCGTTGGGGGTTAGGAAGGGTGTGCTAAGTGGTGGGGAGGGGGCGTGGTCGGTTGGGGGTTAAGAAGGGTGTGCTAGGTGGTGGGGAGGGGGTGTGGTCGGTGGGAGTTAGGAAGGGTGGGCTAGGTGGTGGGGAGGGGGCGTGGTTGGTTGGAGTTAGGAAGGGTGGGCTAGGTGGTGGGGAGGGGGTGTGGTCGGTGGGAGTTAGGAAGGGTGGGCTAGGTGGTGGGGAGGGGGTGTGGTCAGTTGGAGTTAGGAAGGGTGGGCTAGGTGGTGGGGAGGGGGCGTGGTCATTGGGGGTTAGGAAGGGTGGGCTAGGTGGTGAGGAGGGAACATGGTCATTGGGGGTTAGGAAGGATGGGCTAGGTGGCGGGGAGGGGGTGGTCGGTGGGAGTTAGGGTGGGCTAGGTGGTGGGGAGGGGGCATGGTCGGTTGGAGTTAGGAAGGGTGGGCTAGGTGGTGGGGAGGGGGCGTGGTCATTGGGGGTTAGGAAGGGTGGGCTAGGTGGTGGGGAGGGGGCGTGGTCGGTGGGAGTTAGGAAGAGTGGGCTAGGTGGTGGGGAGGGGGTCTTTATTGTGTTATGGTGCTTTGATTGTGTGGATTCGTGAAAGTAGATCAGAGTTTCCCCTTTAATATCAGTGGGGGTGGTTGCGACCCCCCTCTCCGCTGGCTCCCCTGGGGTTGGGAGGTTTGGGGGGACAAAAGGGGTATGTCCCCCCAACCCTTGTGGACCTAGGAGACCAGGGAGAGTGGATCGATTCCCCCCCTCCTTAAAAGAACTCCATTTTTAAAGAGAAGAAACCGCTTGGTTTCTTCTCTTTAAAAATGGAGTTTTTCTTATGGGTGGGAGTGGAATCGATCCACTCTCCCTGGTCTTTTGGGTCCAGAAGGGTTGGGGGGCGACATACCCCTTTTGTCCCCACAAAACTCCCAACCCCAGGGAAACCAGCGGAGAGGGGGATGTCCCCCCCCCCACTGATATTAAATGGGAAACTCTGATGATCGGGAGCTTCAGGCGCCGTTGGGGAGGGAAAGACGGCCGGCTGGTGTTTGTGGCTGTGAGGCGGTGAGCTTTTTTTATTTTTTGCACGCCGGATTCCTCAGCGTTCTGCGCGGTCATGGCGCGCAGGACTCTGGGGATTGTAGTAATGGGTTTGTGGTTTGTGTTGCGTTTTTTCCCCTGCGGCTCGCTTTTGACTGGCTGCGGCGCGTTTCTCAGCGTTCTTTGTGGTCGCGCCTCTCAGCCTGATTGGCTGCAGCGCGGCGCGGCGCAAAGAACGTTGGGTATTGAAGTTGATTTAGTTTATTCATTTGTGTGAGGCTCTTGCCCCCCTGGCACAATTCTCAATCCTGCGTTTACCTGCGTACCCAGTTCGGCCGTGTGCACGAATGGTGAGTGCGGGTTAGTGGGGCCTGGCTAAGGAGCCTATACGAAGTTCCAACGGTTAACCCTTGATTTTATAGGTTAAGATAGGGATTTTTGTGATAAGACTTGGGCCCAGAGAGGAAGAAAAGGCATCAGGAAGGCCCAGCTCTACTGCCCATTTGACTTCCAGAGAGGCCCAAGGGGGAGGTGAGTAAGGATCTTGCCCCTCCCTTCCCATCCAAAGACCTGGGCCCAGAGAGGAAGAAAAGGCATCAGGAAGGCCCAGCTCTACTGCCCATTTGCCTTCCAGAGAGGCCCAAGGGGGAGGTGAGTAAAGATCTTGCCCCTCCCTCCCCATCCAAAGACCTGGGGCCAGAGAGAAAGACACCTCCGTAGACCCCCGACCACCCCCAGGAGATACCATCCACAACCACCATCACAGCGAGGCCCGAGCCGGCGCCTTTGACCAACTCCATGCGGCCGAAGGGAGGCGAGAGCTGCTGCATGCATGCAAAGGATAAGTAATCGAACTGAAATAATATAGTTGACTAAACATAGATGGCTCATAGTGACTGTACAAGAAACTGACTTACATAGAGACTATCGTGGACTTTTTCTTTCTTTCTTTCTTTCCCTTTCATTAATTAGTTCAACTTTTACTTTGATACTATGTGATAAACTGTGATATTGTGCATGATAATACTTTCTTTTAAAACTGTTTAAACTTTGATAACATGTGTGATGGGAAGAGACCGGCAAGGCATGCCACAAAGTTTGCCAAGAGAACCCTATGGACCAAAACAAAAGACAAAACAAGGGGATGCTCAGCACAGCAGATCTGAAAAGGGGGAGGGATATGAAAGGGGGAGAAATACAGTGTTGCAGGGAACAATACTGCATAGGGACATGGAATGTGAGGTCTATGAATCAAGGAAAACTGGAAGTGGTTAAAAACGAGATGGAAAGAATAAGCATTGACATCCTGGGCATCAGTGAGTTAAAATGGACAGGGATGGGTGAATTCAGCTCTGGAAACCATCATATCTACTACTGTGGGCAAGAAAACCTCAGAAAAAATGGAGTAGCCATAATTGTCAACAAAAGAGTGAGGATAGCAGTAATGGGATACAATATCAAAAATGATAGATTGATGTCAGTCAGAATCCAAGGCAAACCTTTCAATATCACTGTAATCCAAATCTATGCACCAACCACTAGTGCAGATGAAGCCACAATCGACCAGTTCTATGAGGACCTACAACACCTCATAGAACAGACACCAAGAAATGATGTCCACATTATCTTAGGAGATTGGAATGCCAAAGTAGGAAATCAAAAAGTAAATGGAATAACAGGCAAGTTTTGGTCTTGGAACACAGAATGAAGCAGGGCAAAGATTGATAGAGTTCTGCCAAGAAAATGCACTAGTCATAGCAAACACCCTCTTCCAGCAACACAAGAGGCGACTTTACACATGGACATCACCAGATGGCCAGCATCGAAATCAGATTGATTACATACTCTGCAGTCAAAGATGGAGAACCTCCATTCAGTCAGCAAAAACAAGACCTGGAGCAGACTGTGGCTCAGATCACAACCTACTGATTGCAAAATTCAGGCTTAGACTAAAGAAAATGGGGAAAACAATTAGACCAGACAGATATGACCTACACAACATCCCTAAAGAATACACGGTGGAGGTCATGAACAGATTTAATGTCCTGTACCTGATAGACAGAGTACCAGAAGTATTATGGACAGAGACGCGGGACATCATGCAGGAGGCAGCAAGAGAAACCATACCAAAAGAAAAGAAGTGTAAGAAAGCAAAGTGGTTGTCTGATGAGGCTCTTAAAATAGCAGAGGAAAGAAATGCAAAAGTCCAAGGAGAAAGGAAAAAATACAACCACCTGAATACAGAATTTCAAAGAAAAGCAAGGAGAGATAAGGAAAAATACCTGAACGAACAGTGCAAAGAAATGGAGGAAAAAAACAAAAGAGGCAGGACTAGAGATCTTTTCAAAAAAATTGGGGAAATCAAGGGAACATTTAAAGCAAAAATGACCATGATAAGGGATAAAGATGGAAAGGAGTTAGCTGAAGCAGAAGAGATCAAAAAAAGATGGCAAGTGTACACAGAGGAAGTTTACAAAAAGGACCTCAACACTCCTGATAATAATAATAATAATAATGAGAAATTTGAACTTGAACCAGACATTCTGGAGAGTGAAGTCAGAAAGGCCCTAAAAGCACTGCAAACAATAAAGCTAGTGGAAATGATGGTATCCCAGTTGAATTTTTCAAAGCCCTAAAAGATGATGGAATCAAACTACTGCATTCAATATGCCAACAAATTTGGAAAACAAAACAGTGGCCACAGGATTGGAAAAGATCAGTGTACATTCCAATCGCAAAAAAAAGGCAATGCCAAAGAATGCCCAAATTACCGAACAACTGCGCTCATCCCACATGCCAGCAAGGTGATGCTCAAGATAATACAGGATAGACTTCAACAACATGTGGAGAGAGAACTACCAGAGGTGCAGGCCGGTTTCAGAAGAGGCAGGGGGACTAGAGACCACATTGCCAACATATGTTGGATCATGGAGAAAACAAAAGAATACCAGAAACAAGTCTACTTTTGTTTTATTGACTATACCAAGGCTTTTGACTGTGCGGACCACAACAAGATGTGGCAAGTAATTAAAGAGATGGGAATACCAAAACACCTCATATGCCTCCTGAGAAATCTGTACACGAACCAAGAAGCAACAGTTAGGACAGAACACGGAATGACAGAGTGGTTTGGAATAGGAAAAGGAATAAGACAAGGCTGCATTTTATCACCCTGCTTATTCAATCTATACACAAAGCACATAATGCGCAATGCAGGGATGGAGGAATCACAATATGGGATCAAAATTGCTGGGAGAAACATCAACAATTTGAGATATGCAGATGATACCACCCCAATGGCAGAAAGTGAGGAAGACCTAAAGAACCTCTTGATTGGATTGAAGGAGGAAATTGCAAAAGCTGGCTTGAGACTTAATATCAGGAAAACCAAGATAATGGCAACAGGTCTGATCAGTCCCTGGAAAATAGATGGGGAAGAAGTAGAAGCAGTGACAGATTTTACTTTCCTGGGATCTAAGATCACTGCAGATGACGACTGTAGCCATGAAATAAAAAGACGACTGATTATGGGGAGACAAGCTATTAGAAACCTGGGGAATATAGTGAAAAGCAGAGACATCACCTTGAAAACAAAAATTCGCATAGTCAAAGCAATGGTATTCCCAGTGGTAATGTATGGGTGTGAGAGCTGGATCATTAGGAAGGCTGAGCGCAGAAGAATAGATGCCTTTGAGATGTGGTGTTGGAGGAGAGTCCTGAGAGTCCCTTGGACAGCAAAGAGAACAAATAGGTCAATACTGGAAGAAATCAATCCTGACTGTTCATTGGAGGGACAAATAGTGAAGATAAAGCTAAAGTACTTTGGACATCAAATGAGGAGGGAGGACTCACTTGAGAAGGCCTTGATGCTGGGAAAGGTGGAGGGCAAGAGAAGAAGGGGGCGTCCAAAGTTGAGATGGATAGATGGTATTGTTTACACAATGGGCACAGAGCTTGGCGGGCTGAGGAGAATGGTGGAGGATAGAGATGCCTGGAGGAAAATGGTCCATGGGGTCGCAAAAGGTCGGAATCGACTGTGCGACTGAACAACAATATAAAGCCCTTAACAGTTTAGAACCTCAATGGTTACTGGAGCACCTCTCTCTGAGCAATCTTGCCCAGACACATCTTTCCCAGACTGATGGTCTGAGAGTGCCCACCCCAAGGGAAGTTTGGAAGGCTACTACTAGAGTGAAATTGTATTCAGTTGTGCGTCAGATGCTGTGGAATTGTTCACCGACCCACATTTGCTGGGCCTGTACAAGCCCTCCATAAGATTGTGAAAACAGTTATTTAAAGAGGCATTTTATAATATTCTGCCCCTTAATTAATTAATTAATTAATTTGCTTTTCATGGGTATGGTTTCTCTTTCCTTTTTTGTGGTCGCCACTTATCAGTTTTTATTGTAATATAGATCTTAGATTGTGTTCCTATGTAATTCTTAATTATGAGGGACTGCGGTGGCTCAGTGGTTAAGAAGCTTGCCTTGTTAGCTGGAATGTCAGCAGTTCGAGTTCCAAGTACTGCATGATGGTTTGAGTGCCCATCTCTGTCCCAGCTCCTGCCAACCAGGCAGTTCGAAAGCAAGAAATTGCAAGTAGATAAATAGGGACCAATTCGGTGGGGAAAGATCTTGGGGACATGAAAGGAGCCTCATGCGGGCATCCCCTGAGCAAAGCAAAAGCAAAACATTCACACTTATATAATGCCTCATCGCGCTTTAGTGCACTCTCTGGGCAATTCACAAGTTAATTAGCATTTTGCACCTAACATGCTGGGTACTCATTTTACCGACCTCAAAAGGATGGAAGGCTGAGTCAACCTTGATCCGTGCCACCAGTTCCTCCAGCAAAAATCCTTTCAACCTAAAAAGCACCTTTGTGTGCTTCTGACACGATAATTTTTTTGATGATGAGTTATTAACATTGCTGTTATGAAGCAATGCTTATAGTGACAGGTTGCCTCAAACATATACCAGTTGAGAAAATATATCCTCTTGTTGGTATTGCTGCACTTAAGATAAAGAGAGAAGTAACAGCAGATACCAAGAGAACTATGCAAGAGAATGACCCACAACACCCTCTGAGCGGATATGAGCCTCAAGTCCACTGGCTCATATTCAGGAAGAACTTTATGGCGAGAACAAACATTCTCGAGGGTATGCAAGAGCAAAATCAAATTAGAAGATGTAAGAAGGAACTCACTGGACAAAGAATAGAATTAAAAAAGGATATGGCCGAGGACCTCAACTCCCCCTATGTCACTTGGGAGGACGCTGAACAGGCTGAAGTCTGGGGTCCCTAAATGTAAGATCAACATGCTCAAGCGGGGGCTGTTGGCAAACAACAACAAACTGTGTAAATGCAGATACAGCATCTGGCTCATTTACTGGTCTGCTGATTACTACCAGAAACGTACCGATTAAAAAATTTAATTTTGGCCAATGACAAAGCCAAGAAAGTGGCTTCATTTTGGCAGTCCAAAGTTTGATCTGGACACGAAAGAAGAATAAAAAAGCCTGATTGCAAAATCGATTTTACATATCTTGATGTATAAGGTTGTTCATGGAGAACAAAATTTAGCTTTTAGCCAAAGGGAAACATTGAATTATTTTGTGTCTCGTATGAGAACAACACAGGTTTTCCTTAAGAGTCTTAAGCCATGATGTCTGCTTAAATTTAAATGTATTATTTACATGGTTTGGCAAGTATGTGGTGGGAGAGAGAAGCACAGGATGTTGCTAAGAATTGTTCTGACTTGCTGGAAGAGAAACTAAGGGATGAGGTTTGTGAGCAATCTGGTGCAGAATGACCAAGAACAGTGTGAAGTGAAAGAGAGCAGTCTGAGAGAGAAAGAGTGAGAGATTAGGGGAAGATAATAGAGACAGTGGAACTGCGGTGGCTCAGTGTTTAAGATGCAGAACTTGATGACTGGAAGGTCAGCAGGTCAGCAGTTCGAGACCTGAGTTCTGCATGTCAGAGTGAGGTCCCATCTCTGTCCCAGCTCCTGCCAAACTAGTAGTTCAAAAGCAAAAATTGCAAGTAGATAAATAGGAACCACTTCAGTGGGAAGGTAAGCAGCATTCAATGTACTCCAATGTCTAGTCATGCCTGCCACATGTCCACGGAAATGTCTGCACAACTTTATGGAAGTAGGATTGCACACCAAAAACTATAGCTATAACTATGGAGAATTCAGATTTGTAATTACTTAAGAGCTCACCTCAAGAACTGCACATTTGCATTTTAGAACTTCAAACATGGACTGACATTATCAAACTGCAAAAACCGAATATTATCATTTCTGTTTAAGAAAAAATTGGTAGCAACTTCAGCTTTCACATGTTAATTTATGCACATTAAAAGCCCTTAATTAAGCTTCTTTTTCTGCTACAATTGTAATTTTTAATTTTTTTTTAGCTCACCTCCCTGCTGGCTGAGACTCTGCATCTCTCTTTCCCTGCGATCTAATTCAGCTGCTTTTCTTTCCAATTCTTCCTGGCGCTTAAGAAGTTCAGCTTGGGCCAAAGCATGTTCCTGGGGAAAAGAAATTGACAGATAAATCAAAAAGGAATTCAACTCCACATGTTGAGATTCAGTTACAAATAATATTAAATGTACCTTTGCAATTTGAGTATAAGCAGGTGGTTCCTCAGTTGGTTTCATTATAGCTGGCTGTGTACTGGGAACATTGGGGATTTTTGCAGTGCCTGGTGGTGGCTATGAAAGGGAGAGAAAAAGAAAATCATTCTAGAGAAGTTCTTGGAGACGTCTGAGATAATTACTAACTACGGAAAAGTGCAAGATGTACAAAACACATCCTTACGATTATCTGGACATAATTGTTTAATATAAAATGAACAAAGTGCAGAAGTAGAGCAGTTTACCCACTGCAAACAATGAGATTGACTACACCAACATCTAACTTTCTGTTTGCTCCACTTCAGGATAGGGTGGTTCACTCTTAAAGACAGCAATTAGACAACATCTTTGTTGAGTATTCTAGAGCAACCCCAGCATGCAGTGACCAGAGACAGGAAAGAAAAGCCTGACCTAAAGGAAGTTGTTTTGCATTGTTTGCCTATAATTACAATTAGAAGGGTTCTTTCCTGCCTCAGAGATCACCTGACCCTATTTGCATGTGTTAAGGCCTTTGTTTTGCTCTGGCCTTCTCTCTCTTGCTTTCTGCTTTGGAAGACCAAAGATGCTCTTTTGAGCAGCCCCATCTTCCAGGCCACGTGGCTGGAAGAAATACTTTACTTCTTTCTAAACCAACTTCATCACGACTCCTGAACACATATATCTTCTGACCTCATTTTGTGAGTAAATAATATTTTTCTTTCTCTCAAGTATCTATTCCAAGTGAGTTTATTAGCTGGGCTAAAAAGGAGTGAACTGCTCCACTTTGTTGTGCAGCTGCTACAAATAACATAACAATATTTAGTGGAGTGAACCAGCCTGCATACAGAGTGGTCTTGCCTGCATCTTTTTGGCCCTTGTCTGGGGGTTCTCCCCCCCTTTTTTTTTGTTGGTGTGGACAGGAGCACTCTGTTTTGATTCATTTCCAGTGCACATGATTGCTAGAAATGAATCAAAGTAAACCTTCCTTTTAAAATTCACCAATCTCATGAAGAGAGGCATTTCATGATACAGTACTGGCAAATTAAACACATACTCCACTCTGTGGAAGAGCGAAGGAAGTAAACAAAAAAGTATTTTAAAAGTGTATATTAGATCAGCTTCCTCTTGCTTCTCCTCCACCTCCTGCCATGGCTGTCCTTGCTCCTTCCTCTCACCAAGCTCCAGGTTTCCATGCCCAACATGAACCACTACCAAAGCCCAAGAAACAGCAGATGAGCAAGTACAAGGACATGGAAGGCTCATTTGATCCAACCCCCAAACTGAGCTCTACAAAGGATCTGGGCAGCTCTGGAGAGGGAGAAGGCAAAGAAGCACCTCCCAGCACAGACTAAGATGCATCCACTATCTTCAAGGCAACTACTGGGCAACGGCAGTAGCTGAAGGTGCTATTGGTACAGGAGGCAAAGACAGTGACACTCAAGCTAACCTTTGTTAGCACTGCATAGAAGGTGGCAATGGTAACCCCCTGCTGAATTTTCCTTACCATGAAAAGCAGATGATGAGAAAGCCCGAAATGAAACAAGAGATAGTGCTGGAAGATTAGGTTCTCAGGTTGGAAATCAGTTACTGGGGAAGAGCAAAGGACATGTACAAATAACTGTAGCTAATGATGCAACAAGAGTAAAGCCAAAAGGATGTCTAGTGACTGACATGCAGAGGAGTGAAAGGAAAGTCCAATGCAGCAGAACACATACAATTGGGACATTGAAAGTAGGAAGTATGAATCAAGGTAAACTGGAAACCATAAAGCAAGAAATGAAATGTATAAGCATTGCAGTGCTTGGTGACAGTGAACCAAAGTGGATCAGAATGGGATATTTTTCCGGTCAGAAAACTACAGAAGCAGCAAACAATCAAGAGAACAATAGCCCTAAGCAAAGCGAACTCCTTATTATTTCCTGAGTGGGAAGACTGTCAGAATCAATCACTTCCAACAATGAAGTCTAATATCAAGTGTGGCATAATGTTTCAAGCACTGAGCATACAAATTTAATACTCAAAAACAGACCAACACAAACATTTGGATTGAAGACATATAAGGTTTCAGAGCCCATTCAGCAGTCTTTACTTAAAATAGCTCAGCACAGACTCAAATAACAATTGAGACATTTGCCTGCATTAATTACATAAGAACATAAGAACAGCCTTGCTGGAACAGGCCACAGCCCATCCAGTCCAGCATTCTGTCTCACACAGTGGCTCACCATTTCCTTCAGGGTATTCCCAAGCAGATGCCTTCACCTGCTTAGGATTCCCTGGAAATGATATTGAGAGATATCCTGCCTATCTCTCCAACCCGGAGGTTGTCCTTAAGTATCCATAATTAAAGCCATTGATCCCCTTGTCCTCCATGAACTTGTCTAATCCTTTCTTAAAGCTGTCAAGACTGACAGCTGTCACCACTTCTTCTGGCAGGGAGTTCCATAGGCCAGTAATCCTCTGGGTGAAAAAGTACTTTCTCTTATTTGTTTGAGAACTAGTACCCAAAAGTTTCATGGAGTGTCCCCTAGTTCTAGTGTTATGCGATAGGGAAAACAGTTTTTCCTTATCTACTTTGTCCACACCGTGCATGATTTTATAAACTTCAATCAGGTCACCTCTTAGACGTCGTCGTTCAAGAGTGAAGAGGCCCAACCGTTGCAGCCTCAGATGGTAAGGAAGGTGTTCCAGTCCCCTAATCATTCTGGTTGCCCTCCTCTGCACTTTTTCCAGCTCCATAATATCCTTCTGGAGGTATGGCGACCAGAACTGTACACAGTATTCCAGATGGGGCCTCACCATAGATTTATAAAGAGGCAAAATGACACTTGCTGACTTATTTTCTATACCCTTCCTAATGATCCCTAGCATTGAGTTTGCTTTTTTCACTGCTGAGGCACACTGGGTTGACACCTTCATTGAATTGTCCACCAGGACACCAAGGTCTCTTTCCTGGTTTGTCTCAGAGAGTTCAGACCCCATCAGTTTATAAATGTAATTGGGGTTCTTTGCCCCAACATGCATCACTCTGCACTTACTAATGTTGAAACTCATTTGCCACTGTTTTGCCCACTCCCCCAGTGTCGAGAGATCCCTCTGGAGCTCCTCACAATCTCTCACAGTTTTCACTACCCTGTATAATTTAGTGTCGTCAGCAAATTTGGCTACCTTGCTTTTTACTCCTACCTCTAGATCATTTATGAAGAGGTTGAAAAGCAGGGGTCCCAGTACTGAACCTTGGGGAACCCCACTCTTTACTTCCTTCCACTTGGAGAAGTGTCCATTTAGTGCTACCCTCTGTTTCCTGTCCCTTAGCCAGTTGCTGATCCAGGACAAGACCTGTCCCTTTATTCCATGACTGGTAAGTTTATTCAAGAGCCTTTGGTGTGGGACCTTGTCAAAAGCCTTCTGAAAGTCCAGATAAACAATGTCAACTGGATCCCCCTTATCCACATGCTTGTTGACACTCTCAAAAAATTCCAACAGATTAGTGAGGCATGATTTGCCCTTGCAAAAGCCATGTTGGCTCTCCTTTAGCAGCGCCTTCTCTTCTATGTGCCTATTAATTCTATCTTTTAGGATGGTTTCCATCACTTTACCTGGGACACATGTCAAACTGACAGGTCGGTAATTTCCTGGATCACCCCTGGATCCTTTTTTGAAAATTGGTGTTACATTCGCTACCTTCCAGTCATCAGGCACAAAGCCTGATTTGAGGGAAAGATTATATATTTTGGCTAGGAGATCAGCAATTTCATCTTTAAGTTCCCTGAGAACTCGTGGATGGATGCCATCTGGTCCTGGTGATTTGTTAGTGTTTAGTTTAACAAGACATGCAAGGACCTCCTCCCTGGTTATTTCTATCTGGCTTAATTCTTCGCTTTCCCTCCCTACGAAGATAGGCTCTGTTTTGGGCATGTGGCCTCTGTCTTCTTCAGTGAATACTGAAGCAAAGAATTCATTGAGTCTCTCTGCAATCTCTGTTTCCTCTTTAATAACCCCTTGCCTTCCATTGTCATCTAATGGTCCAATGGCCTTCCTAGTTGGGTTCTTACTTCTAATGTACTTAAAGAAGTCTTTGTTATTTCTCTGAGTATTTTTAGCTATACGCTCCTCAAAGTCTTGCTTTGCTTTCCTGATTGTTGCCTTGCATTTGTTCTGCCAGAATTTATGTTTCTGCCTGCTGTCCTCATTCGGACAAGCCTTCCATCTTCTAAATGAGCTTTTCTTGCTCTTGATCACTTCCCGAACAGCTCCAGTAAGCCACATTGGAGTCCTCTTGGACCTGGCAGTGCCCTTTTTCCTTTTGGGTATGCATTCCAATTGGGCCTCTGTTATTGTTTTTGTAAACAGCCTCCATGCCTCTTGGAGTGTTTGGACTCTCTCAATTTTCCCTTTCAGCTTCTTTTTTACTAGTTTCCTCAACTTTGGGAAATTTCCTTTTTGAAAATTTAAGGTCTCTGTGTTAGATTTTATCAGTGACTTGCGGTCTATGATCAAGTTAAACATAATTGAGTTGTGGTCACTGTTCCCTATTGGATCAGTCACATTAACATCTTGCACCAGATCCTGAGTATTACTCAAGATCAAGTCAAGGATTCTTGTACCTCTAGTTGGGTCTTCAACCATCTGTCCCAGGGAACAATCATTTAGCATATCTAGGAACTTTATCTCTTTATCATGTGCTGAACAACAGTTCACCCAGTCTATGTGAGGGTAATTGAAGTCCCCCATTATAACCAGGCTTCCCTTCTTGGATGCCTCCTTTACAACATTCTCCAACTGCCTGTCTCCCTCAAGAGCTTGGGTCGGAGGCCGATAGTATATGCCTACTGTTAGACCATCCTTGTGGCCTGGTACTCTTACCCACAGAGCTTCTAATGGTGACTCCAAATCACCTAGATATTCCAATTCATACGATTTTATCACTTCTTTGACATACAAGGCTACACCACCTCCCGTTTGCCCCTTCCTATCCTTCCTGTACAGTTTGTAGCCTGGGATAACTGTATCCCATTGGTTATCATCCGTCCACCAGGTTTCAGTGATACCAATAATATCAATATTCTTATCTATTGCTAAGTATTCCAGCTCCCCTATTTTGTTCCAGAGGCTTCTGGCATTTGTATACAAGCATTTATATATGCTTTTCTGACACAGTCTTTTGTGTCCAGTTGCATTGTTAGACTGCCTCTTGCATCCTTCTGCTAGAATGCTAGTGACTAGCTCCTCGCTCTGCTCAGTAATTTTTGCATCCTCCTCACTACCCAAGTACACACTTTCCCGAACCGGATGCTGCCTAGCTCCTGTCGGCTTTCCCCCAGTTATCAGTTTAAAAGCTGCTCTGCAGCCTTTTTGATGTTGAGTGCCAGCAATCTGGTCCCATCATGGTTCAAATGCAACCCATCCCTCCTGAATTAGCATAGTGAAGACAATAATTCTCCTCTTAGCAAATTCTGTGAGCACATGCAAACATCCACATCTGAGGTTCAATTCAAGCTCAAACTATGGAAACAGGCTCCAGCTGCTAACACATAACTGTGAAAGGGGAGGGGGGAAGCAACATCTCTATCTCAAGAGCTTCATAAGAAGATACACACTGGCCCAGTTATTACTTAAGCTACAACAAAACTAAAGCCATATAACAGATTAAGAGGCAGAAGATAAATCGATTTTAAATTGATTGTCATTTTGAACTGATGAACTTACTGCCATGTCAAAGGGGGTGGGAAGAATAACAAAACACATCCACCAATTTTCAAAGTGCAATCTCTGTGAGTTAGAAGTTAGAACACAAAAAATAGTATTCTTAACATTCTCACTCTTGAACATCTCATGAATGCAATACAACAGCTCTATGCAAGTGTTTGAAACATGATCAAGATAGAAGCAGTGAGAAGATGTAGGAACAGACACAAGACCATCTCTTCCATATTAGTTGCTCTGGAGATGTGTGCATAACTTCTTCCAAAGCTGCCTTATCACTGAAGTGATGTTAAAAGTGGGACTTGCACATATACAGTACATCTCTCTTTAGAGGTTGGCGGAAATTGATTGCAAAGAACTAATGAAAGTTGTACATGTTCAATCTACATTAGTTGGTGAGCCATGAAGTGAGAATCATTGAGAAAGATCAACTCTAGTTAGTAGAGCAGTAGTGCTCTACTACTACTACTACTACTACTACTACTACTACTACTACTACTACTAGTAGTAGTAGTAGTAGTAGTAGTAGTAGTAGTAGTAGTAGTAGTAGTAGTTAGTTAGAGCAGTAGTGCTCTAGTATTCGTCTGAATATTCATCCACCTTTCCCTCTCCTCTCCTCTCCACTGGGCTAATTTACATTCTGGTTTATCTCTTTTACTCCACTCACTCAAATACTATATCTTTCTGGGATTCAATTACAGTAGACCCTCACATAACAACATTGTTTGGTTCCCCAAGTAGCATCGCTATAGGGGAAATGTCATTGTGCGGTTTTCAATGGCAGCTGCGCCATCTAGTGGCAAAAAACTGTAATTATCCGCACGTTAAAAAACATCATTAATCCGCACAACGACGGTTTTTCGTCACTGTGCGGATAGTCACGTGGCAAGTGACGTGTCGGTAAGCGGAAATGACACTATTCGAACGCGTCATTAATTGAGGGTCCACTGTATCTATGTTCAGATGCTTGTATAATAGCCACTTATTAGAGAATCACATTTTCTTGAGCAGAAACAAAACCACTCTTTTAAAAATATGAATGACTACAGCTCAGATAGGTTTAATTTATACCATTACCATGAACTCCAAGTCTCACAAAAGAATTTTTATATCTAAAAGGTTTGTTTAAGACAAAGATAAGGTTGCTTACTGTTCTGGAATCTGAGAAAGGATTGTACTCTTCTAATCCTGGAGGGATATTTCTTGTCACTTGTGTAACCGAAGGATCCTACATAGAGAGAATAAACAGTTAGACAAAGCATGTACAGTACTCACATACAGCATATGCACTGACTTTAGCTTCTCTATTGTGTCCCAGTTGTCTCAAATGCAAAAGGGAGCCCTGTGGAGTATTTGAATCTGAAAAGGTAGGGAACAGGAAATTTCCCATGAGTTTAAATTTAATGTTTCCAGTGTCCAATCCAAATTATGTCAGGATAAAGTCATGCTGATAGGATTTTGCACATTGAATTCTGTGGGATTTTATTTCAGGTAAATAATTCATTCATTCATTCATATTTATACCCCACCTATTTGGTGCAAGAACAATTCAGGGCGGCTTAAAATGTATAGGTAAAAGTTTCCCTTGCTCAAAAGCCAGTTGTATCTGACTCTAGGGTTCAGTGCTCATCTCTCGTTTCAAAGCTGAAGAGCCAGCACTGTGTGCTTCTGCAGACGTTTCCATGGTCATGTGGCAGGCATGACTAGACACTGGAGTGCATGGAATGCTGTTTACCTTCCCACCAAAGTGGTCCCTATTTATCTACTTGCAATGACTTGCTTTCAAACTGCTAGGTTGGCAGGAGCTGGGACAAAGACGGGAGCTCATTTCATCCTGCAGTACTCTGGAATCGAAGAACGAGAAAGCGGCTGGGGTGTAAATATACAACGTGGGAAGGAAACACACCCAAGAGCAACCAATACAATAATAATATAAATTCAACGGATATATACTGTTACGGCAAAGATAGTAGACTGTGTAATAACATGCAAAAATGTCTTTAATATATCACATGTAAAAATGAGTAAAATAATTACACAGAAACAAGAAGCAAGTTGCTAACGACCAAACTCACGACATACGAGTGAATGCCCACCCGTCTTCAAAGTCCTGCATACAACTAAGGTATAGTAACAACAAAATCCGATAACAACAAAGTCTGATAACACCAAAATCTCCCTATGAGCTATGTCCATATCCCAAGCAGCCCCTATGTGCAATGGTATAAAAGCTCGCTGTAGACTTCTAATCTATAAACAGTCTTAGAGTGATGGATGAGCTGCAGAACCACGTCCAGGTGTAAACGTCGGATGTTACTTTTTTATTCTCCCTTGAGGTTTAACGCCCCGACGTTTAATAGGGAGATTAAAAGGAAGCAGAAGAGTCTGGCCATGTTATCCTGGCCATGTTTAATCTCATAGGGAGATTTTGGTGTTATCAGACTTTGTTGTTATCGGACTTTGTTGTTACTATACCTTAGTTGTATGCAGGACTTTGAAGACGGGTGGGTGTTCACTCGTATGTCGTGAGTTTGGTCGTTAGCAACTTGCTTCTTGTTTCTGTGTAATTATTTTACTCATTTTTACATGTGATATATTAAAGACATTTTTGCATGTTATTACACAGTCTACTATCTTTGCCGTAACAGTATATATCAGTTGAATTCGTATTATTATTGTATTGGTTACTCTTGGGTGTGTTTCCTTCCTACGTTGTACTCTGGAATCGAACTGCTGACCTCCTGCCTTCCAGTCAGCGTCTTAGCCACTTGATGTATATAAATCAACTAAGTATTGCAGCCTAACCCTCATTTGTAATTGTTATCAGATCACCACATTCTGTAAGCTTATCTAAATTACCTACAAAAAATTCAATTACATCCTTTTGTTTGGGAGATGTCACAGAAGTTACAATCATCTGTTTAAGAGCATAATCTTCCAACAAACAAGTTCTGAAATGAATCTTTTTGTTTGAATAACTTTATGTCTAATTTGGAAAAGCAGGCCCAATTCCATTAATGTTTGCTCAGAAGTAAGTTTCAATGAGTTTTAAACATTTCCGTCTCCTTATACATGCTCATGCTACAGTTAAAGAAATTTCAAAAGGAGAATCCAGGTTGGTAAACTGGTACAGTAAGGGTGTTCAAGTGTACCATCTATGGCTCAGGCTGATACTTCAATCACACTACGGGACTCAGTGTGTCAGGATATTGATCAATACTGCTTTATGAACAGTTAATATAATTTGTTCTACATACACTTACATTTTAAAGTACTGAATTTTTTTCTGTCTGAACTGTTTCGATTTTATTCATTTTGACACCACTGCTTACATGGTCATTTCTTCTACCAATAAAGGGTGACATTACATGCATCTGATGAAGGTGACTCTATTCTGCAGAAGCCTGTGCCATAATAAATATAATAACCTTTAACATGCCACAGGATTCTATTATTTTTGTTACAGACTAATATGGCTATCCTTCTGGAAAATGAACCTTGGATTCATTGCAGGCTAGGGCTAATTTTTATTAATAACTAAGCTAACATTACTACTCTATTTGGGAGAAATATACTATTACACATTTTATTTTTTAAATTCCCACAACACAGAAGCGTCTAGTAGCCTGTTAATAAAGATGTCAGTAACAAATACTGTACAAAAATAGTTACCATCCAACTACACAACACATCCCTTTAAATCTGACTTTATTTGCCTTAGAAACAGAAATGTATTTATGTTGTCATTCTCCCTATTCAGCATGTCACCTCATTTCACCCTGATCATTTTATAAATCTAGATTAACATGACTTGTGAGATAACCCATGTGTGACATAGATGATTTATGAGGAATATTGCTTCTCCTGAGTACATAAATGAAAGCTCAGTTTTCAACTGAACACGGTTACTAATAAATCGAAATACTGTATCAAATATACATCCAATAAAGGTCTAGAAACAACAAATAAGCATATTGTATCCTACAAAATATACCAGGCACCTGCCTGTCAAGAGACATCACTATTTTGTACCAAATATAAAATCTCTGAAATGTGATACAATCATGTAACATGGAGCATAAATCTGTCAAATTCCTGGAAAGTAGAACTAAATTAGAGATGTTAGGATTCAGCAACTATGGAGAGATAAGCAGAGGAAATACATAGTATACTGTACCAGAAAGAATAGAACAAGCAAAGTTTCGCTGCCACATCCTAAAATCTCTTCGTAGGCAAAGATGTGGAGCGATTTAAACTCCACTGAGTTCAATTTTCTCCACTGCTTCCAAGCTTTAGGCCACAGACCAAAAACAAGCCATGTGCTTCCTTTTTCTTCTTCTTCTGTCATATCCAAATCTGAATATTGGCAATCATCATGGTGATCAGCCATGAAGATTGTCCTGAGAATATAATGCAGCGGCATTTCATCTGCCTTCCACATCACAGCATGACCCCCGTACCACTGATCCAGTTCTGTGAGTCACTTTCTGGTCCTGAGCCCTTTTTGGCACACAAAGTCCTCTTCAGCCCCAGGCCAGTATTGATTAAGCTGATGCCCTCCATCATAAGAACATAAGAACAGCCTTGCTGGAACAGGCCACAGCCCATCCAGTCCAGCATTGTCTCACACAGTGGCTCACCATTTCCTTCAGGGTATTCCCAAGCAGATGCCTTCACCTGCTTAGGATTCCCTGGAAATGATATTGAGAGATATCCTGCCTATCTCTCCAACCCCGAGGTTGTCCTTAAGTATCCATAATTATAGCCATTGATACCCTTGTCCTCCATGAACTTGTCTAATCCTTTCTTAAAGCTGTCAAGACTGACAGCTGTCACCACTTCTTCTGGCAGGGAGTTCCATAGACCAGTAATCCTCTGGGTGAAAAAGTACTTTCTCTTATTTGTTTGAGAACTAGTACCCAAAAGTTTCATGGAGTGTCCCCTAGTTCTAGTGTTATGCGATAGGGAAAACAGTTTTTCCTTATCTACTTTGTCCACATCATGTATGATTTTATAAACTTCAATCAGGTCACCTCTTAGACGTCGTCGTTCAAGAGTGAAGAGGCCCAACCGTTGCAGCCTCAGATGGTAAGGAAGGTGTTCCAGTCCCCTAATCATTCTGGTTGCCCTCCTCTGCACTTTTTCCAGCTCCATAATATCCTTCTGGAGGTATGGCGACCAGAACTGTACACAGTATTCCAGATGGGGCCTCACCATAGATTGATAAAGAGGCAAAATGACACTTGCTGACTTATTTTCTATACCCTTCCTAATGATCCCTAGCATTGAGTTTGCTTTTTTCACTGCTGAGGCACACTGGGTTGACACCTTCATTGAGTTGTCCACCAGGACACCAAGGTCCCTTTCCTGGTTTGTTGCAGAGAGTTCAGACCCCATCAGTTTATAAGTGTAATTGGGGTTCTTTGCCCCAACATGCATCACTCTGCACTTACTAATGTTGAAACTCATTTGCCACTGTTTTGCCCACTCCCCCAGTGTCGAGAGATCCCTCTGGAGCTCCTCACAATCTCTCACAGTTTTCACTACCCTGTATAATTTAGTGTCGTCAGCAAATTTGGCTACCTTGCTTTTTACTCCTACTTCTAGATCATTTATGAAGAGGTTGAAAAGCAGGGGTCCCAGTACTGAACCTTGGGGGACCCCACTCTTTACTTCCCTCCACTTGGAGAAGTGTCCATTTAGTGCTACCCTCTGTTTCCTGTCCCTTAGCCAGTTGCTGATCCAGGACAAGACCTGTCCCTTTATTCCATGACTGGTAAGTTTATTCAAGAGCCTTTGGTGTGGGACCTTGTCAAAAGCCTTCTGAAAGTCCAGATAAACAATGTCAACTGGATCCCCCTTATCCACATGCTTGTTGACACTCTCAAAAAATTCCAACAGATTAGTGAGGCATGATTTGCCCTTGCAAAAGCCATGTTGGCTCTCCTTTAGCAGCGCCTTCTCTTCTATGTGCCTATTAATTCTATCTTTTAGGATGGTTTCCATCACTTTACCTGGGACACATGTCAAACTGACAGGTCGGTAATTTCCTGGATCACCCCTGGATCCTTTTTTGAAAATTGGTGTTACATTCGCTACCTTCCAGTCATCAGGCACAAAGCCTGATTTGAGGGAAAGATTATATATTTTGGCTAGGATATCAGCAATTTCATCTTTAAGTTCCCTGAGAACTCGTGGATGGATGCCATCTGGTCCTGGTGATTTGTTAGTGTTTAGTTTAACAAGACATGCAAGGACCTCCTCCCTGGTTATTTCTATCTGGCTTAATTCTTCGCTTTCCCTCCCTACGAAGATAGGCTCTGTTTTGGGCATGTGGCCTCTGTCTTCTTCAGTGAATACTGAAGCAAAGAATTCATTGAGTCTCTCTGCAATCTCTGTTTCCTCTTTAATAACCCCTTGCCTTCCATTGTCATCTAATGGTCCAATGGCCTTCCTAGTTGGGTTCTTACTTCTAATGTACTTAAAGAAGTCTTTGTTATTTCTCTGAGTATTTTTAGCTATACGCTCCTCAAAGTCTTGCTTTGCTTTCCTGATTGTTGCCTTGCATTTGTTCTGCCAGAATTTATGTTTCTGCCTGCTGTCCTCATTCGGACAAGCCTTCCATCTTCTAAATGAGCTTTTCTTGCTCTTGATCACTTCCCGAACAGCTCCTGTAAGCCACATTGGAGTCCTCTTGGACCTGGCAGTGCCCTTTTTCCTTTTGGGTATGCATTCCAATTGGGCCTCTGTTATTGTTTTTGTAAACAGCCTCCATGCCTCTTGGAGTGTTTGGACTCTCTCAATTTTCCCTTTCAGCTTCTTTTTTCTAGTTTCCTCATCTTTGGGAAATTTCCTTTTTGAAAATTTAAGGTCTCTGTGTTAGATTTTATCAGTGACTTGCGGTCTATGATCAAGTTAAACATAATTGAGTTGTGGTCACTGTTCCCTATTGGATCAGTCACATTAACATCTTGCACCAGATCCTGAGTATTACTCAGGATCAAGTCAAGGATTCTTGTACCTCTAGTTGGGTCTTCAACCATCTGTCCCAGGGAACAATCATTTAGCATATCTAGGAACTTTATCTCTTTATCATGTGCTGAACAACAGTTCACCCAGTCTATGTGAGGGTAATTGAAGTCCCCCATTATAACCAGGCTTCCCTTCTTGGATGCCTCCTTTACAACATTCTCCAACTGCCAGTCTCCCTCAAGAGTTTGGGTCGGAGGCCGATAGTATATGCCTACTGTTAGACCATCCTTGTGGCCTGGTAGATTCAAGTTGGATTTAATCCACTTGGGGAACATCACCGTTCCCTGTGGACTTTGGCACCTAAGGCCATTAGTCCTTAAGGGTGGTCATGTTAGTTATCCACCGCCTGACACTCGTCACTGATAGTATGGTCTACTCTACTACCATAGCGGGATAACATGGCCAGACTCTTCTGCTTCCTTTTAATCTTCCAAATCCAACCGGCTTGTAGTTCTATGCCACTCATCATGCTCAGCAGTACACATGGGCAGCTCCTTTAGTTTCGGGCACTGAGGAAGAGAAGCAGGGCTAACTTCAACTCCCCATCCCCCTTTTTTTATTTCTGCAGCATAAATAGCAACTCCCTCTCTTTTGTGAATGATTGTGGTTTTTTTAGAATTCAGCTAGAATTGGTTGGGAAAGTTTGGTCTGCTTTGCACCATGAGACGAAGGTGTTATGTTTCTTTTAACTGTTTGCTTTGTGATATCTTTCTTAAAAACTCCTACATTAAGCGGCTCAGTTAAGACAGACTTTCATGTTTCTAATATTGTTGTTTGAAAAAGCAGGGAAATATCCCAAAGATGGAAAACCATTGATTTAAAGCAGAATGTTGGGATTGCAGCAATAACCACAGAAATAAGGAAATCAAAACCACTGATCAACTCTCCTCCATCCTCACTCAAAACATGGGCACACACCCCTGTACTTTGCTTCAAAGTAAGTAAATACAAGAAGCAAGCACCACTATTTGATTCCCTAAACAGACTAAGGGTGGGGAAATGGCTTATCTAAAAATTAACCAATTAAACACAACACCACTTACTTTACCCAGGAAAGAACTGAATTGGGTTAGAAAGATGATGTATTGCTAGAAAGACAAGCAAATAGGTCCTATAACAAATCAAATCTGATCTCTGTCTAAAAGAAAAAATGACTAAGGCAGGGGTGCCCACACTACGACCCATGGGCCGGATTTGGGCCCCAATGCCAATTCATCCAGTCCACAACACCCTCACCACTCCCAGAAGCGGAAGTAAAATATGCATGCATGGGCATGTTGCACAGAACGCTGCCATAAATGACCCACGGCTGTCATAAACGTGTTTACGACAGCCACAAGTCATTTAAGGCAGTGTTCTGTACATGCATGAGCGCATAATGCACATGCGCATTTTACTTCCACTTCTGGTGACCGGCCCGTGGTCCGAAAAGTTTGGGCACCTCTGGACTAAGGCTATAATACTTCAGAGACATGTGATAAAACAAGACTAGAAAACTAGAAAATACAATGACACCGGGATCAGTAGCAGCAGAAAAAGAAGGAGATCGATTATGTGCAACATTCACTGAATAAAAGGTGAGTTCGCAAAACTCGAGTCTGGCTGTTAATCAGAAGGTCACTAATTCATAGAGTCATCATAAATTGGAAGTGACCTGATGACACAAAGCAATAATAGAAAGATAATGCAGTCACTATCCAACATTAGAATAAAACTGAAAAAGAATACTAAAAATATCATAGTGCCAAACTATTTAAACAACATTCTGGATTAATTTAAAGTCCGCCTAAAAAGAATAATTTCAAGGATTCACTTGAGAAAGCTTTGATGCTGGGAAAGGTAGAGGGCAAAAGAAGAAGGGGGCGGCCAAAGATGAGATGGATAGATGGTATTGTAGACACAATGGGCACAGAGCTGGGTGGGCTGAGGAGGATGGTGGAGGATGGAGGTGCCTGGAGGACAATGGTCCATAGGGTCGCAAAGGGTCGGAATCGACTGTGCGACTGAACAACAACAACAACAACAACAAACCTGTGAACCAGAAGAGCTGGGGATTGAAAACAAAGATACTATTTAAGAAAAAATGTAATAAACCAATTCTTTCAACAAAAAGGAAAATCTACGTGGATGATGGAAAAAATATTTACATTTTTAAAAAGGCAAAAAGCAAAAGTAAAAGGTGAGATAATCCTGAATGCAGTTTGTCAGCAACTGACACATAGTGACAAAGAGAAGTACAGTACTGTACTGTACTACTACTATCAATGTAAAGAAACAGAGAACAAAAGGGGAAATACAAGAAATCAAAGGGAAACTTAAACCTACATTAGGCATGCTGGATGACCAACAAGGAGGGACATTTTCTGTCCAAGAAAAAATAAAGTGACAGTGGCAACACTATACTAAAGAACTATGCATAAGAGATAAAAGGATGACAGACTCTTTTGAAAAATAATCCCAGGAGGAAGAACCAGCGGTTCTAGAAAGTGAAGTGAAAGCTATTATGAAAGCACTGGGAAGAAACACATCACCAGGGCAGAATGGGATACTGAACTATTTCAAGCCTCAGGAAATATATCTGTCATAATCCTAACAAGAAGGACCGAACAAATACGGGAAAACGAAACAATGGCCCACAGACTGGCAACATCCAACATACATTCCAGTCCCCAAAAGAGGAGACACCAAAAAGTGCAGTAACTATAGGACCATTGCTTTAATTTTCCATGGAAGTAGTGATTTATTTATTTATTTATTTATTTATTTGTTTGTTTGTTTGTTTCAATTTCTGTACCGCCAGCTTGGCCATGGCCAACTCAGGGCGGTTTACAATCATAAATAAAAACATAGTTAAAACTGATTAAAACTACCCACCCACTAAAAAGGGTGCAGGGACCGAGGGGGCCAGAGTCCCACTACACCATCTCAAAGTGTTGTAATAAAGGCTTTTTATCTCAAATGGAATGAGAAATACATGTTCAAAATAGATTCCAAAAAGAAACAATCACCCAAAATCACATCCCAAATATCCACTGATATCCACCAAAGAATATCAGATCAGTTTATCTTTACCTATAAGAAGGGGGTTGGGCTGTGCGTGTCCGGCATGCATGGCCACACCCGGCCAACCATCCTGTACCGAGCCAGCCACACTTACCTTTCGACCCTGCGAGCATCGCCGCAAGGGTCCGACAGCTGAGTGGGGCAACCGCCCCACAAACCAGAACAAAAAAACTACACCTCCCAGCGTCCTCCACGCCGCGCCACTCCTCAGCCAATCACGCTGAAGGATGCTAGCACAGAGGAGGCGGTGCAAGCGGTGCACACTTTTTTTAAAAAATAGCCGACGCGTCCGGAAGACAAAGGCCAAGAACAGCGCTCCATTCTCAGCCTTCGACTCCTGGAGGGAAGCCATCACCTTCCACGGAGGGCAGAGCCCGAAAGCTTTGGCCCCCGCAATCCATGGAAGGCGATGGCTTCCCTCCAGGAGATAGAGGCCAATAATGGAGCACCGTTCTCAGCCTTTGTCTCCCAGAGGGAATCCATCCCCATGGCCCTGGTGATGAAGGCTGGCGCCGGCCTCACCATGGCTTCAGGAGGGAGGAGGGGGAGCCCAGCTTTGGCTGGATAGTGGAGAGAGCCCATCGTCTTCCCATTTCCCCGCCGCCCCATAGACCGGCACCGGCCTCACCGTGGCTTCGGGGGAGGGAGCCCCTCCTCTCCCCGCACGGCTTTCTTTCCCTCTGAGTATGTATTGTGTTTCTCTTCCTCTGTGTATGTGTGTGTGTGTCCACACGCGCCCGCGTGCACATGCCACTCAAAAACAACCACCACCACCACAAAATATACCTGCCCAGCGAGGCCGGGCAAAAAAATGTTAGTAGACTATAGTATAGCCTTTAACTAAATGGATCTTGAGAAACTGATTTTTTTAAAGGGGGGGGGGGTTGTATCCACAATTGATTGTCCTGAAGGTGTAACCTACATTGTAGACAAGAAGCTACCAGGACTGAATATGGAGAGACAAAATGGTTTCCTATAGCTAAAGGATGGCAAGGGTGCATTTTATTCCCTTATCTGCTCAATCTGTGCACAGAAACTGGTGGAAGAATCATAACTTAAGTTACGCAGATGACAACACATTACTAACAGAAAGTTGCAATAAACTAACTTACTTTTAGTGAAAGTGAAAGTACCAAAGCAGAACTACAGCTGAATATTAAGAAAACACAAGGCATGATGACAGAAGAACTGCACAACTTTAATGTTGGACAGTGAAGAGACTGAAATAGCAAAAGATTTTGTATGACTTGATTCAATCATCAGTTCAAATGGAGATTACAGCCAAAAAAATCAGAAGATTATTTAGAATCAGAGGAAATTCAAATATAAAAAGAAGTGTTTTAGGGTGTCCATGAGATACACAGAAAATGCCTCCTAGAAGATTGTTGTATTTTTGAACCACATTCTGGTAAGGGGAACCTTGTGTTGCCACCTGATATCTTTCTCACACTAAGTCAAATGAAAGCAACTGCAGAATAAACTCACCAAAAGATGCCTTCACATCTAGCCTAGACGTGGAAAAAGAAGTGTGGCCATGTTTGCTATGAAATGATGCTTGGTGGTCTGAGTTTCCCTGCTTTTGCCAATCTAGATTCAACCACAGTATGCTATTCCAAAAAATAAAAATAAAAAATGAATAACTACTGAGCATATAGTTTCCAGATACTTACTAACTCCTGTTTGACTTATTTTTCCATTCAAACAAAAATTCACAATCTCTTTATAAAAGTTAAAGATGTAAAAGTACAGTAGCACCCCACATAACAAAAAAAGTCCATTCTGTGAGGCACTTTGTTATATGAATGTTTTCGTTATATGAAAAAATTCATAGGGATTTTCGTTGTACGATTTTCCCCATTCAATTCAATTTATTCAAT
The DNA here is from genome assembly GCA_035047305.1 of Bradypodion pumilum. Taxonomy (NCBI): domain Eukaryota; kingdom Metazoa; phylum Chordata; class Lepidosauria; order Squamata; family Chamaeleonidae; genus Bradypodion; species Bradypodion pumilum. The sequence continues at coordinate 48,745,531 of JAWDJD010000002.1, forward strand.
TTGTATGCCACCCACTCAGATTACACCGGCTCATAGAGATGCATTGCTTCATATAACGAAAAAACTCATTATGTGGGTTATAGCGGTTAGCAAAATCCTCTTCTTTGTATGAATTTTTCGTTATACAAGGCATTCATTATAGGGGGTTCCACTGTAGTTTAATATGAAGGGCACTTGGGCTCGTTACACAACCTAATAATGACTTGTATTATGATTGCACAACTATAATTATGAGAGTTGTTGAGCAATTTTAAATTTTCACGTAACACATTATTAAGATTGTGCAAGTTACTGTTGCAGCCCGGAGAGCAAATAAATGGCAGGCAATGGGACTCATGGAGACTAAAATCACAATACCACTTTTAGTCTTAGATAATATGTTGTTTAGTGCAGTTTATTATTATATATCTCACTTTTTCTTCCATTGAGCTCAAATCAGCACATATAGCTCTCATCTTCCCTGAGATATCCTCACAACATGAGATAGAATAGATTTACAGTACAGTGTGTCTGGCCAAAAGTCACTTAATGGGATTCATGGGTCAGTGGAAACTAGAATCTGTATTTTCCAAGATACAATACATGTGATTCCTATTCCACATCAGAAACGTAAACTGTTGCTAACAATCACCTTGTTTTACCAAGCAATGCTATGAACTGAAGTGGATCACCAATGCAGGTTTCTCACCAAACTATTCTGAATGTTTGGAAGAGAAAACCATAAAGTATGATAAAAGACTAGCATACTTTAAGTTTAGGCTATAGGAAGAACTTGTTTTGGAACTAACTTGGTAAATACTCAGTACTGAATGTATCTGAAAATCGAACTTTAGTTCTCTGCTTGTTTGTTGACAAATGTGTTTAATTCTGACATTATATGCTGCCTTATAGCCAGAATACATGTTTTTGGTTAAATAAATAAGCCAATAATGTTTTCAGAGTTACTGGGAAAATATATACGGTATTGATTCCAATATATTCCATAAACTTGGGACTGAGAATACTACCTCATCCAGATGAAACTTCCTGTCTACTGTTCTATAAAATCCATATTCTACAATTTAGAAAATTACACCAATGAGTAAAATCTATTCATCAAAAGAGATCTTGTGAAATCCTTTAAAGCAGGTGCTTTCTTTAATTACAGTTTAAACTGAAAGTAACTAGATCAAACTTTACATCCTGGCTAAACATTTATATACGTATGGCAAAGTAGTTAAAAAACCAGGAACCTGCTTCTTTCACTGGAATATTCAACAGCACTATCAAAGAATTATTTCCAATAGCTGAAATTTTTGAAGCGGTAGCAGTGTCAGTCTGTGCAAGCGTATCAGAGTAAATAAAAGCAAGACAAAAAAGGTTGTGGCACAACTCAAAAGAACCAAAATTCACAGTAATAAATCTGAACCCCAAACAGAAATCTTCTATTACCGGTTGTTAAAAAAACACACTGATTTGTAAATGTATCTGTTGTGCTAGCCAACCATTATGTGCTTCTCTACCTGTTGTGTATTCTTCTCTGTCTAGATGTGAAACTGCCAAAATGAAGGCACCTTTTGATGAGTTCATTCTGCAGTTCCTACTTTTGCCTGACCTAGTGTGAGAAAGATCAGCCAGCAACACAAGGTTGCCGTTACCAGGGTATGGCGGATTGTAGTTCAAAAATACCACAAGCTTCGAGGCTCTTTCTGTGTACCTCAGATGATGCGTATAAATTGATGCCATGAAGTATCACTCTTCCGTCAGATCAGGGATTCTCAACCTGCGGCCAATGGTCCAGATGCAGCCTGTGGCACCATTTCATGTAGTCCACCACCGCCTCCACCACACCAGGAAGTGCCATGTGGTGAAGAAAGGCAAAATGGCCTTCCGGCCCCCAAAGCTGTCTGAGGGAGTGTGACCTGGCCCCTGGTTTTAAAAGGTTAAGAACTCCTACGTCAAATGAAGTGGGCTTGATCAATGAAAGCTAACATTAAAAAATACCAGAATCAAGGAAATTAGTCTTAAAGGTGCCACAACATTTTTTGTCTTTTTGTCTTGCTTACTCTCTGGTACACTTGAAACACAGACTAACAGGGCTACCACTTCAAAAATTAAAACACAGCGATTAGTCTTTAAAGTATATTTGTATTGTGTACTTATTTGCTCCTTATATTGTTATTATTGTATTTCTTTCGCTTATTTCTGCTGGTGTCTGCACAGCAGACAGCACGCATGGGTGTAAACCGCTTTGAGTCGCCTTCTGGCCGAGTAAAGCGGTATATAAATAAAAAGTGAAATGAAATGAAAAGGAAAGGTGCCAAGACGTTTTTGTGTCTTTTTTGTTTTGTTTACTCTCTGATATCCCATTCTCTGGCCCATATCCTGCTTTGACAGCTTGGGCACAACAAAGAATTTAACCCAGGGGTGCCCAAACTACGGCCCGTGGGCCAGATCCAGCCCCCGATGCCAATTCATCCGGCCCACGAAGCCATCGCTCCGGAAGCAGAAGTAAAATGCACCCGTAAAGGAATGTTTTACTTCCGCTTCCGGGAGCAACGAGGGTTCCACAGGCCAGATGAAATGGCATCAGGGGCCGGATCCGGCCCGCAGGCCAAAAACGTTTGGACACCCCTGATTTAACCCTTCCACAAGGAAGCTTCAGGGGCTGAAAAAGATGATGAAAGGCGGCGGCCTGACGCACCGGGCGCTCCTCCCTCGGGGAGGCAAAACCGCCAAGGCCCAAGGAGCCACTCTGGGGTTTCGGGAGAGTAAGGACTCCTCTTCGCTCTCCGCGGGTGAAGCGTCACCTTCTCCCATCTCGCTCGGTGTCCCTGGGTTTGGGTTAAGGAAAACGGGGGTGGGGGTGGAAGAGAACCGCAGGACGGCGAGACTACCGGTGAGACACGCTACCTGAAGAACGCGTGTAGGTGCATTCACACGTCTTCAGGATGAAAGGCCAGCGCAGTCGGTCAGTGGGACACGCCCGGTTGCTCGGCCAAAAGCATACAAGCCCCGCTGGGTCCCTCGTCCCCCACCACCACCTGCCGTCGCTCTTTACCTTGAAAGGGTTGTTAAGGTCCGGGTCCACGAAGGGGTTGCTGTCGAAGTCCGACATGGCGGGGGTGGGGGTCGAGCCGAGCGGGCGCGGCGGCGGATGGCGGGCGGCTGACAACGGCTCCAGTCGAGCGCCCGCCCCAAAGGCTGCCGCCGCTGCTGCCGCCCCCGCGCCCCGCCCCTCTCCCCCGGCCGCGACCAGCAGCGCAGGTAGATCCTGTGCAAACCCCGCCCCCTAAAATAGGAGGCGAACAAACCTCCAAAATGGCCGCCCCGGAAGTGACGCAAGGCTGGGGGTGAGGAAAAGGAGGAACAGCTTTTTGGGGGGGGAGTGTATCAAAGAGTCAACAAAAAAGAAAACACACACACATAAAAACCGTTGTGGGACCTTAAAGACTAACTCCTGTATTTTAATATTAGCTTGTGTGGATCAGGTCCACTCCATCAGACAAGAATGGATTTTCATAGGTAAAGGTCCTTACTCGAAAGCCAGCTGTATCCGACTCTAGGGTTCAGTGCTCCTCTCTGTTTATAGCCAAAGAGCCAGCGCTGTCTGCCTCTGCAGACATTTCCGTGGACATGTGCATACCTGTCAAGTATCCCGAATTGGCTGGGATTTCCCGTACAGTATTTCTATGCCGCTTCCTCAACTTTCCCGCCACCATTCCGTAATTTGACTGGCAGGGAAAGTAGTTACTATGCAGGCGTATATGCGCAGAACCCTTCTGCATATGTGCAGAAGGTTCTGCACAGAAGGGTTCTGCGCTGGTCCCGTATGACGGGTATGGACATGTGGTGGGCACGCCTAGACACTGAAGTGCACAGAACGCTGTTTACCTTCCCACCCAAGTGGTCCCTATTTATCTACTTGCACTTTCATGCTTTCAAACTGCTAGGTTGGCAGGAGCTGGTACAGAGACAGGAGCTCACTCCGTCATACAGTACGTGGGAATTGAACTGATCAGCGAGTTCAGCGTCTTAACCACTTGAGCCACCACAGTCCCAGGTTTCATGGTATACATTTATACGTATCTGTTATTTTGATGTTCTGGTAGAAACACAAAGCAGCCCGCATAACAGGGCTAAACAGTTTATTAGGCAGTCAGAACATGGAGAACAGCGGTGCAAGCCTGCTCAATATATACACTCAGAAATGGATACATTTGGGTGGGAAGAGACAGGAAGGGAGGGGGTAACTTGGAGGTTATCGGACCGGAGTGAAAAATGTACAGACTACATAGTTTAGGCAGGAACGCAGTCCCGCGATATTACAATACCAAGAAGAAGAAGACAAAATGGAGGATCGTAATGTCACAAACGTTACAACATAAAATGTATTCAAACACAACAGGTATATTTTCTGGTCTCCCGATTGCTGCCAGAGACATGCACCGATGAAGACTTGGACAACGACAAAGCAAAGAAAGTGGCTTCATTTTGTCAGTCCAGGGTTTTATCGTGACACGAAAGAAGAATATCTGATATAGAGGCCAAGAGTGGCTGGTCAGAGTTGGTTGGTTCACCAGATAGGTGTGTAAATCAATGAATTATTTACAACCAGTAATAACATGTCAGAAAGTAAACAAAACAAAAAAGACAAAAAATGTTTTGGCATTTTAAAGATTAACTCCTGTATTTTAATGTGAGCTTTTGTGGATCAAGTCCACTTTATCAGACATAAGAGTGGGTTTTCATGGTATACATTTATACATATCTGGTATAGAGGCCCAGAGCAGAGCAGAGTTGGTTGGTTCACCAGATGCATATGCAAATCAATGAGTTATTTACAACTAATAATAACATGCAATCAGTATGGCTATTTACAGCGGTAAATCTCAGATGGGAGTCGGGTTTTGGAATTTGGGTTTATTTTTGCAAAATAAATATTCTGACATTACACATCTGCAAATGGGCTAATTGAGGAAGCTTTATGGGAGAGGCATAGCCAGAGATCAGATTTTTAAAAATGGGAGGGGGGGGGAAATGATTCTCAGGACAGTTGACCTCTAACTTATGTCTAATGAAGTAGACTTGATCTACAAAAGCTAACATTTTATTTATTTATTTATTTATTCATTCATTCATTCATTCATTCATTCATTTATTTATTTATTTATTTATTTATTTATTTATTTATTTTCTAGTTTGTATTGCTGCCCAACTCTGAAGACTCTGGGCGGCTCACAGAAAATGAAACCAATGGCAGTTAGGTAAAGGTAAAGGTTTCCCTTGCTCGAAAGCCAGTCGTATCCGACTCTAGGGTGCAGTGCTCATCTCTGTTTCTAAGCCGAAGAGCCAGCGCTGTCTGCTTCTGCAGACATTTCTGTGGTCATGTGGCAGGCATGACTAGACACCGGAGCGCACGGAATGCTGTTACCTTCCCACCAAAGTGGTCCCTATTTATCTACTTGCAATTTCTTGCTTTCAAACTGCTAGGTTGGCAGGAGCTGGGATGAAGACGGGAGCTCATTTCTGTCCTGCAGTACTCGGGAATCGAACTGCTGACCTTCCGCTTCCCAATCAGCGTCTTAGCGACTTGAGCCACTGCAGTACCCTTGGCAGTTTAAAAAGCAATAAAATACAAGAGCCTTTAAGGTGCCACAACTTTTTTTGTAATTTTGTTTTGTTTTGTTTACTCTCTGATATGCTTGCACAAACTAATGCAGCTACCACTTCAAAAATTCTTTTTGGGGAAGTTTTTGTGTCCATCCTAAAGGTTTTTTTCTATGTTGCTAACATTAAAATACAGCAGTTAGTCTTTAAAGTGCCACAACATTTTTCTTTTTGTCTTTTTTTGTTTACTTTCTGATATGCTTGAAGCACAGACTAATATGGCTATTATTTCAAAAATTGGGAGCATATCAGGGAATAAACAAAACAGAAAGACAAAAAATATTGCTGCACTTTAAAGATTAACGGATGTATTTTTAATGTTAGCTTTCATCCCACTTTGTCAGACATCAGACTGAGACTTCATGTCATCAATTTATACACATCAGGTACAAAGGTACAGAATGGTTAGCATAACAGATAAGTAGGGTTTTTTTTTTTACAGTTGGCAATACTTATTCTTCAGATTGGTTGTGAAACTTCACCCTTTTGAATTGCAAATGGTTAGTAGGAGGATATGAGACAAACATTGTGGCATTATACATTTGAAGTTTTGCTTCTAACCTGCACATTTAAGAGGAAGAGGAGTGGGCTTCCTCTTAAATCTGTTTTTTTCCCCAGGTACTTTGGGTTTTATGTTTCTTTTCCCACTTAATATTTATTTATTTATTTATTACATTTATATCCCACCTATTTGGGATATTTTCCCACTCTGGGCAGCTTACAACATATTAAAAATCTTTAAAATAAAAATTAAACAAATTGAATAAATTATAAATATCAACAAGAACAAAAATGATACAGTAACCCCCATCACAAATCAAGCTAAGCTGCAAATTATAAAGGGTGAGAGTTATCAGACATTTTTAGTAATTAAGGAATTCTTTATATAGTGGCAGACAAAGTGTAACGTAACTGTTATGTATTAAAGGAATGTGCAAGGTTCCCTTTAACTGAATGTATCCAGTCAATGTATCCATTTGTATCTAATCAGAGACACATTGTATCAAGCTGTATAAGGATGCGAGCTAAGTGGCCACAGGTGGCAGTAGCGAGCATCCGGGTCACATGGCACAGATTCTCCGAATACCTGCAGGGCGGGAAACCTTCCTGCCATAGAGCGGTATCTCCGCCATTACCACATGTTCACCCTGACCATCATGCAATAAAGTTGTGTTTAGCCCTACTGCGGCTCCTTCTATTGTCTTCCTTGCAAGACACCAAAATAACAGTTTAATTCAAAAAGAATTATTATTATTATTAGTTTTATTTATAGCCCGCTTCCCTCAGCCCGAAGGCGACTCTGATAATTATTCTGTGTGACAGCAAGCAAGCAAGACATGGTGACTGCCTTGTATTATAATACTCACTTTTATGTACATTATCACACTGGAAATTGGAGATCATGGGGACAACTGATGAAATCTTACTAGGACAAAACCAGTTCTTCTAACTTAAATGCTACAGGTTGTTGTGTTTGGAATATTGTGCCTTTAAGTAATGTAACACTCGAATGAGTGGATATAATAATCATCAGCTGTAACACTGTAACCTTCTGTATCAGGACGCGAGCTAGTGACTACCAGGGGCAATAGCGAGCGCCCAGCTCACATGGTTCCAATTCCCCAAATACCTACAGCGTGGGAAGATTCCCGCCACCACCTCATCTGGACAAGAAGGGCGTGACGGGGAATGACGTCACGCAGACAGTAGCCAATGGGCTATCGAGGAGCCACATTCAAATGTATAGCCACAGTATATATTGAGCTGTTCATCCGCCATTACCACATGTTCCCCTGGACCATCATGCAATAAAGATGTGTTAAGCCAACCTTTCGGCTGTTTCTATTGTCTTGGTTCTCATACACTAAACAGGTATTCTTCCTATATCCGGCCATGGCGTTAGACTAACTGTATCTGTGCAGGGGCATAATCATCTGCTTACATCATACAGCACCTTACCACAAGGCTCATTTCATGTGCATCTCACATCAGGGCCTGCGCATTTCTTTTTGGCACTTTACCAACTGAGCGTTTTTCCCAGTTAAGCTCTGTTATGTCCGGTCCTTATAAGCACTAGTCCAGACAACGATGAACAAAACAGCAACAAGTCTTTATTCAACAGTCTTTTAGAGATGAGCTTACAAGATGCTCCGGACACAGAGATGGCTATACAATCCCAGTGGAATCAGTCCCTCCGGACTCTTGCCGTGTAGGAGGCAAAGGCTAGCTACCATAGAAGCGTAGCATAATGAAGGAAACCCAGACTTAGCACTTGCTCGCTACCTGTATGGAGGGGGAAGTGTAGATCTGGCCTGGCCTCACCCTTGTTTACTTGTGGGGCTTATATAGTGTCTCTTCGACGGTGGCTCTTTGATATAAAGTAGTGACCCGCCGGACAAACGTAACTAACCAATCATAATGGGGGTATATATGTAATTAACCAATGGGAAGCAGGATCCAAAACTGTAACCAATCAGAGGGCTTGGATTAGCATAATTAACGCGCCCTGGAATGGGGGATTTCGCGCAACTTTAGACTACTTTGGATGGCAGGAAACCGCCATTTTCCTCTTGCAAATGTGCCTTAATACACAACAAGCTCTCTGACGGATCGACAATGGCTTGAAAACTGGTTTTCAGTCCCTTCACTGTAGAAATCTGATTCATGTCTCAATCAGTCTCATGAAGTAGCAGTTTATATCATCAGATCTTTTAAGATAGAAACTTCAGAGTCCACGAAGTCCAGCTTCATTAGGCTCAGTAGGAAGGGAAACAGATAGAGAGAAAAGCAAACACACACGCTGGTCTTTTGGCTGAACAAAGGAAACTAATGCCTTCTCTTTATTCAAGCAGAGAGTCTCAGAAACGAAACTTAACAGAAACAAAACTCAGGGCATACAGCCAATCAGAAGTGTCAGAGCCCAAAATCTAGCGTTGTCTCTCAGTAAGCAAAGAGGCTTTTGTTTACAAAATGTGTCAGAAGACAGCCTGACAGAATCCAGATGCATTCCTACATGTCCTCCTTTTTCATTTAAATTTGAGAGAGGGACGGCTAATCATACCCCTGCATGTCATCATACTCCATAACTACTCCTCCATACACATCATCACTGTCCTCCTGAACATCGTACCCCTCCTGACTCATGGTACCTTGTTCCGGAGGATGATACCTCATTGAGTACAATTGCCGTCGTGCAAAACTCGATGTCTCCCTTCTACGCAGTGGACATGCGTTACACATAGAAATAAGATTAGGAATACAATTAATGCAAAAACACAAAGGTATAAGGCAGATAATAATAATAAACCCATAAAAGAAAATTTGTCTAAGGACAGATAAATCAGGCAACCAAGAAGTCACCCAATCAAAGAGATTAACATCAGTGCGTACATTGTTAGTAATGCTCTCCTGTAAATTCTGAAGTTCTTCCTCAATAGTATTGTTCAGATAAAATAACCCAATGCTGCACATTGATATTGTCCTGGATGGAAATTCGTGGCAACTCCATTAAAAAAGAACCACATGTTAGGATCCTTGATTTGCCATCCATTGCAAATTGAACCACTATCTATAGCAGAATAATCAGGAGTAAACATAGGAAACACATCATATATATCTTCAATAGTAGTGTTAACCAAGGTATAATTAAGCTTATAAGAACTGTTATAACTACCCCATAACCAAAAATAATCATCACAACCCGTATAATTGCCTACATTCTTCAAAACCCTTTTTGCTTGAGTCCAGTACTTCCATTTACTATTCCAGACTCCAGAACTATGACAGCAGAAACAAAGTCCTTTAGTGTATTTCTTGAATGTCATACTTCGCCAACGGGTGTTGTTAAATTGTTCTGGGGGATTAGAGAAGAGTGTAGACCTATCAACATGTTGCAAATGTCCAATAACCAACTCTGGCGTGTTGAACAATGCCGGAAGAAAGGCCATTTGAGACACTGCCAGTGGATGCTCATAGTATAACGTTGCATTCTTACCATGAACCTCAAACATATAGTTAGCATGACGAAGCCAAAAGTTGGGGTTGCCCCCATGAGGTATTGTTCTTACAGCTGGAAGCACAGTAAGAAAGAAAAGAACAAATGTCAGCATATTTAGTCTACTGGTGAACCACCATCCTGGAGCTGAGTAACCTTCTTCTCTCTCCATGGGCGGATCGCTCGAGCAGGAATCCACACAGGTCCTGAGGTCGTAGAAACCGCTGCGTATCCTCGTCCCCAGGTGATTAGAGGTACAGGACCCTTCCACTCAGGATCCGGCTGCTGCTGATAAACGACCAATGGCTTAGGAAGACACTCCTCGGTCCTGAAATGCAATTCGACCAGAGAGTGTGACCTGTAATGGGGAGCAAGAAGAAAATTAAGAGTATACAGTACTTTAGCAACAGCTGTAGGTATTTCAGCCACAGGAACCCCTATATCTCCCACTTGCTTGTGTAACAAATTTTTGAATGTCAGGTGGGCTCTTTCAACAATCGCCTGTCCAGTCGAGTTATAGGGTATTCCATGGGTTAGCTTAATGTCCCACTGACGGCAAAAGTCCTGAAAGGCAGAAGAAACATATGATGACCCATTGTCTGTCTTAAGGCTTTTAGGTTTACCCATTACCGCAAACGAACGAATGCAATGTTGTATAACATGTCTGGATGTTTCACCCCGTAAGGGTGTAGCCCATATAAATCCAGAGAAGGTATCAACAGTCACATGTAACTTAGAAAGCGGAGCCAAAGCAGGTACTTGCGTGACATCCATCTGCCATAGCTGATTAGCTTCTGTTCCTCGAGGATTAACAGCATCAAATGGCAGGAATATAGGAGACTTCGTACAGGAAGCACAGGATGACGCAATGTCTCTAGCCTGTGACATAGGAATGGAAAATCGTTTATGCAAAACCTTAGCAGATTGATGAAACATTGCATGACTGTCAATGGGGTTGTCAAAGAGAGAAAAAACCTCAGCAGAGTCCCGGAGTGCAGAATCTGCTCGTGCATTGCCCTCCGTCAAATAACCTGGGATCCTTGTGTGAGAGCGTATGTGGGCAATGAAGAATGGGACCGTACGGTTGGAAAGAAAACCTTGAAGCTGTTGGAATAAAGGAAAAAGATCCCTATCCATCGATGGAGACAAATAAGCTTGAGCTAAAGTAAAAACAAGGCGGTAAACATATTGAGTATCCACAGTCAGGTTAAATGGCACATCAGAAAACGTAGAGAAAGCAAGTATGACCGCTGCCAGTTCCGACCGCTGGGCCGATGCTTGAGGTCCTGTAAAAACAACCTCCCATTCCCCAGTAGGACCCTGCCATGTAAGGACTCCACGGGAGGGGGAGCCATCCGAGAAAAGAGTAACGGCATGCAAGATAGGTTGCATGCAAAGCGGGGATGACAGGGAGTAAGAAGTGAGATTCAGCAAGGTAAACCGCTTATCCTTGGGGGGGTTAAATTTAACTTGTCCCACAAAGTCCGCCATGGCCACCTGAAATGCCTCAGAATGCTGTAGCAAGGCGGTTAGCTGATCCTGCGAAAAAGGAAAACAAACAAAGTCAACGTCATAGCCAGTCAAATGCTTTGCCCTAGTACGGCATTTAAGGAAAAGATCAGCAATTGCATCAGGCAGGCGATAACAGTTTTTCGAGGGAGTGTGCGCCAAGTGTAGCCATTCCACGATGACCACCTTCTGAGCATTGACAGGCGCGAACAAAACCACAGTGGGCAGCATCGGTGTGGGAAGAAGAGCGCATGCCAGCGCAATGGTGCCTGAGGGCACCCGATCCACAGTGATGGTATGCAGCTTTTCGTTGAGGCGTTGAAGAGCTGTACGCATCTCTGTTGTGCAGGGAATGATGTCCGCTGGAGAAGTGTGTCCAGAAAGAGCAAGCAGGGAAAGGTAACACTCCCAAGAAGAAATTATAAAATTACAAGTGCTTTAATAAAAGGAATAATTCACATATATGTCCTCGTCATGGTGTGGTGATGGTGAGTTCAACACGCAATAAACTGAATCATAAGCGACAGAAATAACTATAGTCCTGTGCGCGGAGCTCACTCATACTACAAAAATGCACATGAGTCGTGCCCTAGAACATTCATGACAAACTGGGACCCTTGAAAGTGAAGCTGTATCCTCACTGCGCCCGGTAAATACAGACAGGATTATGAACTGTTGTACAAATGAAATGCAGTATCTAAAAGTCCGTAGTCAAGTGGTCATCTGTACAGCTCGAAAAACTGGCGCTGGTGGTAGAGGGTGGAATCCTTCTCCCGACAAGGGTACCTAGATGACGAGCATCAATACACGATGGTAGATGATAAAGTTGACAAAGTCACGATGCCCTTCCGGTATATGGACATTTCGAATCTCTTCCTCAAGTTTCTACAATCGCATAAATATACACAGTGTGAAAACTACCAATAATGGGTAATATCGTATACCACTAATGCCTTCTCTTTATTCAAGCAGAGAGTCTCAGAAACGAAACTTAACAGAAACAAAACTCAGGGCATACAGCCAATCAGAAGTGTCAGAGCCCAAAATCTAGCGTTGTCTCTCAGTAAGCAAAGAGGACTTTTGTTTACACAATGTGAAGGCAGACAGGAAGACGGAAACCAGATGCCTTCCCACACTTCACCATCTTGGTTTTTCAGTGTCTTTCTAAAAACATGGAGCTCAAAACTGGACACAATAACTGAAGTGAAGCCTGTGAAAAATAGTTGAACTCTCATTACTTCCTTCTTGATGCACCTAAGACTGCAATTACATTTTAGAAAGAGAGTGTGTTGCATTACTAGCCACTGTTTATCTTGAAATCTGCTAAGAATCCAGCCAAACATGAAGAAGATTGCATATTTCCAGTTCTCAGCACATTTTCCTTTGATAATGAGACTTCCTTACAGATGAAGCCCTTACAATCAAACTTACACATAAAGACTACGTTCACCTCCTAGTAACCATTCACAAAACAAACAACAGTCTCTTGAGGGAGACTGGCAGTTGGAGACTGTTGTAAAGGAGGCATCCAAGAAGGGAAGCCTGGTTATAATGGGGGACTTCAATTACCCTCACATAGACTGGGTGAACTGTTGTTCAGCACATGATAAAGAGATAAAGTTCCTAGATATGCTAAATGATTGTTCCCTGGGACAGATGGTTGAAGACCCAACTAGAGGTACAAGAATCCTTGACTTGATCCTGAGTAATACTCAGGATCTGGTGCAAGATGTTAATGTGACTGATCCAATAGGGAACAGTGACCACAACTCAATTATGTTTAACTTGATCATAGACTGCAAGTCACTGATAAAATCTAACACAGAGACCTTAAATTTTCAAAAAGGAAATTTCCCAAAGATGAGGAAACTAGTAAAAAAGAAGCTGAAAGGGAAAATTGAGAGAGTCCAAACACTCCAAGAGGCATGGAGGCTGTTTACAAAAACAATAACAGAGGCCCAATTGGAATGCATACCCAAAAGGAAAAAGGGCACTGCCAGGTCCAAGAGGACTCCAATGTGGCTTACAGGAGCTGTTCGGGAAGTGATCAAGAGCAAAAAAAGCTCATTTAGAAGATGGAAGGCTTGTCCGAATGAGGACAGCAGGCAGAAACATAAATTCTGGCAGAACAAATGCAAGGCAACAATCAGGAAAGCAAAGCAAGACTTTGAGGAGCGTATAGCTAAAAATACTCAGAGAAATAACAAAGACTTCTTTAAGTACATTAGAAGTAAGAACCCAACTAGGAAGGCCATTGGACCATTAGATTACAATGGAAGGCAAGGGGTTATTAAAGAGGAAACAGAGATTGCAGAGAGACTCAATGAATTCTTTGCTTCAGTATTCACTGAAGAAGACAGAGACCACATGCCCAAAACAGAGCCTATCTTCGTAGGGAGGGAAACCGAAGAATTAAGCCAGATAGAAATAACCAGGGAGGAGGTCCTTGCATGTCTTGTTAAGCTAAACACTAATAAATCACCAGGACCAGATGGCATCCATCCACGAGTTCTCAGGGAACTTAAAGATGAAATTGCTGATCTCCTAGCCAAAATATATAATCTTTCCCTCAAATCAGGCTTTGTGCCTGATGACTGGAAGGTAGCGAATGTAACACCAATTTTCAAAAAAGGATCCAGGGGTGATCCAGGAAATTACCAACCGGTCAGTTTGACATGTGTCCCAGGTAAAGTGATGGAAACCATCCTAAAAGATAGAATTAATAGGCACATAGAAGAGAAGGCGCTGCTAAAAGAGAGCCAACATGGCTTTTGCAAGGGCAAATCATGCCTCACTAATCTGTTAGAATTTTTTGAGAGTGTCAACAAGCATGTGGATAAGGAGGATCCAGTTGACATTGTTTATCTGGACTTTAAGAAGGCTTTTGACAAGGTTCCACACCAAAGGCTCTTGAATAAACTTGCCAGTCATGGAATAAAGGGACAGGTCTTGTCCTGGATCAGCAACTGGCTAAGGGACAGGAAACAGAGGGTAGCACTAAATGGACACTTCTCCAAGTGGAGGGGAGGAAAGAGTGGGGTCCCCCAAGGTTCAGTACCGGGACCCCTGCTTTTCAACCTCTTCATAAATGATCTAGAGGTAGGAGTAAATAGCAAGGCAGCCAAATTTGCTGACGACACTAAATTATACAGGGTAGTGAAAACTGTGAGAGATTGTGAGGAGCTCCAGAGGGATCTCTTGACACTGGGGGAGTGGGCAAAACAGTGGCAAATGAGCTTTAACACTAGTAAGTGCAGAGTGATGCATGTTGGGGCAAAAAACCCCAATTACATTTATAAACTGATGGGGTCTGAACTCTCTGCGACAAACCAGGAAAGGGACCTTGGTGTCCTGGTGGACAATTCAATGAAGGTGTCAACCCAGTGTGCCTCAGCAGTGAAAAAAGCAAACTCAATGCTAGGGATTATTAGGAAGGGTATAGAAAATAAGTCAGCAAGTGTCATTTTACCTCTTTATAAATCTATGGTGAGGCCCCATCTGGAATACTGTGTACAGTTCTGGTCGCCATACCTCCAGAAGGATATTATGGAGCTGGAAAAAGTGCAGAGGAGGGCAACCAGAATGATTAGGGGACTGGAACACCTTCCTTACCATCTGAGGCTGCAACGTTTGGGCCTTTTCACTCTTGAGTGACGGCGTCTAAGAGGTGACCTGATTGAAGTTTATAAAATCATGCACGGTGTGGACAAAGTAGATAAGGAAAAACTGTTTTCCCTATCGCACAACACTAGAACTAGGGGATACTCGATGAAACTTTTGGGTTCTAGTTCTCAAACAAATAAGAGAAAGTACTTTTGCACCCAGAGGATCACTGGTCTATGGAACTCCCTGCCAGAAGAAGTGGTGACAGCTGTCAGTCTTGACAGCTTTAAGAAAGGATTAGACAAGTTCATGGAGGACAAGGGTATCAATGGCTATAATTATGGATACTTAAGGACAACCTCCGGGTTGGAGAGATAGGCAGGATATCTCTCAATGCCATTTCCAGGGAATCCTAAGCAGGGGAAGGCATCTCCTTGGGAATACCCTGAAGGAAATGGTGAGCCACTGTGTGAGACAGAATGCTGGACTGAATGGGCTGTGGCCTGTTCCAGCAAGGCTGTTCTTATGTTATGTTCTTATGTTCTAACAGTGAAATGCAGGATATAAAGGTGGGAAAAATAAATACATTGGCAAAAATCCTGTTGCTTAGCCAAGTAAGGGTTTCTAGAGCAGGTCCATTGAATCAGCAGGAGTTTAATGAGTTTCCTCCTCTGCAAGTTCCATTGATTCAAATTGCCTTCCTCTAATTATTTGTACTTTAGCATTGTATGTTGCAATTAGAATAGGCCCATTTGAATCAATGGGGCTTAGACAAGGTGAATCGGTAAATCCCTATTAATTTAATGGGCCTACTAATTTAATTTAATGGGCAACAGGATTTTTGTCATTGTTGACCTCTTAAGGAAGTACCACTTCTAAATTCTGGCTTATCTTCTCATCTGGTTTGACTGGGGAACATCTAGATCAATGGTTCCCATCCATTTTTCGGCTATGCCCCACCTAAGCATCTCTAAAATCCTGACCCCCCCCCCCCGGCCCCATGACATATAATTCTTATTCAAAAAGTGAACTCCTATTCACACAGGGGATACCTAAAAGGCCATTAACTTGGTCTAAACATGCTTCCAATTGCCCCCCCCCCCCAAATCTCTCTCTCTCTCTCTCTCAAATTGCCCCCTTTTGGGCATGTGTCCCATATTGAGAACCACGGATCTAGATCCTTTCTATATGTTTTGCTATGAAACTAGCTCTTCTTCACAGTGCGTTCGTATCATGGACTTTTATTACTTAAGATGCAAGATTTTTCTTGCATGTGGCAATTTTTTTACCTTTGAGGTTCCTTTCTTTCTGGAGGCCAGACATCATCATGGTTGTTACGACTTTGGAAGAAATGTTGTGTTGCTTCCCATGTAGTTTTGAAATTACTCACCAGTAATTTCTACTTCCTGCATTATTTCCCCCTTTTTAAAATCTTCAACCATCAGATACTATAATCTATATTTTACATTAACTCATAGTAGCTGATAGTAAGCAAGTAACTTATAATCTAATTTCCTTGTTATTACACAACAAAAAAAGATACAATAGTATTCTATAACTTGTTATTGCCCACTGCTCACTCAGTTCTGCTACATGGAAAAGAACAGTGTAAATGTCTGCAATAGAAATACTGTACTGTATAGTTATTTTCTATAACCTATTAGTTGGGGGTTGTATTCCAGCAGTGGTTAGGGTTTTTTTCCTAAGAAGTGCTGAGTTTAGTGATCATCAGTTCCTAATTGCCTTCAAATTAATGCTTTTAATGCATTAAAGGTTAAATTCTGGATTACATTTTCTTGATAAAGAATAATCTGGGTAATGTAAACAAGGCACAGTGTGATAAAGAAAGTTTACTGAGCATAGTATATATTCATTTTTTCCCTGAGAAAACAACTACCTCTGGTGCTCACAGTTGGAACTACAGAGGGAAAAAAATGTGGTATTAGGTCAGGGGTTCTCAACCTTTTTAACTGTGGGCTAGACCACACCCCCTAGGACAGCTGAGCAGGCTGGACATGATCTAGAGTAGTGGTTCCCAACCTTTTTTTGGCCATGCCCCACCTAAGAATCTCTAAAATCCTGATGCCTGCCCCCCCCCCCACCAGGTGACATATAATTCTTATTATTCAAAAAGTAAACTCCTATTCACATGGAGGAAGCCTAAAAGGCCATTCACTGTTAATAAATAATTCTCAAATTGTCCCCCTTAAAAATCAAATTGCCCCCCTGTGGGGCGTGTGCCCTACGTTGGGAACCACGGATCTAGTCAAGTTGCAGCCAACCAGACATGCATATGATTACAAATGCTTCATGATTTAAAAAATAATCACTGCTTTCTGCAGCAAAATGATTTTGCTGATCAAGTAACACGTGTTTAACATCATGAGAAAACATTAAAACTCCACTTTATCCTTTATAATCATCATCATGGTACTATTGCTGAGATGAGCTAAAAATGTGAAACTACATGGGCTCAGAAACTTCCTTGTTTTGTTAATAGGAGATGTTGGCAAATTGAATTCTTTTCTCTCTTAAGCCTAACAGAAATGTAAAAGTAGTTGCAAAGCATGGAATGACAGGTGGGAAAATGTGAAATAATCTGCTGTGTCATTTACCAATTACACCCACTCCTGGACCAGGACTCCTTGCTTACGGTCACCCATGCTCTGGTCACCTCCAGATTGGATTATTGCAATGCGCTCTACATGGGGCTGCTCTTGATGTCCATTCGGAGGCTACAGCTGGTCCAGAATGCAGCTGCTCAGGTGGTGATGGGGTGTGAGCATTATGCCCGTGCCTCACCGCTGCTTCGAGGGCTGCACTGGTTGCCAGTGTGCCTCCGGGTGCAATTCAAGGTGCTGGTTTTGATCTTTAAAGCCCTTCATGGCCCTGGGACAGGATACCCCAAGGTGTCATACCCATCCTATGAGGGTAGACCGGAGGGAGTCGGTTATGGTCCCTTCAGCAAAAGAAGCCCATCTTGCAGGGACCAGGAGGAGTGCCTTCTCCGTGTCAGTCCTCCCTTTGGAACCTCTTGCCACTCGAACTACGCCTCCAGACAGAGCTGCTCCCTTTTAGAAAACAACTGAAAACTTGGCTATTCCAGTGGGCATGGGGCATGGATGCATCAACGTCCCAGTCCTGCTGGTTTATGTAGCCTATACTGGCTTGTCCTGATACTTTTTAACTGTGCAGGGAGGGGAGGGTTTTCTAGGTGGTTTTAAAATAGGTTTTTAATGGGCTCTGTTAAATTGTTTTTATTGTTGTTTTTCATTATGTTTGTGAGCCGCTTTGGGTCACTCTTGAGTGAGGAAAGCGGGATAGAAATGTTTTTAAATAAATAAATAAATAAAATAAATTTTGCATCAAGAAAGTCGGATTTTCCCAGGTAGATTTGCCTTAGCATGGGGATTCTCAACCTGTAGCCCACGGCACCATTTCATATGGTCCCCTACCGCCTCCACCACACCAGGAAGTGTCATGTGGTGGAGGAAGGGCAAAATGGCTGTTTGGCCCCCGAAGCTGTCTGATAGAGTGTGACCCGCCCCCTGGCTTTAAAAGGTTGAGAACTCTGGCCTTAGCAGATCACACAGGAGACAGCAGAGAAAGAGGATAAAATTGCTGAGCTGCATTTGTTAACAACTTGTTAATATGGTGGCTGTACATCAGCCATTCAGATTTGAAGGATACTTGGCTACAGCAGACCACAGATACCTTAACAAGCTGCAAACAAGGGTTGGATGTTGATTTCCTCCTCAGTACCAATTTCTTCCCCTGCTCTATCTCTTTCATGGCAGTCACGATCGGTGTCACCCACTCTGTGGAGTCCACCGGAACCAAAATCCCCTGGCCCACCAGTTTGTCCAGTTCCGCTTCGATTTTGTCCTTTAGTGCAAAAGGCACTCTTCGCGGCTTGAGCTGTACGGGGTGAACAGAAGGGTCTAAATCAAAGTCCACTGGGGGGCCCCTGTACTTTCCCAGTCCTTTTTCAATAACAGCGGGGTGTGCATTGCACACATCCTGAATGGGGTCAGCCTGGACGGCGTTGATGCCGGTCAGTGCGATGCCCAGCGGTTCAAACCACTGGGTCCCTAGAAGACAACTGGACCCCCCCCTTAAGAACCACCAGGGGCAGCTTTCTTGTGAAGTCCTTGAAATGGACGGTGAAATCTCCTACCCCCAGGATGGGAATGTAGTTACCTTGAACGTCCCACAAGTTCATCCTGAGGGCTCTCAGGTTTGGGCGGTCCATAGGGGGTAGTCGCAGGAACTCTGTCTATGAAACTATGGAGTAGGCGGTCCCTGAATCCACCTCCATCTTTACCTGAACCCCCTGCAACAGTACCTTCACAAAAAAACAGGTGCGTCGGTCTGACACACGTCTCACCACAGTGTCCCCAGCATGCACTTTCCCGATGGCCTCATCCTTTCGACCATAGTTGCTGGTCCGGTCAGGGTTTTGTTGCCTGCGTTGCCTGCACACCTTCGCTATGTGTCCCAATCGTCCACAGTTGTGACACTCTGCCTTCTTGAATGGGCATTTCTTCCAGTCGTGTGAGCCCCGCACCCCTCGCAGCACCGGCTTGCTTCGGTGGTGTCTCTCTTTTCAGATGCCCTTTTCCTCACTTTCTGGACCTCTGGTTCGCTCTCGCTCTTGCCTGATCCTGAAGAGGACGTGGCGGCTCACCCTGCAGGCTGAGTAGGAGATGGTCTTGCAACGCTTTGGCCAGGGTGGCTCCCCACCGGCAAGGAACGTCCGCCAGCCTCAGTGCGGCCACGTACTCAGCCACAGTTTTTCCAGACCATTGGTCCCTCTGGCTGAACGCCATCCTCACCGGGAAAACCGACACTTATGGCGAAAATGCGCCCGCAGGGCAGCTGGGATGTCAGCCAGCACTGCAGTCTTGAGTGCCTGTGGTATTAGGAGGTTTCTCGCCAGTTCCAGGGTTGGCAACCCATACTGGGCCACTGGGAAGGCTCGCCTTTGGTCTTCATCCTCAATCTTCTCCGCGTCCATCACGTTATATGAATTGCTCCTCATAGAGGTCCCATGACTCCAGCATGGAGGTGTCGAACGGAAATAGGGTGACCCTGTGGTCGCCAATTTGATGTTGGCAGATTGAATGCACACGAGCCGGCAGGCAGGCTAAACACTACTTTATTGTAACATGGTCAATCTGTACATGAGGCAATGGTGCAGCCTTGCCTCCTTATATATGGTACACAGTACATTTGAATTTTGCCCGGAGGCGCACTATTGGTTACAGTATAGGTGACTTTCTGGTTTGCCGTGGAATGAGCCAGCCAGCCAGCCGGGAGAGCGAGCGAGCGAGCGGCGGAAGGGCCAGCCACGCCGCTGCCGGGCAACCACCCCCAGCCGGGGGGTGGGGAGGAGAGCCAGCCAGCCGCGGACGCCGCCAGGCAAACACCCTCAGCCGGGAGGGGGGGAGAGGAGGAGGAGGAAAGCCGGTTGAGCAGCGGAAAGGCCAAGAGAAGACCAAGGATAAGTACCTGATATGCAGATGTAGAAGACTTAACATAGAAACTCACATAGAGACTTTATACTAACTAAATACAGAAATTGACATAGAGACTGTATATAAAGTGTGATAATATGCATGATAATATGTTGTCTAAAATGTTTTAAACTTTTAAAAACTGTGATAAAATGTATGAGGAGGGAAAAATGGCGTAGACACCGGCAAACCACGCCACAAAGCTTGCCAAGAGAACCCTATGGACCAAAACAAAAGGCAAAACAAAAGGGCAGGCTAGGTGATACAGGATGCTTAACACCACAGAGGGGAGAAAGGGGAGGGACAGGAAGGGGGGAGGGGAAATGCAATGTTGCAAGGAGCAATACTGCATAGGGACATGGAATGTGAGATCAATGAACCAAGGTAAACTGGAAGTGGTAAAAAGTGAGATGGAAAGAATAAGCATTGACATCTTGGGAATCAGTGAGCTAAAATGGACAGGGATGGGCGAATTCAGCTCTGGAAACCATCATATCTACTACTGTGGGCAAGGAAGCCTTAGAAGAAATGGAGTAGCCATAATTGTCAATAAAAGAGTGAGAAAAGCAGTAATGGGATACAACCTTAAAAATGACAGAATGATGTCAGTCAGACTTCAAGGCAAACCTTTCAATGTCACTGTGATCCAAATATACGCACCAACCACTGGTGCAGATGAAGCCACAATGGACCAGTTCTATGAGGACTTACAACACCTCATAGAACAGACACCAAGAAATGATGTCCAAATTATATTAGGAGACTGGAATGCCAAAGTAGGAAATCAGAAAGTGGAGGGAATAACAGGCAAATTTGGTCTTGGAACACAGAATGAAGCAGGGCAAAGATTAATAGAGTTCTGCCAAGAGAACGCACTGGTCATAGCAAACACTCTCTTCCAGCAACACAAGAGGCGACTTTACACATGGACATCACCAGATGGCCAACACCGAAACCAGATTGACTACATACTCTGCAGCCAAAGATGGAGAACCTCCATACAGTCAGCAAAAACAAGACCTGGAGCAGACTGCGGCTCAGATCACAACCTACTGATTGCAAAATTCAGGCTTAGACTAAAGAAAATAGGGAAAACACGGAGACCAGAAAGATATCACCTAGACAGCATCCCTAAAGAATACGCGGTAGAGGTGATGAACAGATTTAATGGCCTAGACTCGGTAGACAGAGTACCAGAAGAATTATGGACGGAGATGAGGGACATCATGCAGGAAGCAGCAAAGAAAATCATACCAAAAGAAAAGAAGAGTAAGAAAGCAAAGTGGTTGTCTGATGAGGCTCTTAAAATAGCAGAGGAAAGAAGGAACGCCAAAGTCAAAGGAGAAAGGAAAAACTACAATCATTTGAACACAGAATTTCAAAGAAAAGCAAGGAGAGATAAGGAAAACTACCTAAAAGAACAGTGCAGAGAAATGGAGGAAAACAACAAAATAGGCAGAACCAGAGATCTCTTCAAAAAAATTGGCAAAATCAAGGGAACATTTAAAGCAAAAATGACCATGATAAGGGACAAAGACGGAAAGGAGCTAGCTGATGCAGAAGAAATTAAGAAAAGATGGAAAGAGTACACAGAGGAACTTTACAAAGAGGACCTCAACACTCCTGACAATCACAATGATGAAGAAATTGAACTTGAGCCAGACATCCTGGAGAGCGAAGTCATAAAGGCCCTAAAGAGCACTGCAAACAACAAAGCTAGTGGAGATGATGGTATCCCAGTTGAATTCTTCAAAGCGCTAAAAGATGATGGCATCAAATTACTGCATTCAATATGCCAGCAGATTTGGAAAACAAAACAGTGGCCACAGGATTGGAAAAGATCAGTATACGTCCCAATCCCAAAAAAGGGCAATGCCAAAGAATGTTCAAATTATCGAACAATCGCGCTCATCCCACATGCCAGCAAGGTGATGCTCAAGATAATACAGGATAGACTTCAGCAACATGTGGAGAGAGAATTACCAGAGGTGCAGGCTGGTTTCAGAAGAGGCAGGGGGACTAGAGACCACATTGCCAACATACGCTGGATCATGGAGAAAACAAAGGAATACCAGAAACAAGTTTACTTTTGTTTTATTGACTACACTAAGGCATTTGACTGTGTGGACCACAACAAGATGTGGCAAGTAATTAAAGAGATGGGAATTCCAGAGCACCTCATATGCCTCCTGAGAAATCTGTACATGAACCAAGAAGCAACAGTTAGGACAGAACATGGAATAACAGAGTGGTTTGGAATAGGAAAAGGAGTAAGACAAGGCTGCATTTTGTCACCATGCTTATTCAACCTATACACAGAGCACATAATGCGCAGTGCAGGGATGGAGGAATCACAATATGGGATTAAAATCGCTGGGAGAAACATCAACAATCTGAGATATGCAGACGATACCACCCTAATGGCAGAAAGTGAGGAAGACCTAAAGAATCTCTTGATTGGGCTGAAGGAGGAGAGTGCAAAAGCTGGCCTGAGACTCAATATCAAGAAAACCAAGATAATGGCAACAGGCCCAATCAGTTCCTGGAAAATAGACGGGGAAGAAGTAGAAGCAGTGACAGATTTTACTTTCTTAGGATCAAAGATCACTGCAGATGGGGATTGTAGCCATGAAATAAAAAGGCGACTGATTCTTGGGAGACAAGCGATGAGAAACCTGGGGAACATAGTGAAAAGCAGAGACATCACATTGCAAACAAAAATTAGAATAGTCAAAGCAATGGTTTTCCCAGTAGTAATGTATGGATGTGAGAGCTGGACAATTAGGAAGGCTGAACGTAGAAGAATAGATGCCTTTGAAATGTGGTGTTGGAGGAGGGTTTTGAGAGTCCCCTGGACAGCGAGGAGAACAAATAGGTCAATCTTAGAAGAAATTAACCCTGACTGCTCATTGGAAGGTCAAATAGTAAAGATGAAGCTAAAGTACTTTGGACATCAAATGAGAAGGGAGGATTCACTTGAGAAGGCATTGATGTTGGGAAAGGTGGAGGGCAAAAGAAGAAGGGGGAGGCCAAGGATGAGATGGCTAGATGGCATTGTAGACACAATGGGCACAGAGCTGGGAGGGCTGAAGGGGATGGTGGAGGACAGAGGCACCTGGAGGAAAATGGTCCATGGGGTCGCAAAGGGTCGGAGTCGACTGTGCGACTGAACAACAACATAGGTGACGTTCTTCTGACATAATGCATACCTGACATAGTTTCACCCGTGGCGGGAAGGTTTCCCGCAGTAGTTACCCATTGGAGGAATTGGAGTCACGTGAGCTCCATCAGCTGCGCTACCGGTGAATAGCTGAACTGCA
Source organism: Bradypodion pumilum (assembly GCA_035047305.1). NCBI lineage: Eukaryota > Metazoa > Chordata > Lepidosauria > Squamata > Chamaeleonidae > Bradypodion > Bradypodion pumilum. Next base: position 48,769,122 of record JAWDJD010000002.1, read on the forward strand.
TGTATACACAACACATGTTAAGAAACATTTTACTTGTGTTATTGTCTGCTGCTGCTTCTTTTCTAAGGATCCTGGCCTTGCATTACAAAGTGTGAGCTCATAATGTTAGTTAGGCAAAGTTGACCCAATGGCTTTATTAGGGAGTTTGCCTCAAGAGTTCATTATAATTATAATTCTGTATGCAAATTATTCAATTACAGTATTCACTATTAGAGGAAAATATAAGTATGAAATATAAGTAAGGAAAAATAAATAAGTAAATAATAAATAATTGGCATCATGCATTATTTCTAGCTCTATTCAGACACAATGTGCACAAAAGTAAAAATTCTGACTTTGTTTCATTTATTTAAATTGGAGAGTGCAGCATGTGGAATTTTTAAGAGATTACAAGCTATACTACAAGCTATATCAGATGGCAAATGTTGGCATTCCAGCTGTTCTTGAACTTCAATTCCCAAAAGCCCTGATCAGCAGGAGTGCTGACTTGGGCTTCTGGTAATTGAAGTCCAGGAACATCTGGAGTGCCAAGGTTCACCATCATGGAGCTATATGGTTCAGATATAAATACTGCACTCAGATATCCTGCATTTACTTTGTCTAGAAACAGACAATTAGTCTATTAGACAAAATGTCTGGCCATTTTATCCTGCTTTGGTACTAGAGTAGACCTTACTGCCAGTGACTCAACAGAGTTTCAGGTGGCAGTAAACTAACCAGTTGGTCCAGTAGTAACACGTTTAAATCTCAATAGCCACAATACCCTCCACAGGCTTCTAAAGAAATGAAAGTCCTTCAAGAGATAAACATTGTCTTCTTTATGGATTCCTTCTAGGTCCACTGGTTTGTCAATGTAGAGGAAGGTCAACATAGAGAGTGGAAATACCAAAATCAAACCAGATAAGCAGAAAAACTATCAGCACATGCTGTATCTACAACTATTGGTATTCCAACGTCTAGTATATCATGCTGATGGAGAAATTAACCTCACACGTTAGGGATGTACAACACAAAGTGACTGGTCTTTCTTCAACTTACTGAATACAAAAAGTGACACTTCACCTTCTTTGACCCACAGGGTTTTGTTGAAAGAGGTACTTAGATTTTGACACACAGGGGAGTTATCTGACAGGATCTGAGGCAGCTTCAGGGCTCCATTTGCTAGGAAAGCAGCTCTGGTAGTTGTAGGAAGAGACCCACCTAAGTCTTCTGCAGCTGTTAGGGCTCTAGTGCACTCCAGCTGGCAGTTCTGGGGAAGAGCTATATAAGAACTGCTCCCCTTCCTCGGTAATGAATGCTCCAGGATTGATTGTGGTGCTTTATACTAACCCTTTCCTGCTCTTGTTCCAACTCTAAAGCTATCCTGTTTGTTTGGTTGATTCCTTGGTTGATTCCTACATCTTGTCTATTGGACTAGCTTTGTTCCTCTGTCTGTTCCTTGGACTTGGGTTTGGATGTGGATAGTTTGCCATTTGACTTTTAGTATGTTTGCTCTGGGTCTTGGTGCCTGTATTACTAATTACCTGCTTTTAGTGTTTGGGAATCAAGACAATGGAAACGGCTGTAAGCTAGCCTAACACATCTTTATTGCATAGAGTACAGTACGAACATGTGGTAATGGCGGACAAACAGCTCTTTTTATACGGTGGCTATCTAATTGAATCTGGCTCTTCGACAGGCATTGGCTGCTGTCCAAGTGACGTCATCCTTGGTCACGCCCCTCTTGTCCAGGTGAGGTGAGCGCGGGAATCTTTCCCGCGCGGCTGAAGGCATTTGAGTAATGTGAACCATGTGAGCTGGGCGCTCGCTATTGCCCCCGGTGGCCACTAGCTCGCGTCCTCATACAGAAGGTTACAGTGTTACCTGTACCCATTCGTGTGGTTACAAATACATTCAACACACTACATTCAGTACACAACATCCCTCCCCCCTAAGATGGGACAAAGTCCCTTAACCAAACTGGTTTCCTGCATGTGCGTTTTGGCCGTGCGGCCGTTATGCTTGACTCGGCCATGCCCCCTCGTCTGTGTCCTCCTGGTTCTTGTCCTGCAATTGGAGAGGATGACTCGTTAGTGACTTGCCGCGGGCTTGCCGCCTTGGGATGGCCAGGAGAAGGGGGAGGAAGGGTTCCCGACGTGGATGTGGACAAACCGGGGGCACTAGGGGCTAAAGAAAAACCCCGCTCTTCGCTTGGACGGGTGGGGGAACACTCCGAAAACCCCCCCCCCGGTTTGATAACTCAAAATCTAATTCAGGGGCAACAGTGGCAAACTCATTTCCCTCCTTCGAGGGGCTGGGTAGAACTACAGGGGCAAACTCGTTCCTCTCTTTCAAGGGACTGGATAGAGCTGGCGTATGAAAAGGATATGAGTTTGACCCTAAGCTCCCCCCCCCTGTTTGGGACTGTTGCCCTACGTTTTCTCCCCCTTGGTCTAAACGGGTGGAGGAGAACCCTAACGCTGAGCGTTGCTGATGATCCCCTCTGTCCGGCCCCCCAATCACTCGGTGCCTAGGTTGGTCAGCGTGCCTTCTCCAGAGGAGACCCGTGTTGGTCTCGACACAGAATGAGACTGGTCCTGTTTGATTAATGACTACCCCCGGCACCCATGCTGGCCCAGTGGTGGCGTAGTTTCTGCAATGAACAGGCTCTCCTATCTGGAAATTTTTGGTGGGGCTGTGCTCAATATTTCTTCCTCTATCCTCGACCCGGGTGGGATCCAATCTAGTTAATAATGAGTGTAACTTCCTCTTCATGAGGAGTTCCGCGTGAGAGTATCCCGACGCCAATGGCGTCACTCGGTATGCCAACAGAAACTGGCAGAGCTGCCGGTCCAGATCCCCGGGACCCATGCGCCGCAGCCCTTCCTTCATTGTGCGCACCAGACGTTCCGCCTGGCCATTTGTTGCAGGGTGAAATGGGGCTGAGGTAATGTGCCGAATGGCGTTGGACTCTAAGAACGCCTGGAACTCGGCTGACGTGAAACAACTCGCATTGTCACTAATTATGACGTCAGGTATCCCGAACGTGCATATCAGTTTGCGCAGCTGTTTTATAGTCCCCGCTGATGAGGTGTTGCGCATTGGAATTACCTCCAACCACTTGGAGTATGCGTCCACCACAAGTAGAAAAAATGAACCCCTGAATGGCCCTGCGAAGTCTATGTGGAGGCGGGACCACGGTCCCCTAGCCGTGTCCCATTCTCTGTGTGGAAGGCGGGACTCCTCAGGCCGAGAGCTCTGGCAACTTTCGCAGGTGTTCACCATGTGTTCAATGTCTGCGTCTAGCTGAGGCCACCAGAAGTAGCTTCTGGCCAGCGCCTTAGAGCGCACAATCCCTGGGTGGGTGACATGTAAAAGCCGTAGCACCCTTGCTCTTAATGCCTGTGGGACCACCACCCTCTCCCCCCACAACAGACACCCCCTTTCTGCGGACAACTCAACCCTCTTCCTGAAAAATGCCGCAAACTCGTCTGCGGGGGGGAGCTGCGGGCCACCCCTTCTGTACCCAGGATCTCACAAGGGCTAACGTTTTATCCTTGGCCGTTTCGGCAGCAATTTCCTTGGGCAAAATGGGGGGTGCATCTAGGGGTTCAATGAGGAGGACTTGGCTATCCTGTTCTACCTCACACTTTGGGTCCCCCAGGTGGGGAAGAGGAGACCTTGAGAGGGCGTCCGCGTGGCTTATCTCTTTCCCGGGACGGTACTCTAACGCCCCCCTGTATGCATTCAGAAAAATCGCCCACCTAAGCATCCTGGGGGAGAGGATCTGTGGAGTGGGCTTGTCTGAGGTGAAGATACCCAACAGCGGCTTGTGATCGGTGACAATGGTGAATGGGCGACCATACAGAAAATCATGGAACTTCTTTGTGCCCGCAACAATGGCAAGAGCCTCCCTATCTGTTTGGGCGTAATTTCGTTCTGCCTTGGACAATGATCTCGAGTAGAATGCAACTGGGGCTTCTCGCCCCCCCTCTAACACGTGGCACAGGACCGCCCCCACCCCCACTGGCGAGGCGTCGCAGACCAAGACTACCGGCTTCTTTGGGTCGAAATGGGTTAGAATAGCCTCCGAGGAGAGGAGTTGCTTGAGTTCCCTGAAAGCCCGCTCCTGCTTCTCCCCCCACCGCCAAACCGCATCCTTCTTCAGCAGCCCATGCAGGGGCTCTGCAATCGTCGCTTTCCTGGGCAGGAAGGAATGGTAAAAATTCAGCAGCCCCAGGAAAGACTGCAGCTCCGGTTTCGCGGTGGGGCGAGGGGTGTTTCGAATGGCTGAGACTTTGGACTCAGCGGGTTTCACCCCCTCAGAAGTTATGCGGAACCCCAGAAACTCCACCTCCCTGGCCAGAAACACACATTTGTCCCTCCGCAACCTCAACCCCGCGGATTCGAAGGCTGTGAGGACCTTGTCTAGTCTCTGGGCCAGTTCTGCTTCGCTCTCCCCAGATATCAATATATCATCGAAAAATGGCAAGACCCCCGGTAATTTCTTTAACAAACGTTCCACAAGAGACTGAAACAACCCCGGCGCCGAGTTCACGCTAAACTGTAGGCGCGTCACCTTGAATGCCCCCTTGTGAGTTACAATGGTCTGTGCGGCAGCTGTGGCTGGGGTTACTGGAAGCTGCTGGTACACCTGCGCCAGATCTAGTTTAGCAAAAACTTTTCCCCCATGTAAAGTGGCCAGTAGATGGCTAACTACCGGCACCGGATAGGCATTAGGGCGGATCGCCTTGTTAATTGTACACTTGTAGTCAGCGCAAATTCGCACTTCCCCATTTGCTTTCAATACTGTAACAATAGGAGTCTCCCACTCTGCAGAGTCCACCGGCACTAAAATCCCTTGCCCCACTAATTTGTCCAGTTCCGCCTCAATTTTGTCCTTGAGGGCGAATGGAACCCGACGTGGTTTTAGTCTCATTGGGCGGACCTCCGGGTCCAGGTCGAAGGAAACTGGGGGCCCCTTGTACTTCCCGAGTCCCTTCTTGAATACCTCTGCGTGTGCGTCGCACACTGCCTGAATCTCATTCCCCCCGATGGCATGGAGATGTCCAGGGGTTTGAACCATTGTGTCCCCAAGAGATTGCACCCCCCATTTTTTAGAACTACCAGGGGGAGTTTCCTTCGGAGTCCCTTGTACCGTGTCTCGAAGTCCCCAATCCCCAATACTGGAATCGCATTTCCCTGCACATCTTTTAAGTTCGCCCCCATCTCCTTGAGTTTGGGTCGCTCCTTGGGGGGAATCCGCAAAAATTCCTTATGGGAAATGAGGGAGTAAACAGACCCCGAGTCTATCTCCATCTTAACAGGGACCCCTTGCAACAGTACCTCAGCATAAAAACGTGGTTGCCCTAGAGGCACGCTGTGGACGGCCACGTCGTCTTCCGCGTGCACTCGCAGGCACACGTGGTTCCCCTCTGGGTCGTCGCCGCCATCACCGACTCTGCCGACGCCATCCCGGCTGCTCGAGGCGCGCTTACTCTCTTCCCGGCGTTGCTTGCAGACCCTGGCGATGTGGCCCTTCCGCCCACAGTTGTGGCACTCAGCTTTCCGGAATGTACACTTGCTCCTCTCGTGGGACGCTCCGCACCCATTGCAGCGCTGCCGCCCCTTCCCCTTCTTCTCGCTCAGCCCTTTCCTGACCTTCCGGACCCCCTCATCTTCGCTGGAGTCTGGGGTGGCAGAAGCCTCTGAGGATGTGGGCGAGCGTGGGGCAGGGGTCGCCCCCCAGGCCGCCTGGACGGCGGATGCAGCTGCCTCGACTGGTGGGGGCTTTGCCTTGAGAAGCTTGTACCCGGCCCACGTGCATTCAGCTAGAGCCTCTTGTAGTACCTCTTTAAAAGTGAGGCCGTGGCCTCGGTTCATGAGTTTCCCCTGGGTCTCCCCGTCTCTCATCCCGCAGAGCATCCTGTCCCTTAGGGCCACGTCTAGAATTTCCCGCCATTCGCATGGGGTCGCCAAAACGCGGAGGGCCGCTGCATACTCGGATATTGACTCACCAGGCTTTTGGTCCCTCCACGCGAAAATGGCCCTGGCAGAGAAGAAGGATACTTTGGGCTTGAAATGATTCCGCAGAACCCCCAGAATTTCCGTCACCGAAACCTGGTCCACCTCTCGTGGTGCCACCAGATCCATCAGTGCTTGCACGGCGTGGAACCCGAGCATCGTGATGAGAAGACCCTTCTTCTTCCCAGCGTCGGTGATGCCCGCATACGCCACCGTACTCTTGAAATGCATTTCAAACCAGTCCCATCGCTCGGGATGGGTCACGTCGAAAACTGGCTTCTGTGATATTGTCTTGTCCCCGTGGGAATCCATGATCCCACCTTCGTCGCCAATTTAGTGTTTGGGAATCAAGACAATGGAATAATGGAAACGGCTGTAAGCTAGCCTAACACATCTTTATTGCATAGAGTACAGTACGAACATGTGGTAATGGCGGACAAACAGCTCTTTTTATACGGTGGCTATCTAATTGAATCTGGCTCTTCGACAGGCATTGGCTGCTGTCCAAGTGACGTCATCCTTGGTCACGCCCCTCTTGTCCAGGTGAGGTGAGCGCGGGAATCTTTCCCGCGCGGCTGAAGGCATTTGAGTAATGTGAACCATGTGAGCTGGGCGCTCGCTATTGCCCCCGGTGGCCACTAGCTCGCGTCCTCATACAGAAGGTTACAGTGTTACCTGTACCCATTCGTGTGGTTACAAATACATTCAACACACTACATTCAGTACACAACACTGCTTAAGTCCTGAATTCTGATATTATCCCAATTTCCTTTGGCTGATATGTTTTTTTAAAAAAAATACTAGTTTCTACTCCTGAAATTCCTGTACTTGTTGTTCACATGCAAATTATTCATCATCCCTGTTACAAGAATCCACACATTACCTTTCATTCTATGCAATTTTTACTTGGATCCCTCCCACTCTATTAATACTGCGCTCACCCCTTCCATTCACCCTTCCTTTTCTTCCCCTGTTAAAAAATCTTGACAGGTGATACAGCATTGCACTGTAGTGCTACATTTTGCAGCACCATTTAAAAATACTCTTCAGGAATATATTTTCTCAGCCCTAGGTTTTGAGATGGTCTGTAGTGTATAATATACAGTACTACAACACTGGGGTAAACCTGTTTTCTACTTCTATCTTCAGAGAGCAGGGTTAGCTTTGGGTCAACGGATCAAACCCCAAGAAACCGATCCAGCAAACTCACTCAACTCTTTCTCTTAAACATAAATACAGTACACACAGAGTACCTGCAGGAAAATAGGCATTTTGTGCATGTCACCCAAATACCCTGAGCCTGGCAGAGAGCAAAAATGAGAGGGTGAAACAGAGAAAGGGAGAGAGAGAACTGGCTGATGAACATGGTATCTGTGCTTGCCAGAGCCACTTGGCGATTGATTACAGGACAGGTTTTCAGCTTCCCCAATAATATGCCTGCAGCTTTGTTAGGGTAAGTCTTTGCAACACACCCTAACTGGTTGCAAGGCATGCTGTGTTTATGGTGCCTTTAAGACTCTACTGCAGAGGCACACAGGTGTTTAGGTTATTCACTGATGTGCTCTGTGGTCCTGTGTATTTAGGTCAGAGCAGAACAACAGACTATTAGCTTCAATGCTCACCTTGGCTTCAATGCTTGGCTTTTCTCTGCCGTCGGTCTGGACAAGGAATCCTGTGAGTTCCAGAACCTACTGCAAAGACTGAATCTCTACACTGCTCTTGAGGGTGGCACTTGCCTGCTTTGCCATCTATGTTTGCTGAACAAGCAAGGACTACTCAGGGTAAGCCCTCCCATCAAGGAGGACAGAGGCTGAAAGCTGCTTGGCTTTATCTATGATTACATCCTGCCGAATGGACTGTTGTTGCTTTGTAATGGACTTGTATATAGCACAGCTAACTTGGCTCAGTGAGGGCAACTGAGAAACTCAAGATATCTGGTTTATGTTCCAGTTATTGTACTGTATATATATTTGCACCCTTCTTGATTCCTGAGTAAACCCGCTTTAAGTTTTCTTCACCTGCACCAAGACCTGTCTGCCTGTTTGTTTCACAAGGGGTAAGTCCACCTTGCCAGGTGCGTACCTCTAGCTGGCCACTGTCTACTGCTCTGCTAAACATCACACCAGTGTTGCCAGCCTGCACGGCAATTTCGTCCATACGGCTGAAGCCAAATTTCCATATTTATCCATACAGACAGGGTGGGTGGAGTCTGGGCAAAGTTGTGGGCGGAGTCTTTTTTGGAAAATATTTGTTCTTTCTGTCCATACACTCACTGTCCGTAAATACGTTCCGTGGAGAAAGTTCGGCGGTACACCATCCATACAGAGGGCCAAATTACCGTTCGGGAGAGACTACAATTACTGTTCCGGGAGAAAGTTCAGCGCCTGAATTTCCGTATTTTTTACATATGGATTCCATACTCTGTACGGACGGCTAAATTTCTGTAGAATACGGAAATTTCCGTACAGGCTGGCAACCCTGCATCACACCAACAAGCTTCTCTGTTCCTGAAGCAAAGTCTTTTAATATTTCTCTACCACCCAGAAGCATAATTCAAATGCAAGATTACTGATTTCCATGGTAGATTGAGGGTGATAAAGGGAAGCTATCCATTGAGGAATTTCATCCTTTCTCATTGATGGATGATTAATCAGGATTTGAAAATGTTATCACCCTCCTCCTCATTCTTTCCTCTTATCCTCAAATTATTCCCTTTTAATAAACATTTTAGTTCACACAGCACTGATCTGAGGATTATATTATCTTTACTGAAAATCAACTGGAAGAGCTATGGAATGAAGCATAATGCATTATCAAAAATGTATAAATATTATTCCTGAAGTCCAAGGGGTGGGAGAGGAAGGAAGCATAGATAGATGATTGCCCAAACTCTTAAAATTGTCAGTTACAGTACTTACAAGCGAAAGGGTCAGAATTCTAAATGCAATATTTCAATGAATGGCACATATAGACAAAAAACCTATTAACATTGAGGGGGAAAATAAAAAAAAATACACACAAAAAAGAGGCAGAGAGCTCCCCCATCAGAAGCAAGGAGCCAAAAGGAAATTTAAACCAAGATTAGGAATGTTGAAAGACCCAACATGAGCAGGACAAAACAAAGAGAACATTGAAACAATATACTGAAGAATTATGCAGAATAGATGCAAGGATAACAGGTTCAATTGAAGAAGAATCCTGTGACAAAGAACCTATAGTTTTAGAAAGTGAAGTGAAAGCTGCTTTCATAGCAATGGGAAGAAATAAATCAGAAGTAAATAGAATGCCAAAAGGCTATTTAATGCTACAAAGACAAAGTCTATCACAATCCTAATAACAATATACCAGCAAGTATGGGTAATAAATACTGAGCAACAGAAATGCCTGATATACAGTATGATCCCAAAAGAAGGAAACACCAAAGACTGCAGTAAATGTAGGTCATTGCTAAACCTTTAAATAATTTGCTGTAATTATTGGGTAGGCTTTCCTCATTCAGGGGACACTTTTAAGAAACCAATTTATTCTTATCAGAGTTTGAAAAGTTATGTTTTAGACTGTAGACCCCAAACAATAGAAAACATAAATGTACTGATGTATTTTAGGTTGAGCCTTTTCTCTGACACATTTCTTTGTTTCATTGCTAAAAAACAAAACCCAGACATGTCAATTTGAGAATGGCACATTAGATTTTCTATTTACAGACAGGAAAGTGGAGTTTGTTGTTGGAAAACACACATGGAATTAAATTTAGTTATTCTTGAAAGATATATGTAATCCATCTGTTCTACTGCACATTTGATTCTTTAAATCTTTTATTTTAATTTGATTCTGCTTTGGAGAGCTCACGTTTCTCAGGATTTTCCCCTTTTGCTTCTTTTCTTGAGCAATGTTGATAGCCTTGGTGACAAGATACTCAGAAAATGGTGAGGAGCATAGATTAAAATCCTTATGGGAAATTTTAAATATTTGATTCATAGGCTGATATGAAAATGAAGTACAGTACTGTAGTAAGTTGCAACAAAAGCTGGTGTGTTACATAGGCCTACAGTAGTTGTGATTTACTATTATGTTTCAGCTAGTGTGTGTGACTACAAGTCATGCACACTACTATACCTGTCAAGTATCCTGGATTGGCCGGGAAATCCCATATTTTGGCCCTCCTTCCCCCTCTTTCCCACCGCCATCCTGTATTGGGGCGGCCGGGGAAAGGGGTTTCTGTGCATGCACACCCCCAGAGGCAGCATTGCACATGCGCGATGCATGCATGAAGGGGCTTCTGTGCATGTGCGCCACACATGGAAAAGTTCCTGGATTTCTAAGGTGACAACCTGACAGGTATGTACTTCAGAGTCAAAACAAATACAGGATTCATCAGAACATCTTTGCATTGATATACTGTTTATATTTTTGAAAGATTAGAAAAAGTAGTGGATCACTTTGGTGTCTTGCAAGGAAGACAATAGAAGGAGCCACAGTAGGGCTAAACACAACTTTATTGGATGATGGCCAGGATGAACATGTGGTAATGGCGGAGATACAGCTCTATTTATACGGTCACTATACATTTGAATGTGGTTACACGGTAGCTCATTGGCTACTGTCCGCGTGATGTCATCGTTCGTCACGCCCATCTTGTCCAGGTGCTGTGTGGCAGGAAGGTTTCCCGCATTGCAGGTATCTGGTGAATTCATACCATGTGAGTTTGGACACTCACTACTGCCACCTGTAGCCACTAGCTCGTGTCCTCATACAGTTAGTTACAGTGATTCCTCAATGAGGTACAAATGGATACATTCATTCATTCAGCCGGTTACATTCACTTAAAGGTATAATACAAAGTTGCAATGACATTGCTTTCAATACATAACACCCCTCCCCCCTAGGTATGGACAAGTTAGGAAATGGTATGGTTCAGCAAATTGGGCTTCCCGCAAGCTCGCTTGGGGCGAGTGGCAGCCACACTAGTACTGGGTCCTGGGGAGGCTGTGTGTCCCTGTTCGCCAGGCCCTCATCCTGCAATGTGAGAGGGCGACTCGTTAGCGGTTGACAGCGGACTCTGCGTCTGGGACTGGGGAGGACGGGGAGTAGGAGTAAACTCCAGGGACGTGAAACTGGGGGTTCTAGGGACTAAAGCAAAACTCCGCTCTTTGCTCGGACAGGTGGGGGACCACTCCGGAAAATCCCCCCACTTTCCTAACTCAAAATCGAATTCCTCAAAATCCTCCTCACCCAAATTGTTCCTGTAGCTCAGGGGGTCCAAAGGATGTGGATTTGTATCATTTCCCTCCCCCCGGTAGTCTGTGTCTCCCCTTTGGGATAAGCGGGTGGGGGAGAACCCTAATGTTGAATCCCCTGTGGGGTCTCTTGTTTCTTGCCTGTCTGTTACCCTACTCCTGAATTGGTCGGCATGCCTCCTCCAAAGGAGGCCAGTGCTGGTTTCAACGGTGTAAGAGACTGGCCCTGTTTGCCCTATTATCACTCCGGGGACCCAGGCCAGACCTGCTGCTGCATAATTTCGGCAATGCACTGCCTCCCCAATCTCGAAACTCTTTGTGCTTTCCAAGCCTATGTTCCTTCCCGTGTCCTCCACCCTGGTCAGATCTAACTTTGAGAGGATAGTAGCGGGTTTCCTATGCATAAGGAGCTCAGCAGGCGAAAATCCTGACGCTAGGGGTGTTACCCTGTACCCTAGTAGGAACTAGCACAGCTGTAGATTCAGGTCCCCGGGGCCCATTCGACGCAAGGCGTCCTTCATTGTCGGCACCAGGCATTCCACTTGCCTATTTGTTGCAGGGTGGAACGGGCCGGCCGTGATGTGGCGGATCCTATTGATCTCAATGAAGGCCCTGAACTCTGCTGATGTGAAGGTTGTAGCGTTATCGCTCACAAGCACGTCTGGTATTCCAAAACAGCTGAATACCTTCTGCAATTGTCTATCTGTTGCTGCCGACGATGTACTGGACATGGGAATCACTTCCAACCACTTGGAGTATGCGTCGACTATCACTAGGAACAGGGTACCTCTGAAAGGCCCCACAAAATCTACGTGCACGCGCGACCATGGCCCGCGAGCTGTGTCCCATTCTCTATGGGGAAGTCGGGACTCCTCGGACCGGGTACTCTGGCAACTCACACATGTGCCTACCATTTGTTCTATGTCCGCATCCAGCTTGGGCCACCAGAAATAGCTTCTCGCTAGCGCCTTGGAGCGCATGATCCCCGGGTAGCTGATATGCAGCATTTTGAGCACCTGAGGTCTCAGTGTTTCGGGGACTATTACCTGCTGCCCCCAGAGGAGGCACCCCATCTCTAAGGACAGCTCGTCTCTCCTCCTCCTGTACACCTTGAATTCCTCCATGGGAGAGGTTGCTGGCCACCCTTTCTGTACCCATGAACTGACTAGGGCCAACGACTTGTCCTTCACAGTGGCCTTAGCGATCTCTGCTGGCAGTATTGGGGGAGATTCTAGGGCCTCGATCAGGAGCACCTGGTGGTCCTGCTCTACCTCACTCTCTGGATCCCCTAGCTGGGGAGGGGTGACCTCAACAGGGCGTCTGCGTGGCTGATTTCCTTACCGGGCCGGTAAACTAGCGCATACTGGTATGTGTTGAGGAAGATCGCCCACCTAAGCATTCTTGGGGACAGGATTTGAGGAGTGGGCTTGCTCGTGGTAAAAATTCCTAGCAGGGGCTTGTGGTCGGTTACGACTGTAAATGGCCGGCCATATAAGAAATCGTGGAACTTCTTAGTTCCTGCAACTATTGCTAGGGCTTCCCTGTCTGTTTGCGCGTAATTGCACTCCGCCGTGGACAGGGATCTCGAATAAAACGCTACTGGGACCCACCCGCTCTCTAGCACATGGCAAAGGACCGCCCCCACCCCCACCGGTGAGGCGTCACAGACCAACACAACTGGTTTCTTGGGGTCGAAATGTGTTAGGACAGCCTCGGAAGATAGAAGCTGCTTAAGCCCCTTGAAAGCTTGTTCCTGGGCTTCTCCCCACTGCCAAATCACATCCTTTTAAAGTAATTTATGAAGCAGTTCTGCCACTGCCGCCTTCCCAGGCAGGAAGGAGTGGTAGAAATTCAAGAGTCCTAAGAAGGACTGTAACTCAGGTTTGGTGGTGGGGCGAGGGGCGTTCTATACTGCTGATACCTTTGACTCAGCTGGCTTAATACCATCAGGGGTTATGCAGAATCCTAGGAATTCTACCTCTTCTGCAAGAAACACACACTTATCCTTTCTCAACCTGAGCCCCACTTTCTCGAATATGGTTAGCACCCAGTCTAACCGCTTGGCCAATTCCTGCTCCCGCTGTTATCAACACATCATCAAAGTAGGGGAGGACACCTGGGAGCCCTTTCAGAAGCCATTCCACGAGTGACTGGAAAATCCCGGGGGCCGAATTCACACCGAATTGGAGGCGCATCACTTTAAAAGCTCCCTTGTGGGTATCTGGTGAATTCATACCATGTGAGCTTGGACGCTCGCTACTGCCACCTGTAGCCACTAGCTCGCGTGCTCATACAGTTAGTTACAGTGATTCCTCAATGAGGTACATATGGGTACATTCATTCATTCAGCCGGTTACATTCACTTAAAGGTATAATACAAAGTTGCAACGACATTGCTTTCAATACATAACAATCACATATAGTATTTTTCCTGTGATCCTTTAATACAAACAAACAAGGAAACATTTTAAACCTGATCATGAATAAAAAAGACTTGAGAAATCACCATCTTAGAGTGGATGTGAAAGGAATAAGCTTCAGCTTCTATCAGTGGAGTGCTGTATAGATACTGTGACAAGGCAAACTATGAGAACCATCTGACAAAAAACCACAACTGATTAATTTTCTGCTAGTCTGAAATTACCATCTGTGTATCTAGTGTTGTTTCCAAAATAGGTCTCTCAAATCCCTCATCCTTGATCTGCCAAGAAAATAATTTATTGGCCTTTTCACTCCTTCATATGCAAGCGCACTTGAGTGTAGCAAATGCTTACAGATCTGATTCTCAGACAATTTGTTATATTCCACCCAGAAACCATTTATAAATTATTAAATATTAGAGTAGATTTTACACTAGGGCAAGTAAGCTAAATGTTTCACTCTTAGCAAAATGTCACAGGCACCTACACTGTCTTCTTCCCTCTTTCTTTTTCTCTTCCTTGAGGGCTATACCAATCACCCCTTGATAAGAACGGAAAACCATCCATGGTTTCTGTCTCTAAATTCACAATGGGGCAAATGTAAAAAAGTAGAGGGCTGAAAGGCTGTAACTTTCCCATCGATACAAGATGGATTTTTTTAATACTCCAGTCCAGTGGTGGTGAACCTATGGCATGTGTGCCAGACGTGGCACTCCCAGGCCTTTCGGCTGGCACTCCAGCACAAAGTTCCTCTGCCCAGCAGCCCAATGGGAGCAATTCCTCCCTCCCCCAGCACAGAGTTCACCCTACTCCTCTGTTTGGGCATTCGGTCTCTAAAAGGTTTGCCACCACTGCTCTAGTCCTATTCAGTCCATAAGGAAGCATGTGAAACAGACAAGAACTATGGGGTGATTTAGTTTTACCTTGTTGTTGTCCCGAACATGACAGTGCAACTATTTGAAGAGTCAAAACTACTGTATTTAGAAAGACCCTCCACATTGTAAACTAACATTCCTAGGAAAGGGGTTCTACCTCACAAGGAGAGACTGTCACGACAGACCAGCCTCTACCTGTCTTTTTCAGAAGAGGTTCTGTATCACACATGTTGACAAAGGGATAGAGCTAAGACACTGTCCTTAACATGTATGAGATCCACACATCTCTTTAACAACTTATTTATTTATTTGAATTTGTATCCCGCCCATATAGCCAAAGAGTCACTCTGGGCAGTATCAGTATAACAAGTAACCAAAATCCAACCAGATATAAAAACAAGACAAAAGAATAAAATCACAAAACTTGTAAAAATGACAATAACAATAAAATACTAAATAAAAATGGATAAAATAGTGGCAGCCAAATAATTTAAGTGGTGGAAAAAATAACTAATTGAGGGGCAGTACTTTTCTAAAAGTTTGTTTAAACTACTTAGCCTTCGCTAGCTTGCAGAAAATAGACAACAGAAAATAAGAGACAACTAAATAGGGCCAGTGATATATCTGGGGAATGAAAACAAGCTGCAAACTTGATACGTTGATAAAATCACTCTGCAAGGCTGATTATGAGTGGCTCCACAGAAAACAATCATAGTGTTCATGTTGTATTAATGATAATATACTAATAATAATGATAATGCTTACAGTGGTCACTTACCACTGAATGCGTCATGCTTTTGTCTGTACATTATCTCCCTCTTGGGCGCTTGCCTTAATGTCATCTTGGCGCTTGAGTGTGTCAGGGAAGCGAAGAGCAATAAAGTCAGGTGGTGAGTGTTGTGTTCTGTTGGTTTTATTGTACACACGGATTACAATGTATCTGAGCCAATGTAACCTTGCCTATAGCAACAATGTAACCTTCAGCTGTATCATATAAACCCTGTAATAGGACGCGAGCTAATGACCACCAGCTGGCAGCAGCGAGCGTCCAAGCTCTCTTGGTCCAAACTCATCAAAGGCAACAGCGCGGGAAGTTTTCCCGCCACCACCTACACCTGGACAAGAAGGGCGTGACCTGCAATGACGTCACGCAGACAGTAGCCAATGGGCTACCATGGCACCACGTTCAAATGTGTTACTGCTGTATATAAAGAGCTATCGATCCGCCATTACCTCATGTTCCCTCTGTCCACGATGCAATAAACCTGAGTTAACCCAGCCCGAGGCTGTGTCCTGTGTCTTGGTTTGCATACACTAAACTGGCGACGAAGGTGGGATAATGGATCCCCACGGAACAGCCAGGGCACAGAGCGGTTTCAACATCACCAAACCGCAAGACTGGGAGCTGCTTGAGATGGATTTCCAGGCGGCCCTGGTAGAACTCAGAGTCAAAGGAGAAGACGAGGAGAGGAAGAGGGCCATCCTCACCAGAATGCTCGGGATGGAAACCAAGCGGACGCTGGTGGGCATAATCGCTCCGAAGAAGGTGAGCGACTTTAAGGCGAGCGACATCATGAAACTGCTGCGAGAGCGGTTCTGCCCCTCGAGGGCAATGTTTCCCGCTCGGAGCGCGTTTTGGAGGCGAGTCCAAGCGCCGGATGAGTCGGTTGAGGCATTCGTGGCCGCCATGAGGATAGCCGCCGCCCCCTGTAAATGGGGCGATATCCTGGAGTTGGTCCTCAGGGACGGCGTGTTGTGTGGCCTGAAAGACAAGGAGGTACAGCGCAGCTTGATGAATAAGGAGCCGCCACCCACGCTGGCAGAGGTCATTGAGGCCGCGGAAGCCGCAGAGTCCACGAATGCCGGAGTGGACGAGATGCACCAGTGGCGTGAGTGGCGTCCTAGAGACGGCAAGGCGGAAAATTCGGTGCACGGGAAGACCGGACAGTCGGTGCACGCGACTCGACGGGCCTCAAAGTCGTCTACGGAAGGCAGCGACGGCGAGGAGGTCCAGAAGGTCCGGAAGGGCGGTCGACGCTGCGAGGGTTGCGGAGCGGCCCACGAGCGCGCGAGATGCCCGTTCAGGAAGGCCGAGTGTTACACCTGCGGCCGTCGGGGGCACATCGCCAAGGCGTGCAGAAAACGGAAAGAGGGCCGGAGGCAGTCACAAGACCGCGCGGCCAGACCGGACCGTCCAGCGAGGCCCAAAGATGGCGCCCAGACCACGAGGAAGCAGGACGGCGTGGGCCGCGTCTCGGACGGCAGCGAGGACGACGCCTCAGTGTTCAGCGTGTCCGCGGGACAGTCCCATTACTTCGTTGAGGTATTAGTACAAGGGGCCCCTATTAAGATGGAAATTGACTCGGGGTCCTCCTATTCCATAATTCCCCAGAAAGAGTTCCTGAGAATCGACCCCCACGTGCGGCCCAAGCTTAAAGCGTTGAGGTCCACACTACGGGACGTACAGGGAAACAGCATTCCGGTGTTGGGGGTCGGGAAATTTCGGGTCAATTTTAAGAGACATTCTGCGGAACTGCCCCTAGTTGTCCTCAAAGGGGGAAGCTGTAGCCTCCTAGGGACACAGTGGTTTCAGCCCTTAGGTTTGTTCATAGGGGGGGTGCATACCGTGGGGGGGGGACCCAATACAAGCGGTTTGCGATGCGCATCCCGCCGTTTTTGAGAAAGGACTCGGAAAGTTCAAGGGACCCCCTGTAGCTTTCGACATAGACCCGGAGGTCCGCCCGATAAGACTCAAACCACGCAGGGTGCCGTTCGCACTCAAGGACAAGATAGAGGCGGAACTGGACAAACTGGTGGGCCAGGGGATTCTTATTCCTGTTGATTCCGCGGAGTGGGAAACTCCAATTGTAACGGCTCTAAAGGCTAACGGGGAGGTGCGCATTTGCGCTGATTATAAGTGTACAATTAACAAGGCGATCCGCCCTAATGCATACCCGGTGCCAGTGATCAGCCACCTTTTGGCCAGGCTAAATGGGGGAAAGTGTTTCGCTAAACTCGATTTGGCACAAGCCTATCAGCAACTTCCTGTGACCCCCGCCACGGCCGCGGCACAAACAATAGTTACACATAAGGGAGCGTTCCAGGTGTCGCGGTTACAGTTCGGCGTGAACTCGGCACCCGGCCTTTTTCAGTCGCTCGTGGAACGCCTCCTAAAGGGCCTGGAGGGGGTGTTGCCTTATTTTGATGACGTGTTGATAACAGGGGGGAGTGAGGCTGAACTGGCAAAACGGTTGGACAAGGTACTGACCGTGTTCGAGAAAGCGGGGCTGAGATTGAGGAAGGATAAATGTGTCTTTTTCGAAACCGAGGTCGAGTTTTTAGGGTTCCGGATCACACCCGAGGGGATTAAGCCGTCTAAATCCAAGGTAGCAGCCATTAAAAAGGCCCCTCGCCCCACATCCAAAACCGAGCTGCAGTCTTTCCTGGGGCTCCTCAACTTTTACCATACATTCCTCCCGCGGAAGGCGTCCGTGGCCGAACCGCTCCATCGGTTGCTTAAAAAAGAGGAGCCATGGATGTGGGGTGACGAGCACGAGAGGGCGTTCAAAGAGCTGAAGCAACTCCTAACATCTGAGGCAATCCTGACGCACTTCGACCCCAAACGGCCTGTGGTCCTAGTGTGTGATGCATCCCCGGTGGGGGTGGGGGCGGTGCTTTGCCACGTGTTGGAGGACGGAAGGGAGGCCCCGGTAGCGTTTTACTCAAGGTCCCTGTCCCAAGCGGAGCGAAATTACGCGCAAACCGACAGGGAAGCGTTAGCAATAGTAGCGGGGACCAAAAAATTTCACGATTTTTTGTATGGCCGCCCGTTCAAAATCGTGACCGATCACAAACCGCTGTTAGGGATTTTCACGGCTAACAAGCCCACGCCGCAGATCCTGTCCCCGAGAATGCTGCGATGGGCTATTTTCCTCAACGCGTACCAACATGAGTTGGAGTACAGGCCCGGAAAGGAGATCAGCCATGCTGATGCGCTTTCGCGATCCCCTCTGCCATTGTCGGACGACCAAAAGGCGAGAGCAGAAAGAGACCGCCAGGTGCTGCTGATTGAGGTTTTAGACGCACCCCCAATAGTACCAGCCGACATTGCTAGGGCGACAGGCAAGGACAGGACGCTGGAAAAAGTTAGTTCATGGGTGCAGAAGGGGTGGCCGGCTTCATCCCCGAGTACAGAGTTCGACCCATTCTTTAGGAAAAGGCTAGAGTTGTCCCTAGAGAGGGGGTGCCTTCTATGGGGCCAACGGGTGGTGGTCCCTGCGCCCCTGCGGACGAGGGTGCTCGAACTGCTGCACGTCAGCCACCCGGGCATTGTTCGTTCAAAGGCGCTAGCCCGGAGTTACTTCTGGTGGCCACAGCTGGACGCGGACATTGAGCACATGGTCGGCACTTGCGAGGCTTGCCAGGAATCCCGACCTGAGGCGGCCCGTCTCCCGCATAGGGAGTGGGACGCAGCAAGGGGGCCGTGGTCCAGAGTGCACGTGGATTTCGCTGGCCCGTTCCGAGGAACCATGTTTCTCCTGGTGGTAGATGCGTTCTCCAAGTGGCTGGAGGTTATCCCAGTAAAGAGCGCGTCCTCCGCCGCGACGATTAGCCGGCTAAGGAGAGTCTTTTCCACGTTCGGTTTACCCGACACTTTAGTCAGCGATAACGCTAGTTGTTTCACCTCCGCTGAGTTCGGAGCCTTTATGGAGGCAAACGCCATTCGGCATGTCACATCCGCACCGTTTCACCCGGCCACGAATGGCCAAGTGGAACGACTAGTGCGTACAACAAAGGACGCGCTGCGGCGCATGGGCCCGGGGGACCTGAATCACCAGGTATGCCAGTTCCTTTTAGCGTATAGGGTAACCCCTTTAGCGTCAGGCTACTCGCCGGCGGAGCTCTTGATGCGGCGAAAACTGACCACGATCCTGTCCAGGCTAGACCCGACGAGGGTCGAGGATAAAGGGAAAAACATAGGGTTGGCAGTCTCGAAAGGTTTCGCCGCCGGGGACCCTGTTCACTGCAGGAACTATTCCAGCGCAGGGCCGGCCTGGGTACCAGGGAAGGTTGTAGAACAGACGGGGCCAGTATCGTACCGGGTCGAGACTAACACCGGCCTCCTCTGGAGGAGGCACGCAGACCAACTGAGGCACCGAGTGAGTGGGCCAGTCAGTGGAGCTCAGCAACAGGATTCAGCGTTAGGGTTCTCCCCCACCCACTTAACCCAAGGGGGAGACAGCAATGGACAACAGTCCCAAGCAAGGGGGGAAGGAAGCAGAAGCAGCAGCCCCGACTCATATCCTTTTGATACGCCAGTCCTATCAGGGGCCGGGGAAGGGGGAGAGGAGTTCGCGCCCGCTGCCCCCGATAGTAATTTTGAGTTTGATTTTGCGAGCCGGGGGGGTTTTCAGGAGTGTTCCCCCACCCGTCCAAGCGAGAAGAGGGGTTTTTCGTTAGCCCCCAGTGCCCCCGGTTCCTCCCTAAGAAAGAACACACCTCCCAACAACGCCGCGGAGCCGCGGAAAGTCACTAACGAGTCTCCCTCTCATATTACAGGACAGGAAACCAGGGGACAAAGAGAAGGTAGCAAACCCGGGGAGAGGCAGCCCGCATCGAGACCCCAGCGTGTTCGAAATAAGCCATCTTGGCTGAGAGACTTTGTCTCCTAAGGGGGGGGGGAGTGTGTTTAAGTGTGGGCTCGAGACTTTGTCTCGTCCTAGGGGGGAGGGGTGTTGTGTTCTGTTGGTTTTATTGTACACACGGATTACAATGTATCTGAGCCAATGTAACCTTGCCTATAGCAACAATGTAACCTTCAGCTGTATCATATAAACCCTGTAATAGGATGCGAGCTAATGACCACCAGCTGGCAGCAGCGAGCGTCCAAGCTCTCTTGGTCCAAACTCATCAAAGGCAACAGCGCGGGAAGTTTTCCCGCCACCACCTACACCTGGACAAGAAGGGCGTGACCTGCAATGACGTCACGCAGACAGTAGCCAATGGGCTACCATGGCACCACGTTCAAATGTGTTACTGCTGTATATAAAGAGCTATCGATCCGCCATTACCTCATGTTCCCTCTGTCCACGATGCAATAAACCTGAGTTAACCCAGCCCGAGGCTGTGTCCTGTGTCTTGGTTTGCATACACTAAAGTGAGACTGTTACTTTTCAAACAAGCTTTTAACAGTTAATAGGCAGTGAAGAGTCTTAATTTTGGGTGCTGTATGTTATCAGTTTATCTATGTTTAAATCTGTTTTTAAGTTGTTTTATACATTTTAACTGATTACAAAATAAAAAATATTATATATCTTTGATGTTCTGGTAGAAATGCGAAGCAGCCAGCATAACAGGGCCAAACAACTTTATTAGGCAGTCAGAACATGTGGAGCAATGGCGCAGCACTGCCAAATATATACACTCAGAAGTGGATACATTTGGGCGGGAAACGACAGGAAGGGGAGTGGGGTGACTAGGAGGTCATCGGACCGGAGTGAAGACTGTACAGGCTACATAGTTTAGACGGGAACGCAGTCCCGCGATATTTCAAGACCAAGAAGAAGGAGACAAAATGAAGAATCGTACTGATCCCAATTATTTCACAAAACGTTACAGCAATAAATGTATTCAAACACAACAATATCTAATTAAACTAATTTGTTTTTAATGAAATTGTTTAATGTGTTTATAACTAGTATTTTAAAATAATTTATGAGCCAACGTGTGTCCCATAATTGGGAGAAAGGTGACACAGAAATAAAATATATATTTTTAAAAAACTAAGATAAAATAGCAGGCGTGATAAAGATGGAATGGTCAAAGCTGAGGCATCACTCTAACATGTACCCACCCATCTAAGATGTACCCACCCACCCTATTTAGGAATAGCAGTCATATTGGCAAAATATATTTGATAGTTTCCATGGGGATGGAGATTGAGAAATGCCTGAAGTGCAGGCTACTTGGCAGCATTTAACTTGACAGAGATGCTAAAATTAATTCTATTTAGCAATGCACAGAAGGTGGCAATGGTAAATCAATTCTGAACATTTTTTAATCTGGAAACCCCTATCTTGAGACAATCCAAAATAAAAGAATAGATAATGGTGCAATATGAGACGTCTGGGTTGGAAGGTGCTCAATCATCAACTGGGAAAGAGCAAACAACAAATATGAATAGCACTGTCACTAATGAAACAACTAGGTGAAAGACAACAAGATATTGAGTTGCCAATGACAACAGAGGCAAAAGGAAAGCTTTGTAGATCTTGTACATTGTCAGAAATACCAGTAAGTACGTTCTACATAAAATCTAGCCTAAACTTTCCTTAAAAACAAAACTGAGGATGTCCTCAGACACCAGTTATTTTATCTTAGGATGTATTTATTTGGTTGGTTTATTTTTAATTTCTTGTGTGTTTCATTATTATTTTTTTACATTTGTATGCAAACCGCCCAGAGTGGAAAATCACCCAAATGGGCGGTATAAAAATCCATTACGGTAAATAAATAAATTTGGGCACATCATGAGAAAAGTTGAAGGCAACAAGAAAAGAAAGATGAAATAAGAGACAGTTGACTCAATAAAGGAAGGCAGAGCACTGCAGCTGTCTCTCAAATTATATGATACAGAGGGCTTGTCATGGAGAAGATTTCTTAAAGTGACAAAAATGTATGATTATCACAACAGAAACTTTTACATGTCCAAAAGTTTGAAAATTAGGTTCCTTGGTTTGTGATTGGTTTTCAGGAGTTTTGTTTGCAAATATAAGGTGCTTTGGCTAGGTTTCTGATTACAAACAACATGTAACATGTGCTGAAGGAAATGTTATGGCAGCTTGTTTGCTTACAGGATGGTTCAAAGTTTTTTTCTGCCACGTTAAGTGCCCTACAAAATTGAGGTTTGCTCATCTTCTCAAGCTGTCGTCTTCATCACAGATATGTACAGTTCTTGAGGCCAACTGGTGAAGGCCCTCTTCCTGAGGTTTCTTCTGCATAAACTAATGAATGAAGCATAGTCATAAAATATAATGACAAATCTTTGCTTTTATGATGAGATCATGCCCAGAATGTGGTGTGAGACTGAGCAAAAATATGCACAGCTGTTGTGTTGTAGTACATATGAATGGGAATCAGCATTTAATAGTGTTTATGCTAGGAGTGTTCAACCTTTTTACACTGCGAGTCTGACCACGCCCCCTGACAGCTGAGCGGGCCAGACCATGCTGCCCGGAAGCAGAAGTGGGTGCATTTACAGCTGTCATAAATGCACCCACTTCTACATTTACGACATCCGCAGGTGCGTTTATTCATGTGTGGGCACATTTTTTGACTGACGTAAATGCAGCCACTTCCACTTCTGGGTGCAGCGGATGTGGCACCGGGCTACATGAAAGGGTGCTGTGGGCCAGGGCTGGCTCATGGACCGTAGGTTGGGAACCCCTGGTTTATACAGTGTACAGAAAAACACAGTGTCCATTTGCCCATCTATAAATAAATAGTTAATTACATAGAAACCACTGGTAATCTATATTCATTTTTGCAAGAAGAACCAGTTGTGTAAGGATTAGTTGACTGCAAAGCAAGAAGATGAAGCATAAAACCATGTTTCATCAAGCAGAGGTTATACGGTGTTCCTCTCCTCTGAAAGCTGGTGCTTGTTGTCTAAACTTGATTCACATGGAACTAAGCCTCCCTCCCTCCTGTAGATATATAACTTCTTAAATTTGGGTTATGTGAGCTAGGTCATACATGATGACACTTTTGATTTAGGTTGCAGAATTTAGGTCAAAGCTGAATCCAAGCAGAAAGAGTAAACATGAAACTACAGTAGACAAATATCAAGTTGTTTTGCATTTGTCAAGCATGTCAACAAATTTTCAGTTGGCTTCCAAGGCAGACAAGGCTTGTCCTCATAAATATTACATATTTTGTTCTTCTGTAGTAATTTCTACTATTTTTTAATTGTCCAGCCTTACACAAATGAGCTGTTCTACACTGTATTAATGCAGTAAAATCCTGTACATAATTTCCTTCTCAGTAAGAATTGCACGAGAAGAAAAATCACATTATAATTGCACTGCATAACAAACAAGTAAAAGCAATTATGAATCCATGCTGCTGTTTAACTCTTGACCTACGTCTGTAGGAATTGGGGCCGTAAAGCGGCCCTTGAGGTCCCGGAGGAGACTGGTCAAAGGAATGACACGAGGCAAGATGGAGCGAAGACCAGTGATTTATTGAGGGAAAATCATCAGTATATATTATGCAGAAGGCTGTGCATGGTAGGATGGTTATCTGACAGAGAATCACATCACCTATTTACTCAGGTTAATTGGGAATCTCTTTTGGGGAAGTTAATTAGTGCGGGCAAACACTGGCTGGAACAACACCATTGTTTTGGGCTTAGACTAAGGCAATCATGACTCCTATTTACACCAGAGATTAAGCTTAACTCAGAGTGAGTAATTGCCTAATACGTAACAGAGATTAGAGATTAGCTCTCTCAGCAGAGCCGTTGTTCAGGTCAGGGAATTGGGTGAATCAAACCCTATAATTTATCCACCCCCCTTAATTTCTCTCTGCTGGCAAGGGCCAGGGGCCAGGAGCGTGCTCGCTAGGTTTAACCTCTGCCAGAGGCCATGCGTGCCAACTGGGCACGCGGATCCACATCTCCCCTTTTAATTTTTCTTAAGAGCCTGACCAGCGACTCTGCGTAGGAGCGGGGCCAGCTGATGAGCGGGAATGGCGTCTCGGGGTTTCCTTCTGGGGCGGCACCTTGAGATCAGCGAGGGAATACATTGTGCAAAGCAGCAGAGTGCGATGCCTAGTATAATCACCCCCACAACCACCTTGAGTACCGTTTGGAGCCACCCCCAGGGGATCCATGACCACAAGGAGTCCTACCACCCCCATGAAGAATCCTCCTTGATGTTCTTAACTAGGGTGTGGAGGTCCGTGAGCTGGCTCTGTATCTTGTGGGTATTGTCTGTGAGATTTAAGCAACACATGCTGTGGACAGACTTGCAGCCCATATGATGTAACAATAGGGGATAATCGATAGCTGCTTGATTATCCAGTATGGCATGGCGAAGCTCTGCCTGCTCCTGATTGAGCAGCGCTATTGCTGAGGAGGTGTGGTTGATGGCTTTTGCTAATCTGCAAGCCAATTGACCAATTCTCCGAGCGTCGCCTATGGCTAAGCCTGACACGCTGAATATACTGACCACAGCCTGGTTTTTCAGAGCTGTGGGTCTGAATTCAGACTGCTTTCTGTAGCAAGGCAAGATAATGAGATGTGTCATTGATTTACTGTGACCTGGGGTGATTCTGCAGCTTCTCTGCAACTTCTGGCGTTGTGCAAATGTCTTTCTAACACCTATGGGGAGGTGTGAAGATAAACTGGGGATTATCGGCTACCGGGTGCTCAATCTTTCCAAGCGATGGGCCGGTGCAAAACATGGGCCGGTCTGGCTTCCTTTGGTGGAAGCTGGCCGTTATTAACAACATACAGAAATTCAAGTGTCCCTTGCAAATCCCAACTGGAGCATTGTACAAGGCATGTATAAATAATAGCAACTACAGATAACAATAGCAATAAAAGACATTCAGCTGCTTCTTGAGGCTTCCCTTCTTGGTGGGACTTCATGTGCAACTTGAGTTTGGAAAAGTCTTGTTTTGGGGAAAAGCATGGTCCTCAGAAGTAGCACTGAGTATGCAAAAATGTTCATAGAAATGTCTTTGGAGATGTAAGTCATAAAGGAAGATGGACAGCTGATGACATCCAAGGCTGGTGCCATCCTTTGCAATAGCCGAACTTGGCATCCGGGCCTGATTCTGGCCTCTGGGACCTGCATGGGGAAGAGACTTGTTTGGGAGATAAAAATTCTGAAAGAGTTAGTTAGTTTTTGCACTTATAGGATAGCAATTGCTGTGCAACTATGGGACGTTGTTCCCCCCCTTTCTGTTTGTTTGTATTAATGCAAACGTGCATGTACTGCCATTTGCCAAAATGTGGGGATGTGTGACGTCCCTTTGTCACACCTGAATGGCCTCTGTCCCTCGTGGGTTGACCCCCCACGAGGGCCCCCCCGGTGGCAGGTTGAGCTGCCTTGCGAGCGCTTTGGCATTCTGAAGAGGGAATGCATGACTCTGAATTGGAGTTGTGAGGAACAAACTTAGCAAATTTTTGTCTATCACGGGAGTGATGTGTGCTCCCGGTAGACTGTGAAGCAAATTCCTGTGAAACTGGCTGTCAGCAATTATGTTGAAGCGTTCTTTGGCAAAGGTGCGCAAAGCGAGGTTCACGGCTGCCAGCTCTGCCCGCTTGCGGGAGAGTCAGGAGCGTGCGCCAAGCTTGGTCCTCTTGCCAAGTAAGAACCTAATATGTGCGACCCCCATAAGTGAAAACTGTCCTAGCCCCCTGAAGAGGAACCAGTGACATAAATTCACACAAGGTGACTGTCTGCGTTTGAGACGAGTCTGGGGTCTTATGGCAAACCTTGGCACATGAAGCGCCAGGCTTCCCTTGGGTAAATTTCTCATGGAGGCCCCCCTGTGCACATCCATTCATGGTGTGCGTGCACACTTTTAGAAAAGTGCCAGATGGTGGCTTAGCCTTTTGCCTGTGCTTAGACTAGCAGCAAAAAGGGAAGGGGTGGCCTAAAAATGCCTGTATCTGATTGAAGGTGTGACCTGACTGCACTCTTAAAATGGCCCTAGGCAGTCCTGGCTAATGGGTGGCACTCTGCACATGCTCGGGAGCTCAGGGACTAATCCTTCCTCTGTGCTCTGGAGTTTGCAAAATGTGTCTGCACACTAGAGAGGGTGCTGCGGGCCAGGTGCCATACTTAAAATGACCTACTATGACTTATTAAAAACAAGCCAACTGTGACGTGCCAGCTGTAAGGAAATGACACACAAAGATGAAAAGACACACAAGTTAAACATTTCCAGCAGGGAGTTCCACTGGCGAAAGGAGGAAAGGAGGAAAGACAAGTCAGAAGTTAGCACAATGGGAATGCAACAACTCTTATCATAACGAAATCAGATTAGGTCAGGTAGCTAAGACAACCGGGTCCTTCTGTTAATTAATCCTGGAGCCTGTGAAAGGAAGGCTGTAGAAAGAAAGAGATTGGTTAAGGCCTGGAGAGGAATTTTGTTCCTGTTTGCGTGCTTTTTCCTGTGAAAGGGGTACAATGAGTGAGTTACTTTGCACAGATTAAAGTCAAAATACCAGAACAATATCTTTCCTAAGAGAATGAAGGAGAGTTAGAACGATTCTCAACCTGCGGCCAGGGGTGGGCGAGTGGGCCAGATGTGGCCCATGTTGCTCTGCCACTTCCCCTGCCGAGCCAAGAAGGGCTGTGCGGCGAAGGAAGGGCAGGATGACTGTCCAGACGCCCAGAGCTGCCTGCGGCCCCGGAACTTTGGCCCCTGACTTTAAAAGGTTGAGAACCGAGTTTACAAGATGAGAACACAGTACACACATGAAGACAATGCAATTCTCTCACTCCTAGTGAGATACGACTTCCAGACGCTAAGAGACATTCAAAAAACCTTAAACACAGAGGAACACAGACGTAGGGAGGGGCCCCATAGCTCACGATACAGGTAGGAAAACTCATAGAAGTGATTTTTGTTTTCAGATCGCGCTTCTGAAAAGAAAAATCTGTTTTCCTGAGTGGCAAAACTGGTTTCCAAGAGTGGCTTGATCCTTTGACAAAGAAAAAGTCTCCAGGGAGGAAGGGGGAATCACCCCCCCCTATTGCAGGTTAGGATTCCCCCCCTCCTCTCCTGCTTAAGCTGCTAAGCAGGCAAGGCAAGGGGCTTCGTTCATTATGCTTTCTCAACCTTTAAATAGTTCCTGCCCATGAGCAGAGTGCAAATTGTTTAACACATATTTCACAGTGACATTACCACGCAGTTACACACAAGGAACACTTTTCCAGTCATGCTGTGGTCATAGAGACAATGCTTTTGCAATCATACACAGTTCTTGCAGTCATACATTCAGTGGTGCACCACGCATACACACATTTATTTACGCATCCGCACATTCCTCCCCTGATCTGCAGCGTTCTATACTACACATGAGGAGATGGCTAATACACAGCTGGCTATTTTACAACCATCTGGGTGCTTCTACTTAGGGGCAAGTTTCTCTGGGCTACTCCCAAGGTGAGACAAGTAGGTTCTGCCTGTGCCCTGGGGGAACTCGGGGTACTATTGCTGGAATGGTTCTTCTGGCATAGCCAGGGCGATGGCTGCCTCCTTTCTAGCCTGGGCCAGATGCATGCCAGGGTGGCCATTTGGCATGAAGACGATCTTTTGAAGATCTGCCTGGTCTAGATTGGCTTTCTCTTCTAAGGTGTCTCATTTTACCACACTGGAAGCAGGCGCCTTGGGGTTTTGGCACTGCTCTGCGCCTGAGTGTGGTAATGGGTCTGCTCTGGAGCCCTGCGTGGCCAAGGGCCGTGCAGATTTCCGTGAGCAGTGGGCGCTGAGCAGCCCTGCCTGAACGTGTGTCTGCCTTCGGATAGGCTGAGCACAGCAGTTGGGCGCTAGCTAATTGTGCCACTGGCAATTTCCCCGTGAATGGATCTTCCTCACCCCTGCGCTGAATGGAGTTCTTTCTTTGCAGGGAACTTTTAACTGTCAGAGAAGCGCCAGGGCCTCTCATGCCATGAATTCCTTCAGTGACGTCTGCAGCTGTCACTGAGGGAATGCTCCCTACACTGCCCTGCTTAAGCTGAAATAACGAATAGAGACTTCTTGGGGCTGATGGTTCTGACGGCGCTGGGGTTTTCTGGGTCTCTATCCGGACTGGGTCATCCTCTACTGAGAGTTTCCTACATTTGCTCCATGTGCGAATTATGCCCTCTGGAGCTTTCGGGGGTTGCTGAATGCAGTCTCCTATCTGATCCCAGAGCTCGAGGGTTAACGTACCTACTTCTGGGTAAAGCAGGCAGGGTTCCCCTAGGTACACCAAAAGTCTCGCTAGCTCCCCGCTGTGAAAACGCAAATTAAATACCCTGGCCAGGATGATGAACCCCTCCTCATGGGTTCTTTGGCTAGCGGATGGACGCTGTCGCTGAGGACAGGTCCCCATATTACCTGCGATTGGGTCCTCGGAAGATTCCTCCTCGGGACGAGTCGACGCGTCTTTGGCAGGCAACAGGTTCTGGCGACGTCGCTTTCTGGGTAGAGCTCGGAGCGTGGACTGCGGCCACGGGCCCTCGGTGGCCACTGCGCTGTCAGGGGCTCACAGCAGGCCCTGAGTGGAACGCGCGTTTCCCTTTGGCGCAAGCCGCCGCGAAAGTCGGGAGCAAGCTGTAGGATGCCTCTCTGTAATGCCTCACCACGTAGCTGTCTTCCCAATCGGATGGCTTCCGACTGGGGCTGCTGCTCTGTCCTCCGGGACGATTGGACAAGGTTCAAGCGCAGAACCTGGCTGTGCTGATCACTTACTCATGAGTAGATCACGTCGGGGTCACCAGATGTAGGAATTGGGGCCGTAAAGCGGCCCTTGAGGTCCCGGAGGAGACTGGTCAAAGGAATGACACGAGGCAAGATGGAGCGAAGACCAGTGATTTATTGAGGGAAAATCATCAGTATATATTATGCAGAAGGCTGTGCATGGTAGGATGGTTATCTGACAGAGAATCACATCACCTATTTACTCAGGTTAATTGGGAATCTCTTTTGGGGAAGTTAATTAGTGCGGGCAAACACTGGCTGGAACAACACCATTGTTTTGGGCTTAGACTAAGGCAATCATGACTCCTATTTGCACCAGAGATTAAGCTTAACTCAGAGTGAGTAATTGCCTAATACGTAACAGAGATTAGAGATTAGCTCTCTCAGCAGAGCCGTTGTTCAGGTCAGGGAATTGGGTGAATCAAACCCTATAATTTATCCACCCCCCTTAATTTCTCTCTGCTGGCAAGGGCCAGGGGCCAGGAGCGTGCTCGCTAGGTTTAACCTCTGCCAGAGGCCATGCGTGCCAACTGGGCACGCGGATCCACATACGTCCCTTTTGTGCATTGCTATTTCTTCAGGGGCTCAGTGCTACATGTGTCAACTTACTGACAACCCAATCCTGCATCAAGTTAAGCAGCTGTAAGTCCTTTAAAATAAGTGATTTTAGAAATGTCTGATTCTTCCATGAAAGTTAGCTGGTGAATCATGGGTTTGTGTTTGTTCTGCAGTAGAAAGAGCTGCGCGTTTTAAAAAGTATACTCTGTTATAACAGAATGTTTTTATTATGTAGAAATGCTAATAACTGACCAATGAACAGACATTTTTACTTGACTCCAGTAAAATACAGAAACAGGCTCTTCTTCACCTTCTTAAAAATCATTCCTAGGAATAACATTTTAGAAAGATTGATCTGATACTGAAAATATTTGCATATAGCTTATGCTCATTATGTTTTATTGTCATGTCATATTTCAGCCTTCATCATGGTTCCTCAAGGTGTCAGAGTGCAAGTGGTTGGGGATAATGGGACTTGTAGTCCAATTCAGCCATTGGATTAAAGCTGTCACAGGCTTAGTCAGGAGTGAGCAATGTGTAGCATAACTACATTTGAAAGTGGGAGACTTGTTTAAAGTCTAACAAATGTAAACCTTTGGGTGCCCTGAGGAGTTTTACTATTTTTACCATTGATCCAAGTAACTTCTTCCACTTCTTTCATTTCTCTGACACAGTTTCATCTTGTTAGTGGTGAAATCAAAGACAATAGCTCATCTGTGAATATTTGTTAGAACAACCATGATGGGGCACGTATTCAGTATTAATAGACAGAAGAAGTGTAATTTTGCCTTTTAAAAAACAAAGAAACAAAGCTGCATGCATGCATTTTTCTATGTGCCCATTCACTGAGTTTGACTCCACCTTTCTGTTCCCAAGACAAGCTGGTTAGCTGGATTGCCTGAGAACCCATCCTCTATGTCAGGGGTTCGCAATCTATGGCTCGCGGGATGGACCTCGTGCCATTCCATGTGGCATGCTGCCCTCGATCCCGCTGCTCCTGCCGCCACCCCCAGAAGCAGCAAAAAACAGCCCTCACTCCCACCGCCCCTGCTGCCGGAAGCAGCAGAAGTGGCAAAAACAGCTAAAATGTGCTGTAAATGCACCCACAGCTGAGGTAAATGCATTTATGACAGCCGCAGATGTGGTTTACAGCAGTGTTTATGGCGGGGAAACCACTTGTCTGGCCTGCTCAGCTGTCTGAGGGGGCGTGGTCCAGCCCATGGCGGGAAAACATTGAGAACCCCTGCTCTATGTATTTATTGCTTACATTTATACCATGCCCTTTCTCCAATGACCTCAATGCTTCCCTCCTTTACTGCTACAATTAAAAAGGGAAGAGGTGGGTTAGGCTGAGTGTGAAAATGAGTATTCCAGTTCACTCAATGGCTTTCATGGCTCAGTGGGGACTGTCTGTCTATTCACATTTATACCCCACCCTTTTGATGCAAGCACCACTCTAGAATATGGGTCTTTTTCCAGACTTATAGTTTAATTGCTGTGGCATAATGAACAAGAAGAATTCAGATCATAGTCCAGATAAGCAAAGTATGACATGAATTAGGAATGAATTAGACAAATATTTCAATAAAAGTGAACAGTGCCTTATTCAAAATGCAATTGTGCGGTATCCGCGAGCACAATTGGCATTAACTGCCCCTGACAAAGGTTACACCGGTTGAGGGAGGCTCCTGGTCACTGGCCTTTGCGGGTACAGAAATTGGGGAGCGGATTAATAGTCATAAGATTGATTCACCCACATCTGACCTGACCGACAGTTCTGCTGAGGGAAGCTGAATCTCTAACTCCCGTTAGACATTAAGCAATCACACACTTGCAGATTAGCCCTAGCCCTAGTGCAAATAGTGGCCATGTTTACCCTGGTGTAAGCCACAAACAATGGACTTCCTCTGTCAGTGTTTGCCCTAGTTAATTAACTTCCTCAAGAGAGATTCCCAATTAACCCGGGTAAATGGGTGATGTGATTTTCTGTCAGATGACGATTCTATCACACGCTGCCTTGAATTCCTATATATGATGATGATTTTCCCTCAATAAACCACTGGTCTTCGCTCCATCTTGTCTCGTGTCGTTCCTTGACCAGTCTCCTCCGGGACCTCACGGCCGCCCCGCGGCCCCAATCCAACACAATTGCTTAGTTGTGGAATTTATAACTGCAAGATTGTGGTGCAAAAGTTAAAACTAAATGGTCCAGTTAACAAAGTTGTGTTTCTTACTGATTGAGAGTTTAACCTATTAAATCCAGGATCAGTGCAAACTGCATGGCTGGCATGAAATCCATTAATTATCACAGACAAGATACAGATAGCTGGCTACTCAGCAGGAGTGGAAGTGGTCTAGCTTTACTGCATAGTGTAATTGAGAGGAAATAAATATTATAATAGTTGATTAATTGACAAAGTGTGTTTCTGTGTTGATAAAAATAAGATGGTATATTTGTTCATGCACTCTTGTATGCATGTAAGATCAGTTTAAATTAACACAGTAGAGTTTACTTATATGTAAAATGTATACATAGTACAGTAATATAAAAATCTATATACTTCATGTGATACTTTGTAAAACCACTCCTTAAATATCTTACTTGCCATAAAAGCCCAGTTAAAGTAATTATGAGTCAATTACAACTTGAGGACCCTGAACAGAAATATAAAAATCTAGCTAAAATTTGTAATTCAAAATCTGTACCACAAGAGAGCAGCATACATGCAGTGGTTATCCATTCCTTTGGCAGAATAATATTTTTAAAAATCTTAATATTTGAATTAAGATGCTGCTGCTGTCATTGTTATTGTGCTGGCCATCCGCACAGACTATGATTTCTGACAAGGTAGTTTACAGTAAAACTATAAAGACAATCACAATAAAGCAATACTTTAAACTATAGACTAAAAAACATAGCAAAGGGTGGAGAAAAACAAACAAACCCTGGCACAGTACCTTAAAACTGTGCATCAACTCAGTGATGGACTTTTGTTTGGGGAAAACATCTTGGTGTAACTTTGTCACCCTTGTCATCATAGGCTACTACCCATATCCAAGCATAAATTTTTCCTGGAAGTCATTTTCACAGTTGATGGATATGTCTCTGGTGATTCAATAAACCAATCCTGGCATGAAACATGTGACCACACACATTACACTGAATAGATGGTAGAGGGGGTATTTCAGTTTGATGAACCTTTTGTGTTTGTCGCTTAGCCTCTTCATGTCAGTGGCATTCTCCTTCAAAGTGATTGGTAGCAGCATAGATGGTTTAGCACTAAAGTGGGCGATCTATGGCTGCTGCCTCCCAAGTTTGTGAGTTTATACCCAACACCTTCATGGTTTGTTTCATCTGGTCCTTATAATGCTTCAAAGGAGCTCCATGAGCAATTGTCCAGAAGCTAAGTTTCCCATAAATTTTTTTACAAGAAAACCTGGAACCATCCATATGGTGGACATGCACTATGACATTGATGGAAGCTTCAATGCTATTTACATGTGCCTTCTCGAGACCTGCGCTGTTGGTGACATAGTCATCCCAGTTGATGTTCAAGATGGACCTTAGCTTCTGTTGGTGAAAGTGCTCAAGCTTTTTGATGTCTTGCAGATAGAAGGTCCATGTTTCACAGCCAT
Organism: Bradypodion pumilum; assembly: GCA_035047305.1. Taxonomy (NCBI): domain Eukaryota; kingdom Metazoa; phylum Chordata; class Lepidosauria; order Squamata; family Chamaeleonidae; genus Bradypodion; species Bradypodion pumilum. The sequence continues at coordinate 48,802,332 of JAWDJD010000002.1, forward strand.
ATAATAACGTTACAGTAACAACAGCTTGGTATGCCATGAACTTTATATGAACAGTTACATCTTTGTTCATGAAGATCTGGTGTGATACACAACCAAATGTTTGTCACTTTATGCACAAGTCAAATCAATATGTCTCATTCTCCTATTTCAGCTGGTATAGCAGCATCTCTTCTTGGAAAAATATAGCTACAGTCATCCATGCCATTTATGAAAACAGATACCTGGCATGATGTAGTGAATAGAGTGATAGACTAGGACCTGGGAGACACGGGTTGAGATCCTTGCTTCATGATCAGTTTGGCACCGGTAAAACCATTCCTGTAGAGTTTGTTTTGAGCAAAAATATTGGAAATGTTTGGTACGGTTTAGAAAACAGTCTGTTAGCAGAGATTTGGCAATCTAAGCATGTTATTTCAGTGTTTCGTTTGCATTTGGCTACTAATTTGTCTTCAGCTCAATTTGAAAGCTGTAGCTTTCAGAACTGTTAACAGTCTAAGGATATGAAGGGCTGGCTGTTTTCACAGGTGCTTGTAAGTAATTGCCTTCTTAATTAGGGGCCCTTCACCAGGTATTCCTGGCTCTGAAAATTAGGTACTGATAGCACAGGTAACTGCAAGTTTGAGGCTGTTTATTACTGGAATTCTTTACAAAAAATGATTCAGACAGATGGTCAGTCTTGTACTAGAGCATGAATTATGTGCATGAATTAGGGCAATCCTCTCTATGAGTTATATTGTCTGATGGGTTCTATGCTGGTGTAAGTTAAGGTGCTGGCGCTGACAGATCTAACTTGATGACAGATACATCAAGAAAATTGTCCAGATACAATAGTCAAGCATTCAGGAAATGCAGAAGTTCTTCCAGCAAAGATATACTGACAAAATAGCTGAAAGGGAGCTGAATTGAGGGCAAGATGAAGGTGGCACAAAGAGAAGAGTAAATACACATACACTCTGACCCTCTGGATTGTAGCCCTCAGCAACCCATAAATGTTACACCAGCTTTAAATCTGGATCCCATGCAAAAATTATATTAGTGGAAAGAGGGATTAAAAGTGGCCCCTTACAAATCAAAAGCCAAATTATCTACATTGCCATAACAAGTCGTATGATGCTGTGTAAACAAACCCCCTTCAAGTTACAATATATAGTAAAACCCCTACTTACGAAAAAAAGTCCACTCCGTAGGCTTTTGCTTAAATCGAATTTTTATGTAACTTGAAGCAAACCCATAGGAAAAAATATGTTTTTACGTAACTCAAAGCAAACCCATAGAAAAAAATGAAATTTTTATGTAAATTGAAGCAAACCCATAGGGAAATGATTTTTTACGTAACTCGAAGCAAACCCATAGGAAATCGTGTAAATCGGGACATGGTTTTAGCACAAAATCATTATGTAAGTCGAATTTCATGTAACTCGAGGCATTTGTAAGTCAGGGTTTTACTGTACCTTCAACAATGCCACAAGGATGCCACAAGAAAGCTACAACCTTCATGATTTCTTCTTCCATGCCTAGGCCAGATGTGAAACTGCCAAAATGAAGCCACCTTTTGGTGAGTTCATTCTGCAGTTCATTTTGCCTGACCTAGTGTGAGAAAGGTTAGCCGGCAACACAAGGTTGCTGCCCGCCGCCGCTGCGCTGCCTCTTCTCGGGGCCCTCTTCACCTGGCCCGGGAATGCGAGGCAGGTACGTCGCCTCCACCCTCCAAGTCTTGCCCGCGCGAAGGGCTCAAAGGAGACAACGCTGGAGCCCCGCCACTGTCGCTACCCGACGCCGAGGCAAAGAGCTCCTCCTCCCGGTTTGGCAAACCGGGGGGGGGGGAGTGGCAGCACCTGCACCGGCTCCACATGGCAATGAAGGGACCTGTTGGTGCCCGCCAACATCGACGCTGGGGCGCGGAGTGGAGCTTTTTCGCCAGTTTGTCAATAGCGTGGAGCCTTGTGCTCTGTGGGGACCGTAAGGATACAACTTTTATGGGACTGTGATAATTTGTGCTGCTTTTTAGATTGATTTTCTGTATATTGAATATTGTAATATTGTATATTTATTCTGTGCTATGCTGCTTTGTTAGTTTGAATTTTCTGGATATTTTAAGATGCATTTGTCTATAGAATAGTCTTTTGTTTTCTTTGTATTATATTTTGTATTGTGTTTCATAATATTGTATTTTTGCCTTTGCCATATTGTATATTTAAATGCTTGTTCAACTGCCTTGGGTCGAAAAAGTCAGTATATAAATAAAACTCTATCTATCTATCTATTTATCTGTCTATCTATCTATTACCAGGGTACATCCATCGTGGTTCAAAAATACCACAATCCCTTTCTGTGTACCCTAAGGTTCACACAATACTTTTATGTCTTGCACATGAAGTGTTCAGAAGAGGATCTTTGGTGATGATGGAATTATGTACACAAAGAAAGCACAAACCTGGTAACATGAGTAATAGCAAATACTTATCTTCCTAGAACCTTGACAGATGCCTTATCATGAGAGCTGAGACATACTATCCACCGCAGTCACCACTTCACTCCAAATGAGAAATGTTAAGATGTACATTACACATAGGTGAGTAAGGAGGGGGACAGCTGTGGTATGAAGTGAAAGTGCTGTGCCTGTCCCCCCTCCCACTTATTTGTCTATTTATTTCATTTACTGTAATTTAATTTGTATCCCACTCTAATTGGTTTGAAACTGATCTGGGCAAATAACAACATCCAAAAGCAATATAACACAAAATATCGCTGTGTAGTGGATCCTTACCTGCACTCTGGGCTGCATTGGCATGAGGGGCACTGCATTCCCAGTCATGGCAAGATGGAGGTTGAGTGGTGGGAGGGGTGGCAGGGCAGAGGCAGGGTCTATGGTGGCTCCTTGCCTGGCCATGTTCTCAGGTGGCACGGCTGAGGGCAGGAGGGGTGGCAGGGCAGAGGCAGCGCCTATGGCACCACCTCGCCTGGCCATGTCCTCAGACGGCGCAGCTGAGGGCAGGAGGGGCGGCACTACAGAGGCAGTGCCTACGGCAGCACCTTGCCCGGCTGCATCCTCAGGCAGCATGGCTGATGGCGGAAGGGGCGGCAGGGCAGAGGCACGCAACATGCAAATCAGCTCTCTCCAACATTCTATTTTCCAAGCCTTGCTGTTACAGCAATCACAGTCCAACATGCAAATCAGCTCTTTCCAACATTCTATCTCCAGGCCTTGTTGTTAGACTGCCATTTTTCTCCCAAAGAACCTTGGGAGTTGTAGTTCCCATTCCTTTTCCCATTTTGTGGGGTGGAGACCCCACTCTCGGCTACCGGACCCTCGCAGGGCTGATCTCAGTGGCGTTAGGTATGTGTGCATGAAGCATAATGAGATAGGCTTCAGGGGTGTGGGCACGCCTGCTGGACATGCATGGTTGTGCCTTTCCTTTATAGGTATAGATACAATTTAAAGCAAAAAACAAAACAAATAATATAGACCAAAGGAACCCTATACAAGCCTAGATGCAGCATAACTACCATTAAACAAATTAAAAGAATCTGAGGACTGTGGTGGCTTAGTGGTTAAGATGCTGTTGTGTATTAAGACACAATTGCAAGTTGCGCGGGCAGCGCCTTACAAGGAGAAAATGGCGGATTCCCGCCATCCAAATTAGGAGCTAAAAGTGGCACGAAATCTCCCTCTCTGAGTGCACTCATTATGCTAATCAGAGTCCTGTGATTGGTTACAGTTTTGGATCCTGTTCCCCATTGGTTAATACATATATATCATGTTATGATTGGTTGGTTGTGTTTGTCTGGCGTGTCGCTACTTTGTATCAAGGAGCCACCACCGGGAGACACTATATAAGCCCCACGGGTAAACAAGGGTGGGGCTGGACCGGAATCTATACTACCCATTCTCCACAGGTAGTCTGTACGTGCTAAACATGGGTCTCTTCCAAATGCTATCATTACTAGTGTAGCTTAGTCATTACCAGTCTTCTACGGCAGATTCCAGAGGGAATGATTTCATGGGATTTGTATAACCATCTCTGTGTCCGGAGCGCCTTGTAAGCTTCATCTGAAAGACTGTTTAATAAATGCCTGTTGCTGTTTTGTTCATCGTTGCCTCGACTATTGCTTATAAATTCCACCCTGAGAGCATTGGAATGGCTTCACATTCTGGCTGGAGGACCAGAATGGAGTGGGCATCGCTGCATGTTCCCCTATTGTTTCAGATGCATTCCTCCCTTGTCCTGACCCTTCCTCTTCCCTTCCTTCCTGTCATCTGCCCAGCTAAATGTAGCCCCCCTGATGAGGGAAGAGAGCAACTGTCTGAAACACAGAGAGAGAATTCATGGGCAGAGCATGCAGGGGGGAGGGGGGAGTTTGCATACAGGGAAAGGATTTGCAGCCGGAGTGCTCACCAGCAAAACAGACAGAAAAAATAGAAGGAAATTTGAGTCCGATTACATGGGACGTGTGTAGCTATCTGTTGTCCGGATATCTTTGTAATTGTGGCCTTGTTTGTTGTTTTGTTCATCGTTTGCTGGTCTATTCTTTATAAGGGCCGTACGCAACAAATGCTTAATACTACTCTCCTCCCACAACAGGAGGAAGTGATGTCTCAAACATGGAGAGGCACTAAAATAAACTAATCTCTTTTTCTTATAACAAACTTAATAGATCAAGGTAATGTTATAGATGTAGTGTATCTTAACTTCAGCAAATCTTCTGACAAAGTCTCCCATGATATTCTTGTAGACAGGTTAGTAAAATGTGGGTTAGAAGATACCACGGTGAGGTGGAGTTGTACAAAGTTGATGGACTGGATCACAGAGTATTTACCAAAGATTTCTCATTATCCTTGAGAGAAATGACAAGTAATATTACATTTAATCTTAGTCAAAAGGACAAGAAGCTATTTCATTCTAAGAGGTTTTTTACAGTTCTCATTTTGGTAACTTTTGCTTTCACAAGTGTGACTGGCTCATCTTATTCACAGGATATCCCCCTACAAAATTCCTGTTCACGCAGCCTTCATTTGAAAACTCTGTTTATTATTTGTTTGTTTTATTTACAGTCCACCTTTCTCTTGATGGGGGAACTCAAGGCGGCTTACAATATTAAAAAGATCAAATTTAAACAAAATTACTTATTATTATTTTTCAAGGCCACTACCTCCTTACTTGACCTATGCATTTCAAGGCTTCTTAAACAGGCTAAGAGCAGTGCCTGTTGAATAGGCCTTGAGGATCATCAGTGCATCACTTCAGGAGGGCCATCCATATGCGGGCAAGACTATAGTGCAGTTTCTTAAAAAACTGAATCTGAGCAACAAAGATCTTAATTGTTTTAGGCACCCAGTGTCTAACATTCTACTCATGGGCAAGCTGGTGGAGAGAGTGGTAGTGGACCAGTTACAGGTATTCTTGGAGGATACCTGAAATGGTCTTGATCCATTTCAGTCAGGGTTTACAGCAGGGGTGCTGTTGTGTATTGAGGCACTATTGCAAGTAGCCCAGGGAGCGCTCTTGCAATAGGAAAATGGCAGTTTCCCGCCATCCTAATTAGAAGCCTTAAGTGGCGCGAAATCCCCTGCAAAAGGGCGCACTAGTTATGTTAATCCAAGCTCTATCATTGGTTACAGTTTTGGATCCTGCTCTCCATTGGTTACCTTCATATATGATATCCCCCATTCTGATTGGTTAGTTACGTTTGTCCAGCAGGTCGCTACTTTGTATCCAATAGCCACCACTGAGAAGACACTATATAAGCCCCACAGATAAACAAGGGTGTGGCCGGACCGGATCTATACTTCCTACACCATACAGGTAGCCTGGGTAGCACTAAGCCTGGGTCCCTCCATTATGCTACAATTCTCGGTAGCTAGTTTGTTGCCCATTGCCGGGTAAGGTCCGGAGGGACTGACTCCGTTAGGATTGGGATTCGGAACACCTTGTAAACGAATCTTTACTGACTGTTATAATAAAGCCTGTTGCTGTTTGTTCATCGTTGTCCTGGACTCATGCTTATAAGGGCCGGATCCAACAGGGGCCCAAACTTTTTGGGCCGTAGGCCTGTCACGTGGTTGAACAGGATAGTCACGTGGTTCTTCCCACTGGAAGCAGAAATAAAATGTGCATGTGCAAATCATTGCCTTAAATGCACCCGCAGCTGTCAAATGTGTTTACGACAGCCGGGGGTGCTTCACTGCAGAGTTTTGCACATGCGCGGGTGCGTTTTACTTCTGGGAGCATCACAGGCGGCACTGGCCAGATTATTAGGTGCTGTGGGCCATAGTTTGGGCATCCAAACTAGTTTGGGCATCTTCTATTTTTTCTGAAATATTTATACCCAGATATTTTAAGTTTTGTTTAACCTGAATTTTATATTGCTCATTTATCTTTCTTTTCTCTTCCTTATTTATATTACAACAAATTTCCTCAGATTTTTCCCAATTTATTTTTAAACCTGTTGTGTGTTTTGTCGTGTTATTTGATATTTGTATGTACACCACCTAGAGTGGGAAATTTCCCAAATGGGCGGTATAAAAATTAAATCAATCAATCAATCAAGTGCCATATCCATTCCAAAAATTGGCTATCATCATGGCGATAATCTTCCTGTTCTTAACTCCTTGGAATCTATACCTATAAATCCGTGCGTTAACCGTTGGAATGTGACAAAGGATCGTGCACCAGGCCCCACTAGCCCTGACCGAGCATTCGTGCACTTGCCCGACCAGGGTTCACAGGTAACTGTCGGGTTGAGAAATGCGCCAGGAAGCAACCAAACAATTCGCCAGGAAGCAAAGCCAGCGAACGGTGCTCCGGCCGCTGGCTTCGCCTCCTGAAGATACACACCCGCCTGCAGCCTTCTCTCTAACTAAACAACAAAAACAAACACCAAAATAATTAAAATACACCATTAATTTTAAAAAAACTAAAAAAACACAAACCAAAACATCCAAAATTAACTCAAACCAATTACAAAACACCTACAAAACACACCAAATAAATGAACATTAAAGTGAACCAAAAACACACACAAACAAACAGAAAAAACTCACTAACACTACAAAATAAAAACAAGTCAAACCCACAAAAGAAATTAAACCAGCCAACTTACCAGCATGTCCTACCTCCACGACGGCCAGAACTGAAATGAGGAAAGAAAGAGACTACTTACCGGAAGAAGCGCCACCCAGAGGCCAGTAGAGAAAAAACAGTCAAAGTAAAAGAAATACTCAACAGCCCCACCCAGAGGCCACAAGAGATAAAACAGTCAAAAACATAACATTACATCACACATTCACACAAATCACAAAATAATAAAATAAAAACATTTCTAAAATCCTGTGTAGAGTTTTCACTCAAAAAACCCCTCCAAAACATCTAAACACAGTTTAAAAACATTGAATGTAAAAAAAAACATGTACTTTCACATTTTTAAAATTATTATCCAAGGTATAGCTATTTAAAAAATGCACATACTAAAACATTATTTGGTGAAATAAAATAATTGTAAAAAATTATATCATCCTTTCCTCTTTTTTTAATCCACAAAAACAAACCCAAAAAAACTGATCACAGTTTATAACAGCCCGTGTGTATAAATAAGCATTTTAAAAATCACAATTACAGACCAACCTCATTTGTACAAACATTAACAAAACAAAAACCTTCCAACACAATTTAAAACACCCCGGCACCACTGGGCAAAATCTGCTAGTAGTTCATAAGTGTGGGATCTGCGCACACAATTGGTATACTGGCCCTGACAGAACCCCGGTGATGGGTGATCACCTCGTTGCCAGGGGTTCCTGAAGGGACAGAAATTGGGGGAGCAGAATATTAGATAGAGTTTAATTCATCACTAACTGATCTGACAAACTGCTCGGTCATCAGAGAGCTAATGACTAACATGTTAGGTGCGTAATAGGCAATCTCGCGCCTGAGGATTACCTTAAGCCCTAGAACCAATACCAGCCACATGTTTACCCCTGATAACACGGAACAATGTATTTCCCCTGCCATTAATTAAGTTAGTTAATTAACTTCCCCTGTAGACTTCCCCAATTAACTTGTGTAAACACGGAGTGTGAGTTCTGCAGATCACGATGCTTTTACATGCAGCCTGTACATGATAAATACTATTGATTTGCCTTCATTAAATCACTGGTCTTCGCTCCATCTTGCCTCGTGTCTCATTGCTTGACCAGTCTCCTCCGGGACCCAGCAGCCGCTTCGCGGTTCCGATCCAGCTTGCGCAACCTGCTTCATGGCCCAGATCCAACACATAAGTCATAAGAACAGCCTTGCTGGAACAGGCCACAGCCCATCCAGTCTACACTAGTCTCTCAGGTTCTTTAGCCACAAAGTCCATCTACATCCAGGGCCTCTCTTCCCAAGTATCTTCCATTGCATAACAAATTGGAGTATTCTATACTTCATGTCGTTCCTCATGACATGCACAAGGTATTGGAGCTTTCTTTGCAGTCCCCTGGTTGGCAACGCTGTTTTTTTGTTTGATAGTCTTAAACAGTTCTTGTTCTTTCTCCATCTGGCGCAAATTAATTATATTGTATAATTACTTATACAATTTAAAAACAGTTATACTGGAATAATAATTAAAATACATTAAATGATTAAAAACAAGATTAAAACCTTAAAAGCCAACAGTAACTTAGCTAAAAGCCTGCCTGAAGGGATAAGTCTTCAGCTGTGGGCAGAAGAATAAAATGGAAGAGGCCAACCTAACCTCCTGACGGAGCACATTCCATAATCTGGGGGCTGCCACAGAAACATGTATCTCTAATAGCAATGGGACTAAGAGGAGGGCCTCCTCTGAAGATTTTAAGATTAGTAGGCTCCTATGGGAAGATAAAGTCCTTATGATAGCCTGGACCCAAACTGTATAGGGTTTTATAGGTAACAACCAGTACTTTGAATTGGGCCTGAAAATGGACTGACAGCCACAGCAACTGTTGAAGGAGGGACGTTGCACATTCTCCATAACTGTTCTCAGTCAGTAGTCTGGCTGCTGCATTTTAAACTACGGTATCTGAAGCTTCTGAAGCATCTTCAAAGGCTGCCCTATGTATAGCATTGTTATGTATGTTAACTGTGTTTTCTGACAGGAGCAGAATGTATCTTTTCTCATGTATCTATTCTTATGCAAATAAGTGGATAAAAAATGTGCACACTGTTAGCCAATGGGCTTGTTGTACTATTGTTACTGTTACTGTTTATAGTGTATATAAGTCCGAGTTTTGCCCCATCCAAACTGTGTTCAAACCCCTCTAATAAAGAGTTGAATTTCACTACTTCACTCGTCTGCTTCTTCATTCCCTGAACACGAAAAGCATGTTACAGTAATCTAAGCTAAAACTGCTTTATGTATACTTTTAAAATGTTTTAAGTTTGTAGTAAGATAGCCATTAAAGAGCCGCAGCGGCTTAGTGGTTAAAAAGCTGAGCTTGATGGCACGTCAGCAGAGCCGTGGTGGCGCAGTGGTTAAACTACTGTCCTGCAACCAAAAGGTTGTAAATTCAATCCTGACCAGGGCTCAAGGCTGACTCAGCCTTCCATCCTTCGGAGTTCGGTAAAATGAGTACCCAGCATGTTGGGAGCAAAATGCTAATTAACTTGTGAACTGCCCAGAGAGTGCACTAAGTGCTATGGGATGGTACATAAGTTTGATTGCTTTGCTTTGAGACCTGAGTGCTGTGTTCCAGCTGATGCCAACCTAGCAGTTCCAAAGCAAAAAATTGTAAGTAGATAAATAGTTGCTGCTTTGGCAGGAAAGGTAATAGCATTCCGTGCACTCCAGTCATTCCTGCCACATGGCTATGGAAACATCTGCAGATGCAGAGTGCTGGCTGTTTGGCTGAAAATGGAGATGAGCACTGAACCCTAAAGTCAGACATGACTGGCTTTCGAGCAAGTGAGACCTTTACCTTTGCTTAAGGTAGCCATTTTTATTTATCCTCCTGAAAGAACCTGCATATTTAACAACCTTGCTTTCCTTTTTTCTTTTTCTTTGCTTTTGGCAAGACAGAGACCCAATGGTTTTACAAGCTATGGTTAGGTTTCTATACATTGCAATAGGAGGGAGGATATATGGTTGATGGTAGAGGAGGGTCCCTGCAGGAAAGGTTATGTTAATAACTTTTAATATCAGATTCCTATTCTTTTGTAATATATAAGGTTGTATATTTCTGTTCTGCCCTGTTAACTGTAATAACCGCTGCATTTTAAAATGACAATGAAGTCCTGCATTTTTTCCCCCTGGACCTGGGGCAGTTTAGCATTTTTATGAATGGCTTAGATTAAAGAGTATAATAGGGGATGCTCCCAAATCTCTATACGATGCCTAGATGGCAGGGGTAACTAATACTGTACTGTACTCCAGAAGACACAGCCTACTAGATTCATTGGCTGTAAAGTTAGGAGAATTGGGCCAAAATAAAAATGAAATTAAACTGAAGATGAAAGACATTTGGCTTGTTAGGGTCAGGTGTGAAAAAGATCTGGTTTCTTGAGTAACTACCAGTGGAGTGGGAGCGACCGTTGCTCCATGGCAGGAGGACATTTTCCACCTTCGTCTCTGCCACAGAGCCCCCTAAGTTCCTCCCCTGAGCCGGTTGGAGGGGAGTGGGAGCGGCTGTTACCCATAACATGGACCTTAAGATGCCCAAGGATGTTGAAGAGGATGTTGAGTACCAGGCTCGGTCACTGACGTTGAGCCTGGATGCTGTCTCTTAGGCTCCCTTGGATGTTCAGACACAATGTTTAATTGTATTCCAGGTTTTATGTAATTTACCATCTTTGTTTGTCTGTAAACTGCTTTGGGTCACCAATAGGTGAGGAAAGCAGTATAAAAATATACTAACTAACTAACTAACTAACTAACTAACTAACTAACTAACTAACTAACTAAACAAACAAACAAACAAACAAACAAACAAACAAACAAACACACAAACTGTTGTGTATGAAACTGTATCACCATAAGAATGAATGTAGCCACTGCAATGTCCGAATGTAACCTAACAATAATCACAATGCATCTCAGCTGTTAATGGAACGCGAGCTAGCTACCCATAGAGGGGAGCTGCAAGCGTTCAGCTCACATGGTACAAATTCCCCAATTACTGTCAGCCACGGGAACCTTCCCACGCAAGGAACATCTGGAGAAGAAGGGCGTGACTCAGAATGACATCATGCAGGTAGCAGCCAATATGCTACCGTGTAACCATGTTCAAATGTATTGTTGCAATATAAAAGAAGCTGTACCTCCGCCATTACCACATGTTCAGTCTACCGGTGTGCCAATAAAGATGTGTTAAGCCAGACTTCGGCTGCTACTATTGTTTTGGTTCCAGTACACCAAATTGGCGACGAGGATGGGATATGGCGTATCCCAAGATCAAGTAACACCAATTCGACATCAGCGATCCTGAGCAATGGGAGCTGTATGAATGCCAGTTCTGGCATGCGATGGATGCTGCAGGCATCGACGATGAAGGGAAGATGCGCTCGCACTTCCTAGCCCAGGTCGGGCCGGCCACGCTGCGCATCCTGATGGATCTGCTAGCTCCCAGAAGGGTCAACGTGGTGCCCATTGACCGCATCCTCGCAACGCTGAGGGAGCATTTCCAGCCGCCCGTCTCCATTTTCCCAGCCCAGGTCACATTCCACAGGCGAGACCAGCACCCAGGAGAATCCGTGTCTGCCTACGCGGCGGCCCTCAGGCTGGCGGCCATTCACTGCCAATGGGAGGACCTGGACGTTTCCCTTCGAGACCGCATGCTGTGCGGCCTAAGGGATGAAGAGGTCCAGAGGAAATTGATGACCCGCTACCATCGCCTCACATTCAACAAAGTACTGCGAGAAGCCGAGGTGGCCGAGGCGGCGAGGAGCGGGGTCAAAGTTTTAAAGTCTCGAGGGGCCGCCCCTGAGGAGGCCAAGGCACCAGTACGAGCGGCCCGGTGGACCTCAGCACAAGCGGGGTGGCACCCCCCCGGTCACCCACCAGCACCCCATCAATGTCCGAGGAGTCGTCCGCGGCTGCGGGCTCCTGTTCCAGCGAGGACGACGACATGCAGAGAGTCGAGAGGCGAGGAGAAAAGAGCCGAACCAGCGAGAAAAGGGACCACCATTGCGATGGCTGCGGGGCATCTCACGACCGAAAGAGGTGCCCATTCCGAAAAGCTGAGTGCCACAACTGCGGGTGGAGAGGCCACATCGCCAGGGTCTGCAGGTGCCGGCGAGCGTAGGACAAGGGGTCATCGAGATATCATCAAACACCCCAACGCAAGGCAGCCGGAATTGGAAAGGTCTCAGCTGATGACGACGCGGTGGCTATGAACCACGTGGGCCTGGAGCACCAGCGTTTCTTTGTAGAGGTACTGATACAAGGGGTCCCGGTTAGGATGGAAATAGACTCAGGGTTGTCCTACTCCATCCTTTCCCAGAAGGAGTTCCTGCGCATTCCCCCAAATGCGCGGCCCAAGCTGCGGGCCATGAAATCGAACTTACGGGACGTGCAGGGTTATGGGATCCCAGTGTTGGGGGTGGGAAACTTCACAGTGAAGTTTAAAAGTTTCACGGAAAAACTGCCCCTAGTAGTTCTCAAGGAGGGGTCCTGTTGCCTTTTGGAAACCCAGTGGTTTGCTCCCCTGGGAATCGAACTGTCCAGCATAAACGCCATCAAGACTGGCCCAATACGGGATGTGTGCGATGCGCACCCGGTGGTTTTTAAAAAGGGGCTCGGGACATATAGAGGGCCCCCGGTGTCGTTTGACTTGGACCCAGAAATCCGGCCCATACGACTCAAGCCAAGAAGAGTCCCCTTCGCCCTCAAGGACAAGATTGAGGCGGAATTGGACAAATTGGTGGGGCAGGGGATTTTGGTTCCAGTGGATTCTGCAGAGTGGGAAACTCCGATTGTTACAGCTTTAAAATCCAATGGGGAGGTTAGGATTTGCGCTGACTACAAATGTACAATTAACAAGGCCATTCGGCCAAATGCTTATCAGGTGCCAGTAGTTAGCCACTTACTAGTCACTTTACACGGGGGTAAGTGTTTCGCAAAGCTAGACTTGGCGCAGGCGTACCAGCAGCTCACTGTAACCCCAGCTGCTGCCGCTGTGCAAACCTCACGCACAAGGGGGCATTCAAGGTAACGTGCCTACAGTTCGGCGTGAACTCGGCCCCCGGACTCTTTCAAGACCTCGTAGAATGCCTTTTAAAGGGGTTTCCAGGCATGCTCCCATATTTTGACGATGTTTTGATAACAGCGGGAAGCGAATTGGAACTAGCGAAAAGGCTGGATGAGTTCCTAACTGTATTCGAGAAAGCGGGACTGAGGTTGAGAAGGGATAAATGTGTGTTCTTTGCAAGGGAGGTTGAGTTCCTCGGGTTCAAAATAACCCCAGAGGGTATCAAGCCATCCGAGTCCAAGGTTGAAGCTGTGCAAAATGCACCTCGCCCCACCGCGAAACCGGAGCTGCAGTCATTTTTAGGGCTCCTGAACTTTTACCATTCCTTCTTGCCAAGGAAGGCATCTGTTGCAGAGCCACTGCACGGGTTACTAAAGAAAGACACGGTTTGGTGGTGGGGAGATAGACAGGAGAAAGCGTTCAAGGAGCTCAAGGGGCTCTTGTCCTCAGACGCCGTTCTGACCCATTTTGATCCAAGGAAACCTGTAACTTTGGTCTGTGATGCATCACCAGTGGGGGTGTACTGTGCCACGTGTTAGAGAACGGGCGAGAAGCCCCGGTTGCCTTCTATTCCAGGTCACTCTCAAAGGCGGAGCGCAATTACGCACAAACAGATAGAGAGGCTCTGGCCATAATCGCGGGAACAAAGAAGTTCCACATTTCCTGTACGGCTGACAGTTCACAATTGTGACCGATCACAAACCCCTTTTGGGGATCTTTACCACAGGCAAGCCCACCCCACAAATACTGTCCCCCAGAATGCTGCGTTGGGCAATTTTCCTCAACGCCTACCAGTATGAACTGGTTCACCGCCCAGGGAAGGAGATCTCACATGCAGATGTGCTGTCTCGATCTCCCCTCCCTCAATTAGGAGACCCCAAATGCGAGGTGGAGCAGGATCACCAGGTCCTGCTGATCGAGTTTCTCGACTCACCCCCCATCGTTCCCACAGACCTCGCTAAAGCCAAAGCAGCCGACAAAGCCCTGTCCCAAGTCAGTTCCTGGGGTAGAAAAGGGTGGCCCACAACTCCCCCCGAGGAGGAATTCAACCCGTTTTTCAGACGCAGGGTAGAGCTTTCCATTGAAAGGGGCTGCCTCCTCTGGGGCCAACGGGTGGTCATCCCAGAGAAGTTACGGGCAAAGGTGCTCAGGCTACTGCACACCAGCCACCTGGGAATAGTGCGCTCCAAAGCCTTAGCCAGGAGCTATTTCTGGTGGCCCCAGATAGACGCGGATATAGAGCATTTGGTGAGCATGTGCGAGAGTTGCCAGAGCTCTCGGCCTGAAGAGTCCCGGCTACCCCACAGGGAATGGGACACAGCCCACAGGCCATGGTCCCGGGTGCACATCGACTTCGCTGGCCCTTTCCAGGGTTCCCTTTTTCTGCTGATAGTAGACTCGTATTCCAAATGGCTAGAGGTCATTCCTCTGTCCAACACCTCATCTGCCGCAACCATTAAACAATGGTGCAAGGTGTTCAGCTGTTTCGGCCTGCAAGACGTGCTTGTGAGCGATAACGCCAGTACTTTCACGTCTGCGGAATTCAAGGCGTTCATTGAGAAGAATGCCATTCGGCATATTACCTCTACCCCGTTTCACCCCGCCACAAACGGTCAGGTAGAGCGCCAAGTGCGCACTACGAAAGACGCACTGTGGAGCATGGGTCCCGGTGAATTGAACCTCCAGCTGTGCCAATTCCTCATTTGTTATAGGGCAACTCCCCTGGCTTCAGGACTTTCGCTGGCTGAGCTCCTCATGCGGAGGAAGCCGGTAATGCTTTTTGATTGGTTGGATCTGACCAGGGTGGAGGATGAGGGAAGAAATATAGAGATAGAGAGCTCCAAAAGCTTTGCGGTTGGGGACCCGGTTCATTGTAGGAATTACGCAACCTCGGGTCCAACGTGGGTTCCAGGGGTGGTTATTGAACAAACGGGGCCAGTGTCATACAGGGTTGAAACCAGTATAGGTCTGCTGTGGAGAAGGCATGCTGACCAACTCAGACAGAGAGTTACCAGCGAAAGGGAGTCAACGTTAGGGTTCTCCCCCACCCGTTTAGCCCAAGGGAGAGACACGGGGATCCTCCCAAATACAAATGCATATCCTGGATTCTCACACGGGGAGGAGGATACTTTGGAAGAGAGGAATGAGGAGCCATCTGATGAGTTTGATTTTAGGTTGCCATACCAGGGGGGTGTTGCGGAGTGGTCCCCCACCCGTCCGAGCGAGAAGAGGGGTTTTAGTTCAGCCCCTGGTATTTCTAGTCCTCCCAGTCCTTTTGTTCTAGAGTTCACCCCATCACCAAGACCCCCAACTCAGGCAGCAGGGGGAAGTACAGGTACGCCAGTTGCAGGCGCAAGAAACCAGGGTGAGACAGCAAGGGTCTCCTCATCGGTTCCTAGATTCGTGCTGGGGGGGTCACCAGGTACCACGAGCAACAGGCAGGGATTCACATCCCAGTTATATCTCCCGTTTCCCTCTCCAAATGCAAGGTTGCCACAGAGCTCCCGCCAGACGACTAACGAGTCCCCCCTTTCCGTTGCAGGACGAGAGTCTGCGGAACTCGGAGCCCCTAGTTCCCCTGAGCTCAGCCAAGCAGTCATACGCCCCAAGCGCACATGTGGGAAGTCACAATGGTTGAGGGACTTTGTCTCATCCTAGGGGGGGGGGAGTGTTGTGTATGAAACTGTATCGCCTTAAGAATGAATGTAGCCACTGCAATGTCCAAATGTAACCTAACAATGATCACAATGCATCTCAGCTGTTAATGGAACGCGAGCTAGCTACCCATAGAGGGCAGCTGCGAGCATTCAGCTCACATAGTACAAATTCCCCAGTTACCGTCAGCCACGGGAACCTTCCCGCGCAAGGAACATCTGGAGAAGAAGGGTGTGACTCAGAATGACATCACGCAGGTAGCAGCCAATACGCTACCGTGTAACCATGTTCAAATGTATTGTTGCAATATAAAAGGAGCTGTACCTCCGCCATTACCACATGTTCAGTCTAGCGGTGTGCCAATAAAGATGTGTTAAGCCAGACTTCGGCTGCTTCTATTGTTTTGGTTCCAGTACACCAAACAAACAAACAAAAAATGGCAAAAAGAAATTATACAGATGTTCTTCTTTCGTGTCCCGATCAAACCTTGGACTGCCAAAATGAAGCCACTTTCTTGGCTTTGTCGTTGGCCAAACCTAAGTCCTCATTGGTGCATGTTTCTGGAAGTAATTGGCAGACTGAGACAGTTTCTGTATCTCTCCACATTCACACAGCGTGTTGTTTTGTGCCTGCAGCCCCCACTTGACATGTTGGTCTTACATTAGGCACTCCAACTCTCAGCCTATTCAGAGTCCTCCAAGTGACTTAGGGAAGGTTGAGTTCCTCAGCTATATCCTCCTTTAATGTTGTTCCTTGTTTAGCGAGCTACTTCGTCCAGCTTGTCCTGGCTGCTGCCAACCTGGCAGTTCGAAAGCAAGAAATTGCAAGTACTGTAGATAAATAGCTACTGCTTTGCTGGAAAAGGTAACAACATTCTGTGCACTCTGGCATCTAGTCATGCTTGCCATGCTGCGGATTCCCCATGCCCATCTGGCATGGAACAGCCCCGGCGGAGGCTGCTTAGGTGAGAAGGCTCCTGGCGGTGGCTTCTGCGGGCAGCTAAATTAAGGGGGGTGAATAAATGATAGTGTTTGATTCACCCAATTACATGACCTGACCGACGATTCTGCAAGGTAGGCAGATCACTAACCCCAGTGACTGATTAGGTAAACACTCATCTCCTGGCCAAGGAAATCCCCGGTGCAAATAGTGAATATGTTTACCCCTGTCTAAGCCCTAAACAATGGCTTCCCTCATCCCGTGTTTGTCTGAAATAATTAACTTCCCTTCGAGGGGTTTCCCAATTAACCTGAGTAAACAGGTGATGTGATTGACTCCCAGGTGATGGTTTTTTCTACCTGCCTTCTGATCTATAAAAGGCGTATGTATTTTTCCAATAAACCACTGATCTGATCTCGCTCCTGTTGCCCCGTGTTGTCATTGATCAGTCTCCTCCGGGACCTAGCGCCGCCCTAGCGGCCCAACATCGCTACAGCTGGTGACCCCGACGTGATTTACTCGTGAGTAAGAGACCCCCAGAGAGGTCTACTCGTGAGTAGCGATTCACGCGGTCCGGTTCTACGCTTGAACCGCGACCCGCCATCCCGGAGGACAGCGCGGCGCTCCGGCCGGCAGCCAGCCGATCGGAGGAGTAGCCTGCGGCGAGGCATCCCAGAGAGACATTCCTACCGCTTACTCCCCGCTTTCGAGGAGGGTTGCCATAGAGGGAAACGCGTTCCGCTCAGGGCAGCTGTGAGCCCCTGACATCGCAGAGGCCGTTGAAGGGCCCGTGGCAGAAGGTCCACACTCCGAGGTCTACCCCAGACACCCGACGCCCGAACCTGTTGCCTGCAAAGACGCGTCGACTCGTCCCGAGGAGGAATCTTCCGGAGACCCAATCGCAGGTAATATGGGGACTTGCTCTCATAGACCAGGTCCGTCCGCTAGCCAAAGAACTCGTGAGGAAGAGTTTAAAATCCTGGCCAGGGTATTTAAGTTACGCTTTCACAGCAGGGAATTAGCGAGACTTTTGGCGTACCTCAGGGAACACTGCCTACTTTACCCAGAAGTAGTTACGTTAACCCTGCAGCTCTGGGACCAGATAGGAGACTGTATTCAGCAACCCCCGAAAGCTCCAGGAGGGATAGTTCGTACTTGGAGAAAGTGTAGGAAACTCTTAGCAGAGATCGAGCCAGTCCGGGTAGAGGCCAAAGAACCCCCGTTAGCCGAGCCATCAGGCAAGCCAGTCGAACCGACTGCGCCCACGGCACTCTATCCGTCAATTAGCTATCGGCAGAGTAGCGTAGGGAGCGTTCCCGCGGTGACAGCTACAGACGTCACCGAAGGAACGCAAGGAATGAGAAGCGCAGGCGCTCCTCTGACAGCTCCAGGCTCCCTAGTCGTGAAGAGTGCCCTTCAGCGCACAGCTGAGATAGAACTTAAAAGGGGGGAGTTGTCAGTTGAACAACTAGCTGAACTTAGACAGATTTGTCCAATCCGCTTGGAGATGGACGCGCTCACGGGCGCACAGCAGATAGTACACTCCCCAGTCCCGTACAAGCTTCTCATGGCTTTACGGAAAGCAATTTCAGAGACAGGGCTCCAGAGTCGTTTTACGAGGGGCACGCTTCAGCAAGTGTGCGAAACCACCATGTGGATTCCTCATGATTGGAAAGCCGTCATGAGGATGATGCTAACCCCCAGCCAGTACATGATTTGGGACAGCGAGTTCCGCCTAGAGGCCCAAGCCCGAGCTGCCAGGATGGGAGGCGCAGTACTTCCTGACCAGTTGTATGGTTCAGGTGCCTTTGAGCCCATCAACGCTCAAATTAACTTGCCTCTCGCCACTCTAGAAATGTCAGCCGAAGCTGCCTACAGGGCATACTTCAAGGTCCCAGCATCTGGCAAAACGGCGAAAAATTACACCGCTATCAAGCAGGGAGCCCAGGAGCCCTACATGGACTTCATCAATCGCCTGGAGGAGGCAATTAGCAGGCAGATTGATAATGAGCAGGCCCAACAAGAGCTTATGATTAAGCTAGCTAAGGACAACGCCAACCTGGACTGCCGTAAAATCTTGCAGTCCCTGGGCAATCGCCCTGATTTGACCTTAACGGACATGATCCGAGCATGCTCCGACGTTGGCACCGACTCCTACAAGATGGGGCTGCTAGCGGCCGCGGTGCAGGGGGGAAGAAGACCTCAGGGCAATGGCAAGATCAAAGGGGCATGCCACACTTGTGGCAAGGTCGGACACTTCGCCAGGGAGTGCCGATCCAAGGGAGGCGGACAAAAATCCGGCCGTCCCAAGGCTCCGAGCACCCCCTGCCCGAAGTGCAAGAAAGGCTATCATTGGGCCAGGTATTGTCCGAGTTCGGGAAACCGGAATCCGGGCACGTCTCTGGCCCCAGTCCAAACAGAGGCTTCCTTCACCCAGATCCAGAACTCCCCAGAACTGGACTAGGTTCCAGGCACATTCCAGGCACTGCAAGGGCGCAGGCCAGCCCCAAGGGTAGCACAGGACTAGAATTGGCTTGCCAGGCGGACGTTACATGCGATCTGCCGGGCACAGTCTATCTAGTCGATTCCCAGTACATGGGACCCCTACCCAGAGGCTTTATAGGTTTAGTTTTGCCCCGTAGTGTAGCTGGAGCACACAGAATTCTCATAATTCCAGGAGTCATTGACTCGAATTTTTCAGGCGTCCTCCAAGTCCAGCTTTGGACACACCTACCCCAAACTATCCACAAGGGAGACACCTTAGCGCAACTGATCTTGGTTCCTTGTCACTCGCCAGCAGGCAGCCAGAGAAGGCTCAGTGCCAGCTCAGAGTCCGGTTCAGCAGACCGCTCGAGCGCGGGTGAGGCAGTGCAGGGATACCAGGTCTTGGCGACAGTGGAGACCAACATTGAGTGGAAGCAGCGCCCCGTTATCGAGGTATTTTTGAACAAAAGAATGTTCTCAGGGTTACTCGATACCAGAGCGGATGTGACCGTGATAAGCAGAAGCCAGTGGCCGAGGGAGTGGGCCATTGAGCCGGTCTCCGATGTGTGGGGGCTAGGCGGCGTTCAGGAAGCGTTTAGAAGCCGAGAGTGGGTAGAAGTCACGATCCCAAGGGCTGACGGCACGGCGGTGATACGGCCGCACATTCTTGATGTGCACGTCAATCTTTGGGGACGGGACATTCTACAGCAGTACGGTGCCACGCTTACCTTTGGGTAATGGCGTTGCTACTTAAATGGCTCACCGACACTCCGGTCTGGGTAGAACAATGGCCGGTAGTGGGGGAGAAATTGGTTGCTCTCAAGCAGCTAGTTAAAGAACAGCTAGGCGCAGGACATATAGAACAGTCCACGAGTCCCTGGAATTCGCCAATTTTTGTTATTAAGAAGAAGTCGGGGAAGTGGCGACTCCTCCACGATCTCAGAGAGATCAATAAATGTATTCAGCCGATGGGCCCGCTCCAATGCGGCATCCCATATCCTAACATGATTCCCGAGGGGTGGGAGATTCTAGTCGTAGATCTCAAGGATTGCTTTTATACAATCCCCTTAGACCCCAGGGACCGGGAGAGGTTTGCCTTTACGGTACCGGTCGTGAACCACAGTGAGCCCATGCAGCGTTACGCGTGGAAATTTTTGCCACAGGGCATGCTCAATTCGCCCACCTTGTGCCAAATTTACGTTCACGACGCGCTGGCAAAGTTTCGAAACCTCTACCCACAAGCCATAGTTTGTCACTTTATGGACGATATTTTGGTAGCGTTGCCACAGCTTGGCAGCGAAATGTTTTCTGACCTCCAGGCCAGCCTGGGGGACAAAGGTATACTCATTGCCACGGAGAAAGTGCAGAGAACCGAGCCCTTCTCATACTTGGGCCACCGGCTTCTCCGCTCTTTCGCCGCATCGGTTTTACCTCAGATAAACTTACAAGACTCAGTCACCCTCGTAGAATTGCAGCAAGTTTTGGGGAATATCAATTGGGCCAGACCGTATTTTCGCTTGGATACGGATCTTCTAAAGCCGCTCTTCTCGCTGCTAACCTTAGGCAAGCAGCCGGCAGACCGGATAAAAATCTCTCGAGACGCGCACTTGGCGCTCGAGAAAGTGAACCAAGTTCTCAGCCAGAGGTGGGTGGATAGGATCGCCCAGGGGCCATATGCCCCGATCCTGAATTTGTACATCGTACGGTCGGGATCCATGTTCACTGGGGCGCTAGGAGTAGACTCAGAGAAGGGAGCGAAAATTGTGGAGTGGGTGTACTTGCCTAACACCTCATCTCGGAACATTGTTCCGCCCCAAGAACTGGTCTCCGCGGTGATCTACCGCGGCAGGCTGAGAGCTAGGGACATTTCTGGGCACGATTTAGCTAAGATCATAGTCCCGTTCACAAAGGAACAAATTCATCAGTTGATGCAGCTAGGTGACTCGCTTCCGATAGCTTTGGAAGGATTCACTGGAAGCTTGGCATACCACTTGCCTAAAGACCCCAGACTTGTCTCGCTTCAAACAGGAACAGTCAGCTTATTCGAATTGCTTTCGCTGGTCCCACTTCAGGGGGCCAAGACAGTCTTTACCGATGGTGGACATATGGCGTCTTGACCTGGCAGGAGGGCGAAGCTTGGCACACGCTGTTGACTCTCCCACAGAAGTCCGCGCAGCGGGCGGAGTTGGCAGCCGTGAACCTTGCTTTGCGCACCTTCGCCAAGGAACGTTTAAACATCATAACTGACAGTCTGTACGTTAGGAATTTGCTCCACAGTCTACCGGGAGCTTACATTACCCCCGCGATAGACAAGAATCTGCTTAGTCTGTTCCTCACTGCTCAATTTCACTTGCGGAACCGCACGGAGCCGCTCTATATTGCCCACATCCGAAGTCATCAAGACCTACCGGGTCCGATTTCCGCGGGCAATAGCAGAGCGGATGCGGCGGCAAAAGAAATTCAGCAACGTTCAGTTTTGGGAGTTTTCACTACTCCAATTCAAAGTCATGCATTTTTTCACCAAAATGCCAAGGCACTTGCCAGACAGTTTAATCTGCCACTTTCTCAAGCCCAAGGTATAGTACGCTCTTGCCAGCATTGCGCAGGGGCGCCGGGGGGGCCCTCGTGGGGGGTCAACCCACGAGGGACAGAGGCCAATCAGGTGTGGCAGATGGACGTCACGCATGTGCCGCAGTTTGGCAGATGGCAGTACATGCATGTCTGCATTGACACCTTCTCTCAGTTCGTTTGGGCGACGGCGCAGAAGGGGGAGGCTGCCTCCCACGTGGAGCAGCACCTCCTTTCCTGCATTGCGGCGATGGGCAAGCCGCGGCACGTGAAAACGGATAACGCCCCGTCCTACAGCTCTAGGCAGTTGGCCGCCTTCATGGCCACCTGGGACATCAAGCACACATTTGGCATTCCCTACAATCCGCAAGGGCAGGCGATTGTAGAGCGGGTCAATCGGACGCTAAAGTCCTATATTGACAAACAAACAGAAAGGGGGGAGCCACCAGCCCTCCCCAAATCACAGGGAGAAGCACAGTCTTGTCTGAATAAGGTATTGTTCACATACAATCACCTCAATGTTTTTTCGGACTGTACGCCGCAGGAGAAGCACTTCCGCCGTTCGGAAACCCTCCCGCGACCTATGGTCCGGTACCGAGTGCCACCAGACCCTTCTTGGAGGGGCCCGGTGCCGCTCATAACCTGGGGAAGAGGGTATGCTGCAGTTATGTCTCCCACAGGTGTCGTTTGGATTCCAGCTTGGTGCGTCAAGCCTCATTTGGAACCACATGGCGTGGACCCAGGCCGACCCGAGTCCGATCCCGGAGATGCAGGATCTCGCCCTGACCGAGGGGACCCGCCGGGAGAGACAGCGGTCGCAGACGACAGCACCGAAGATCACCTGGGGAATGGTCAAGGCCCTCTGCCATGATGCCCAGGACGCCATCCAGCGCGAGGGGGAGGAACTGACACCAGAGAGCTTTGCGGTTGCGATTTTCGCCCGAATTCACGCCAACTCCATGGCAGTCACCATCATCCTGGCCCTCTCCCTGCTTTTGGGGGGAGGTGCTCAGGCCGCCTCACTGGAGGCCAGCGATTTAATGCCAGGCGGAGACCTCTCTGCCTGGATGCAGTACAACATTTGGGAAAGGTTGGCTACCCTTGTCAACCAGTCCGATTTTTGCCTCAGGCAGGACGTCGGCTCTGCCTCGATCCTCAGCACCTGCCTTGTCCCGGTGTGCCATTCTCCAGGCGCACACCCCCGGGACGGGGACTGGCTGGTGAGGCGACTCTTCAGCCCATACATCCCATCAGCTTCCTCGGAATACGCCCGTTGGGAGATGCGGCTGACCATGACCTTACCGGCTGATGCGGCCACTCTCCACACTCCTCGAGTGGCAGTCAGCCCGAACTCTACCTGCGGCCGAATACACGGTTGCTCCGGACCCGGCCGAGCCCGGCGCCGTTGCCTCGATGTAGGCAGCGGCAATTGGACTTGCAATAACCCAGTGTCACTTGGCTCGAAGTATGCACATATCACCCTGCCATCTGGATGGTTCTTTACGTGTAACCAGTATACGTTTAACTACATTCCGGCTAATATTACAGACTCTATATGTTGTATCAGTCGTTTGACACTGTTGCTCCCCACTAAGGATATGATCGCCCCACGCGCTAATATCCCCAATGCTTCCAATGGCTCCAATGTTCCCTCACTCATACGGCACACTCGCACCACCCTGTTAGACAGCTCATGTGAAAGTAGCTTTAGGGTAATGAGACCTTCCGAATACCTCTCTTTGGCAGTCAGCATCTTTGGCGTGCCAGGCTTAGCGGTCGGCAACGCAAAGAGGATCGGTCGCTTGGCCTGCGGTTTAGCAAAGGCCATTAACCATACCTCCTCAGCGATAGCGCTCCTCAATCAGGAACAGGCGGAGCTTCGCCATGCCATTCTCGATAATCGAGCGGCTATCGACTACCTCCTACTATTGCACCACTTGGGCTGCGAGTCCTTTCACGGAATGTGCTGCTTCAACCTTACTGACAACTCCCGGAAAATTCAAAGCCAGATCACAGATCTCCACACCATAGTCGCAGGCATCACAGAGGGCTCTGCGTGGGGGGCTTGGTGGAGTTCTCTGTGGAAGTGGATGTGGTCGTGGATCCCATGGGGGTGGCTTCAGACGGTGCTTAAGGTAGTGGTGGGGGTAGTCATACTGGGCATAGCAATTTGCTGTCTCACTCAATGCATTCCCTCACTGATCTCGAGGTGCCGCCTCAGAAGGAAACCCCGTGACGTCACTCCCGACCAACAGCTGGTGCCGCTCCTGCGCAAAATCGCTGGTCAGGCTCTTAATATTAAAAAGTAAGGGGAGATGCGGATTCCCCATGCCCATCTGGCATGGAACAGTCCCGGCGGAGGCTGCTTAGGTGAGAAGGCTCCTGGCGGTGGCTTCTGCGGGCAGCTAAATTAAGGGGGGTGAATAAATGATAGGGTTTGATTCACCCAATTACATGACCTGACCGACGATTCTGCAAGGTAGGCAGATCGCTAACCCCAGTGACTGATTAGGTAAACACTCATCTCCTGGCCAAGGAAATCCCCGGTGCAAATAGTGAATATGTTTACCCCTGTCTAAGCCCTAAACAATGGCTTCCCTCATCCCGTGTTTGTCTGAAATAATTAACTTCCCTTCGAGGGGTTTCCCAATTAACCTGAGTAAACAGGTGATGTGATTGACTCCCGGGTGATGGTTTTTTCTACCTGCCTTCTGATCTATAAAAGGCGTATGTATTTTTCCAATAAACCACTGATCTGATCTCGCTCCTGTTGCCCCGTATTGTCATTGATCAGTCTCCTCCGGGACCTAGCGCCGCCCTAGCGGCCCAACATCGCTACACCATGCGACCATGGAAATAGACAGCTGGCTCTTTGGCTGTAAACTGAGATGAGCACCGTACTCTAGAGTTGAATACCAGTAGAGCAAGGGAGACCTTTACAGTAATACCTCATACAAAGTCCACTTCATACAACATCAAATTCATACAACATCGCCTAATTTCTTGAAAAAAGTTACCTCATACAAAGTCACTCGACTTTGTATGAGGCATTGGGGTTTTCCCCAGGTTGCATTGTGCCTGGGCAATATAAAAGACAGGACACAAGCGTGCATTACTCTTGTGGGTTTTGCACAAGGCAAAGAGTGTTTAAGAGTGGTTTTGAGCGTGATTTTGGATTTTTTAGAATTTTTCATCAGAATTTTTAGAAGCATTCCTGGGATTTTTGCAGCATTCTTCAGGTTCTTGGACAATCAGGGTTGTTTGACATGTTTTTGTAATGTATTTAGCCTTTAGACAATGCTTTATTAAAGTTCTGTCAGTTTCCTGCCTGTTTCCTTGACTTTGCCCTGAAGTCTGTGCTGTTACAGTACAATGTATCTCTATGGAAACGACGTTGTACGAGGCATCGCGGCAAGGATTTGGACGTTGTATGAGGCATCGTGGCTAGGATTTTGCATGCCTCATACAAAGTCCAAATCCGTATAAAGTCCAAACTTGTGGAACCAAGTTTGGACGTTGTATGAGGTATCACTGTATCTTTATTTCCAGTGTTTACTGCCTGCTGGTCCCAAAATACTCAATAGTTTCCAGATATTATCGTTTCAGAAAAAGAGGGATGTTGGAAGGAAAGAAAGATAAGATCATAAAGTTAGACATCCCAATATTTACTTTTATTATACATGGCAATACTGAGTTTGGATAAATACATTTATTTATTTTTTAAACTGTCGTTTCTAGAAAATAAGCTTATACAATTCCTATCCTTCTATCTTTAGATATAGAAACCTGGTCATGCTAAAATGTGGCAGAGGTTTTTGTATGGGAGGATCGGAATGTCATGGTGGCGCATTGGTTAAAAACTGCTGTACTGCAGCCAAAACATTGTGAGTTCTATTCTGTCAGGAAATAAGGTTGACTGCAGTCCAACCTTCGCAGATGGGTAAAATGAGTACCCAGCATGCTGGGGGCAAAAAGGATAATAAACTTGTGAACTGCCCAGAGCCGTGTGTTCCCAACCTTTGGTTTTTGGAGTTCAATTCCCAGAAGCTTAAGTCAATTCCCCAAAGCACTGATGAGACAATGTATTGACTTAGGCTTCTGGGAATTGAAGTCCAAGAACCAAAGGTTGAGAAGCAATGGCCCAGAGAGTGCACTATGGGCTATGGGGGGGGGGGGGTAAAAGTCACCCTTGCTCGAAAGCCAGTTGTATCCGACTCTAGGGTTCAGTGCACATCTCTGTTTATAGCCAAAGAGCCAGCGTTGTCTGAGTCTGCAAACATTTCTGTGGACATGTGGCAGGCATGCCTCAACACAGGAGTGAAAGGAATGCTGTTTACCTTCCCACCAAAGTGGTCCCTATTTATCTACTTGCAATTTATTGCTTTCAAACTGCTAGGTTGGCAGGAGCTGGGATAGAGACAGGAGCTCACTCCGTCATGCAGTACCCAGGAATCAAATCCTGACACTCCAGTCAGCGTCTTAAACACTTGAGCCACCGCATTACCTATGGGGTGGTATATAAGTGTAATTGTTATTGCCAATGTGGGTTCACTCGTATTCGTATACTGTATAGGGCCGTGATAGCGAACCTTGGTACTCCAGATGTTCTTGGGCTTCAATTCCCAGAAGCCCAAGCACCCTGTGAATCCACACAAATGGGTTTGCTGCGATTCATCCGGCCCGCTCTGCCCTCATCGCTCCTTAAAGCGGAAGTAAAATGCGCCCTACGGAGGAAGGGTTAACCCAGAAGAGCCTTAACCGTACGGGTGTGTTTTACTTCCGCTTCCGGGAGTGACGAGGTTATCGCGGGCCGGATGAATCGCAGTAAATCCATTCGTGTGGATTCACAAGGGGCTTGGGTTTCTGGGAGTTGAAGCCCAAGAATATCTGGAGTGCCAAGGTTCGCCATCACGAGTATAGGGGAAGTTTTATAAAAACTAGAGGACACTTTCGTACACGTGGCTACAGACAACCTCCCCCCGCCCCTCGGATGGATTACTTCCTTTCCGCGACAGTTATGAGGTTGAGGAGGAGGAGAGGATTGCCTCGTGACGGTGGGCGGAGCTTTTTGCGCACGGCAATTGGGGTTTAAAAATGCAATGAGACTGGAGTGGCTTTGACTCGAGGTGGCGAGGGGGCGGGGGAGAAGCCTTGCGTTGCCTCGGCAACGGTGTCACGAGGCGGCGGCCGGCGAAAGTCCGTTGGGCCGCCCTGTTCCCCGCCCTTCTCGTGGCGGTCACGTGAGCCGCCTTGGAGTGCAGTTTGCAGTCAGCTTCCGGGACTAGTCGGATCGTTGCGGGAGGGAGGACCGGGCAGGCAGGTACGGCGACAACGGCGCAGCAACATGTCGACCAACAACGTCGGTTACAACGAGCCGGCTGGGGATGCTCAGCCCGAGGTGGGCCAAGAAGTGACGCCGGCGGCCACTCCTTCCACCCCGGTGGGCTTCGGGCTCTTCAGCAGCGACGTAAAGAAGTAAGTAAAGAGGGGCGGGAGGGAGGGAGAGAGGGGCAGCGCTGACAGGCCCGAGGCTGGGCTTCGCTCGCTTCCCTGAGGAAACTTTTCCGGCCTTGTGGCAGTGCCTTAATGTAACTTTTGTGACAGCATTTTTCCTCGGGGTAAATCTTCTGTCTGAAAGTACAGTACTAGGAACATGAACATTCAAACGGACACGAAATGTGGATTATTATTATTATTATTATTATTATTATTATTATTATTATTATTATTATTATTATTATTATTATTATTATTATTATTATTATTATTATTATTATTATTATTATTATTATTATTATTATTAATTAGATTTTTACCCCGCCTCACTCGACACAACTGCAGTGGCTCAAGTGGCTAAGACGCTGACTGAGAGGCAGAAGGTCAGCAGTTCGATTCCGAGTACTGCAGGGTGGAATGAGCTCCCATCTTTGTCCCAGCTCCTGCCAACCTAGCAGTTCGAAAGCAAGACATTGCAAGTAGATAAATAGGGACCACTTTGGTGGGAAGGTAACAGCGTTCCGTGTGCTCTGGTGTCTAGTCATGCCTGCCACATGACCACGGAAACGTCTGCAGAAGCAGACAACGTTGGCTCTTCGGCTTTGAAACAGAGATGAGCACTGAACCCTAGAGTCGGATATGACTGGCTTTCGAGCAAGGGAAATCTTTACCTTTAACCTGTATGTGTGTATGTGTAATATAACATATGTTATATTATTTGTATTATTTATTTATTAAATTTGTACCCCGCCTTACTCGCACAAGTGCGACTCAAGGCGGCTTCCAGACAAAAATAAATACAATATATATTCATGATATACAATAAACAATAATTCATGAAATATACATGAGAATACAACAAAGCAAAATTATGACAAGATACAACAGCAGCAACAACAACAATAATAATACAATTCACAATATGCTTTATAACAAAAAATATCAAAATCACAGAAAGGTATAGCAATAATGCAATTACAATCACAGATCAAATAATACAAAAAAGCACAATATAAAATAAAAAACAATACAATAATAATAATATACCATAATCGCCCCACCAACAGAAAAAACACGAGACACCCAGCACCCAGTATAATATACATTCTTTTTTCAAAAATGGAACAATTCCTGTTCAGCATGCTTATTTTCTAGCGCATATAGCCTGCATGTAAACTTTTTTACATGGTTTGGCCATACCAAGAGGCACTGTGGCCAGAAGCCCACTTTTTTAAGTGGGCGGTAGGGGCAGTCAATCATAAGCAGTTGTGACAGTCATGCATTGCCTCTGCCCAAGAGACTGAGAAGCTCCACAACCTGTTGCCCTCTCCTTCAACCCCCCCCCCCCCCCCGTAACTTCAGGCTTCTAAAAGCGCTCCTCCTGAAATGTGATGCATGGTTATCCAATAGAATAGGTGGTCATTTTACCAATAGGTGGTCATTTTACTATAGTAAACTTGTCCAGTGGTTTCTTTGTGGCTTTTTGGTTCCTCATTGACTATTTCCTAGAGAAATCCAGACCTCAGGTTCTTCTGCACTTGAATTTCAAGGACAAACTTGAGATCTGGATTGCTCTTTTATCCAAAAATTTTAAGTACTGTAGTATTCTGGTTATTCAGATTCTTTTTATCTACAGCTGTTTTTATCAGACCATTCTGACTGTATATCGCTGATCTTAGCTAAATATTGTTTTATAATTTGTACAGTGTGTCATAGTACTATTCTTAAACCTTCTTAGAGTGTTTAATATTAGTGCAGTTTGGGTTTTATTGTTATCTTAGAGCGATTGTTTGTCTTCTTGTCCATATGCTGGTCAATGACCGAAATAAACTATGTATGTACTAATGTGGGGGAGATACTTTAAACACGCCACACCATTGATTGCTTGTGATTGTTTGACCTTACCACCCACTTACAAAAGTGAGTAACTAGCCCAACAATTTCTAGAGAAGGTCAAATTGCCAGTTCCTGCCAAACTATACATTAGGTTGAATGCACTGTTTTCTGTTGCATTATCTCCCCCTCTCCCAACTTTAAATAGCTGTTAGCAATAATATACAAATCCTTAGTTTATATTAAGTCTTACAGTCACTTAGTTGCAGTCTTTCACTTAGCAGTTATGTTGTAGTGGACCTTGCATATAATTCAGATTAGTACCATAGCAGAACTGTATCCTAGATGTTGTATATGACTTGTTTTTCTTTATCTGAGTACTCTACAGTTGACATCTGTACTTGTATGTTTATCTTGTCATAACATTGTGTATATGGGATTTCATTTAAGATTGGACAGCACTTAAGAAAACATGCTTGGGCAAAATCACAATGTTATTCTAACTTAATTGGGTTTTGGTGGCCAATTTGGTTTGAAGATGCTACGCATAGTTAATTATTTCATTTCTCAGTTTTGTTGGGTATTTTGCAAAAAGATGTTTTGAGTAAAGCTAATTTCAGGATTAGGATTGGTGTGCATATTTTACATATGTATCTATAGCCTGCTGGATGTTGAAAGTCTTTAGTGATTTTACCCATATAACCCACTTCTGTTTATTTTCTTTTTAAGAAACTGTTGTCATCTTCAGTTCTTTGCTTTCTTTAGAAAAAACTATACCTGGTTCTGTGACTGCACCTTATTCAAACTTCCTTATTATGAAAAGAGAGCATGAGTGTGTTAAGCATGTCTGAAAGTGTCTTGGTACTGTGGGTAGTGTATGACGTCTGGTACAAATATGGCGGTAGAGGTAGGAGATACTATGTACAGTAGTTTTCTAGAAATAGCTCTAGATGAAGTCATAATTTCTATAAAATGTTTTTTAGTACATCATTGAAAGCTATAAACATGTAGTGTCAAAAAGCAGAAGAAAGGTTGCTTCAAGTAATACAGTAGATTCAGGGGTTCTCAACGTTATTAAACTGGGGGCCGGATCAGCCCATTCTGACTGTTGGTGGGCCGGACTGGTGTTCCTCCTCCACTGTCGGCAGTGGTGGAGGGGGAGTGATCCTGCTGCCACCATCGGAAATGCCCTGAGCCCCCACGATTCCCCCATGCTGCCGCTACTGTCAAAGGCGGTGGCGGCAGGAAACCAGTCGGGGCCCCCAACACTGCCCCCCCATGCCGCCGCTGCCAACACTCTCCCCCCCCATGTCACCAGTCTGGCCTGCAAACACTCACCCCCATGCCGCCACTGCTTCCCTGCTTCTTGATTTGCTGTGGGTGAAGGCCCATGCTTGGCCAGAGTGGCACCCGGGAAAAACGCGGGCAGCCATGTACATCTGCTGCTTCTGCTTCTGCCGTCTTACAACATCCATCCTGCTATGGAGTAGTGTGTTATGGACATGCCAAGCCAGGCAGAGGGGAAAAGAAAAGCGGCAATAGTGGTGAGGGAGGGTCAGATGGAATGGTGCCAGGGGCCGGATCCAGCTCATGGGCCGTAGGTTGAGAACCCCTGCAGTTAATGTGAAGTTCAGTTTTCTACATGGTTGTGACATCATTGCAGGGTGGATAAAAATCTGATTTCATTTTTAAAAAATCAGTTCTTTTATTTAATTAGATTTGATTTTCATTGGATTTTTAAAAATAAAATATTTTTAAAGAAAAATCTGTCTAAAGTTATTTTCTATGTAAGATCAATTTTAGTCCAAATTTTATTCATAATGAAAAAAGGATGTTTTTAATTATCTAGCATCAATCTGTATTCATTAATGAACTGTTTATTTTTTGTTAAGCATTCCATTAATCCATTCACAATGTCATGCTCTTGCAGAGGTTTCTGTAAAATTATTGGACAATTTTTCTATCTAGAAGATATAGTTTTACTGTTCTCAAAATGATGAATTTGTGTGTGCAGAGATCAAATGCCTCTCCTTCACAGTAAAAATGTTATAAAATAAACATACAGAGTTGACAAAAAGACCTTAATCCCATTATTCCTTTGCAAATCTATGTACATAGAATGAACCCATGCCTTTTAAGTGCAACGTTTCAAGCGTTTGCCAACCCGGAAACCGTACATTACCATACGGGCTGCGCAAAAATTACCGTACATTACTGTGCAGGGTTCACGCATGTGCAGACCCATTTCTGCGTGCGCATGCTGGGCGGAGCCTGGGCGGAGCCTGGGCAGGCATTTTTAAAAAAATATTTATGAAGTAATGTTTTTTTTTATTTTAAATCTGCACAAGAAGCTAAGTGTGAGGAGGGACGGGCAAGCAGTAATAATGAAAGTGAAACCTTTTGAGTCTTTATGTAGAAAATCATGATTTTAAATTTGGTATTACTGATTTAAAACAAATCTATCCTGCTTCATTTCAAATAGAAGATACAGTGGAACCTCATACAACAGTCACCCCGTATAGTAATGAAATCGTATAACAATTAGGTTTGGGGGGGAAATGGTGTCCCGCATAACAATTTTCCCTATGGATTATTTTTATTGGGGATGTTTTTATGTCTTGTTGTGAGCCGCCCGGAGTCGCTTCGGTGAGGGGATGGCGATACAAATTTAATAAATAAATAAATAAATAAATAAATAAATAAATAAATAAATAAATAAATAAATAAATAAATAAATATTTCACAAAAGGTTTATTTGTGTGAAATATCTGTAGGAAGAAACCGATATAGTATTGATTAACATTAGGGGATAACTTATTGTTTGATTTCATAGGTATTAGTAGGATTTCGCAAGCGTAAGATTGTTAATCTTACTAAAGTACACTAAAACATAGTCTATTCTCCTTATAATTTACTGCTGAAACTGGCAGATGTCTGTGTTGATTTCAAATAAATGTGCTCTCCAAGCTGGAGCACATTTTACATGTCTGCGTTTCATAAAAACTTTTATGTTCCTTACCTTTGAAAACTGCATATTAGTCAGCAGTAAACCTGTTAATGAATTTTGTAATCACATGTTAGTATTTGAAGGCGAATCATATGAAAAAGTAAGTATTTATGCTTGGGCTGAGCATTTGAACAGATGGCAAAATTTAAAAATATAATGTTCAACTTTACCAGTTTGCATCTTTTGAATAGGTTGTTGCCAAAAATATGTTTATAATTCATTGGAACCTTTATATGCAATATAGCATATTCGTATTGCTTGGAAATGTAGCAGGGTAAAACACTGTTAATGTTGAGTTTTGCAAATGGCCCTTTTGCTTTGAGGTCATTAATTTTAGCATGATATAGCTGCTTGGATTTTCTGAGAAGGAGATGACTCTGAGTTCATATAAAAACTTAACTTGGCTACTATTTTCAATTAATTTAGTGTCCACTGAGCATTTCCAACTTAAAAATCATGGAATGGTGCAGAGATGAGTGGGTGAGCTTCTAGCAGAGTAGCCATACCCTGATATTTAAATTTGAAGCATACACTGGGTCATTGGCCATCTGTTAGAGTGGCACTGTGCCTTCCTAGTGGAGTGGCATGCCAATTTGATTAGGTGTATGAGCCAGAAAAGATGATGAAATATCCTATAAAGTAAGTCCTTAATGCATTTGGAGTAAATACATCACATGGTGTAATCTCAAATTGACACTGTGGTTCAGTGTCAATAAATAGCACCAACAAATCAATGGCAAATTCTTGCCTGTAATATTTTGACAATTGGGGCGGCGGGGCGGCAGGGTATGGCTCAGATAAAACTCTTAAAGAAAATCAGGTGTATAAGTGGGGTGTCTGTGACCCTCCAGATTTTATTAATTCCCACCAGTTTCCATCACAATATGGTTAATTATCATTGAGGACAGGGATTGTAATCAAAATATGGTGGGCCAAAAGTTCCCCATATCTGATCTGTTGTACTGGGGTGTTGGAATCCTCCTTCGGCACATTCATATTCATGAGGCATTCATGCATTGAATGTAATCTGCATAGTCTGAGCCTATCTGCTTTTTTCATATATATTTTCATTTTTTATTAAATTTTCAAAAATTTATAGCAAAACCGAGACAAAAACAACTACAATACAAACTGCAATACAAATACAAAAACACTAATAAAAAAACAAAACAACTTTGACAATGTAGTACCTTCCCACTCTTCATTATATCTCATTAAATATATTCCAGTGAATTGTATATAATATAAAACTTACATTTATTATCTTGTCTATTTCTTATTCATTTCGAATATCCAAATCTATACTCATTTATATATACTTGTAATTGTTTATAGCTACCTTATTTAATCTAACAGAATCTTGTTAACTATTACAGTACTATATTTCTATATTTTTTACATTATTATTAATTTTAAATATATAACATACAAAACAGATCGACATAATACAAATCAGATTAAATACACATAACAATAAAAAATAGAAGAAAGGGAAAAAAACGTATTACATATTACATCACCCAGTGGTCTGCTCTATACCTTCTAGATTACAGCTACTTATTTTATTATTTATTTATTTAATTCCAAAAAGTCATTTGATCATTTGTTGGCACACTACCTTTCTTGTTTTTCAATGTGTGAGTTAAAAATGGGTTCCATATTTCATAAAATTTGTTTTCTTTTATAGTTCCCTTCCTATGGTTTATTTCCCAGGTAAGCTTATCATTTAAAGCTATTGTCCAAATCTCTTTATACCAGTCTGTAATCGCCAAGGGGATTTTGTATTTTCAATTCCGTGCGGTACATAATCTTGCTGCTGTAGTCATAATAATTATTAAATCTTTATTATCTACTTCCATTATCAATGCTGTCCCTGCGTCAAATTTAAAATCCTGTTTAATTATTTCCTTTATTTCCTTCTCAACCTCTCTCCAAAAATCCTTTAGCACCCTGCATTCCCTAGGAAGCCAAGAGTGGCTTTTCTGGCAGACGCATGCGGCTGCCTGCATCTTTTCCAGGGGGTGCTCTAGCAGAGTGTGGGCAAGAAGGTCAGCCAGGACCCTTCCTTCACCCACACCATACAGCTCCTTCAGGCCAGTAAGCAGGGAAGTGGTGTGTGTGTGAGTGTTGGGGGCTTGGGGTGGTCCCACTGGAGGCAATGGGATTGTTTTGGGCTCGGGGTGGTCCCACTGGCAGCGGTGGTGGTGGGAGTGTTGTGGGGCTCAGGGTGGGTCAAAATCTGACCTGCAAATAGTCTGAGGGGGCGTGAACTGGCCCCCAGCTTTAAAAGGTTGAGGGCCCCTGCATTAAACCAAACCCCACAGTAATCTTATGTATCAAAACTAATTTTCCTATCCTTTCCCATTTCTGTAATTCAGATGTCCTTCTCTACCTCCTCCCATTTCATATCCTCTTTCTTAACTGGAAACAAAGGTAAAGGTTGCCGTTGCTCAAAAGCCAGTCATATCCGACTCTAGGGTTCAGTGATCATTTCTATAGCCAAAGAGCCAGCACTGTCTGTTTGCAGACTTTTTTTGGACATGTGGCAGGCATGCCTAGACACCGGTTGCACGGGACGCTGTTTACCTTCTTACCGAAGTGGTCCCTATTTATCTACTTGCAATTTCTTGCTTTTGAACTGCTAGGTTGGCAGGAGTTGGGACAGAGATGGGAGCTCACTCCATTGTGTAGTACTGTACTTGGGTATTGAATGCCAATCTTCCTGCCTTCAAGTTCAGAGTCTTAACCACTTGAGCCACCTCAATCCCAAATGAACTAAGCACTTGCTCCAGTGTACTCTTCTCTAGGCTTCTTACCACATTCTTTTGCTTGCTGATTTGATAGAAACCAGAATTTGTTTCTTACCTGATCTGGTATCCTCATTGTATTACCAAGGATAACAGCTTCCTCCGCCTGGTGCAGTTGCCTTTATGAGAGTACAATTGACTACAGCAAAGGACCTTATGAGACGCTTGAGCCTCACCTTTGTCAGCTTTTGAGCTACTTTGTTTCACTTATTCACTTCAGTTGACCATATATTTAAATTTCCATGTGCTAATAATTGATAAAAGCAAAAACAGTTGTTGAGTTCTGTAAATATTTTGAATAATGTATAGCTTTTAAAAATAGTTGCTGAGACGTCTAATGGGACTATGTCTCCTACAGAATAAGGAATTTGAATCTGTATCCTGTACTAACTATTTTTATCTAAAAGATTCTAGCCTAGAAAAACTTTGAAACTGCTTCTTCCTCTTCTGGTGTAGATAATTACAGCAATATACTGTTAAGTTGGGTGTCTTTAACACTTTGTTCTATGCTAGTGTTAATGGGTTACTTATTATTACCTGTCAACATGTTAATTAACTGAATGATTGCCAATAATGAAGTATAACAACTTTTTATCCTGATGATGAAGAATGTCTGATAGTAATTCTTCACCTGTACCAAGCCAATAACTGTAAAGAATTTCATGTTGGCTTTCTCATTTGCCATATAATAAGCTGATCCCTGAAAAAAATCTATTTAAGATATTATAACTTAAATTTTCTGATTTTGATTCTGGAGTACTGTGTTTATTCTTCAAATTTTGGGATTACAATCCAAACATCTGAAGAAGTGGATTATAATTCATGAAAGTAATACTAACTGCTTTTAATAAGGGGCTACAGAGATGTCTTCTTATGCTGGCAGCATTTAATGTTTAATCTACCCTGCTGTGTTGTTTTTAGTCTATATTCTTTGTCTTGCCTGACATCGCACTATGGTAATGGAGTAGACCATGCAGCCAGTGACTCAACGCTGAGTGTTGGCCAGCGGTAAATATCCTGACTCCCTAAAGAGGCCAATGGCTATGGGCGGATGAGCCCCTTTAGGTGGGATGATGGTCCCCTCAGTGGAAGAAATGCCACTGGAAACCATCATATTGGGCCAAACGGCGAAATGAGCGGAGGAGAAACTGTTGATTCCCGACTGTCATGGAGGCAGAAGAGGCGATGCCAGATGTATGTATGTATTATTTATTTAATTAGATTTCTAGCGCCGCCCCACTCGACAAGGTGACTGGGTGGCTCTCAGCGAAATAACAAAAACATCAGCATCTAAAAACAGTTACAATCTAAAAGTCATTAAAAGTTCTTAAAAAGTTCTTTAAAATTCTTTAAAACCCCCAAACCACCTTTCAACCACCACAGACAGCGACTCAGCTATTCAAACCAGCCAGCCCACTGTGGATATTTCCCCAACTGCCCCCCACACCTGCTGTGCCAGCCAGGTCTTCACGCCCCTACGGAAGGGCAAAAGCTCTGCCTGGAGACGAAGTTCTATAGGGAGGAGGTTCCACAAGGCTGGAGCGGATACAGAGAAGGTCCTCTTTCTTGTGCTAGAGAGGCGAGTCTCTAGCCGATGGAACTATCAGAGAGCCCCTCCGGTCCGCTCAGATATCCTTGGGTTCATGCGGTCTCTTAAGTAACCTGGCCCACTACCATGTAGGGCTTTAAACGTAATCACCAGCACCTTGAATTGCACCCGGAGGCATACTGATAACCAGTGCAGCTCCCGAAGCAGTGGTGAGGCACGGGCATAACTCCCGCACCCCATCACCACCCAAGCCGCCGTGTTCTGATAACCAGTTGCAGCCTCCGAATGGTTATCAAGGGCAGCCTGGCTGTGTGTCTCCTGGCTGTGAAGGCGCACCTTGTCCATATCCTCAAGGCTGCGGCAGTCCATTGCAGTCCTGGTGTTAAATCCTGCATGTCTCATTTTATATGTGCCACAGGAGATGGCTGCTTGACCATAGTGTGTGGGTCACTAAATGGCAAGCTGGGATCCACCTTAAACAAATTCACGTCAATGGCATTTTTCCTGCTTAAGGAAAAAATGCGTTCTCGGATACAAGTTGCAGCCGAAGATATTCTTTGTAATTTTAATGATTTTTAATGTACTTCACTTGATTTTTTTGGTCTTTACAGTGGGGCAGCTTTACATATTTTGTAAGGGTTTTAGCTAAATGTTAGTTTTATCCAGTTTTTTCTTTTAAAAACTTTGTAAGCCTCCTTGAGTGCAATTTTAGTGGAAAGTTGGGGTATAACTATAATAAAAATAATAATAATGAAAGCTCTCATTCAGATATGTTTATTAGTCTTAAAAAGCCACAACCTGTTTCTGTTTTTCTTATGTAAGATAAAATAAGACTAACCAAGTACTTCTTTGAAAATTGGAACAAAACTATTAGGTGCACCTTTAACTGAATTTTAAATCTCAGTTATCAAAATCATGTGGAGCATTTATGTTATGGTGCATATTAATTCCACCGCCTCCACCACACCAGGAAGTGCCATGTGGTGGAGGAAGGGCAAAATGGCTGTCTGGCCCCCGAAGCTGTGTGACGGAGCGTGAACTGGCCCTCGGCTTAAAAAGGTTGAGAATTCTTGTTCAAGTGCATTCCAGTTAGATTACAGTGGCCCAAATCAAGTATCATACTATTATGTCAGTCAGAATCCAAGGCAAACCTTTCAATATCACTGTAATTCAAGTCTATGCACCAACCACTAGTGCAGATGAAGCCACAGTTGACCAGTTCTATGAGGACCTACAACACCTCATAGAACAGACACCAAGAAATGATGTCCACATTATCTTAGGAGATTGGAATGCCAAAGTAGGAAATCAAAAAGTAAATGGAATAACAGGCAAGTTTGGTCTTGGAACACAGAATGAAGCAGGGCAAAGATTGATAGAATTCTGCCAAGAGAACGCACTAGTCATAGCAAACACCCTCTTCCAGCAACACAAGAGGCAACTTTACACATGGACATCACCAGATGGCCAGCATTGAAACCAGATTGATTACATACTCTGCAGTCAAAGATGGAGAACCTCCATCCAGTCAGCAAAAAAAAGACCTGGAGCAGACTGTGGCTCAGAACGCAACCTACTGATTGCAAAATTCAGGTTTAGACTAAAGAAAATGAGGAAAACAATTAGACCAGACAGATATGACCTACACAACATCCCTAAAGAATACACGGTGGAGGTCATGAACAGATTTAATGTCCTGTACCTGATAGACAGAGTACTAGAAGAATTGTGGACAGAGACGCGTGACATCATGCAGGAGGCAGCAAGAGAAACCATACCAAAAGAAAAGCGTAAGAAAGCAAAGTGGTTGACTGATGAGGCCCTTAAACTAGCAGAGGAAAGAAGGAATCCAAAAGTCCAAGGAGAAAGGATAAAATACAACCACCTGAATACAGAATTTCAAAGAAAAGCAAGGAGATAAGGAAAACTACCTGAACGATCAGTGCAAAAAAAAATGGAGGAAAATAACATAAGAGGCAGGACTAGAGATATTTTCAAAAAAATTGGGGAAATCAAGGGAACATTTAAAGCAAAAATGACCATGATGAGGGACAAAGATTGAAAGGAGTTAGCTGAAGCAGAAGAGATCAAAAAAAGATGGCAAGAGTACACAGAGGAACTCTACAAAAAGGACCTCAACACTCCTGATAATAACAATAATGAGAAATTTGAACTTGAACCAGACATTCTGGAGAGTGAAGTCAGAAAGGCCCTAAAAAGCACTGTAAACAATAAAGCTAGTGGAAATGATGGTATCCCAGTTGAATTTTTCAAAGCCCTAAAAGATGATGGAATCAAACTACTGCATTCAATATGCCAGCAAATTTGGAAAACCAAACAGTGGCCACAGGATTGGAAAAGATCAGTGTACGTTCCAATCCCCCAAAAAGGCAATGCCAAAGAATGCTCAAATTACCGAACAATTACGCTCATCCCACATGCCAGCAAGGTGATGCTCAAGATAATACAGGATAGACTTCAACAACATGTGGAGAGAGAACTACCAGAGGTGCAGGCCGGTTTCAGAAGAGTCAGGGGGACTAGAGACCACATTGCCAACATACGTTTGATCATGGAGAAAACAAAGGAATGCCAGAAACAAGTCTACTTAAGAGATGGGAATACCATTAAAGAGATGGGAATACCAGAGCACCTCATATGCCTCCTGAGAAATCTGTACATGAACCAAGAAGCAACAGTTAGGACAGAACACGGAATGACAGAGTGGTTTGGAATAGGAAAAGGAGTAAGACAAGGCTGCATTTTATCACCCTGCTTATTCAATCTATACTCAGAGCATATAATGCACAATGCAGGGATGGAAGAATCACAATATAGGATCAAAATTTCTGGGAGAAACATCAACAATTTGAGATATGCAGACGATACCACCCTAATGGCAGAAAGTGAGGGAGACCTAAAGAACCTCTTGATTGGATTGAAGGAGGAGAGTGCAAAAGCTGACTTGAGACTTAATATCAAGAACACCAAGATAATGGCAACAGGTCCAATCAGACACCCTGGAAAATAGATGGGGAAAAAGTAGAAGCAGTGACGGATTTTACTTTCCTAGGATCTAAGATCGCTGCAGATGGCGACTGTAGCCATGAAATAAAAAGACGACTGATTATGGGGAGGCAAGCTATGAGAAACCTGGGGAATATAGTGGAAAGCAGAGACATCACCTTGAAAACAAAAATTCGCATAGTCAAAGCACTGGTATTTCTGGTGGCAATGTATGGGTGTGAGAGCTGGACCATTAAGAAAGCTGAGCGCAGAAGAATAGATGCCTTTGAGATGTGGTGTTGGAGGAGAGTCCTGAGAGTCCCTTGGACAGCAAAGAGAACAAATAGGTCAGTACTGGAAGAAATCAATCCTGACTGTTCATTGGAGGGACAAATAGTGAAGATAAAGCTAAAGTACTTTGGACATCAAATGAGAAGGGAGGACTCACTTGAGAAGGCCTTGATGCTGGGAAAGGTGGAGGGCAAGAGAAGAAGGGGGCCTCCAAAGATGAGATGGATAGATGGTATTGTTTACACAATGAGCACAGAGCTTGGCGGGCTGAGGAGAATGGTGGAGGATAGAGATGCCTAGAGGAAAATGGTCCATGGGCTCACAAAGGGTCGGAATTGACTGTGCGACTGAAACAACAACAAAAAACTATTATGCTGCATAGCCCTGGTGGCACTGTAGATAAACTGCTGTCCTGCAACCAAAAGGTTGTGAGTTTGATCCTGACCAGGGAACAAGGTTGACTCAGCCTTCCATCTTCTGAGCTCGGTAAAATGAGTACCCAGCTTGTTGGGGTAAAATGCTAGTTATCTTGTGAACCGTCCAGAGAGTCAGTGTACTAAGCACTATGGGGCGGTATATAAGTGTGATTGCTTTGCTTTGCTTTAATTACATCACCAGATTAACATGGTGTAACTTTACTGGATTTCAGCCTATAATTCTCTCTGTATTGGGCCTTTGTATCCAAATTGGAATCTTCACTTGCAATTTGTCTGCCATAATTTTGAATATGACTGGGAATGTATTACACTAGTTGTTGGTTAGCTTCAGTGCTCCTCAGTTTCCTTCCCAGAACAATTAACTTTGAAATCTTAAATGGGCTTGGACTTCAGTATTTTAATAGCTCTTGTGTCCTGTATGATACTGTGTAAGCTCTGTTCCACTTCAGGAGAATCTTTCTTCTTTTCCTCTTGGCTGATGGGTGATGGTTGAGTGCCTTGGATGCCTAGATCTTGATAGTGGAACCTATTAATTGAAAGGAGTCTACTTAGAAAAGTATACCTGGTTTAGTTTTATTTCAGTAAGATTTTGGAGAGTATTGTTCCAAAGGATTTGCTGCTACTTTTATCTGTTCTTCCTGCTTTGCTCTTAGTTTTTCTGTGTTTCTGTTCAGTTTAGTGTTCGTAGGTTCCCTTTTTATTTTAAAGAAATTGTACAGATATGTAATAAATAAAATGAATTGTATTGGATTTGACAGTAATGCAGAATCATACCACAAGGTGTCACACAAACAGCTGTGGTGTAAATGTGGCATAAACCAAGTTTTAGCTTTTGGTACACATTCTGAATAGATTGTGAACATGTAAATGCCACAGCATACTGCAAGACAAAAAGAAGTGTTTTAATATTATAAAATTACCTTGTAACTAAATTGTTCTTTTACATAAAAGTAAATTAAAGTAATGAAATAAATCTTAAGATTCTAGGACAGTCTCTTCAATATAGCATGTAAAGTGAATTTTACTTCGTTACAGTAGTACAGTACTGTATTGCCATTGTGAAGAGACCCTGTGCTGTTACAATGTTATGTAACATGTTTAAGATCTTAGTATCAATGGAATACAGTGAAACCTTGGTTAATGTAATTAATGCATTCCCTGGGATGTTTCTTACATCGAAAATTACTTTAACCGACTTTCCCATAGGAATGCATTGAAAACCAAAATACTTTAACTGAAATGCGCTTTCCCATAGGAATGCATTGAAAACCAAAATACTTTTACCGAAATGTGGTTTCCCATAGGAATGCATTGAACACAAATCAATCCATTCTGAAAAAAATTCTGTAAGCCAAGCCACTATTTTCTATGGCTTTCATTTTGTTATGTGATTTTTATGTTAACCAAGCCATTTGTTAACCGAGGTTCTACTCTACATATTCCTGTGCTGGATTGTACTTTAGTTTAGTGTTGAAATAGCCTATTTTGTTATAGAAAGTATCTGCAGGATTGAGAGGGAGATCAGAAAGGCATGGTACAGATATAATATTGCATGTGTTTAATTATATAGTTAATTCATAATGTTATTGATCATTTCTGATATAACCAGGATTTGTATCAGAATCATTTTTTGCAAACAAGGTTTGAATTTGAGGTGAGAAATTGACCTATATCTGTTATAATAAATAATTCTAGGAACTGCGTTGGCTCAGTTGTTAAGAAGGTTGCCTTGTTTGCTGGAAGGTCAGCAAGTACTGCATGACGGATAAATAGGGACCACGTCGGTGGGAAAAGATCTTGGGGACATGAAATGAGCCTCATTCAGGCATCCCCTGAGTGGATTTGCTCCAGCAAAAATCCTTTCAACCCAGAAAGCACTTTAATGTGCTTATGACACGATAAAAAAAGCAATTTAATTTGTACATGCATAAATTAAACTACAGTTGGGAATGGAAAGAGGGCAGGGAGAAAATCCACAATTTCCTTTTCCCCTTAATTTTGGTTAGAAAGTTAGCAGCATTGCCTATGAACTGGGCTGATCTTGCCCCTGATAATGGATAAAGCAAGGGAGAGTCAGAACTTCTTTCTGTCCTGATACTCTGATATATATTTAATATTTATAAATATATATTAAGTAAATAATATTTACTTTAAATCCTAGATTTATTTAAGTTAGTCTTGTTTTGTGTCTAGGCCAGACGTGAAACTGCCAAAATGAAGGCACCTTTTGGTGAGTTCATTCTGCGGTTCCTTTTGCCTGATCTAGTGTGAGAAAGATTAACCAGCATCACAAGGTTGCCATTACAAGAGTACGCCTGATTGTGGTTCAAAAAATATCACAATCTTTGAGGAGGCTCTTTCTGTGTACCCCATTTAAGTAATGAAATGCTCAGCGTGCAGTAAGCGCTACAGGTCACTGTATAAGTGTACCGGAATTGCTACTGTTATTTATTCTTAGGACTTTAAAGTGTACTTAAAAGATGGCTTCAAAAGGCTTGAATGAATGAATGAATGAATGAATGAATGAATATAAAGAAACAGTCAGCCAGTATCATTTCATTTCATTTCATTTCATTTCAAGTTTAATTTCTATACCACTTACTCACCCAGCGGGCAACTCAAAGCAGTGTACATAATAACAATAGGATAGTACAATAATACAGGTAAACATAACACAATAAATGAACAATACAATAGTAAAGCAATAATGTCATCAAATTACAAGATTACAAGTCAGGAAAAACATAATATAAGTAAAGGGGAAAAAGCAAATAAGTTACACTAGAACTCTCCACAATATGGCAATTTCTACAATGTTAAAGATACAAAATTACAAAGACTAATACTGATCCTGACACAATACAATTTATCATTTAATACCAACTAGTACCCTCGGCTACTACAAGTCTAAGACGAAGCCCCTAAAAATGTCACATCTGAAAAGAAAGGGGGTGTCCCACCACATGGCAGCTGTACTCAGGGAACAGCTGTGCTCCCACCCACGCCTGACCAAGGCAAGTCAGGGTGGGGAGCCGGCAGTGTTGTGGCGGCTCGGCGGCGGTGGCGGCTCTTCTAGCCCCGCGCGGGAACTCGGGGCAGCTGCGGCATGCTCCCACCCACCCCTGACCAAGGCAAGTCAGGGTGGGGAGCCGGCGGTGTTGTGGCGGGTCGGCGGCTCTTCTAGCCCCGCGCGGGAACTCGGGGCAGCTGCGGCATGCTCCCACCCACCCCTGACCAAGGCAAGTCAGGGTGGGGAGCCGGCGGTGTTGTGGCGGCTCGGCGGCGGTGGCGGCTCTTCTAGCCCCACGCGGGAACTCGAGGCAGCTGCAGCATGCTCCCACCCACCCCTGACCAAGGCAAGTCAGGGTGGGGAGCCGGCGGTGTTGTGGCGGCTCAGCGGCTCTTCTAGCCCCGCGCGGGAACTCGGGGCAGCTGCGGCATGCTCCCACCCACCCCTGACCAAGGCAAGTCAGGGTGGGGAGCCCTGTTAAGATGGCAATACGAATGATAGTAAAGAAGCAAAAATATTCAATCCAGTATGATACCATTAACATCAGGTAATTAGATTATTTCAGCTACATAAATAATAATAGCTAAGTCATATTTGAAAGAAAAAAATGATTTGAAACTACTTGGTGCTTAATATTTATTTTTAGACTATCAAGATGGTTTATATGTAACTTAAGTGGAATAGTCTCATAAACCTGAGACCTCCAAAAAGGCCTTTTCTTTCCTGCCTGCATAGTTGATCTCACAGTCATGCATGTACCATGTCTCTAGAAAGCAAAACATATATAT
This sequence comes from Bradypodion pumilum, assembly GCA_035047305.1. Classification (NCBI taxonomy): domain Eukaryota; kingdom Metazoa; phylum Chordata; class Lepidosauria; order Squamata; family Chamaeleonidae; genus Bradypodion; species Bradypodion pumilum. The sequence continues at coordinate 48,846,400 of JAWDJD010000002.1, forward strand.
AATTTTTTCCTTAATTAATTCCTGGTATGTTTCTTGATGACAAGTTAAAACAAGCTGGCAGTATAATAAAGAGTAAAAAATGCTCTATATCAGTGTTTGTTGAAGTTGGCTGGTTTGATATGTTTCTGTAAGGAAATGACCTTTGATATAGTACACATTTTATCCAAGTAAAGGGAGTGGCTATCCTGTTACATCATAAGGTTTGAACTAAGTCTTGATGCTGATAAGTAGGTTTGGTTACCAAAGTACTGATTTCTTTCTCTTCCAAATGAGAAAGAATGGAGCAACAGTCTTCTTTATTGGGTAAAATCAGCGAGGCTGCTTACAGAATTCTTGAAAAAGCAGATACCCTCCAGGTTACCCTAAAATCAGAGCCTAGTATAGAAGAAAGCAGGATTACTCGTACTTCTGCAGACTCATGTGAAGAAAATCTTATATTGTAAGTACTACCAATGTTAGTGAATAAACAGCTGTTCCCCTTTTTGTAAATGGCTGTTTTCTGTATACTTGAAATTCAAATTCATTAATGTACTGTATATTGTATTGTGAATGATACACAACATGGCTGTAGAGGCTTTCACTGGCTACAAGGGTAGTCTTAAACATCATATTGCAGTAAATTAACAAGGAAGACTAGAGCAAAATGTTGTATAGTTATGTTTCTGTAAGGAACCTGTGGCCCTCAAAGTATTAGATTACAATTTCTATACTTATTCACCATTGATTGTGCGGGCTATGGATGGTGAGAGTTGTAATTCCATAACTTCTAGAGGCCTACAGGTTGTATCCTATGCAAGTTAAATTACCCTGAATTTTACCATTGATCACAATGTACAATGAATTATATAGATATAGATAGCTACTTTTTATTTAAAAGACTATCTTACCAGGAGATTTGCATCTGGATATTGAACTAAAATAGTACTTAGCACAGACTACATTATTTTTTTCATGTAGAAATGTGTTTAGGATTGAAGGGAAAAAAGATTTCTAAGTCTCATATAGTAAATGTATTTCATGGTTTTAAATGATAAAGTAGGAAAATGCCACAAGTTTTAAATACTTGAATGTTTGCTGTGTGCTTTTTTCCTGTTTAATAAAATATTTATGAAGAAACAAATGCAACTCATATGCAGATTTTAAGGAGTAACAGCAGATTTTCCATGCAATAATGTGTAACGTTTGTTAGTATTAATATAACAGTGGAGTATGAACTAATTTGAGATAGTGTTGTGGTACTATATTGCCTGAAAGTGAGTGGAAATTTAAGAATTGTGTAGGTCCTTTTGAGTGGCAATTTATTTTCAACCAGCGGCCATAGCAAATAAATAAATGTTTTTTGAAAAGCAGATTCTCTGTCAAATTGGGAGAATGAATTCTTAGATTTTGCCCCAACCACAACCCTTCCTTTCACAAAGGCAGATCTTACTATTCTTTGTGCCTTACAGACCTCCAAATTAAACACATAAAATGTGCTCTACCTGGAGTGTTTGAAAAGTATGTGGGAAGTTCAACTGTTGCAAAAAGTTTCAGCCAGTCTATTAGAGGATATCCTCTTCCTCTTTTTGGTCTTTCTGCATTTTGAGATACAGTATTCCACTGCATGTTTGAGATTGGTTGTCAGATTCTGCACATTCATTTTCACTTCTATATTTTTGATATGTAAAGTTTGTTCCAGTTAGCTTGAGGCAACCAGACAAGATGAAAGCTAGACCGAATTAGAGAAATATATTTGAAAGATGTATTTGGTGGCAAATGATAAAATCACGTAGAAGAGAAAATCCCAGCTCCTGCCAACCTAGCAGTTGGAAAGCAAGAAATTGCAAGTAGATAAATAGGGACCACTATGGTGGGAAGGTAAATGCGTTCAGTGCACTCTGGTACATCTCCACGGAAATGTCTCCAAAATGCAGACTGTGCTGGCTCTTTGACTATAAACAGAGATGAGCACTGAACCCTAGAGTTGGATACGACTGGCTTTTGAGCAAGGGTGACCTTTACCTTAGTGTATAAACAAAAAGTTGTAATGTGAAATGACTGGTGTTTGAGCTCAAAGGGGAATAAACTAAGCTGAAGTTGAAAATACGGGCCAGAATCCTGTTGAAAGCTACTAAACACATACAGTACAGGGAAATTGTACAAACATTTTTTCATGTCTTTGGCTGCCCACTGCACGACTGATTGTGCAATCAGAGGGCAACTCTGCATATGATTGGCAACCCTGTGAACAGCCATTGCTATTTGTGTGAATGCCTTTATACAGTTACACAAGTCAGCATGATTATGGCAAAAGCAGCATCCATAAAGAATTCTTTGTGAATTGGCACCAATAATCTGGATCCAAAGAAGAAAATCCTGGGGCAGTGTCAGAAATGGAAGAAGAGACAATATCTTGAAGAGATACCACCATTTCAGACAGATTCAAAAAGTCCTAGAAAACATAAATGTGATCACAAACCAGAAGAGAATTAAAAAGTAATCCAAAGGGGAGCAATGTTAATTCCATTAAAGTGCAGTCTTTTAAAAATAATTTTCCTGTCTTCTGGCTTGCTCCTTCCCTCCTCCTCCCTTGTCAAAGATTAAGTTCTGTATTAGTGAGTGACAGATCAGGGTTTAAGGAGCCTATAAACAATTTCCTTGTTTTAGTATTTCCTGTTCCCTTAGGTAATCCTGGACTTCATCAAACTACAGGGTAGTACTCCAGACTCATGAACTATTTAGCTGCTGGTGGTGATCTTTACAGATGCGTGTATAGGTGTTTTACTTTATGGCTTGACCATATTTTAATTAGGATCAAAGATCAGTGCAGATGGGGATTGCAGCCATGAAATAAAAAGGCGACTGATTCTTGGGAGACAAGCGATGAGAAACATGGGGAACATAGTGAAAAGCAGAGACATTGCATTGCAAACAAAAATTAGAATAGTCAAAGCAATGGTTTTCCCAGTAGTAATGTATGGATGTGAGAGCTGGACAATTAGGAAGGCTGAACGCAGAAGAATAGATGCCTTTGAAATGTGGTGCTGGAGGAGGGTTTTGAGAGTCCCCTGGACAGCGAGGAGAACAAATAGGTCAATCTTAGAAGAAATTAACCCTGACTGCTCATTGGAAGGTCAAATAGTAAAGATGAAGCTAAAATACTTTGGACATCAAATGAGAAGGGAGGATTCACTTGAGAAGGCATTGATGTTGGGAAAGGTGGAGGGCAAAAGAAGAAGGGGGAGGCCAAGGATGAGATGGCTAGATGGTATTATAGACACAATGGGCACAGAGCTGGGAGGGTTGAGGGGGATGGTAGAGGACAGAGGCGCCTGGAGGAAAATGGTCCATGGGGTCGCAAAGGGTCGGAATCGACTGTGCGACTGAACAACAACAACAACAATATTTTAATCAGCATAACTGTGTTTTCCTTACACTTAAAGTAATACAGTACTGTAAATGTTTTCTGCGGTAAAAGGGTTTCTTTGTTAGCCATTTATGTTCCAAGCATTAGGGATTGCTCATCTTAATAGGTTTGCAAAGGGTTGGAATTGTCTGCGCGACTGAACAACAACACCTTAATAGTGGTTAACTTCTTTTCTGTTCCATTTTTTGATTGATCCATTGTTGTGTGACAAACTTGAATGGGGCATGGATATTTTAATGACCATATTCTTCCCTGTACTCCTTCCTGTTTGCTGTGGTCAACATTTGTGGATTTCACAGCCTTTGAGGATGAGATGGGTGCTATCTTCTCTCTCGTTGAAGAGACTTTTCAGTGATGGCAGCCACACACACAAAGTTCTTCCAAGAGAGAGCTGTTAAATTCCAAAATTTTGCTCCTTCAGATGCAACACTAAAACAGGATTGTTCATGAAATGTAGCAGCATATTTTCTGTTTGATTTGGATGTATGGTAATACTTTTCCCTTATGGTTCTATCATATTCCATTGTTATACTGGTTTTTATTTGTGCTCTAAATTTTTCACAAGATTTTCTGTAAAGTGCTTGTGTTTGTGGGAGTGCAACACAAAAACATTTGGCTTCTGGCCTGAATTAGTTAACAAAAATATAATCTTATTCCAAGAGAAGGGAATGGCCTTTTTTCTCCGCAGAAGGTTTGGACATTCTTTTGTCACTTTTTCTGCTTATCCCCATAGTGTGACTTTTCTTTTGTATTAATGCGAGTGTACATTGATGAACGTTTCAGCATTCATTCACTTAAATTGCTATAAGGCTAGGAAGTACCTTTAGCATTCCTGTTTTTGGAAACCAAATGCTTCTCAAATAATTTTGTACATAAACTGATACAATTTTACCTCAGTAACCTTGACAATTTCAGTGAGATAATTCAGCCCTTCTTTCTGAATTTCCTGGGAAAGCTTGGCCAAAAATCCTATTTCTTTGTGTAGTAATTCATACTACTGTATCACCATTGAATTGATGGCGGTTTCGTCTTTATTCATGTCAGACACACCACCAGCATATAATAATACAGTGTACAGAGCTAAAATTAACACAACTAGAACAAAATAGAATTAAAAGGGCTATGGAGGTTTTGGTGAGCCAACTTATCCATATTTCCCATTGATTTAAAATGTGTCTACACTAGTTGTGTATTACTTTAGTATAGTAAGTGCAGTTAGAGTAGGTCTATTTGAATCAGTGGAACTTAAGGAGGATTTGGCTTCGATGGGCCTATTCTAGTGTGATTTAGTATGCTAAGTGACATATTTTGGCCCTTTCACAAAAGGAGTAATTCTTGCCTGGAAACATGTTAAGGGAGTGTTTAAGTCTCCAACACAAATATATTTTGGTGTATTCTTATATTTTGTGTTGAATTTGCATAATAATTCCGTTAAATAACAGTATTTTAAAAAGTGATGTTGAATATATACTTACAACAAGTGTAATGATTATATCTTGATATCAATTTACTCCTAAATTACCTGTTTGAAAAGATGAGGGTGTCATGTTGGGGCATTCAGCGGTTCTTAACAATATTCTGATAAAATTATTTACACTAATATTTTCTTCCTTTTATAGAAATGAAGATTTGAAGCAAATGTTGGAAAGCAACAAAGATTCTGCCAAACTAGATGCAATGAAGAGGATTGTTGGGGTATGTTAGGTTTTTAAAATTAATGATGACAGCTCTGAATCTGTTGTTTCTTTCCATTCAGAATACGATTAAGCTTATCAGATTTACCTTGAAAGTGGTAGTTCTAGAAAATTTGCTTGAGAATGTCCTTATTTATTACTAGCATATTTTGCCTGGCGGTGCCAGGCTTTTTAAAATTGTGATGGATAGTAAAGGGTTTCGGTTTTTTTCCTTGAACCAATGGTGCTGGGCTGTTTTAAATGGTGTTGTAAGGTTTTGTGATTTTGTGGCTTCGAGGCGCTGCGTCCTCCTGCGGCGGACTTGCGCTCCCAGTGTTTGTTTGTTTGTTTGTTTTTTGCACACCGGCTTCCTCAGTGCCGGGCTCTTTAAATCAGTTTTTGAAGGTTTTTGTTTTATGTTTATGCAAATTTTATTTTAATTTAATTTATTTAATGTAAATTAATTTTTTTAGTTTAAAATTTAATTTTGTTTTTTTAAATCTTTATTTTTACGCATTTTTTTGAGTGAAAAGTGATTTCTGGTTTTTTTGGTATTTTTTGAGATTAGTATGATTATTTTTGAATGTTTTTATAACTTACTAGCAGAGGTTGCCCGGCGTTGCCGGGCTGTTTTAAATTGTGTTGGAAGGTTAAATTGTGTTAATTTTTTTTAAAAATTGCTTAGTCTGTAATTTTAATTTTTTAAATGTTTATTTATGTAAATTTTTTTGGCTTGGCTGTTATTAACTGTGATCTGCTTTTTGGGGTTTTTTTTGAGGATTAATAAAAGAACAAAATATGATATAATTTTTTCAAATTGTTTTATGTAAGCGAATAATATTTTAGTTTTTTGAATTTTTTTAATTAGTTGTACCGTAGGTAATAATTTTAATAATGTAAAAGTAAATGTTTTTTACATTCAATGTTTTTAAAATGTGTTTAGATGTTTTGAGTTTAAATTTGAGTTAAAACTCAGCACAGGATTTTTAAAAGTTTCTATTGTATTTTATTGACATATGTTTGTGATTTGTGTTAAAGTGTGTTTTAGTGTAATTTTTTTGACTTGTTTTTATTGGTGTGACCTTTTGTGTAAAATTGTGAATTTGTGTTATGTTTTTGATTTGTTTTTTCTCTTGTGGCCTTTTATTTGGAGCTGTTGTGTGTTTTTGAATTGTTTTTACTATTGTGGCGAGTAGGTGGTGCTGGTAGGGGTTATTGTATTTTGACTGATTTTTCTCTCCTGGCCTCTGGGTGGAGCTTCTTCTGGTAAGTAGTCTCTTTCTTTATTCATTTCTTTTCCAGTCCTGGTGGAGGTAGGACATCTTTTGGTAAGTTTGCTTGTTTTCTTTCTTTTTTGTGTGTGTGGGTGGGGGTGGGAGGTGGAATTTTTATTTTTTGTCTGTTTGTTTTGTTTTTTATTGTGTCTTTGTTTACTTCGTATTGTTTTTGGTGTTTTTGTTTTTGTGTATTTTTGGATGTGTTTGACTGTTTTTAGTAATTTTTAAAAAATATTTATTTATTTGGTGGTGGGGAAGGGACGTGGTCATTGGGGGTTAGGAAGGGTGGGCTAGGTGGTAGGGAGGGGGCTTTATTGTGTTATGGTGCTTTGTTTGTGTGGAGTCGTGAAAGTATATCGGGGTTTCCCCTTTAATATCAGTGGGGGGTGGGTTGCGACCCCCCTCTCCGCTGGCTCCCCTGGGGTTGGGAGGTTTGTGGGGACAAAAGGGGTATGTTGCCCCAACCCTTCTGGACCCAGGAGACCAGGGAGAGTGGATCGATTCCCCCCTCCTTAAAACAACTCCGTTTTTAAAGAGAAGAAAAGACGGAGTTGTTTTAAGGAGGGGGGGATCGACCCACTCTCCCTGGTCTCCTGGGTCCAGAAGGGTTTGGGCAACATACCCCTTTTGTCCCCACAAACCTCCCAACCCTAGGGTAGCCAGCGGAGAGGGGGATCGCAACCCCCCCACCTACTGATATTTAAGGGGAAACTCCAGTCGGGACCTTCAGGCGCCGTGGGTGAGGGATAGAAAGCCGGCTGGTGTTTGCTTGGCTGTGAGGCAGTGAGTTGTTTTTCTTTTTAATTTTTTGGGCGCCGGTTTCCGCAGCGTTCTGCGCGCTCATGGCGCGCAGGACGCTGGGGCTTGTAGTTATGGGTTGGTGCTTTGTGTTTGTGCTGCGTTTTTTAAAAATGGTTTTCTTTTGATTGGCTGCGGCGCGTTTCCGAACGCTGCGCCGTGCGAGAGCCTCTCAGCCTGATTGGCTCTGGTGCGGCGCGGCGCAAGGAATGTTGGGAAGTGAAGTTGTTTCCCTTTCTTCGCGTTTGTGGGGCTGTTGCCCCACTGCCGGTTTTCTCAATCCTTCGTTGACCTGCGTACCCAGATCGGCCGTGTGCAGGAAGGGTTAGTGCAGGCAAGTAGGGCGAGGCATAGCAACCTATAGCCAGTTCCAACGGTTAACCCTTGGATTTATAGGTTAAGATTTGATTAATTTTGGAATTAATCTTATTAGTTTCAATATTTTTGAATGTTTTTTCTCTTGTGGCCTCTGGGTGGGGGTGGTGAGCTTTTCTTCCTCTCTACAATTTTTCTCTTCTGTCCTCTGGGTGTCGCTTCCGGTAAGTATTTTCTTTATTTTCTCATTTGTGTTCCGGTCCTCATGGATAGAAGACGTCTTATGGTAAGCTGTCTGGGTTTTTTTTTTGGGGGGGGGGTTATTTGGGTGGGGGTCTGTATGTTTTTTCTTGTTTGTTTTTGGCTGTTTTTGTGTTTCCTTTTTGGATTTTGGACTTTTGTTTTTGAGTGTTTTTGTGTTTACTTTTTTTAAGGGGGGTGGCTTTCTTTCCCGCGGGCCATGCTGGCTGGCCCGTGGGAAGGAAGGGCAGCGGCGGCAGGGGGGGCTTTCTTTTCCACGGGCCATGCTGGCTGGCCCGTGGGAAGGAAGGGCAATGGCGGGGGGCCCTTTCTTTTCCACGGGCCATGCTGGCTGGCCCGTTGGAAGGGAGGGCAGTGGCGGCGGGGTTTTTCCCCCCCACGGGCCATGCAGGCTGTCCCGTGGGGAAGAAGGGCAGCAGCGGTGGGCATTTTTTTACTTTAATATTTCGCGTGCCGGCTGGCCCATCGAAAGGAAGGGCAGTGGCGGCGGGGGGGGGGGTTCTTTTTTCCCCCTGCGGGCTATGCTGGCTGGCCCGTGGGAAAGAAGGGCAGCGGCGGCTGGCGTTTTTTTACTTTTATTTTTCGCGCGTCGGCTGCCTCAGCGTTCTGCGTGCTAATGGCACACAGGACGCTGGGGCTTGTAGTTTTACCTGCGCGTCTTTGCTTACTGCAGCGGTTTTTTCCCTGCAGTTTTTTTGATTGGCCGCGGTGTGTTTCCGAACGTTCCTTTTGCCATGCCGCTCAGCCTGATTGGCTCTGGCATGGTGCGGCGCAAGGAACGTTGGGAATTGAAGTTCCCTTTTTTGGTTTGCGTCCGGGGGGCTCCTGCTCCCCGGCCGAAAATTTCAACCCGACAGTTACCTGCGAACCGGGTTCGGGCGAGTGAACGGAGGCCCATTACGGGCGAGTGGGGCCTGGTGCAACATCCTTTGTCACATTCCAACGGTTAACGCACCATTTTATAGGTATAGATTGCGTCAGTGTTAATTCCTTTAAAATGATGAATGTGTATTCTATGTACTTTACAGGTAAATATATATTTCACACACTGAACTATATTAGTCAAGAGGCATTTGGATTCAAATGAACATAAGCCTATGTTGAACAAAATTGGAATGTTTCCTGAGGATTGCACCTCTGTAATTTTATGAAAATGATGTTCTCATTCTTTTGTTTATTGGGGGACAGACAATTTGAATGTAGCTTTAGAAACAGACTTTTCTTACAGCTGCCACCAAGAATAATTTTTGTGCTATTGAGCCTTGTCTCTATTCTTGCTCAACTCTGTCTCTGGTGCTGCCACAGCTGCCAAAAATACAGTGCTAGAATTGGTGCTGCCACTGGTCAAAACTGTCACATGTAGCCCTACTCTATGGTAGGACCTCACTCCTGCACCTTGTCTTTTGTTTTATTCATGTCCCATCTCTATTTTTCCCTCCCAGAATTTTTTGTGCCATAGTAAGCATTTGCATAGATACTGTAATTGATGCTGAAATCTAGCAGTAAATGTGGTGCCAGCTGTTAAATTTTGGCAGCAGCTCTAGCACTGGTGCAGTTGATTCTGGAGTGCCAAATACAGATACCTCAAGATGCTGCCCACCCCATCAAAGAGAGATACTATTTTAACATTATTTAACATTATTTAACATTTATTTCCCAAGTAGAGAATTAGTTTCAATTCAGTAATTTCAGACTTTTCTGTTTTTGCATGTGTATGTCTGTGAGAGATATTTAAATCTGTTTCATTTAAATCAACTTGTATTTTTCGATCTTGAAGTATAAACTATGAGTTCATGTGAGTAAAGACGCTAGTGAAGAAAAAGCTTACTGTTGTCACTAAGGCATATAGTTTTATAATGGGACGAAGTTAAAGCTAGGTTGCCAGTAAAAATTCTATACAGTGAAACCTCATATAACAAAAATAATCCATTCCATGAGGTTGTTCGCTATGCGATTTTTTCACTATGCAAATGTTCCAATAGGAATTTTCGTTATGCAAGTTTCCCCATAGGGTAAACTTAATGAAAGTTTTCACATAATGAAAGTTTTCACTATCCGAGGCACCTTTTTCAACTTCCTTTCGTTATGCGAGTTTTTCCGTTATAAGAGCCCTTCGTTATATGAGGTTCTACTGTACTCAAGTTTAACAGCTTGGTTAAGTGGCTATGCTTCAGTTTGTGAATGGCAGGCTGTGAAAGTTCTGACTGCATAGTAGCTAACATTATGCCATGTTTTTAACTGCAACAGGTCAGCAAAGAAATATTCATACAATCAAAATCATTACTTTTGTCTCTATTTAGTGTACAAGACTGGTTCTTTTAACATGTAGGCTGTTTAAAGCTTCTAAATTGAAATGGTATCTTAGTCTTTGAAAGACCATTATGCTCTCTTGGGCTAATGAGCCATGAACAAAAGAGGATTTACGCTGATCATTATAACTTAATGAGACAAAATACACTTTTAAAAGATCCTAAATACATATTTACATGGTACACTGCAGCCATTATGGTTGGTCAGTTAAATAATGCAAGCTACACGTGTGACTTTCCATGATATATTTTAAATTTAGTGATGTTTTGAATATCTAGTTCTGCAATAGGGAGAGGTATAACTGAAGTAGAGACATCACCCTGGTGACAAATGTCCGCATAGTCAAAGCAATGGTTTTCCCAGTAGTAATGTATGGCTGTGTGAGGTGGACCATAAGAAAGGTCGAGTGCAGAAGAGTAAATGCCTTTAAACTATGGTGCAGGAGAAGACACTTGAAAGTCTCCTGGACTGCAATGAGATAAAATCAGTCAATCCTAAAGGAAATCAACCCCTACTGCTTTTCGGAAGTATAGAAGCTCGAGCTCAAATACTTTGGTCACCAAATGGGAAGAGAAGGCCCTGATGCTGAGAGAAGAAAAAAGGAGAAGTGGATAGCAGAGGATGAGATTGTTAGACAGTATCGTTGACACAGTGAGTGTGGATCTGGGTGAACTCCAGAAAATGGTGGATGACAGAGGAGCCTGGGGTGATGTTGTTTGTGGGCTTGTGAATGGTTGGACTCAACTGTGCGACTGAACAACAATGCCTGACACCCCCCCCCCCAGTATTGTAGTATTAAATTCAAGAATACAGTAAGACCCCGGATAACGACAAAACTTGGTTCCACAAGTTGTGTTGTTATCTGTTTTTTGTTGTTGTCCGGTGCATGCATGGATAACGCTAAAAAAAAAAGCCCAGGTGCCTCTGTGAGGCTCGGGAGAGCAGGTATGAGCTGTTTCCGACCTTCTCCGACCTGCCTGGGCGCTGCTCCAAGCCAAAACACTGGGGAAAACTCCTTAGTCGGCTTCAGTTTTTGGCATGTAGCAGCATCCGGGCAGGTTGGAGAAGGTCGGAAACAGCTCGGACCAGCTCCCTGAGTCTCACAGAGGCACCCGAGCTGCCTCTGCTCACCCCCACAAAAATGATGACGTGATCTCCTACCTGTTCACGCTGGTTGGGGGGGCGAAAAAATCGCCATCGCCAGGTCCCTGTGTCCAGCTCTCCGCCTTCCCAGCAGCATCTGGGAGGGTGGGAGGACATTATTCCGCACTATTCCCGCCTTAAAAAAACAGGATGGTCGCCACAACTTTTTTCAGCTGCTTTGCGGCCGAGGGAGGTGCTAGGAAGGCTGGAATAGCGCGTAATATGTCCTCCCACCATTCCAGACTCTGCTGGGGACGTGGAGAGACGGACACAGGGACCTGACGATGGCAATTTTAGCGTGAACTGGTAGATCGAACACGATGCACTGCATAACGACAAAATGACGCTATCCAGTGCATGACTTTTCTAAAAATATAGCATTGTTATCTGCTTTTGTTGTTATGTGATGCTGTCGTTATCCAGGGTTCCACTGTATAATTATAGTGGTAGTAGGGAATTTATACTCTCAGCTTGTTTTTCAATCTGGAATTTCCTTGTACTGTATAAGAAAAACAACAACAACAAGTCTTTTGGCATCTTAAAAGCTAAAAGGTTTTGTTTGTCATAAGCTTTCATGGACTTCATCCCACATCTTCAGATGCATGAAGATGGATGTTAAATATGGATAGCTGCCTGGATATCTGAGCTATGTTCTACACAATATTTACCTTTCTTATCACTTTTAAGAATGGGCAACCTGACAAGGATGCAGATTGTGAGCAATCACTTTGAATGGAAAATCTAATGTGGTTCTGTTTGACTTTATTTTTATGAATATTAGATTTTCCCCTAATTATTCTGTAAAGTTTATGTACATTAAAAGATACCATTGTGCAACATTTCACAATTTCACATTTTGTTATATTATAGCTCTGTAGCATGTCTCTAGTATTCTTTAATACTCAGTTACTTAAATGATTTTAAAAATTAAAATACCATTGTCATGCCATATTATCTATGATGATAAAGATTTTACTAGAAAATAGTAAATTATAATAAAGATATGTTTCTTTCTGTGTTTTAAGATGATTGCCAGTGGGAAAAATGCATCAGAATTGTTTCCGGCTGTAGTGAAGAATGTAGCAAGCAAAAATATTGAGGTATGGTACACATATGGTGTCATTGTCCTAGTTACTTTTAATACAGTTTTTAAAGTTTCCACTTCTTTCCTATGAAATTGCTTTTTATCAGAGTTTATTTTGGTTTAATTCCAGTTAGACACCTATAGTAACAATCAAATGTGCTGAAATAGAAGACTTTGTATGGTGAGGTATTGTTGAGAATGCTTGTAAATTAGAAGGTATAGTAAACTCAGTTAGCTGAGTAAACAGTGTCAGATGTTGAACTGAGCTATTTCTAAGATGTATTTTTGGATTTCAAGAACATGAACATAAAAACTGCCTTCTGGTTTTGAAATAGAATAAGGCTTTGCCTAGTATTGTATTCTGATGGGTGCATTTTTATGGCAGATTTTGTATTTCTGCTTGGTTATAATCCTTTGAGTCATCTTCTCTTCTAGCATACCACTCTGAACATACCTAGTCTCATTTGATTTCAGAAGTTTGAATGGGAGACCAGCAGGGAGTATCAGTGATCTTTAGGTGGAGCTAGAGAGGAATCCTGTCTGAAGCCATAGATATTCACTGTCAGTCAGATTGATAATACAGTAGAACCCCGCATAACAAAAAAGCTCCGTTCCACGGAGCTCTTCGCTATGCGATTTTTTTCTGCCATACAGATCAAATGGATGATACTCCGCATAACGAAAAAAAGTTTGTTATATGGGGTTTACGTTAAGCGGTGTATAATTTAATTTAATTTAATATTCACATTTATACGCCGCCCACTCAGGCGAACCCGACTCATGGTTGCATTACAGCAACTTTTAAAAATATATAAAAACACATAAAACCCCTAGTTATCCCAACCACCCATGAGTGACCAATGAGCAAGGAGTCCCGGTAAAACGTAAACCCCACATAACGTTTTTTCACATTATGCGGGGTATTGCGCAGAGCACACGAACACTTCGTTGTACGAATTTTTTGTTATACGAAGCATTTGTTATGCGGGGTTCCACTGTACTGGGCTCAGTATAAAGCAGCTTGTTTTCCTGTGTCTTAAGGCAAGCCAAATACTTTTCATGTAGGAAGGGATCACATTTTTATGTAGTACTGAGCAGTGAAGATACCAAAAACAGTAAGCCGCTCTGAGTCGGCCTTGTGCTTGAGTAGAGTGGGGTATAAATCCAATAATAATAATAATAATAATAATAATAATAATAATAATAATAATAATAATAATAATAATAATAATAATAATAATAATATTAATAATAATAATAATAATAATTATAATTATAATTATAATTATAATTATAATTATAATTATAATTATAATTATAATTATAATTACAATAATTCTCAATTTCTCAGGTCACTTTAAAATCCCTGTTTATGTGCTCTTAGAATTTTAAATGCACATTCAGTTTCTCAGTGGATTGGCAGTTTATTCTAGCACATATACTAACATGGATCCTGTCCTTGGATCTGGCCCTGCTATTAGCGGATGTGCTCCTTCACATTTTAATTTCCACATGCTTGGGACACTGGCCCTCTTTTTCCAGCCCGTTCCACCCTTGTGTGTTACTCAGTTGTGACACTATAAGTGAGTGACTATTAAACTCTTATTTGTTTATTCCACGTCACTCCGAGGAAGATCTGTGTTAGAGCATTTTGTTGAAACTCAAAGCATTCAAGTACTGAATCTTAAACTCGGCTATTTTTAAGACATGTATATTTCTTCATTTGTTCAATTTTTTTGTGCTAAGGCAAACCAACCAGTCTGCGTGTTTTGCTGTCATAACTGATACCAAATAATAATGTACAAGAGGCATTTTTACTGTTGTAAAATACTAAATCATAACAAAATGATAATGTTAAAAAAGAGATGAACATTATTAAAAATGGAAGTGGAGGGAATAATGTAAAATGTCCTTAGTTCTTTTTCATATGACATACCGTCAGCCCATTGGCTCTTTATATGATTTTTATCTAAGGCAGTCCATCTAAAATACAGTTATCGTAATCTCTGCCCTGAATATCATAACCATCTGTCATACAGACATTTATGTATCCTAATCCTATGCCAAACCTATATGTATGTAACTCTACCCATTTTTCTTGCTTAAATATTAACATTTTCTTATATGCAGTCTACCCTTCATAACTGGGGAAAACAGCTAGTAAAAGTAAGATTCCACGTAGGCATTTTCCTTTTCCCTTATAGTCATAATGGCCTTGTTTGGCAACCTCTCTTATGCCATTAAACCCATTGCTTGTCTAACAAACAAACAACCAGCTGTTTTCATTATTAGTTTCATTTGTATGGCATTCTTCTGTCCAGAAACATCAAATATGGTATACATCTATTTTGAGCAAATATATAACAGACATAGTAATCAAATAATGAATATTTCACGTAATTCGGAAAAATGCAAATAGAAATTAGCAACAACCCAAAAGCCTCCAAACAATTTCATCTTACATACATTAACACATAATGCTTAACTGTGTGAGTGGCAGAATAGCAATTAATAACATCCAGAGGTCTACTGAGACAATTCTGCCTTACATCTTCTCCTGAATACTTTGCAGAGTCAGGAAAAGAACTCCAAAGCATAGGGATACTAATATAAGATCTTTTCTTGACATGTTCAAGCTAAAAAGCTGTAACAGTTGGTACTTACAAAAGGGTAATTCCAGATGTCAAGAGCTCATATAGGTAAAAGTAGTTCATAAAGTATACATGTACAGTTTACAAACAAATGAACATGTGGAGATCAGAATAGTCACAAGGAGAGTTTTATGTGAAGCTATTCAGACCTGCAGCCTAATGTTGTACATCAGGTAATCGTATGAAGGTGCTGATTGTGTTTTGGCTTGGGACTTACATGGTATTTTGTAGGTTGTAGACTTCTAACTGTAGTGTAAGATATATCAAAACTGCCTTAATGCTTGGGCCATAGCAAGTAAGGGCACTGTAGCAGCTTAAATCAACATTTTGTGTTTAACAGGTGAATTACCCTCTAGGTATGCACTATTTGTTAGAAAGTTTTTTTAAGCCACAGAATTTTTTTGTGTGTGTGGGGGGAACTGAGGTGTAGATAAAAAATTCTGCTTAGTTTAATTGCATACCTGTCTTATTTATTTATAAGTTACTTCATTATCATAGACATTGAAGATACTCCGGTTGGAAATTGTTGGATATATTGGAAGACCAAACATTTATTTACTACATTTATTTTGTGAGAATTATCACTGTTATTATTTTGGATATTAAAATAGAACATTACAATTGAATATTTAGTCCCCTCAAATGGTTTTTTTCTTGATCTTGTGGATTTTGTCACCGTTTGGCCATCCTCTGACTACTTCCTCTTAAGTATGGCATCCAGACACTCTTTCTTCCTACCTGAACAGGCCAGACTGGCTCAGCTTTAGGGGTAGAACTGTTTTATACACATATCACACTCTAGAGCTGTGGTTCCCAACATGGGGCACATGCCCCACATGGGAGTAATATGATTTGTAAGGGGGGACAATTCGAGAATGAGTTATTAACTTGTTTAGCTTGTTTAGACTACGTTAATGTTCTTTAATGCCTTTGAGATGTGGTGTTGGAGGAGAGTCCTGAGAGTCCCCTGGACAGCAAAGAGAACAAATAGGTCAATTTTAGAAGAAATCAACCCTGACTGCTCATTGGAAGGGAAAATAGTAAAGATGAAGCTTAAGTACTTTAGACATCAAATGAGAAGAGAGAATTCACTTGAGAAGGCCTTGATGCTGGGAAAGGTGGAAGGCAAAAGAAGAAGGGGGCATCCAAAGATGAGATGGCTAGATGGTATTGTAGACACAATGGACACAGAGCTGGGCGGGCTGAGGAGGATGGTGGAGGACTGAGGTGCCTGGAGGATAATGGTCCATAGGGTCGCAAAGGGTCGGAATTGACTGTGCGACTAAACAACAACAAAATGTTCTTTTATGCTTATTCCACATGAATAGGAGTTCACTTTTTGAATAGCAAGAACTACCGTATATGTCACCGTGGGGGGGGGGGGATCAGGGCTTTAGAAATGCTTAGATGGGGCATGACCAAAAATAGGTTGGGAACCACTGCTCTAGAGCAGGGGTTGCCAACGTTTTTAAGTTGGGGGCCAGGTCACACTTTGTCAGACAGTTGAGGCCGGACTGGTCGTCCCCCTGCTGTATATGACTGCTGTAAATGTGTCTGTGGCTGTCATAAATGCTTTTATGACAGCCTTAAACGAATTCATGGCCTATTCCAGCTGTGGTGTCTGCAGCGTCTGTGGCAGCTGGAGCGCGGGCAGGGGGTGGATTATTTGGCATCGCAAGCTGGATCTGGCCCACAGGCCGTAGGTTGCCTACCCCTGCTCTAGAGCATAGTGTGCTTGCAGTTTAAAGAGGAAAAGTGCAATGATAGACAAGGGTTCAAGGTTTGCCGACTGACATTTTTGGGACTTGTTTAGTTACCCTGTTTTTATGGCAGCATAATAGCAGGATAGAAAATTCAAAAACGCTTTTCCCATGTATATTGGAGTTCTTTCTTCGAATTGTTGTTAGACTGTATACATTTGTTAGGCATATGAAAGGACTGGGAAGGATTTCAAAAGCAGTGAAGGACATTTTGTTACAAAGTCTTAGAAATTTCATAAGAGCAAATTGCACTAGGCTTAGTGATATACCTTGTGTTGAAAGATGCAGAAAAGTGACCTAGAAAGCAAATTGGTAGGATAGAACAGAAATAATCAAAGATTTAGTCAATAACTCACTAAGTTTGATATGCTTCTATTGATAAAGTAATTAAACAGATCTGCCTCTGTTCTCCAACTCTTAATGTGGCCCTGTAATTATTAGTTTTAAAGGGAGGAGTGCTGTAATATTGAGCAAAGGTAAATGATAAAATAATGGTGCAGTCACGAAACTGAAGTACTCCTGCCTCTAGTCTCAGAGTGGTTTCAAAGAAAGGAGGCTTTCTCTGCACACCTGCAGTTATTCACTATACTGGCCTCTTGTTGTCAATGTTGATTGCTGCTTGTTCATAGCAGAACAACAAATAATTTACTGGCTTGTAACCTTCTGTGACTTAATATCTTGCTTTTTGCCACAGTGGGAAGAAAAACCATTCTTCAGATAGTGACAGTAATTATAGCACAGTTGTAGTTAAAGGGTTTTCAGAGTTTCCATTTTAAATCTTTATGGTCAGTTGGAACATTGTTTTCTGTGCTTAATTTAACATATGAAGGTCTTGTTAAGCATTAAACACCAGTGTGTAATTCTTGTAAGGCAAAGTAAAAAAAAATATTCTTTCAGTGTTAGGAAGCTGCAAGATGGAATGCAGTTGAAGAAATATGCAAAGATAAGTCCATTGACATACATTTCAGTGTCATGCAAATAGACAACACCAATAGCCTAAGCTATTGTTTCTAGCAGCAGTTTGCTAATTGACTTAATGCCATGCACGTGCGTGTGTAATTGACTTAGGCTTCTGGGAATTGAGACAAATTCTGAATAATGATAAATCATAATGTTCAAACATAAATGAGCTGTTTTGTCTTCCAGATAAAAAAACTTGTATATGTTTATCTGATGCGTTATGCAGAGGAGCAGCAAGACCTGGCACTGTTATCAATTAGCACCTTTCAGCGTGCTCTGAAAGTGAGTAAATATCCTTAGCATTGATTGCTGTGAAGTTGTTTGACATTACAAAAGTGTAAGTAACGGGGTTGTTGTTGTTGTTGTGTTTTTTTTTGGGGGGGACAGTATTTTTGACATCTAATTGTCATTGTCCAGATCCTTTTTGGCTTTACTGCAGACTTAATGATAAGCACATAAGCAGTTTTTGCATTTTGCAGTTTCTCCATCAGAGGACTGTGCATAGGATGTTAACAAGTGTGAGATAAGCTTGCACTGTTATACACACCACTTCCATGATTGCTCTCCTGCAATTAGTAATACCAACAGGTTTCTGGCCATCATATCTTGGACTAATGCTAGCCTGCTCTATGAACATACTCTAATGCCTCAAAATCAACTTTGAGAACCAGCACTGCTATTCAAATAATCTCCTCCAAATCACTTGTATTCTTTGCTTGATCTTGTTTGCTATAAGTAAAAAGTTTTGTATTCTATCAAGTCTGTTTTCGCTCCCATCTTAATGTAATAATTAATTTATTTACCAAGGAGAGTAGTGGTTCCTTGAGTCTGGCACATAAAATCATTTGTGTCATGCCCACTTTTAATTTGCTAGAAGAATTGGAGTATGATCTTGTTGGTTTAAAAGTGATGGGATGAGTATTAGCTTTCATTCTTTTGGTGTAGGAATTATGAAACCAGTATATATTTCTTTGGAATGGCCTAAGCAATGTGTTTGAAAATTTTGAGCTTTGCTTCATATTGACACTTAAAGTAGACAATCCTTTATTCTCCTGTTTTAAACTACTTCCACTGACACATCAAAATGTTGTTTAAAATATCTTTGTTTCTATTCCTGCATAAATTGCTTCATCCCCAGATGAGGAAAGGAGACCAATAGGCTAAGTTGGTATAAATAGGAAGTACAAGATATTGTTTGTTCCTCACGGATCATTTTGTGTGTGTGACCTGATTGGCAATTAACCTGAAGTTGTTAAAGTATAGACAAATTCATGTTGCTGGCAGATACAAGCAGTTTTTTTGTTGTTCAGTCGCACAGTCCATTCCGACCCTATGGACCATCGACCCCCAAGCATCCCTGTCCTCCAGCATCCTCCTCGGCCCGCCCAGCTCTGTGCCCACTGCGTCCACAATACCATCTAGCCATCGTAGCTTTGGCCGCCCCCTTTTTCTTTTGCCCTCCACCTTTACCAGCATCAAGGCCTTCTCAAGTGAATCCTCTCTTTTGATGTCCAAAGTACTTTAGCTTCATCTTTAGTATTTGACCTTCTAAAGAGCAGTCAGGGTTGATGTCTTCTAAGATTGACCTATTTGTTCTCCTCGCTATCAAGGGGACTCTCAGGACTCTCCTCCAACACCACATTTCAAAGGTGTCTATTCTTCTGCGCTCAGATTTCCTAATGGTCCAGCTCTCACAACTGTACATTACCACTGGGAATACCATTGCTTTGACCAGTGATGGGCAGTCTTGGCCCTCCAGCTGTTCTTGGACTTCAATTCCCAGAAGCCCAAGTCAGCACACCAGCTGGTCAGGGTTTCTGGGAATTGAAGTTCAAGAACAGCTGGAGGGCCAAGACTGCCCATCACTGGCTTTGATTATGCAAATATTTGTTTGCAAGGTGATGACTCTACTTTTAACTATGTTCCCCAGGTTTCTCATAGCTTGTCTCCCAAGCATCAGTTGTCTTTTTATTTCATGGCTGCAATCCCCTTCTGCAGTGGTCTTAGATCCTAAGAAAGTAAAATCTGTCACTGCTTCTACTTCTTCCCCATCTATTTTCCAGGGACTGATAGGGCCTGTTGCCATTATCTTGGTTTTCTTGACATTGGTATTCTTGATATTGAGACAGCTTTTGCACTCTCTTCTTTCAACCTTAGCAGGAGTTTCTTTAGGTACTGCAGTGGCTCAAGTTGCTAAGACGCTGACTGGGAAGCGGAAGGTCAGCAGTTCGATTCCCGAGCACTGCAGGACGGAAATGAGCTCCCGTCTTCGTCCCAGCTCCTGCCAACCTAGCAGTTCGAAAGCAAGAAATTGCAAGTAGATAAATAGGGACCACTTCGGTGGGAAGGTAACAGCGTTCCGTGCGCTCCGGTGTCTAGTCATGTCTGCCACATGACCACGGAAACGTCTGCAGAAGCAGACAACGCTGGCTCTTCGGCTTAGAAACAGAGATGAGCACTGCACCCTAGAGTCGGATACGACTGGCTTTCGAGCAAGGGAAACCTTTACCTTTACCACTTTCTGCCATTAGGGTAGTAAAGGTAAAGGTAAAGGTTTCCCTTGCTCGAAAGCCAGTCGTAGTATCATCTGCATATCTCAAATTGTTGATGTTTCTCCCAGCAATTTTGATCCCATATTGTGATTCCTCCATCCCTGTGTTGCGCATTATGTGCTCTGTGTATAAGTTGAATAAGCAGGGTGATAAAATGCAGCCTTGTCTTACTCCTTTTCCTATTCCAAACCACTCTGTCATTCCGTGTTCTGTACTAACTGTTGCTTCTTGACTTTTCTACAGATTTCTCATGAGGCCTATAAGGTGTTCTGGTATTCCCATCTCTTTAATTACTTGCCAAATTTTGTTGCGGTCCACACAGTCAAAGTCCTTGGTGTAGTCAATAAAACAAAAGTAGACTTGTTTCTGATATTCCTTTGCTTTCTCCATGATCCAACGTATGTTGGCAATGTGGTCTCTAGTCCCCTTGCCTCTTCTGAACCCAACCTGCACCTCTGGTAGTTCTCTCTCCACATGCTGCTGCAGTCTATCCTGTATTATCTTGAGCATCACCTTGCTTGTGGGAATGAGCGCGATTGTTCGATAATTTGAACATTCTTTAGCAATCCCTTTTTTGGGATTGGAACGTATACTGATCTTTTCCAATCCCGTGACCACTGTTTTGTTTTCCAGATCTGCTGGCATATAGAATGCAATAATTTGATTCCCAGATCTGCTGCCATATAGAATGCAATAATTTGATTCCATCATCTTTTAGGGCTTTGAAAAATTCAACTGGGATACCACCATCTCCACTAGCTTTGTTGTTTGCAGTGCTTTTTAGGGCCTTTCTGACTTCACTCTCTAGGATAAGCAGTTACATAGGTATAGATCGGGTGCCATATGCATGAGTCTTGAGTCTTGTGGTCAGATCTAAATACTTTAATTGCAGTAACAAATAATTTAGTTTAAAAAAATGTTCCATTGTTGTATCAAAGTCTGGAATATTTGATCTGAAAATATGATACAGTACTTTCATGTGAAGAAAAAGGACAAATTGTTGTAACTGCACAGTAACTTTAGAAGTGATAATATTTTGCTTCTGTCAATTCAATTTAAATATTACTGATGGTGTATTTTCTTGGATTGACCAAGTATAATGTCTGTATGTATCTGTTTCAGTTGTAGATTTTGTTGATATGGAATGTTTGTTTTTACATACTGTATGTCTTCAATCTGTATGTTTTATGTCAAGTTGCTTCCACCTTAAGGAAACCCTTTTAATTAATGACTTTTAAAAGGCCCTCCCCAGCCACATTAGTATTTTTTTGGCATTCTGTGGTATCTGAAAAACTCTTTCAACAACACATTTTAAATGAATTAGACCCCCCCAAATAACGATATAGGAAAACCCCGACTTACATATGCCTCGAGTTACATAAAATTCGACTTACATAATGATTTTGTGCTAAAACCATGTCCCGATTTACATGATTCACTATGGGTTTGCTTCGAGTTGCATAAAGATTCTTTTTCCTATGGGTTTGCTTTGAGTTACTGTACATAAAAAATCATTTCCCTATGGGTTTACTTCGATTTACATAAACATTTCATTTTTTCCTATGGGTTTGCTTTGAGTTACAAAAAATACCGATTTAAGCAAAAGCCTACGGAATGGAATTTTCCGTAGGTAGGGGTTCTACTGTACATAGTTCATCTTTTCTGTGTCTTTAGTACTGACTGTTGTAATGATTCTATCGTGATGTTTTTGGAATGTTGCTGTTCAGTGTTTAGGTAGTAGGACTAGATACCATCTTGCTCGTTTCACCTATTACCTTAAATGTTACTGCATTGGCAAAATTACTTTAAGTCTTGATATCTTAATTTGAAAAAGAGCTAATAGTAATTTACCTTGTAGGACAGTGGGAGGTGCGATAAAAGATCATTAAGTATTTGCATGAGCAGTAGTGAACTGAACGCTATTTTTATAATGGAGACTGAATTAGAAAATACTGTTAGATGTTACTGTTATTCAGTGCTCAAACATAGAAATTAGTACAGTAAAACCCTGATTTACGAATTCCTCGAGTTACGAAAAACTTTAATTACGAAGGTTTTTTTGCTAAATCGGTGTTCCAATTTACACAAAAAACCCGACTTATGAAAGGTTTTTTCTGTATTTAATTCAAATTTTTAGCACTCAAAAAGGGTGGCACCACCATTTTGCGCGCTAAAAATCCACCCCCGTTCCACCCACCCCCACTGCTGGAAGTTGAAACAAATAACTTACCGGCAGTGGAGGCCTTTTCTGCGACCGAAAAAGTGGGGTGGGAGGACTTTTTCAGCTGCAGTGAAAGTTCTGGGCTTCGGAGAATGGCGGGGACCGAAGGAATCTTTTCCCTCGACCCTTGTGGAACCTGCTGGGCCGGCAGATGGGCCAGGAACAAGCCCTTTGTGGGCTAGCGAAGGGGAGCTTTCCTCTCCCCACCCCAGAAAGGTCTTTCCGAATGGAGAAAGGGCTTTCCCTTCCTCCGTTTAAAGTTTTTTTGCTTTTTAATGCATCCCTATGGGGATGCATTGAGTTACGAAAAAATCGAGTTACGAAAGATGCCAGGGAACAGATTTTTTTTGTAACTCTGGGTTTTACTGTATTGATTATAATATGATGCAAATATTAAACTTACCATATGATACTTAATACAATGTACTAACATGGATTTCATTGTACTCTAAAAAAGCTTTCTTAACCTGATGCTAATTTTGTTAGCATGTCCTAACTGTAATAATTTTTGACCACTAGACCATCATTTCTGGTTGGTTAAAGAAAATCTAGATAATCAGCTAATCTTCCATTATCTCTAAAAGAGAAATTTATGTACTTCAAAGCTTTTGCATTTCTTTTGGTTGTACTATTAAATAGAGAATGTCTGTAGAAGAATGGAGACAAACTTAATAAGTAGAATACACAATTGGAAAGAATCAAAGTGAATGCATATGTGTTATCTGTAATGTATGTAACGTGTTTCTCTGAGTGTTTGTACTCTTTTGTTCTTCTAGGATCCTAATCAGCTAATCCGTGCAAGTGCTTTGAGAGTTTTATCCAGCATCAGAGTGTCAATTATTGTTCCAATTATGATGCTTGCTATCAAAGAAGCATCAGCTGATCTATCACCTTATGTTAGGAAAAATGCTGCTCATGCAATCCAAAAACTTTACAGGTACTGTATGTACTTTCCAGCTATAAATATGGAAGCAATGTATTAAATGTTCAGTAGAGTGTGTTATAATGAATGTTAGTTACTGCTTATGATAACAGCCTTCTGTTAATGGATATAAAGCCAACAACATGACATTGACTGAAGCAGGGGTGGCCAATCTTTGGGTTTTGGACTTCAATTTCCAGAAGCCTAAGTCAAATCCCCAAATCACTGATCAGCCAATGTACTGACTTAGGCTTCTGGGAATTGAATTCCCAAAACCGAAGGTTGGCCACCTCTGGACTAAAGGATCTGTGTTGATATAGTTGGAAAGCAGCCAAAGCTATCTGTGAAAGGTTGTATGAATTTGATCAGTTATTTCACTAGATAGTCCAAATAAAATTAGATTTATCTATTTCTATTTTATTCTGTTTTTGTAGTCTATAATAACTTTCCCCATTCTAGTGTTCTCCAGGTGAATTAGGTATAGTCCCCATCATAAGACAATATGTTAGCAAGTGAGGGCTGACAGACATTGTGTATTTCAACATATGTGGAAGACAGCAGATTCAGTAAAGCTAGTACAGTAAAACCCCGTATAATAAATTTAATTCGTTCTGCATGCATTGTATAATGAATTTCTCTATGGGATGCATCGTACAACGAATATCTCTATGGAAAAAATTGTACAAAGAAAAATATTTGTTGTATGATTTTTCCCATAGAGAAATTCGTTGTACGATATATCCCATAGGGAAACATTGCATCGTACAACAACAAAAATCGTATGATGCAGCTTTCCCCCAAATTCCATTCGTTGTATGATTTATTTGTTGTATAATGCAATTGTTATACAAGGTTCCACTGTATCTATCCACTAAAGTAAAGAAATCACTTTGGATACAAACCTATTAATACTTGTAGTAGTTATTTATGGCTATCTAAATTCTAATTAGTTTGCTTTTGACAGAATACTCAATTTCATGCTGTGTCCTCATGGGCAGGATCCAGATAATTGTCTAGGATTTCCACAGCTTTAACAAGGTTTCTTGTGCAGCCAAATGTAGTATTTCCTAAAAGTAAGATGAAAGCTGCTTGTTCTTCTTGATTCTGTTTCCTTTTCAAATACTGTAGTCTCTTCTGCATTTTCATATGGGATGTAAATATGGCACAAAAGTAGCAAAATATCTTAAAACAAAATAACCTGTTTTTTTAAATTTGAATTTTAGCCTTGATCCTGAGCAAAAAGAATTGTTAATTGAAGTGATAGAGAAACTTCTGAAAGACAAGAGTACAGTAAGTAATCCAGATTCAGTTCCATTATAATATAATCAGAAATTATAACATTTGATTGTCAAAATCTTGGTTTTCTTTTGTGTATATAGCATAGTCACAGAATATATGGAGGCCAAATGATGATAAAAAAGTGCCAATTGTATGCCTAGTTGCATATTAAAAATAATATAGAAAGCACATAGGGAAAAATCCTACTGGACTTTTCCCATGCACAGTAGTGTATGGAAACAGCCTCCTTGAAGATTGTGGTATTTTTGAACCACAATCGGGTGTACCATGGTAACGGCAACCTTGTGTTGCCAGCTAATCTTTCTCATGGAAGGAACTGCAGGCGGAGGGAACTGCAGAATGAACTCACAAAAAGATGCCTTCATTTTGGCAGTTTCACCTCTGGCCTAGACATGGAAGAAGTAGTGCAATTTCAGATGTTTGGATGTGCAACTTTGCATGCAATCTGAATAGATAAAGGTTAATTAGAGTAGGCTTTATATCAGAGGTTCTCAACCTACGGCCTACAGGCCGGATGTGGCCCTTGATACCATTTTATGTGGCTCACCACCACCTCCGCCACACCCAGAAGTGCCATGCACCGCCGGGCAAAATCTGCTAGTACCACAAAAGATTGCCACTGTGGGTACATGTTTTCTTGCAAGTAACCTCCCCCCCCCCGATTTCCAGTCCAATCTATCCAAAAAGCCTATGAGTAATAAAGGATATTTTGCAACAAATTGTAAAGTATTTTGAATCTGCAGTTGTTCATACTGTGCATGATTTTGAGAACTCTGTTGAGATTGCACCAGGTATCTCAGTTATGAGATTCTAAGGCCAGTTAAGACCTTATAGGCAGGTGTGTGTGTGTGTGTGTGTGTGTGTGTGTGTGTGAGTGAGTGAGTGAGTGAGTGAGTGAGTGAGTGAGAGAGAGAGAGAGAGAGAGAGAGTGAGCGAGAGAGTGTGTGTGTGTGTGTCTGCAGGCGAGGAGGCTGCGCCCAAGTGAGTAGGGAGGGAAGGGGGGAGGTCGAAGCGTTTTTCTCCCTTTCCCTGCCTGGGGTTGGGAGGGAAAGCAAGGAAGGGTGGGAGGCGGAAGCTTTCCGTTTCCCCCTTTCCCTGCTATGGGGGGTGGGATGCCTTTGTTCTCCCTCAACTGTTTTGATGTTGTTGTTTTTTGTCAACCTTCAAAACAGTTTAGGGGGAATTACAAAGGCAGCAGCCAGCGATCTGTAAGGGGAGGCGCTCTCCCTGGCGGATCGCTGGCTACCGCCTTTGTATTACCCCCACTGCTGTTTCGAGAGCTGACATGAAACAGCAGTGGGGGTAATAGAAAGGCGGCAGCCAGCGATCCGCCAGGGAGAGCGCCTCCCCTTACGGATCGCTGGCTGGCGCCTTTGCATTTCCCCATTAACTGTTTCGAAGGTTGCTTCGTGTCAGCCTTCAAAACAGTTGATGGGGAAAAACAAAGGCAGCAGGCAGCGATCAGTAAGGGGATGTGCACTCCCTGGCGGATCGCTGGCTGCCGCCTTTCTATTACCCCCACTGCTGTTCCAGCCTCGCCACGGCTTCGGCGGGTTAGCGGGGAGGAGGGGGATCCCCTCTTTGCCCCACGGCTCCGGGGAAGAAGGCCTGCGCTGGCCTGGCTGCGGCTTTGGGAGGGTTGGGGAAGCGAGGGCGGCAAAGCGCTGCGTCTGCCTTCGGCGGCCTTGCGCTCCTGCTGCATGAGGCAGTTTTTTAAATTGTGTGCGCTGGCTTTCCCAGCCTCCTCCGCGTTTGTGTCCTTCAGCTTGATTGGCTGAGGGGTGGCGTGGCGCGGAGGACACTGGGCCTTGTAGTTTTTTTTGTTCATGTTCGTGGGGCAGTTGCCCCACTCTCAGCGTCCGGACCCTTGCAGCGATGCTTGCAGGGACATAAGTTAAGTGTGGCCGGCTCGGTACAGGATGGTTGGGCTGGATGTGGCAATGCATGCCAGACACGCATGGCCCATCCACCATTTTATAGGTAAAGATGTGCAGCATCGCAGATTGTTTGGTTCACATATTCCTGGTAGCAAGACTGCCATATACTGTGTTAAGTATGGCCTTAAAATAGAAAGAAACTAGCAGTTCATGAGCAAAATATTCCCATTAATACTCCCGATTGCACATGATTATTTGTTGGTGTTTGATTAAGATGCCCTTAGCTATTGTTGCATTGTGACGAAAGATGAAACTATAAAGCAATATTGAAAAAAAAACAGCTATTGCTATTAGTTGCATTTGACAGCCGTTTGCATTTTAACTTCTGTGACCTCAATAGAAAGAAAGTGGTGTTTTTTCACCCTTAAACTCAAGATTTAATAGAAATATAAAACATATTGCTGCTTATTGGAGGCAGATTCTGGGTTCATTCAAGCTCAAAGGACTTTTGAGTTCTCCACTCATGGATGTAAATACATGTTTCTGTTGAAACAAGTAGAATGCCCATGCCCTTATTATGGCTACATAGGATTATCAGTAGCAGTTGACTCTTGAGAGGCTGAATAATTTGTGTGTTTAAAAATGAGTTAAAGAATTGGTGATGGTTTTGTGATGAGATTACTGATTTCTTCTAACTAGAATATTGCTTTTTGGGAGAATAGTGGGAAGTAAAGAGCATTCTTTGACGTATTTAATAGATATGTGCTAGAAGTAAAGTGTGTTGTTTAGAGTGCCAATGTGTGAGTAACCTAGTATTTTCCTAAATTATTGATACAATGTTGGTAAAGGATTTACTCTCTCTCTCTCTCTGTGTGTAAAGTAACTGAGTTTGTGTACATGCTATATTGTGATAGATCTATTATCCATCTATTAGAAGATAAATGACTGATCTTTACCAGCTTCTGTGCTTCCAGAAAATTGAAATAAGAAAGGGAATATCATCTGGGCTGTATGATTAGGGCAGGTGGGTTGGTCATTAATTTGTGAGAAGGAATTGTTGGCAGCCCAGGCCAACGTGCACCATATTATCAATCAAACCTTGATACACTTCTTATGATGGCCCAGCACACTCAGGTTTTTCCACCGTTAATTAGAATTCATGACAAAATAGATGCAAGGAAACATTCTGTACCCTTCATAATTTTATAGAAAATTTATTGTTATTAGAGGAACCATTTGCTTAGTGTGATTTTTTTCATTACCAGCTTGTCAACTAGCATAGATAATCTGGAGAAAATATGAACTCTATAGATTGGGTGTCACTTTTGTTGATGGTTCATGTAGTTTACCTTGGAGCGCAGCTAATGGCTGAAGTTCATAGGAACAGCACAGAAAGACATGGCAACCAGTGAAAGACAAATGAACCATGTTTATTACTTTAATATAATAAATAAATAAATAAATAAATAAATAAATAAATAGAAAGGTATATTTGAATTTGATGAGCTCATTGCTAATTTTGTAGGAATGATGTGTTTTTTCTTGTACATATTGTAAGATACTATTGAATTTCTATAGACTAACATCATTTTGTAAACTGTTTTTGTTTTATATTTTGATTGTATCATTTAAAATTTATAGTGTTTACTAGCAAAGGTTGCCCGGCATTGCCGGGCTGTTTTAAATGGTGTTTGAAAGTTTTGTTGTTGTTGTTAATGTTTGTAAAGAAGAGGTTAATCTATATTTGAAATTTTTTAAATTTTTATTTATACAATTTTTTTTTGATGGCCTGTTTTAAACTGTGATGAATTTTGTTTGGTGTTTTGGTTTTGTGGATGAAAAAAAGAATAAAGGATGAGATACTTTTTTGAAAAACTCTTGGGGCCTTTTGTGTGGGGCTATTGTGTCTTTTTGAATTTTTTTTATTATTGTGGGCAGCAAGTGCTGCTGGTAGGGGTTATCTTGTATTTTGACTGTGTTTTCTCTCGTGGCCTCTGGGTGGAGCTTTTTTCAGTAAGTAGTCTCTTTCTTTATTCATTTCTTTTCCAGTCGTTGTGGTGTGAGGTCGTGTGGTGGTGAGTTAGCTGTTTTTCTTTATTTGGGGTGGTGTTGGTGGTTGGATTTTTTGGTGTTTGGCTGGGGGCTGGGTGTGTTTGGAAAGGTTCGTTGTTTTTTACTTTTTTGGTGTTATTTTTGTTTGTTTTTGTGTATTTTTGAATGTTTTTGATTGTTTTTGTGTTTTTGGTGTCCTGGGGGGGATCCCCTCTCAGACAGACTCCTTTGTTCCCCCACCCACCCTCTGAACCCCAGGGGCGTGTGTGTGTGTGTGTAGGGGGGGTGAGGGAATCCCCTCTCTGCCGGGTCCCCTGAGGTCAGGAGGGTGGGGGAGACAGACTCCTTTTGTCCCCCCACCCTCTGAACCCCAGGGGAGCCAGTAGAGAGGGGGATTCCCCCCAACTCCATTTTTAAAGAGAAGAAACCACTTCTCTTTTACATGGTGTGTGTGTGTGTGGGGGGGTGAGGGAATCCCCTCTCTGCCGGGTCCCCTGAGGTCAGGAGGGTGGGGGAGACAGACTCCTTTTGTCCCCCCACCCTCTCAACCCCAGGAGAGCCAGTAGAGAGGGGGAGCACAACACCCCCCACCCACCCAGTGATATTAAAGGGGAAACTCCGATTAGGAGCTTCAGGCGCCGTTGGGGAGGGGAGCTTTGTTCCCCGTGGCTTGTTGGACTTGCTCTCCAGGTGTTTTTGTTTTTGCTTTATTTCTTGGGTGCCGGCTTCCTCAGCGTTCTGCGCACTCATGGCGCGCAGGACGCTGGGGCTTGTAGTTATGGGTTGGTGCTTTGTGTTTGTGCTGCGTTTTTTTAAAATGCTTTTCTTTTGATTGGCTGCGGCGCGTTTCCGAACGCTGCGCCGTGCGAGAGCCTCTCAGCCTGATTGGCTCTGGCGCGGTGCGGTGCAAGGAATGTTGGGAAGTGAAGTTGTTTCCCTTTCTTCGCGTTTGTGGGGCTGTTGCCCCACTGCCGGTTTTCTCAATCCTTCGTTGACCTGCGTACCCAGATCGGCCGTGTGCACGAAGGGTGAGTGCAGGCAAGTAGGGCGAGGCATAGCAACCTATAGCCAGTTCCAACGGTTAACCCTTGGATTTATAGGTTAAGATATGGGATGTTGAATATTTAATAAACTAACATAATCTGCTGTTTCTCAGATCTTTAGATTTGGAGCAGGTATTAATTAAAGCATAAAATGCTAGGAAGTTTGCTCTGAGTGATGTTCTTGCCTTATTTCCACATACTGTATATTAGTAAAACTATACAGTTAAAATTACACAGATTATAGCTTGATTATGCATTTGAAGTAACTTGTTGATGATAACTTAACACAGAATGTATGAAGATGTGCTGACCCACCCCTGAGGGCAGGGAAGCCGCACAGTGGCGCTGCACAGAGAGCAAAGGTAACTAGCGACAGACTTCCAGGGAAGATCCAAATAGCCAAGTCGAAAGGGAGAGCCAAAGTCCATTTACCAGTTCAGAGAGAGTGCGTAGTCCGTTGGGATGTCCGAGAACATAGTTAGGATCAGAAGAGAAGTCCAGAGTCTGGTCAAGGCAGTCAGTCATGACATAGAGATGTAAAATTTCTGGAAATTTTGAAGCTCGTAAAAAATCCCGGGGTTTTCTTTTTTTGGGGGGGGGGGGTAGAAATTTTCAGAAAAATTGAAAATAATCTGATACCAAACATATTTTTTTAGAAATGATTTATAGAATATTTGAACCCGGCCTTATCTTAAAATATTTTATTCATCATGTTAAAATAAAACATTCAATAATATATTTTTTATTTTTTCAATTTTTCAGAAAAAACCCAAAAAAGGCTTCAGAAAAAAGCAGAAAAAAACCGGTTTCCCCCTGATTTTTCCCATTTTTTCCCGGGCCTTCTCATCTCTAGTCATGAGGGAGATCAGGATCACAGGGGAGTTGGGCAGAGTGTCTGCTTGCAATGAAGTTGCACCGATGCCTGGAACTGTAGTAGACACCCTTAAGAGCTTCCTCAGTTAAGCTGGGATCCTCCACTGAGATTGGGTTCTGGAGGATTTACAGCACAGTTGTAAATCATTACGTACACAGGGGCATCACTGTCAGAGTCTGATTTAGCGATCACCGGCTCCAGGCCATGATTCTGGGGAGGTAAAACTGGACCAGAAACAGGCTGGGGCTCCTGCTCCTGGTTGTCCTCAGAGTCAAATGAGGACTGGATCATGACAGAAGAAAGCCTGTAAACCTTATAGTTTTCTATTACAGTTGCATTCTGAAAATAGATTTTTGTTGTCGATACAACTATTCCTCTATTGTAATACAGTTCTAAAGCAAGAAATTGCAAGTAGATAAATAGGTACCACTTCAATGGGAAGGTAACTGTGTTCTGGTATTTAGTCATGCCTTCCACATGACTACAGAAGCATCTGCAGATGCAGACAGTACTGGCTCTTTGGCTATAAACAGAGATGAGCACCGAAACCTAGAGTCAGATACAACTGGCTTTCGAGCAAAGGTGACCTTTACCTTTACTAAGTGTTGTACATACTTTGGTTATTTTTTTCCTGGTAAACTTCTCTTTTACAGTGTGTGGATAAAATAGTGTCTTCTTTGCAAACCTGTAGATATCTGCTCAGAATTGACTGAGTTTTCCAATGAAGTTTTGTGTTGATTATAACTTTTTATTTATAGCATTCCTGGAAACACTGAATTTTGTGTAACTGGTAGTTAGGTACAGTATTTAAATGCAGCATTGCCATTTCTAGATGAGTCTTAATTTTGTGGTAATACAAAATTTAAGTAAATCATCTACAAATGAGGGATAATCCTATTCAATGACTTTGGATAAGTAGCACCTGTAGTTTAATGAGTTGTGTTGCCTCTCTCTCTCTCTCTCTTTATATATATTCATGTATGTTCTGATGATCCTGATGTAATTAAGTAGCAACAGTGTTAACTAAGGTAAGAAGTATTAGTAAAAATTCTAGATAGAGGGAAAAGGTAACATAGATGACAGTAATGGAACCTTTTTTCCTACATGTGATGTGATAGAAAATAAATGTAAGCGTAATGCATTTTCTTTAGTGCTTTACAAATAATCAATTCTCTTCTTCATGGAGTGAGTTGTATACATGCTGGGACCAGCAGGTACCAGTATAGCAGGACTGAAGACAATAAATGCGATGTCACGTTTATAGTTATTGGTAATTTATAAAATCCCCACAGGACTTGAAGCTTGTTTTGCATAATAGCACAACTATATTCTGAGCGGTTTTCTTTCATTTGTAATGGTGGGTGCATACTAATAAACCAAATGTCAACCAAAACGGAAAAGCTCTTAACATACGCATATCATTGTTTTTAGTTTTTTTTCCAAAAGTGCCATTTCAGTAAATTGTATTTCTGTTTAATTGCTTACTTTAAATCATTGGGGAAATTTTAGAGGTTGAAATGCTGATCTCCAGTGCTCTGCTAGAATGTGACATTAATTTGTTACTAGAAACTAACTTCAGACACTTCCTAAACTGCATACATATCAGTTGCTCATATAGAAGCTTCATTGGAGTATCCATTTTGCATCACATGTAATTCTAAACAAAACAAAATTTAATTTAAAAATTTAGGTAATCCATAGTGATTATGGACAGTATCCTGTTGAGTTTACTACACATGGAGTGGCAATTCTTTAAGCAGTTTTTGCCTTTTTAAAAGATATTCATCATGCAATATGTTGTGCACTGATTGCACAGGTGTGTGTTAGACATTTGACAAATAATAGAGACCATTGCACAATTGCAATGATATGGATGGTAAATCCAGCAAGATATTGTCCTATGACATATTTTCAAATGAAAGATTACTAAAGCCACTGCATGTCATATTTTCCATAGTTATGTTTGATATTTATAGAATACTGAACAAACAACAGTCAGTACAACAGCAAAATAGAATCAGAAGGTTTTGAAATATTGAAGCGTTCCTGCTAGAGATATATTGCAGGAAGGATATATTTACATCAGCATTGCATTAAACAATCTTTTCTAGCGTTGCTTACAATTCATTGCTATGAAAAGTATTACATGTCATTTATAACAGTAAAATGGAGCTCATCCTTATACAGTACTGAAATCTACCCTAATATGTTACTGCCATTACTTTAGCAACAAGTAGACAAAAGTACACAGCTATATGAATAATTTAAATATTAGTCCTATTTAAGGTGTGAAGGTCAAAAGTACGACACTTGAGCAAAGACTCTAAACATTCTTAAAAACAATACTCTTTGGTAGCTTGAGTCTGTTGTGGTCCATCAGAGCTGACATTTATTTCCGGAAGGGTTAAGTCCAGTGTGAAATCAGATAACTTTTGTAAATAATATGAAAATTCCTCTGGGTATTAGCATGTAAGTATTTACTTGCTCCTGCCTTGTTCATCAAAAATATAGCTCCCAAACCTGCTCCATTTATCTTCAGACGATGAGAATAAAGCTTTGTTTCCACTCATGATGAAATAAGCACAGAAAATGATTCAAGGCAACACTAGCTTGCCTAATTCTACAAACATTATTAATCTACATTTTTTTGTTAAGCATTAAAATCCAAAAGTTATCACAATATGTAACAGTTAAAGAAGTAACATGCACATTTTATTTACACACTTCTGAATTTTTTAGTGTGAAAAACTAAACACAAAAGCATTAGTCAGGTGTGTAGTAGGTAATCCACCAGGGCAACATATAGTTACAAGGTAGAATAGGTTTTAAATTATTTTGTGTATGTTTGTATGGTGATTCTTTTGTCGTGCTGGAAAGTTTGTCTACTGAATACCATTTGCTTAAAAAACCTATTATGAGTTGGGATTTTGGAAAAGCATCTTTTAACTTGTCTTTTTAAAACTTTTTCTTTATTGGCCTGGATAGAGAATTAGTCAAATGTCTTGCAGTGACTTTTCACACTCTCGTGTTCAAATCTGATTCACTTAATCCTTTTACACGAGAGTGCTATTTTATGTCCCAAATCTAATCTTCTTTTCAACCGAACTACCACAGTTTCTCAGGATTTCTGTGAATTGTGGGGTGGTGGTGATTTTAAGAGTTTTAAAAAGAAAAATAGTCACTTGTTTACGCCTCTTGGTCCCTCTCTCCATCCTAATCTCCCCACACTAGGTGGAGGTGCTGCAGGACCCAGAAGGGGTATGTGTGAAATGCAGGACCCTGACAAGACCATGGTTTTATCTATTTTGCCTCTGTGCAGCTGCTGCTTCAGAAGTGCTACACATGGCTTGATATTCTTTGATGTTTGGTATCTTATGTTGTTGGTATCTCATGTGTGACTGTGACATATTTTTCATGTTTATCTACTCTCAGCTAGTATGCTTCCTGTATTTCAGTAAATTGCTACAACACCAGTAGTAATTCTAACTTATTAGTTTTATGTTATTGAAGTGTGTCCTGGTGAAATAGTGGAATAGGACTATCTCAGTGTTCAAGTACTGGCATGCTTTTGTCTCATGTTGTGTTATAGTTATTGAGGCAACAGTGGAATGGGTAGAAGGAAGAGTGTTTTGTAATACTTGCCATATACTTCCATCCCACTGTTTCTTTAAACAAAGAAAATAAAATTACTGCTTTTTAAAAAGAATATAAAAAAATTAAATTAGTTTTTTTTAAAAAATAAAGTAGGCATACAGTATTTTGTTAATAGAAAGTTTTCTATCTACCCTAGTCAGGAACTGTGGTGGCTTAGTGGTTAAGACACTGAACTTGATGACTGGAAGGTCATCAGGTCAGCAGTTCGAGACCCGAGAGCTGCAAGATGAAGTGAGCTCCCGTCTCTGTCCCAGCTTCTGCCAACCTGTTGTTGTTCAGTCGCACAGTCAATTCCGACCCTTTGCGACCCCATGGACCATTTTCCTCCAGGCACCTCTATCCTCCACCATTCTCCTCAGCCCACCAAGCTCTGTGCCCAATGTGTCCACAATACCATCTATCCATCTCATCTTTGGACGCCCCCTTCTTCTCTTTCCCTCCACCTTTCCCAGCATCAAGGCCTTCTCAAGTGAGTCCTCCCTTCTCATTTGATGTCCAAAGTACTTTAGCTTCATCTTCACTATTTGTCATTCCAATGAAGTCAGGATTGATTTCTTCCAGTATTGACCTATTTGTTCTCTTTGCTGTCCAAGGGACTCTCAGGACTCTCCTCCAACACCACATCTCAAAGGCATCTATTCTTCTGCGCTCAGCCTTCCTAATGGTCCAGCTCTCACACCCATACATTACCACTGGGAATACCATTGCTTTGACTATGCGAATTTTTGTTTTCAAGGTGATGTCTCTGCTTTTCACTATATTCCCCAGGTTTCTCATTGCTTGTCTCCCCATAATCAGTTGTCATTATTTCATGGCTACAGTTGCCATCTGCAGTGATCTTAGATCCCAGGAAAGTAAAATCTGTCACTGCTTCTACTTCTTCCCCATCTATTTTCCAGGGACTGATCAGACCTGTTGCCATTATCTTGGTTTTCTTGATATTGAGTCTCAAGCCAGCTTTTGCACTCTCCTCCTTCAATCCAATCAAGAGGTTCTTTAGGTCTTCCTCACTTTCTGCCATTAGGGTGGTATCGTCTGCATATCTCAAATTGTTGATGTTTCTCCCAGCAATTTTGATCCCATATTGTGATTCCTCCATCCCTGCATTGCGCATTATGTGCTCTGTGTATAGATTGAATAAGCAGGGTGATAAAATGCAGCCTTGTCTTACTCCTTTTCCTATTCCAAACCACTCTGTCATTCCGTGTTCTGTCCTAACTGTTGCTTCTTGGTTCGTGTACAGATTTCTCATGAGGCATATGAGGTGTTCTGGTATTCCCATCTCTTTAATTACTTGCCACATTTTGTTGTGGTCCACACAGTCAAAAGCCTTGGTATAGTCAATAAAACAAAAGTAGACTTGTTTCTGGTATTCTTTTGTTTTCTCCATGATCCAACGTATGTTGGCAAAGTGGTCTCTAGTCCCCCTACCTCTTCTGAAACCGGCCCGCACCTCTGGTAGTTCTCTCTCCACATGTTGTTGAAGTCTATCCTGTATTATCTTGAGCATCACCTTGCTGGCATGTGGGATGAGCGTAATTGTTCAGTAATTTGAGCATTCTTTGGCATTGCCTTTTTGGGGATTGGAATGTACAGTGATCTTTTCCAATCCTGTGGCCACTGTTTGGTTTTCCAAATTTGCTGGCATATTGAATGCAGTAGTTTGATTCCATCATCTTTTAGGGCTTTGAAAAATTCAATTGGGATACCATCATTTCCACTAGCTTTATTGTTTGCAGTGCTTTTTAGGGCCTTTCTGGCTTCACTCTCCAGAATGTCTGGTTCAAGTTCAAATTTCTCATTATTGTTATTATCAGGAGTGTTGAGGTCCTTTTTGTTGAGTTCCTCTGTGTACTCTTGCCATCTTTTTTTGATCTCTTCTGCTTCAGCTAACTCTTTTCCATCTTTGTCCCTTATCATGGTCATTTTTGCTTTAAATGTTCCCTTGATTTCCCTAATTTTTTTGAACAGATCTCTAGTCCTGCCTCTTTTGTTGTTTTCCTCCATTTCTTTGCACTGTTCGTTCAGGTATTTTTCCTTATCTCTCCTTGCTTTTCTTTGAAATTCTGTATTCAGGTGGTTGTATTTTTTCCTTTCTCCTTGGACTTTTGCATTCCTTCTTTCCTCTGCTATTTTAAGAGCCTCATCAGACAACCACTTTGCTTTCTTATGCTTTTCTTTTGGTATGGTTTCTCTTGCTGCCTCCTGAATGATGTCCCGCGTCTCTGTCCATAATTCTTCTGGTACTCTGTCTATCAGGTACAGGACATTAAATCTGTTCATGACCTCCACCGTGTATTCTTTAGGGACGTTGTGTAGGTCATATCTGTCTGGTCTAATTGTTTTCCCCATTTTCTTTAGTCTAAGCCTCAATTTTGCAATCAGTAGGCTGTGATCTGAGCCACAGTCTGCTCCAGGTCTTGTTTTTGCTGACTGAATGGAGGTTCTCCATCTTTGACTGCAGAGTATGTAATCAATCTGGTTTCGATGCTGGCCATCTGGCGAAGTCCATGTGTAAAGTTGCCTCTTGTGTTGCTGGAAGAGGGTGTTTGCTATGACTAGTGCATTCTCTTGGCAGAACTCTATCAATCTTTGCCCTGCTTCATTCTGTGTTTCAAGACCAAACTTGCCTGTTATTCCATTTACTTTTTGATTTCCTACTTTGGCATTCCAATCTCCTAAGATAATGTGGACATCATTTCTTGGTGTCTGTTCTATGAGGTGTTGTAGGTCCTCATAGAACTGATCAACTGTGGCTTCATCTGCACTAGTGGTTGGTGCATAGACTTGAATTACAGTGATATTGAAAGGTTTGCCTTGGATTCTGATTGGCATCATACTATCATTTTTGATGTTGTATCCCATTACTGCTTTCCTCACTCTTTTGTTGACAATTATGGCTACTCCGTTTTTCTGAAGTTTTCTTGCCCACAGTAGTAGATATGATGGTTTTCAGAGCTGAATTCACCCATCCCTGTCCATTTTAATTCACTGATGCCCAGGATGTCAATGCTTATTCTTTCCATCTCATTTTTAACTACTTCCAGTTTTCCTTGATTCATAGACCTCACATTCCATGTCCCTATGCAGTATTGTTCCCTGCAATACTGTATTTCTCCCCCCTTCATATCCCTCCCCCTTTTCAGATCTGCTGTGCTGAGCATCCCCTTGTTTTGCCTTTTGTTTTGGTCCATAGGGTTCTCTTGGCAAACTTTGTGGCGTGCCTTGCCGGTCTCTACACCAGTCTTTTCCCATCACACATGTTATCACAGTTTAAACAGTTTTAAAACAAAGTATTATCATGCACAATATCACAGTTTATCACATAGTATCAAAGTAAAAGTTGAACTAATTAAAGAAAGGGAAAGAAAGGAAGGAAGGAAGGAAGAAAAAGTCCACTATATCAAGAATCTATGTAAGTCAGTTTCTTGTACGGTCACTATGTCAGTTGCCATAAGCCATCTATGTTTAGTCAACTATACTATTTCAGTTCGATTACTTATCCTTTGCATGCATGCAACAGCTCTCGCCTCCCTT
Organism: Bradypodion pumilum; assembly: GCA_035047305.1. NCBI lineage: Eukaryota > Metazoa > Chordata > Lepidosauria > Squamata > Chamaeleonidae > Bradypodion > Bradypodion pumilum. The sequence continues at coordinate 48,884,069 of JAWDJD010000002.1, forward strand.
CGGCCGCATGGAGTTGGTCAAAGGCGCCGGCTCGGGCCTCGCTGTGATGGTGGTTGTGGATTGTATCTCCTGGGGGTGGTCGGGGGTCTCCTGAGGTGTCCTTCTCTCTGGCCCCAGGTATTTGGATGGGGAAGGAGGGGCAAGATCCTTTACTCGCCTCCCCCTTGGGCCTCTCTGGATGGCAAATGGGCAGTAGAGCTGGGCCTTCCTGAAGCCTTTCTTCCTCTCCAGGCCCAGGTCACAGTTAGAAAGCAAGAAATTGCAAGTAGATAGATAAATAGGTACCACTTCAGTGGGAAAGTAAACTGCCTTTCGTGCACTCCAGTGCCTAGTCATGCCTGCCACATGATCACAGAAACATTTGCAAACTTAGACAGCACTGGCTCTTTGGCTTTAAACGGAGATGAGCACCGAACCCTATAGTTGGATATGACTGGCTTTCGAGCAAGAGTGACTTTTTTATCCTTATCTACCCTAACCTAAAGGTTGCCCTTGCTTGAAAGCCAGTCATACCAGAATCTAGGGTTCAGTGCTAATCTCCATTTATAGCCAAAGAGCCAGTGCTGTCTGTGTTTGGAGATGTTTCTGTGGTCATGTGGCAGGCATGACTAGACGTTGGAGTGCATGGAACGCTGTTTACGTTCCTGCCGAAGTGGTACATATTTATCTACTTGCAATTTCTTGCTTTCGTACTGTTAGGTTCGCAGGAGTTGGGACAGATACGGGACCTCATGCAGTGTAACACTCAGGTCTCGAACTGCTGACCTGTTGACCTTCCAGTTGTCAAGTTCAGCGTGTTAACCACTAAGCCACCGCAATCCCTCTCCATAGACTTACCCAGGTCCAAAAAGATCCTAATGGATTCAAGAAACCTTGCAAGAAGAACAGGAAACCTCTTAATTACAAAAAGCGTACAGCCATTTTACATTACTATCTTTCAGAAATGTAAGACTCCACTCCCACCCCACTGTCCTCAAAGGCTTTTCCCCTAGACCTATTAACTTTTTGGCTAGGGTAGATAGAAAACTTTTTATTCACAAAATACTGTATAGCTGATGACATTATGCTTACATGGCTTAATTTTACATTAATGGATTTCATTCAGCTGCTAAAGTAAGATAATCCTCCATATATTTATGATTGGCTTGTTGAACTGGAGGAGCTTTCAGTGGCTTCATAACTACTGTTTCAATAAGTTTCGGTAACTGAAATAATTATTCATTTTTGAGATATAATTCCCATCGTAAACCTAAGGTTTTCAGAGCAGATTACTATTGTTTAAAATGTATAGAATAGACCTTGGAAAAAAATAAAGCTTGGATTCTTGGTTTGTAAAAAAAAAAATATTAAAGTTAAATTGTGTCTTTTCAAGTTTTATTAATATTTGATTCAAAGAAAAAACAAATTGATTTAAATCAGATCCATCTTATTTTTAAAAATGACTATTTTAGTATTATTTGAGAAACAGGAAACAAGAGTGTTACTTTTGAAATTCTAAGTAATGGAAGCTAGTTAATTTGGGGTATCTGCTTTACAACAAGAACTTATTGAAATATTTTCTTATTTATATGCTCTAAAAATGCTCAAGTTTGCAGAAATTACATGGCTCTCAAACTTGTTCAGTAGTTGTTAATTTTCCTTCCTATGTTTCTACTTCTCAACCCTCTTTCCTCCTGTAGCCTGCTATTGTCTCCAACTTCAGATTCCAAGTACGTTAGAAGAGTTACTGATTGTGGTATACTTAACTTCTTGTTTTCTAGCTTGTAGCAGGGAGTGTTGTAATGGCATTTGAAGAGGTCTGTCCAGAAAGAATAGATTTGATTCACAAAAACTACCGGAAACTCTGTAATCTTTTGGTTGATGTGGAAGAATGGGGCCAGGTTGTCATTATCCACATGTTGACACGATACGCGCGTACACAATTTGTGAGTCCTTGGAAAGAGGTGAGTTAATTTTTGATTCCCCCCCCCCCCCTAGAAACAGGTTTCTAAACATTTTCAGTAATGTACACCAATAAATTTGAATTCGTAATTTATATTTATCTTAGATGCTTTAACTTTGTGGTGAATAGAACTGTTAAGAAGGTTTATAAGTAAGTGGTGGCTCTGTTTTTAAGGACTCTTTAGCCAGTGCAAAAATTATTGCTCGAGATATCCTTGAAAGCTTCTGTGTAGAATTAACTTCCAGCAAATCAGGATCCAAATACTTTTGATGAAGTTCTGCAAAATTATTTAGGGTGTGAGTATTCCTAATTAGCAGTAGTAATTACACTTATATACTATTCCATAGCACTTAGTGTACTCTCTGGGCAGTTCACAAGGTAAATAGCTTTTAGCCCCCAACGTGCTGGGTACTCATTTTACCAACCTGGGAAGGATCAAACCCACATGTTCAGTCCCCCCCTTTTTTTTTTTTTGCTACAGAACAGAGTTTAACTCCTGCACCATGAGGGCATCTAAGCATCTAATTAGTGATTTTAAGTAGCCATTTGCAATGAGGTCCTTGTTTGATTCTTTGCCTGAGGGAGGGGATAAACTGACTAATTTCCAAGTTCTATTACAATTTTAAGATTCAATGGCTGTAGTTAACATTTTTCATTGAATTGAAGGAACTAGCAAATATCAAATGAATAATCAAAAAAACAATATTACTACATACAACCCCAACAACAAAATGTCAAAATCATTTGTTACAATATAAATTACAAGGGTTAAGAAGCATCATGGTAGACAATATTAGAAAACATTTCAAAAACACAGGGAAACCTCATTCAGAAGCCCCAACAAAGACCGCTCACAGCTGAACCGCCCCAAGAGCAAAGTCACAGTCAAGTTCATGATGGGACTCAGCTGGGCTTCGCTCCCACCTCCCGTGACCAGCAGAGCCACGGGAGGGAGCTGAAGGGGCTGGCGTCCGGGGCAGCACCGGTGGCTTTTCATGGCCCCAGCCATGATGGGACTCAGTTGGGCTTCGCTCCCACCTCCCGTGACCGGCAGAGCCATGGCTTGTGAATATCTTCAAGGCTGCGGCAGTCCTTTGCAGTCCCGGTGTCAAATCCTGTACATCTTATTTCATACGTGCTGCAACCAATGACAATGACGACGACAAAATCTGGGAATAAATAGAAGCTCTGGATCTTGTAATAATTCTTTACATAATTCTGAATATATATTTTTTATTTTAAAATATATTTTTATGTGTCTAAGCCTCTTGGTTAGTTCTTTAGTGCCTATGATGTATCAATATCAAGATGACCAAAGTTTAAATATTAGTATTATGTACCAAAGTTTAAGTTGGAGTTTAATTTAGACAAGATAGAATTGTTCACTGAACATAGATTTTCAGGTCACATAATGGTACCCTAAAAACATAATGATTGTAGTTCTTTCTTGATAGTTTACTTTTTATCAGTTTTGCACAATTTAAAATTATAAATGTATAAGAAATATAGGTAAAATCCAAAACAAAGTAAAATGTTAAAATATTTACCGTATTTTTTGGACCATAAGGCGCACACACACACACCCAGTGGGGAAAAAATTGGGGTGCATCTTATAGTCCAAATCCTGTCCAGCAAGGCTGTTGTAAAAGGATATTTTACAACAGCCATGGCTGGCCGAAGACCGCCTCCACAGCTGTTCCAGGGCCGGGGAAAGAAAAACATATGTTTGGCGGGCACCTTTACCTTACCTTTAGGGTTTTGGTGTCCATGAAGTGAATGGGTTTGGTGCTACCTAACCTTAGTTCATTTGTTATTTGCTAGCACCTCTCAACATACCTCTGGAGTAGGGTTACCATAATTCCCTCTCACAAAAACGGGACAGAAGTAAAGGTTGCCCTTGCTCAAAAGCCAGTCATATCCGACTCTAGGGTTCAGTGCTCATCTCTGTTTCAAAGCCAAAGAGCCAGCACTGTCTGCTTCTGCAGACATTTCCATGGTTGTGTGTTAGGCATGACTAGACATCGGAGCGCACAAACGTGTTTACCTTCCAACTGAAATGGCCCCTATTTATTTACTTGCCATTTCTTGCTTTCAAACTGCTAGGTTTGCAGGAGCTGGGACAGAGATGGGAGCAGACGTTTCCGTGGTCATGTGGCAGGCATAACTAGACACCAGAGCACATGGAACGCTGTCCCCCCCCGAAGTGGTCCCTATTTATCTACTTGCCATTTCTTGCTTTCAAACTGCTAGGTTTGCAGAAGCTGGGACAAAGATGGGAGCTCATTCTGTCCTGCAGTATTCGGGTATCGAACTGCTGCTACAGACGCCACAAATCAGAAAAAGATGCATCCCCCCCCCCTGTTCACCAAGCTGCTGCTGCCTCCACCTGCTGGTCGTTCCAATAGAAGTGCAAGAAAAAATGCATGTTTTTTTCTTCCAAATCAAGTGGTTTGAAAACCGTGAATTTTAATTTTTTTATGGAACGAACCGTGCGGGACAGTTACAAAATGTGAAATTCACGGTTTTCCGTTACATATGGCAACTCTACTCTGGAGAGACAATGCCAGTCAGATAATAGACTTTCCACGATAGTATGTTCAGCCAGCCAATAATAATCCTACATGATTCATTAAGAGCTACATCCCTTTGTCTGGCATGTGCTGATTTATACCATAGAACACCAACATATTCTGCTGTGAAGTGACACAGGGACAAAGCTATTGCTCTTGTTCATGGGTGTGTACCCTAGATTGATAGCCAGTCTCTTAAGTATGTTATGTCTAGTGGCATATTTTTGTTTGATGTTCAGACAATGTTTTTTGTAAGTCACGGATTGATCTGGAGTGATGTCCAAATCCTTACAGTAGGATGTTCCAAAATCTTGCCTTCCTAGATAACTAGAATTATGTTTAATATTTGTAGTTTGGGAGTACTGTGGTGTATAAGATGTCATCTGGATAGTAGTTCATTTAATCAGATTTGCCAACTGCATTCCTTCTGACTACTGAAGTATGCCTTAGTAATCTATTCATTAGTTTACATTCTTATGGTGACAGACCTTAATAGATCAAAACAGTAGTCTTTTTGCTGTTGCTCCTTTTGTGGTTGAATAATAATTGGTAATTTTTTTAAAAGAAATTGCTTAAATATGAGTATATTACAGTGAAATAAAGGTAGCCATAATATACTCAGAACTAATGGATGGTGTAAAGATAAAAATGTGAAATGATAATATATACTATTAAGTACTCAGACTTCAGCCATGAAAGTTTTACACTGAAAACGTACATTAGAATAAAAGGACTTTAGATGGAGTCCTTTAAGCTTAGAAGTTTAGCACATTTAAGAAAAGACATAGAATTGATTTACATTGCTTTGATGGGAGCCTCATACACCCTAATTTATTTTAAATTCAAATTTTTATGCCGCCCAGTCAGGTAAACCCGACTCTGGGCGGCTCACAACAAGTTAAAACATACATAAAAAAAAGTTGAGCCATTAAAACCCAACATACCCACCCACCTATCCCATTTATCATTAAAAGACTACCCACGTTAAAAACTGCCTGCATTGGAATTAAAAGAAATGGGGACTTATTTAATAAGCCAACAGGCTGGGACCATCCTTCCATTTGGGCCCCACACCTGTCCCGCCAACCAGGTTTTTTGGTCTTTCCTGAAAGGTAGCAGCTCCATCTGCTCCCGCAGCTCTACTGGTAGGAGGTTCCACAAGGCTGGTGCGGACACGGAAAAGGCCCTCCTTCGTGTACCAGAGAGACGAGCCCCTTTGGTAGATGGAACAATAAGGGAGCCCCTCCGGTCCGCTCTGGTTGGATGGGCGGACACTCTTGGGATGATGAGGTCTCTAAGGTAACCTGGTCCACTACCATGAAGGGCTTTAAAGGTCAAAACCAGCACCTTGTACTGCACCCGGAGGCAAACTGATAACCAGTGCAGCTCCCGAAGTAATGGTGAGGCATGGGCATAATGCCCGCACCCCATCACCACCCGGGCCGCTGCATTCTGCACCAACTGCAGCCTCCAAATGGTTGTCAAGGGCAGCATTGCAATAATCAAAATAGCCATCAATACTGATTTATGATGACTCTTAAAGAACACAAGTTGCTAGCTTGTCTTGTCTTCTGAGGGCACTCTAGAACAGTGCTACACAACATGGCGCTTCTCTCAGAAGGCATAATATAAAATTGAAGTCTCAACCCCTGCTTCCTTTATTTGACTTCAGCTCAGCTTTTGCTTGATAATGTGAATAAGATCTTATCTTTTTCCTCTCCTTGTTTTAAAAGAAGAAAATACTTATTGTTTAAAAAGAATTATTCTTTTTGATATTAGCTGTGAGCTGCCAGAGTCGCTTTGGCGAGGGAGGCAGCAATAAAAATACAATGAATGAATGAATGAATGAATGAATGAATCTACTAATTCAGACACCTGGTTTCTGCAAGTTTTATGGCACCTCAACCCTTGTTCAAAATGTATACAGACTGCAGGATCAAGATTCCCCTTACTGACAGACACTCAAAGTGCTTTGTTTATTTATAGGAACTTTGCAACCCCAGACCTGAAAAGACTGCCTCATTTTACTCTAAAGGAAGAACTGAAGTGCTTGGCTGCACAGAAAAGTGATCCCTCCAAAGAAACCAGCAGTCCAAACCATGCAGTTGCGTCTTTTTCTCAGGCGCCCACATGCCTACAGCTGAGTTTAGTTAGGATTCTACCTGTTTCAGTGTCCTCTATGAAGAGGCAAGCTATTTATTTGGAACTGTGGTCATCTGTGAACTAACAACACCCATCCGCCTCCCTTCATTTGGGTGTGCTGGTTGGTGGGTTATTTTAAGCTGTGGTTGACTGAGAATTGAGAGTTCTGTGGATGTGTGATAGACTGGGTGGGGATCTCCCCAAATTCTATAGTTCACCTATGGAAGATCCTGGGATGAGCCACATAGGTGCAATATGATCCACAGGTGTGAATTCACAGATAGTTACTAAAACAACAACAACAACACACAAGTTACTAGTAGGCAATCTTTTCTTTTCAAATGAAAACATTTCAGGTGAATTTTTCTACACAGTTTATTCAGGTCTTTTGTTCTTACTGTTGTAGCTTCTACAAATAAATCTGCATATTGAGTGGAAGTTGAAAATAGTCAGTAGACTTTCTTCATTTCAAACAATTCTTTTCATTGTGTTAATTTTTTATTGGTATTGGCCTGTTTTAACTACTATTGCCACGTTATTGAGTGATTATTGTAGTTCTTAGGATCATGACAACCACTCATAAATACCAACTAGAGGCCCAGTTCAATGTACAATGCTGCTAGTCTCTTAATTATGGTTGTAGATTTAGAAGTGGGTCATTGGTTTGAATGATGCTTCTATCATTCCTGCAGTTATGATCTAGTACAGTATTGTTAAACCTGCATTGGTGTTACCCAAAATAATACCAGTGCAGATGAAATACTTGAAAAATAAAGGGAGTAGTATCTGTAAACTTGTGCCCCCCTATGATATTTTGAAATCATGATTGAGATATTGGAAGTATTTTATTTGTACCAGGCAGGGAAATGCAAATACCAAATTGTTTTATTTACTAATTTAATTGCTAAAATAGCAGAAGGAAAACCTCTTTGGTATCAGCAGGTCTTCCTGCTTTTTTCAATAGTTTCTTAAATAAACACATAACAAGAATTCTTGTGTAGTAGAACAGATTTTTAATTTAGTTTATTTGCATCATTATAGATCAGTATTTAGACTGTTTATATGTAAATGTATCATTTGAGGAACAATTAAGTGTTGACAAAGTGTATTGCAGTCGTATCAATTGCAATGCATTTTCCATAATTTTTCTAACTGACATCTTTGATAAATAGTAGTTGCCAAGTCAAAACCGATTATACAGTGCACTAGGAATTCATGGTGCTGTCAGGGAGAAGACCGATTGACTTTAAATTTACATATTAATGAGAAGATTTGTTAAGGGGGTTCTTGACTATAGAAAATAACAGCATATTTATAGGGCATGACATTTTATAAATAAAGCTGATGCAGGAAAATGGAAATTAAACCTTTCAGATTAATACATTCAAGAATGGTAAAATGCATATTTGCATTTTTATTTTCTGAATTTACCTTCCTTTCAAAGTAGCAAATTTCCTACCCTTGCTGTTAAATATGCTGTGCTCTAAGGACTAGTAATTTTGAATAATTTCTTATGCCCCGACAGGAAAAAAAAGCTACCAATAAAAGGAAGAGAAAGACTGAAATGTATGCCTCCTTTCTTACAAGAGAATAGAAATTCATATCTATATTGTGATTTTGTGACAGTACGATCTGAAATGGAAGTTGTTTCATACAAATTAGTTTAAAATATCTTTTCACTTAAAAGTCAACAGTCATTAGATGTTTGGCTTTAAATTGTGAGTTATTTGTTGGCTCAAATCCTATTGCTTAGTGTAGTAAGTTGCACTAGAATGGACCCACTGAATCAATAAGGATTTGGTGAGTCAACTCCTCTGTAGGTTCCTTTGATTCAAAATGACCTCTAATTCCTGTTTACTGTGCTAAAAATTACAACTGGAGTAGGCTCATTTGAATCCATAAGATTTATGGAAGAGTTGACTTGCCAGATCCCCACTGATTGAGTAAGTCTACTGTAGTGTGACTTAGGATGTTGAGCAATAGGATTTCAAGCATTGTTATTGTAGACAGATTTGTTGGTATTTGCATCTATTACTTTGAATCATATCTTGGTGCAAAATATATGAGGCTGTCACCTTGTTTTCAACTATTTTAGTGATTGTCCAGAATTCTAACAGTATGCCAGAAGATCCTTATAACAGGGGTAGTTATTGGAAATCATCAGTATTTTTTCTCACTAACATGGTTTTATTTTTTCATGACTGCCCAAACAAAATTTACTTCACATTGTAAAAATTTCTTTTTGTAACTGCTGCTTGAAAGATGCTCATTTACGACAGCCGTGGGCACATTTTACAGCAGCGTTTACAGTAGGGGGATCCACCAGTCCTGCCTGTTCAACTGTCTGAGGGATTGTGACCCTGACCCCGACTTAAAAAGGTTGCCACCGCCTGATTTAAATCTTGTTTGTCAGCTGAATTTCAGAGGCCAGTAGATCTTTCCATCAGCTTCTGAGAAAGAAATAGACCACTTGTCTTCAAATTATTAAGAGCCTTCTTGAGAAGTTTAAGCTGTTGTTGAATTCAAAAGGTTAAATGAAATTTAGAACATAGTAGCCAAGGTTATAATTTTGATGTTCCTTGACAGTAAAATAAAATATTTGTGTTTTCTTCTTTCTCTTCATAGGATGGAGCTTTAGAAGAGTATAGTGAAAAACATTTCTATGAATCTGATGAGGAACATGAAGAGAAAAACCAGAAACTTCACAAACCCTATTCCATGGACCCAGACCACAGATTACTGATACGAAACACAAAACCTTTATTACAAAGCCGGAATGCAGCCGTACGAATAATTTTTGTTATAAAATATTGTATTTTTGGAATTAATCATAGTATAGGAACTAGAGTAAAAAGTGTTCAGCAGAGGTGGTGGAAGCTGACTTTCCCACTCACTAATTCCAAGGCAGCCTTTCCAGCCTCCAAAAGTAGACCAGTAAGCACAGAGGAACAGAGGCCGAAAGGTGTGTTTTTCAATATTGGGCAGCACAGTTTCTACAAGCATGGCACTTCCTATGAAGAAGGTTGCCTCATGCTGACTTCTTGGGATACATTCTTCCCCATCCTGGTGTGCACTCCAAGAGAAACATTACTTCATTCATCTGTTGAGCAAAATATACAGGTGCATTCATGGAAAGAGACGGTTTTGCTTATGCCATCAATCTTGTATCAACACATTAAAATGTAGGACCAACAGAAAACTTATGTTGTATCACAGCAGAACAGGAATGGGCCAAATCTCCCTAAGGCAGTGATGCCCAACCTTGGCACTCCAGATGTTCTTGGACTTTAATTCCAAGAAGCCCTGATGAGCAGGAATGCTGACTTGGGCTTCTGGCAATTTAAGTCCAAGAACACCTGGCGTGCCAAGGTTGACCATCACTGCTCTAAGGGATGCCTTCACGTGAATGCCTACATATCCAACTGAAGAAAAAACAATTGTATGAAGACTTTTAATTTTAGGAGGCTGAGAGAGGAGAAGATTGCAAACAAAGTATTTTGAAATGTTGGGTCCAGCTCTGCAACTGAAGAGGGATTTTCTCTTCCATGGTGGGATCTGCAAAGACCATATTTTGTTTTTGTTTTTGATTTAACCTTTTAAGGGAAAGAGTAGTTTACTCTTTGCCACTGAGTGTACTCTTCATTCATCAGGAAGTCACTTTAAATCAGGGATTCTCAACCTGCCGCCCACAGATTGGATGCGGCCTGCGGCGCCATTTCATGTGGCCACCACTTCTACTACACCAGGAAGTGCCATGTGGTGGAGGGAGGGCAAAATGACCGTTCGGCCCCTGAAGCTGTCTGCGGGAGCGTGACCCGGCCCCCGGCTTAAAAATGTCAAGAACTCTTGCTTTAAATGAAGCCCAGCTTTTTGCTTAAGCATTTAAATCCTGCCCTTAAACATTGGAGTTACCATCGTCACATGAGGGGGTGGGGGACTTTTGTATAAAGTGATGGTTCTATAATTTTCATTTCTGCATGCTTTACCATCTGAAAAGACCATTGTTTCTAATTTGTTTCAAGAAAAGTAATATCAGATACCTTTGAACTTACAGTATTTCTTTATTGTGACAAAGCACAACAGAATGAAGCTTTCTGTATACTTCTTCAAGGTGCAGCAAGTAGAGTAAAGCTAATGTTTCCCCTCCAGGTGGTAATGGCAGTTGCGCAGCTTTATTGGCATGTGGCACCAAAGTCTGAAGTCAGCATTGTTGCTAAGTCACTAGTACGTTTACTTCGCAGTAACAGGTATATCAAGTATATATTTTCTTCCAACAATGATGGATATTTACCTGTAGGAAATGTAAGCCATCCAATTGTTTGTTACAAAGCGATTAAGTTAAATCTAGTAAAATAGTGTTTTTAACTTTGGTAGCAAAAGTAATATATTTTTCATTGTTCATACATGGCTGTAATAATTCATACTTGGAATTGGCCTCTGTTCCATGGAGCTCTTCGTTATGCGTTTTTTTCATTATGCGGATCAAATGGTCGATACCCCCGCATAACGGGGAAAAAGTTCGTTATACGGGGTTTACGTTAAGCGGGGTATACCCGAGTTAATGAAAACCCCATATAGCAGATTTTTTTTGTTATGCAGGGTATTGCGATTGCCTAACAAACGCTTTGTTGTACGGATTTTTCATTATACGAAGCATTCGTTATGCGGGGTACCACTATTTATAAATTCATTTGATTGTTCATACATAGATATTTACAAATTCGAGAAGTAGTGTGGCCATTTTTATAAAGATTAATGAAAAACATTTTTTACACTACTCTGTAACAGCTGGGAATTCTTGGAGAATTCTGGAGGCTGGAATCCAGAAATATGAAAGAGTGCACTACTGTTAAACACTGTTATGAACTTTATTCAAATTAACTTCTAGTAGACTGAATTCAACTGATTTCATTAGGCGTAGCTCTAAGTAGGATTAACATTAGATTTAACTTTTTATCTGTTTTTTTAAAAAAAAATCTTGTTTACATCATTGACATTGTTCCTAAAATGACTTAAAATTGTGAATTCTAGCCCTATTAACATGGAATGTAATCTCTTCTAAGAGCAATAGAGGAATTATCAGAAATACAATTACATATTTGATTGATTTATTTCAGGGGTCCCCAAACTTTAGTTGTGCGTGCTGGTCATGTGGTTCCTCCCACCTAGAAAGCAGAAGTAAAATGCATGTTTTGCTTCCAGGAGCACCAAGGACAGCACTGGCTGGATTAATTGACGCTGTGCGCTGGATCTGACCTTTACGCTGTAGTTCTGGCACCCCTGCTTTATATAATGTTTGTGGAATGATATTTGGAAAATAAATTTTAATTATATTACATTGATTTTTAGGGAGGTACAATACATTGTTCTCCAGAATATAGCGACAATATCAATCCAGCTCAAGGTTTGACATATTGAATATCTGAATTCAGAATTAATATTTTAACTTTAATGCAGTTATTAGTACTGATTTTCTGCTATACATTTCCTTTAGGGCATATTCGAACCTCATTTGAAGAGTTTTTATGTCAGGTCAACTGATCCTACTATGATCAAGACATTGAAGGTACTGTATTTATATTAGTAAAATACCCAATATTTTATTAATGAATAATTATGCTTTTCCAAATTGAGCTTGGCATACAACTGTGCTAATGTATACAAAAAAGCCAGATAATAAAGATTCCAACAACAATGTGAAGCTATTCTGTCTCTTATGAATAATTTGAACTCTGATATGAAGTTCTGTGCAACGGGCGACAGGACCACCCGACCACCGGCGCCCTGGGCCCTGCCCCTGGCTGGGGCTCAAAAGGCTGCTTCGGTGGTGGGTGGTAGGACTTTGCCGCCCCCACCCCCGGACTCACCTGCAGCTGGGGCGGAGAGGCTGCTGCAGCAACAGGCGCCAGGACCACTCCACTACTGGCACCATGGGCCCCGCCCCTGGCTGGTGCTCAAAAGGCCGCTATGGCGGTGGGTGGTAGAACTTTTCCCCCCTGACTCACCTGCGGCTGGGGTGAAGAGGCCGCGGCGGCAACGGGTGCCAGAATCTACCCCACCACTGGTGCCCTGGGCCCCGCCCCTGGCCGGGGCTCAGAAGGCTGCTACGGTGGCGGGCAGTAGGACTTTGCCGCCCCCGCTCCCAGACTTTACTTGTGGCTGGGGCGGAGAGGCTGCTGCAGTATTGTAACATGGTATATTGTTTGTATTGAATACTGTATATTCTTTGGATTGAATACTGTATAATTATTGTGTATTGAGTATTGTGTATTGAGTACTGTATATTGCACATTTGTATTATATATATATTGTATGATTATTGTGTGAGCTGCCCTGAGTCGGGCTTCCTGATTGGGCGGCATACAAATGGGAAATTAAAATTAAATTAAATTCAAAGGAAAATATTCATGTGTTTACTAGGACTTGCTCCCTAAGAAGTATAGTTAGGACAAGCTAAGTATCTAAAATGAAACAAAATCAGTTTGGAATACAGGACCTCAGCTGAAATTAGAGTAAGAAGTTTTAATTAACTTTCCACTGTAATTTCAACTGAGGTTGTAATTAAATTTACCCCTTCTAATATCAAACAGGACATAAATTCAAGCTGAGGATCTGTTATGGTTAATATGTTTAAATAATTAAAGAATAGAAAAGTAAAAATGATAGACCAGCAAGAGAAATGAGAAAATAATTTCGGTATGTGTAAGATTTGGAAATAGGCATTGTAGTTTTAGGTCATTTAATTTCTATATGCTAGAATTCTACCGTAATAAATTTAAAGATGTGATTAAAGATGGAGTACAAATACTCAGAAACTGCTCTCAATTATTTTATTATTTATTATTTATATTATTTATGTAATATCTATTGAGAATCCAAGGCAGCTCACATCAGTATTAGAACCATAGCTCTAAAATACCTAAAAAACCACATTGAAAATAATTAAATATATAAAGTTTTAAAACAAGATTTAACAGAATTAAAACTATTTTTATATCTTTGATTAATAAATGGAGCATTTACACCCTGTTCGTTGCTTAAAAGCTGCTGCATTCTGGACCTGTTGTAATCTCCGTATCAGACACAAGGGCAGCCCTACGTAGAGTGCATTACAGTAGTCAATCTGTGAGATTACCAATGAATGGGTCAGTGTTATGTGAGACCGCCTGTCCGGGTAGGGGCGTAACTGCAATTTGTCGAAGCTGGAAAAAAACAGCTTTGGACACCGTCACTATCTGTTGTTCCAGTGAGAGCAGTGGGTCCATAATAACCCCCAGATTGTGGACCTGGTTCCTAGGTGTAAGAGTAGTTCCAGTCGGGCAGACGGGCTCTCAAACACCAAACCTCTATCTTGTCAGGGTTCAGTTTCAGCCTGTTAGCTTTGGTCCATACCATTATTGAGTCCAGGCATTCGTCAAGATGTCAGACCGCATACACTGCATACAACGAAAAGGAGAGAGAGAGTTGGGTGTCATCCGCATATTGGCGACACAGAACCCCGAATCTCCTAATGACCTCTCCCAGCAGCTCCATATAGATATTAAACAGCAACGGGGAGATGATCAACCCCTGTGGAACACCCCATTGGAGGGTCCATGGGTCGAAACAAACTCCCTGAGTTGAACTTTGGGTCCACTCATCAATGAAGGAGTGGAACCATTGTAATACAGTGCCCCGTATTCCTAGCCCCAATATGCGTCCCAGGGGGATACTGTGATTGATGGCATCAAAAGCCGCTGAGAGGTCCAGGAGCACCAGGAGAGATAAAGCTCCCTCCCGTCTGCTTCCCGGAGAAGGTCATCTTGCAGTGCGACCAATGTAGTCTCGGTACCATGACGAGGTCTAAAACCTGACTGGAATGGGTCCAAGCAGTTTTAAACAATTTGTTCTTTCTTCCAGCTTGAAATCTTAACTAACTTAGCAAGTGAAGCCAACATATCAACACTTCTCAGAGAATTTCAGGTTTGTTCATTATTTTGATTCTTATTGCATGTCATTGCCATTAAATGCATGACATTTCATCTGATGTATACGTTTAAATGATTCCAGGTAATCCCAGATAGGGCACGTAGTAATCCTTCAAAGTGTTTGAAGCCTGAGCTCATAGATAGAAAATGTGATTCTATGTGTTATCTAGTCTGGTACAAAACCAAGTTGTAATAAATAAAACTGATTGAAATATTGCTCCCAGTAATTTGTATAGCAGAAAGACAGCTTGTATCTAGTTATATTTCTCTGTTAACACATACTGCTACTGACCAGCTTGTGATGATTTTATATTATAGTAAAACCCTGACTTATGAATGCCTCTAGATAAGAATTTTTTGATTTACGAAATGATTTTTTCATAAACCGGGGTTCCGAGTTATGAAAAAAACCTGAGTTATGAAATACCCCGGGTTACTGTGCTTTAAAGTGTGATAATATGCATGATAATATGTTGTCTTAAATGTTTTTAAACTTTAAAAACTGTGATAAAATGTATGAGGAGAGAAAAATGGCGCAGACACCGGCAACCACGCCATAAATCTTGCCAAGAGAACCCTATTGACCAAAACAAAAGGCAAAACAAAAGGGCAGGCTAGGTGATACAGGATGCTTAACACCTCAGAGGGGAGAAAGGGGAGGGACAGGAAGGAGGGAGGAGGAATGCAATGTTGTAAGGAGCAATACTGCATAGGGACATGGAATGTGAGATCAATGAACCAAGGTAAACTGGAAGTGGTAAAAAATGAGATGGAAAGAATAAGCATTGACATCTTGGGCATCAGTGAGCTCAAATGGACAGGGATGGGTGAATTCAGCTCTGGAAACCATCATATCTACTACTGTGGAAAAGAAAACCTTAGAAGGCATGGAGTAGCCATAATTGTCAATAAGAGAGTAAGAAAAGCAGTAATGGGATATAACCTCAAAAATGACAGAATGATGTCAGTCAGAATTCAAGGCAAACCTTTCAATATCACCGTAATCCAAGTCTATGCACCAACCACTAGTGCAGATGAAGCCACAGTGGACCAGTTCTATGAGGACCTAGAACACCTCATAGAACAGACACCAAGAAATGATGTCCAAATTATATTAGGAGACTGGAATGCCAAAGTAGGAAATCAAAAAGTGGAGGGAATAACAGGCAAGTTTGGTCTTGGAGTACAGAACGAAGCAGGGCAAAGATTGATAGAGTTCTGCCAAGAGAACGCACTGGTCATAGCAAACACTCTCTTCCAGCAACACAAGAGGCGACTTTACACATGGACATCACCAGATGGCCAACACCGAAACCAAATTGACTACATACTCTGCAGCCAAAGATGGAGAACCTCCATACAATCAGCAAAAACAAGACCTGGAGCAGACTGTGGCTCAGATCACAACCTACTGATCGCAAAATTCAGGTTAAGACTAAAGAAAATAGGGAAAACAAGAAGACCAGACAGATATCACCTAGACAGCATCCCTAAAGAATACACGGTGGAGGTGATGAACAGATATAATGGCCTGGACGCAATAGACAGAGTGCCAGAAGAATTATGGACAGAGATAAAGGACATCATGCAGGAAGCAGCAAAGAAAACCATACCAAAAGAAAAGAAGCGTAAGAAAGCAAAATGGTTGTCTGATGAGGCTCTTAAAATAGCAGAGGAAAGAAGGAAGGCGAAAGTCAAAAGAGAAAGGAAAAAATACAATCTTCTGAACACAGAATTTCAAAGAAAAGCAAGGAGAGATAAGGAAAACTACCTAAAAGAACAGTGCAAAGAAATGGAGGAAAACAACAAAAGAGGCAGGACTAGAGATCTCTTCAGAAAAATCGGGGAAATAAAGGGAACATTCAAAGCAAAAATGACCATGATAAGGGACAAAGACGGAAAAGAGCTAGCTGATGCAGAAGAGATAAAGAAAAGATGGAAAGAGTACACAGAGGAACTCTACAAAAAGGACCTCAACACTCCTGATAACCACAATGATGAAAAAACTGAACTCGAGCCAGACATCCTGGAGAGCGAAGTTATAAAGGCCCTAAAGAGCACTGCAAACAACAAAGCTAGTGGATATGATGGTATCCCAGTCGAATTTTTCAAAGCGCTAAAAGATGATGGCGTCAAATTACTGCACTCAATATGCCAGCAAATCTGGAAAACAAAACAGTGGCCACAGGATTGGAAAAGATCAGTATACGTCCCAATCCCAAAAAAGGGCAACGCCAAAGAATGCTCAAATTACCGAACAATTGCACTCATCCCACACGCCAGCAAGGTGATGCTCAAGATAATACAGGACAGACTTCAGCAACATGTGGAGAGAGAACTACCAGAGGTGCAGGCCGGTTTCAGAAGAGGCAGGGGGACGAGAGACCACATTGCCAACATACGTTGGATCATGGAGAAAACAAAGGAATACCAGAAACAAGTTTACTTTTGTTTCATTGATTACACTAAGGCATTTGACTGTGTGGACCACAACAAGATGTGGCAAGTAATTAAAGAGATGGCAATACCAGAGCACATCATATGCCTCCTGAGAAATCTGTACATGAACCAAGAAGCAACAGTTAGGACAGAACACGGAATGACAGAGTGGTTTGGAATAGGAAAAGGAGTAAGACAAGGCTGCATTTTATCACCCTGCTTATTTAATCTATACACAGAGCACATAATGCGAAATGCAGGGATGGAGGAATCACAATATGGGATTAAAATTGCTGGGAGAAACATAAACAATCTGAGATATGCAGACGATACCACCCTAATGGCAGAAAGTGAGGAAGACCTAAAGAACCTCTTGATTGGGCTGAAGGAGGAGAGTGCAAAAGCTGGTTTGAGACTCAATATCAAGAAAACCAAGGTAATGGCAACAGGCCCAATCAGTTCCTGGAAAATAGATGGGGAAGAAGTAGAAGCAGTGACAGATTTTACTTTCCTGGGATCAAAGATTACGGCAGATGGGGATTGCAGCCATGAAATAAAAAGGCGACTGATTCTTGGGAGACAAGCCATGAGAAACCTGGGGAACATAGTGAAAAGCAGAGACATCACATTGCAAACAAAAATTAGAATAGTCAAAGCAATGGTATTCCCAGTGGTAATGTACGGATGTGAGAGCTGGACAATTAGGAAAGCTGAACGCAGAAGAATAGATGCCTTTGAAATGTGGTGTTGGAGGAGAGTTTTGAGAGTACCCTGGACAGCGAGGAGAACAAATAGGTCAATCTTAGAAGAAATCAACACTGACTGCTCATTGGAAGGGCTAATAGTAAAGACGAAGCTAAAGTATTTTGGACATCAAATGAGAAGGGAGGATTCACTTGAGAAGGCCCTGATGTTGGGAAAGGTGGAGGGCAAAAGAAGAAGGGGGAGGCCAAAGATGAGATGGCTAGATGGTATTGTAGACACAATGGGCACAGAACTGGGAGTGCTGAGGGGGATGGTGGAGGACAGAGGTGCCTGGAGAACAATGGTCCATAGGGTCGCAAAGGGTCGGAACCGACTGTGCGACTGAACAACAACAACAACAACAACAACAAAACGAAAAAATCGTACGTCAAAGAATCAGTTTTGTGCACTAATAATCACTCCCAGCACCATCGGAAGTACAGTGATACCTCATACAACGTCCAAACTCGGTTTCACAAGTTTGGACTTTATACGGATTTGGACTTTGTATGAGGCATGCAAAATCCTAGACGTGATGCCTCATACAGCGTCCAAATCCTTGCCGTGATGCCTCATACAACGTTGTTTCCATAGAGATACATTGTACTGTAACAGCACAGACTTCAGGGCAAAGTCAAGGAAACAGACAGGAAACTGACAGAACTTTAAGAAATCATTGTCTAAAGGCTAAAAACATTACAAAAACTTGCCAAACAACCCTGATTGTCCAAGAACCTGAAGAATGCTGCAAAAATCCCAGGAATGCTTCTAAAAATTCTGATGAAAAAATTCGAAAAAATCCAAAATTGCGCTCAAAACCACTCCTCAACACTCTTCGCCTCATGCAAAACCCACAAGAGCAATGCATGCATGTGTCCTTCCTTTTATACTCCCCAGACACAATGCAACCTGGAAAACCCCCAATGCCTCATACAAAGTCGCCGCGACTTT
Organism: Bradypodion pumilum; assembly: GCA_035047305.1. NCBI lineage: Eukaryota > Metazoa > Chordata > Lepidosauria > Squamata > Chamaeleonidae > Bradypodion > Bradypodion pumilum. The sequence continues at coordinate 48,902,824 of JAWDJD010000002.1, forward strand.
GTATGAGGCAACTTTTTTCAATGAATTAGGCGATGTTGCATGAATCCGATGTTGTATGAAGCGGACTTTGTATGAGGTATTACTGTATAAGGAAAGGAAGCAGTAGCAGCCGGAAGGTAGAAAATCTCTCAGTTCTTAAAATTTTATTTTTTAATGCATGCCTCAAGTTACGAAAAAAATCGAGTTACGAAATAGGCCAGAGAACCGATTTTTTTCGTGACTCGGGGTTTTACTGTATAATGTGGAATTATATTTGAGAACCTCTGCTACGTGTACATTTGGTGTTCCAAACATGATATAGAGGTTTTTCCCCCAAATATAATAATAACTCTAGTTCAGTATTTGTTGTTCTGGAAAAAACATAGCCTGTTTTAATTTCTTCAACAGACTTATGTGAAGTCCAATTCTGTTGGCTAAATAGCCTTGGATCTTTCTGAAAAGAATTCTTAGCTTTTAGTAGTCTTAGGTAAAGATAAACCCTTGCTTGAAAGCCAGTCATATCTGACTCTAGGGTTAAGTGCTCATCTCTGTTTATAGCCAAAGAGCCAGTACCCATCTGTGTTTGCAGACGTTTCCATGGACATGTGGCAAGCACCGGAGTGTATGGAACGCTGTTTACTTTCCCGCTGAGGTGGTCCCTGTTTATCTACTTGCAATTTCTTGCTTTTGAACTGTTATGTTAGCAGGATCTGGGACAGAGACGGAAGCTCACTCCGTCATGCAGTACTTGGGTATCGAATTCTGACCTCCCAGTCTTTTAAGTTCAGAGTCTTAAACTTTGAGCCACTGCAGTCCTGTAGTAGTTTTACCTTCTGACTCATTGTGTTGAATTACAGCTTCCTGCTCGTATTTATGGAGATAAATTATCTTATGGATCTGAGTAACCAAATCTAGCATATTATACCATTTCCAAATTCCTTATTCACACGTCTACTAATTCAAACTACTGATAATTTCCAAAGTGTATTACCACTCTTTTGAACCTCCGAGACCAATACTTTGTTGTTTGGAATTGCTGTTTCTTTCAGACCTATGTGAAAAGTCAAGATAAACAGTTTGCAGCAGCTACAATTCAGGCGATAGGCAGATGTGCAACCAACATCTCAGAAGTGACTGACACATGCCTTAATGGCCTAGTGTGTTTACTGTCCAACAGGGATGGTAAGTTAATTGTTTTGTTTTGTGTGAGTGATAGGTTTTATTTTCTAGTAGTATTCCCTGGTAGAAACAGATTGAAGGAATATTGTGTTAAAATGTTTGTCTTTTTAAAATAATTCCTTATAGCTTTTAATTTATCCATATCTTTCTGTAATTAACATGAATTACTTCAGTGTACATTTGGTACCTAACATTACTTGAAAGGCGGTTGATAGAATGTTGTGCAGAATGTTGTGCTATAAAATATTGTGCATTCACATAGAACATAGATTTTTTCTCCCTGTTGCATTTAAGTTTCTGTACTGCAGAGGGTGCTAAAAGCAGTAAAATGTTGGGGCTTTATGTACACAACTGGCTAAATAAAAAAGCATATTAAACAAATTTACATCTTCATCAATAAACCTGTACAAGTTTCATAGTATTTTCCCTATATTGAAGTAAAAATAGAAAAACTATAGATGGTCATAAAGTATAAGAAATAATTATTGGATAAATATTGTAAATCTCAGAATTATGCAAAACTTTCTTTAAAAATAATATATGTAGTTATAAATTGTATAATGAGAAAATGTGATGATCAAAAATTATCTATTTTGTGCCCTGAAAGACCTGATCTTTGGTTTTGTATTAAATAAATACTGTACATGCTATATAGAAATTGGTTTGACAAGTACAGTACAGTACTTGGCTTTACTTGGAAATGAATTAAGATACTGTATTGTAAATGCATTCATAGTTACTAATGTTAGTGCAGCATTCATCCATACTACATTTAGGGCAGAACTATGCATTCCAACAAATCTTTATGATTAAATTAGGCTGGGAAACTTTGGCTGGCCTATTGGTTAGATTTTTCCTGCCAGCAGACTGCTACGGGCTAACCAAAATAGGAGAGGGTGAATGTGGCCAAATAGCCACTTACAGTTTTTATAATTGGGAGCAGAGGTTGGAGAATTCCTACTACTACCCAACATCAAATTTTCCCTGTCCTGGAATGCCCAAGAGTGGAAAAAACACTCCCTCCCCATTTTCCCACTTTGTTCATAGGATATCTTGGAGTGCCACATGAAGTCCCCCCAAATAGTGCCCCCCCCTGGCATAGTCGGTTGATGGGAAACCAAGACTTGTTTGTAGTAGCACTAAATGAGACTGATGACATTTCAACTTTCTTGTAGGGTTACGTGAGAATGGGTACTTATTGTGTTGTAGTGGATAGATTGATTGATTAGGATTCTAGAGACCAAGGTTTGAATCCCCATTCAGCCATGGAAACTCACTGGGATAGTGGAATTGATAAAACCACTCTTAAAGTCTCAACTTGAAAATCCTATAAGAAGGTTCCAACTTGATGGCAGATAACTGACTGACAAAGTGAGAACAATGAATTTTGATGGTATAGGCCACTGATGGTGAACCTTTGCACTTGAGGTGTTCTTGAACTTCAATTCCTAGAAGTCCTAATCAGCAGAAGTGCTGACTTGGGCTTCTGGTAATTGAAGTCCTTGTACACCTGGAGTGCCAAGGTTTGCCATCACTGGTATAGGCAATTATGAAGGGGAATAAACATGTGGAGTATTATTAAAAGGAACTTAATGTATCCTTATAGGTCTGTAGTCTCTTGGTACAACTCTGAAATACGTTAATACTTCAGGGAGTGTTTTTAAATTATATTAATAACAATAGACCCTTCAGAATTAACTGTAATGGAGGCTACTTTGGAGTGAAATATTTAGTTTAACAAGTGTATCCCCAGGGAACGTTAGTAATTCTCTTTATAACAAAAGAACCCCTAGAAGTATTATTGGATTAGTTAGTCCAGGAAGGCTAACTCACAGGCTGTGGACAAGATCAGATGAAATTACAATGAAAGGTGGTAAAATATTTCTTATACAGTTCTTTTAATTCTGTTAAAGAGATAATAGACTTGACTTTGAACATAAACTTTACTATTAGAGGGTAAGCAATTTACTTTACTTTAAATGTTTTAGACCACTTATGAGCCCTGCTGGTGCAGAGGTTAAATTGCTGTGCTGCATGCTAAAGTTGTGAGGTCAGTCCTGACCAGGGCTCAAGGTTGACTCAGCCTTACATTCTTCTGAGGTTGGTAAAATGAGCACCCAGCAAAATGCTAATATACTTGTGAACTTCCCAGACACTATGGGGCGCTATATAAGTGTGATTGCTTTGCCTTTGTTTTACAACTTTCATCAGCCCCAACTAGTATAGCTCGTAGGCAAAGTTATATGAAAGCTGTAATCCAAAACATCTGGAGGCTCCATTTCCTGAATTACAGGGAACTTGTAAGGTTAACTTGTTCAAATAAAAAATAGAACTAATGTCTAAACTTGTTCATAGTGATAAAGTTGATGGGCTGCTGTTTACAGTTGAAAAGAGGCAAGTGGGGAGTTGATGAACCCAAGAGTTCTTTGTAGTCTCTGAATTGCACATATGGATTTGTTCTGCATATACATAGAGACATCAGAATCTTTCAGAGCTGAAAAACAGATTGTTAGGACAAACCCCATCCACTTTGAAGGCATCATACCAATTATGACTCTTCTCCAACTCCAACAACTTATGTCTTTCCATATCCACTGGACTGGAATGCTCCTTTATCTTCTTTCAATTCTCAGCGACAATATTTTCAGGGGGATCCATAAGGGATATGGCCATGGTTCTCCCCATGCTGCATTGGTTAATGCAACCACTAGTTTCTCCTGATCATTTGTATACTCTATCTGTTTGCTTATTTTTAGAACAAGAATAAAGAGTGCTAAGTAATTTGATTCTATATTATTGATAACAATTTTCAAAACATGGCAGATATAAATCAGTATAATTTAGGTTTTCATATGTCTTGCAGTTTTGCAACTGATTATGAAACTGCAATTTTGATAATTGCTTTGTTGGTTTAAAGGTTTGATACTGTGAGATGGGATAGGATTTTAAAAAATTTCAGGCCCAAGCCTCTTCCCTCTTCTATGGCTATTGTATTTTTCTTTATGGGACAAATGTTAAAATTTGGGAAAGGATGTGTATCTGAGACTAAATATGATAGCCTATTAATTTTGCCAGGTATGGTTGAAAATAATATTAAATTTGTAAAAAGTATAAATTGTATGGCATTGTAAAATTGAATTCTCTTTGTCTTTACCAGAAATAGTAGTTGCTGAAAGTGTTGTAGTCATTAAGAAACTGCTGCAGACACAGCCAGCACACCATAGTGAAATAATTAAACGTATGGCTAAGCTCTTGGACAATATTACTGTGAGTATTTACAGAATTTTAACCTTTACAAGATATGTTTTGATGGAATCTAGATTTGAGAGAAAAATATTAGGGAATAAACTATATCCTGAGTTCTTTTGCGGATTGATTGTGGAGTAAAGTTTAGTTTCCCCAAATTTGTTTAGATAAGCTGTGTTAGAAAACATTTAAAATGTTAGTGTAAATATACTCAGTTAATTCCATCCTCTAAGAACTCAGCTGTACTATCATTATAGTCCTGCTCTTTGAGTATTTCATAACCACATTCTGAAGAAATTGTGAATTTAGGTCTGCTAGGTTTAAAATACTGTTCAGCATTGATATATTGTAGTTAGACAAGGTGGAGCTTTATTCTGAAACACTCAGACAGGTTTCTGCAGTGAAGAAGTCCAGCAGGGATATCAAGCTCATGTCATTTTATAATTAAAAAAAAAAGATTCTTTGCTACCACCACAGTTTCTCAGCTGATATTCAGAAGATCCTATATCGTTTGTGTGACAAATGTTAGGTTTTGTTTGCTACTCATTTAGATGTCTGCTTCTTTCCTGAAAATTTAAATAAAATTGAATGTGCTTTAGAGGTGTGCATCATGAAAGAATGTGAGCTATTGAAACTCAAGTGCTTTCAGAGACACTTATAGAGTAATCTATAAAATATTTCTTGATGTTTGTTTCTAACTACTCTGAGAAACTAGAAGGCATCATTGTTTTGCTTGATCCTTCAGACAAGTTAATGGATTCCAGTGGCAACAAAAGCTGCTTTCTAATACAAAGGCTTGAAAAGTACACTTAACCACTTGCTGAGGCTGTGTAGAATATAAAATATCAAACAGTACAGTTTATAGTCTTGCTTGGCCTTTGAGGATAATTCAAAGCAGAGATATATAATGAATATATTATTTCCTATGTTCTTGTAAATTCTATGTCTTCATTTTTTTTGTAGTACTGGAACAGGCGGTGAAGGTCTTAATGCAGCTTTGTAGCTTCTTAGTGGTGTGTAAATTGTTTAAATAGAGTGAAACCAGGGATACCAAGATAATATACAAGCATTTTTAGGTTCAACAGTTCAAGCCTTCTGGTTTGGATCTCCTCTAGTTAGGGGATGCTCCCATTGGCTGAAATTGTATTCTAGAGATGTGGTGGGATAGATTATCACAGGGCCCAAGTGACTGCAAAATAATTGGAAGATTAGCAAAAGTCTCTTTCCACCCCACCCCCCTTAAAAACAAACAAAAAACTGGTGTTCACCCACTGGAGTTCACATGAACCCTGGAGAGAATGAACCTTTCTATTCAACAAATATGAAGTCTGGATCTCAGGGGCATTGCTATTATTTATTAAATAAAAATGATATGTTGTCAATATATTGTCCATATATATTGTTTATTAAAAGGCAGTGGATTTGTTCACGCTCATAAATTCATAAAGATGGTGGCTGTGCTAAGTGTTTTCTGACTCCAGGCTTCAAGTGTTTAAGTTAATTTTATATAGTTTATAATACCGGCAGGATGTAGACCTAAGAGTGTGGGTTTTGGGTGGGTTATGGGGAGTGTACTGGCTGAGGCGGAAGAAGCCATGCCAGACGGACTGGCTGTGAAGGCGCACCTTGTTCATATCTTCAAGGATGCGGTGGTCCATTGCAGTCCCAGTGTTAAATCTCATCTCAACTTTAATTTATACCCCGCCCCACTCAGCACACGGCCGACTCTGGGTGGCATTACAACAAATCAAAAGTACAATATACAAAGTGATGTAATAAACAATCAGTACAATATACGTACAGTACACAGTATAATACAAAGATAATAATCAATACACAATATAATGAGATCATAGTGTGTGGGTCACGTCATGGCAAGATGGGATCCACCTTAAACAAATTCACGCCAGTGATATTTTTCCTGCTTCAGGGGGAAAAGTCGACGACTGGCTGAGTGTCATCTATTGTCTGATAGAGTTTTGCCCCCACCCCACCCCCTCTCTCTGTGTATGTGTGTGTGTGAGAGAGAGAGAGATGGAGGGGAGAATCATGAGGCTAACGGCTATGAGGCTAACGCCTATGCTCAGCAGCATTTGCTATTAGGACTGGCTGCCACTAGCAAAGCTTTACTTTGTTTGATCCTCCCCTGCCTTGATAAGCTACCTTGTTGTTGTCTGTCTGAGAAGTTGCTATGGCAATGGCTTTGCGATGCCACCCAATGCTGGTTTGACTCAGTGAGATTCAGGATGGAGTGGATGCTTTTCTTGCCTGAAAAAGTTCTGAGTGTGAGCAGTTTGTGGCTGGATTATGCATGCAGTATTGGTTTGTGTCTGATGGCTCTGGATTATGTTAATAATAATTTTTTGTCCGAAATTATTCTGGGTTGAAAGGATTTTTGCTGGAGAAACTCCACTCAGGGAACACCCGAATGAGGCTCCTTTCATGTCCCCAAGAGCTGGGACAGAGACGGGCGCTCAATCCATCATACAGTACCCAGGTCTTGAACTGGACTCAGTGTTTGCTATCTGTTCCATGGTCTTGCCCCCTTTCCTCCCACCATATTTGAGGTAGCAGGCTCAGCTTATTCTCTCCAGTGTTTCCTAGTCTTTGGTTTTTGGACTTCAATTCCCAGAAGCTTAAATCAATTCCCCAAAGCATTGATCAGTTAATATACTTAGGCTTCTGTGAATTGACGTCCCCCTGTGAGAAATGTGCCCCATGTTGGGATCCACTGCACCAGCACCATACCTGCTCCGACTTGAGATACCAAGTCATCAGGGGGCATTTACGTTAGTCTGTTGCCAGGTCCTCCCTTCTGCAGTTCTCGAGAGAAAGTTCCAAAGGACCCCAAATGACAGAGAGACAATGCCCCTGTGACACTGGAGAAATTGAAACCACAGAACACATTTTCTGCAGCTGCCCTTTTTATAGAGACATCCAGAACAAGTTCATATCTCCGCTGCTCTGCAAGTACTGTATCCTGGCCGGACAAACAGCACATAACCCACTGGCTGCTATCTGATCTGCCAGGTTCTGCGCCGCAGCCTATAAGATCAGAAGAACAATCCTGGCAGGACCTTCAGCCAAATAAACTGCTAGCGCTACAGCATAGACTTAGTAATAGTTGTAACATTATTGATTTTATTTACTAATTTTACTACTCCTTAACTCTTAGCAGTTATGCTCCTTTTTAAGCACCCTTATTTTAACTTTTTTCTCTTGATATATTTTAAGTACTGTACACTAATTTTAATTTCTCTTCCTTTTGCTGTACTATGCTGGTCTTGGAGCATAATAAAGATTTGATTTGATTTGGGAACCACTCTTCTACTCTGTCCCTTCTGTTGATTAACACATGGTCTGTTGAAAATAAATCCCAATTAATCTGATCAACAGCGGATGAAAGGGCAAACCTAATATGTATCACTGAGACCTGTGTGGGTCCTGATTGGCATTAGAGGGGTAGTTCTTTCCTTGATCTGTCCACCTGGCTGTTCCATCCAGCAGCAAGGCAGGTTGAAGGGATGAGGAGAAGAGGTCATCACCATCTATTCTAAAGGGATGACATCAATGTTGTAGTGTTTCTGCCTTGTTGGTGATGGAGGTCTTTGTGGGCTATCCAAGATAGGGTGTGAATTGCATTGGATTACCTTTCTCTCTGCAATCCAAAGCTCTCTACAGGGCTGTTGGGCTTTGTCTTGGCAGCAGTGTTGTGGCTGTTGGACTTTGTCTTGGCAGCAGTGTTGTGGTCCTCCAAGCTTGTCCTGTTGAGTTTTGTCTGGCATAGGTATTCCCTTTCTGGGAGGAGAATTGATCGATTAGGATGGTCTTCCCTTAGAGGTTGTTGGTCCTCATTGGGTTTCATAGATCCTTAAGGGTTTATCTGGGTGGCACACCTTTTGAGATTTAGATCACCAGGTGGAACTCCACGGTGGTCTGTGCTGCAGGCATGATCACACCTAAATGCCCTCTCCATTGCAGAGCTTGTTCATCACCGTCTTTTACTGATAACTTATGAGCAATGAAGCAAAAAAGTAGAAAGCTAAACTGCAAATAGAGGAAAGCTGCATCTGATGGGAATCTGGCTGCTGGCTGAAGAATGTCCTTAGGGTATAGTAAGGTGATGACATCTGCTAAAAGAGCTTATTTTACTAAGTTTTTTAAATGAGACTTCTAATCATTCTGTGCTTTTAAGAGTGGCCTGAAACCTCGTGTCAGCTGGACTTGGATATGGAAATATGCTTCAGTTTGATATTGACATCTGCAGTAAATTTGTGGCACATTTCTAATCTAAGGTTGAAGCCATTCATAAGGATCTTAACTGATTTAATGGTACAGTTAATTTGGAAGCGATTCCAGTGTGTCATCTTGTCTGGTTTTATTGGATCAGTTTCAACCTGTGATGTCTGACAGGGTGGATGAGGCAGTTGCACAGTGCAAGGCCACTACCTCCTTACTTGACCTATGCATTTCAAGGCTTCTTAAACAGGCTAAGAACAGTGCCTGTTGAATAGGCCTTGAGGATCATCAGTGCATCACTTCAGGAGGGCCATCCATATGCAGGCAAGCCTGAAGGAGACTATAGTGCAGTTTCTTAAAAAATTGAATCTGAGCAACAAAGATCTTAATTATTTTAGGCACTCAGTGTCTAACATTCTACTCATAGGCAAGCTGGTGGAGACAGTGGTAGTGGACCAGTTGCAGGTATTCTTGGAGGATGCTTGAAATGGTCTTGATCCATTTTAGTCAGGGTTTAGATTAGGGATGCCCAAACTTTTTGGGCCGCAGGTCAGTCACGTGGTTGAGCGGGATAGTCACGTGGTTCTTCCTACTGGAAGCAGAAGTAAAATTTGCATACACAAAACATTGCCTTAAATACACCCGCAGCTGTCAAATGTGTTTACGACAGCCAGGGGTGCTTCACTGCAGCGTTTTGCACATGCACGGGTGTGTTTTACTTCTGGGAGCGGCACGGACGGTGCTGGCCCGATTATTAGGTGTTGTGGGCCATAGTTTGGGGATACAAACTAATTTGGGCATCTTCTATTTTTTCTGAAATATTTATACCCAGATATTTTAAGTTTTGTTTAACCTGAATTTTATATTGCTCATTTATCTTTCTTTTTTTCTCCTTATTTATATTACAACAAATTGCCTCAAATTTTTTCCAATTTATTTTTAAACCTGTTGTGTGTTTTGTCGTGTTATTTGATATTTGTATGTACACCACTCAGAGTGGGAAATTTCCCAAATGGGCAGTATAAAAATGGAATAAATAAATAAATCCCTGGTTTAAATCATGTCATCGGACTGAGACACCATTGGTCACTCTGTTAGATGACATCCTCCAGAAGCCGAAAGGAGGTTGTGTGTTTCTTTTGGTTCTCCTGAATCTCTGAGTGGTTTTTGATACCATCAACCACAGTATCTTCTTGGGCAGCTCGTTAGGGTTGGCATTGGGGGTTCAGCCTTGGGCTGGTGCTGGTCTTTCCTGGACTGCCAAATCCAGAGGATGCAGCTGAGGAAGGCTGTGTCAGACTGATGGGTATACCAATAGGGTGTACCACAACGTTATATTATCTCCCCCATGTTGTTCAGTTGCACAGTCGAGTCCGGCCATTTGCAACCCCATGGACCACAGCATGCAAGGCTTCTCTGTCATCGGCCATCCTCCAGAGTCTGCCCAGATCTATGCTACACCCACTGCATCAATTATCTCCCCCATAACCTTTAATAACATGAAGCTGCTGGGAGAAGTCATATGGAGATTTGGAGTGAGTTTTCACTAATCTTTGGCAGCACATATACTAAAATTGGAATGATATGCAGAAGATTAGTATGGCCTCTGCTCAAGGATAGCAATGACATAATAAATTAAATAACAACTGTTATTATTGGATCTACACTAAGTTACTTGAACTTAGCTTGCTTTAATTTAAGAAATTTAATTAAATGTATATAATTAATGTATATTATAATGTAAAATAATTTTTTACTCTTTGAATTAAAAATGGGTCTGTGGTGGCTTAATGGTTAAGAAGTTGAACTTGATGACTGGAAGGTTAGCAGTTTGAGACCCGAGTGCTGCACGACAGGGTGAGCGCCCGTCTCTGTCCCAGGTCCTGCCAACCTAGCAGTTCGAAATCAAGAAATTGCAAGTAAATAAATAGGGACCACTTCGGGTGGGAAGGTAAACAGCATTTCATGTCTTATCATGCCTGCCATGTGTCCACAGAAGCAGATGCAGACAGCCCTGGCTATTTGGCTGTAAATGGAGATGAACACCAAACCTTATTGTCCAATATGACTGGCTTTTGAGCAAGTCTTTTACCTGAATTTAAAATTCTGAATTTTAATCAACTTCTATTGCAGTTCTGTCCATATCTAATTAAAAGTAAGTTCCATAAAGTCCAGAGGGATTTATTCCTAGAAGGTAGAAATAGATAATATGCAGTTGCAGACTGGATTCGGTATTTAAAGAGCTTTTATATATTTTTACTATCTTAGGAGAGACATATTGACTTCTACTTGTGGCAATATGTGTGTGTGTGTGTGTGTGTGTGTGTGTGTGTGTGTGTGTGTGTGTGTGTGTGTGTGTGTGTGTGTGTGTGTGTGTGTGTGTACACACACACACACACACACATACACACACACACACACACACACACACACACACACACACACGCGCATGCAAGTTTGTGATCTTTGTGGTTTGTATTATACCTGGAGCCTGTGCAGAGCCTATCTCTGGAATCTTTCAGTGTTTTGTCCAGGGAGAACTTGCTCTTTCCATTGTCTACAGACTTGTATGTAATAACTACTGGAAAAGTAATATTTAAATAAAAGTACATAATACTTTTATTTAATAATAGGTAGAGAATGTCGTGGACAGGGGAGCCTGGTCCTGCCGTGGGTAGCGCACAGAACGGACCCTAGCGTGCAATTCCACCCCTTTTCAGACTTCCCAGACATAATTTGGGAGTCTTCGAAATGATTTACAAAAAGATAGTCTCTTTGTAATTTTATTAGACAAACACAAAAGTCCAGAATATCGAAAAATAGGTTTTGTATAGAAAGTTCAGCTTAGAGAAAGGATTCTGCATATGGGCAGCTGTTATATGCCCATAAGCATATGGGTTTCGGGCTTCGTTAGATAACCTCACTAACGGAATCCTAAGCTGTTCATGATTCAAATCCACTAACTTCCAAGTCCTAGTCCTAGTCCTTCTCTGTTTTCCTTAGAGGTGACTTCTTATAGGGTTTTCATGTGAACCATGGTAATTAAACGTGCTTCAATGATGTGATTGACAGTTAACCGTGCACCTCCAAGAATATGGCTCAGGTCTGCACCTGGCTCCATATTTTTGGTTTGGGAAATCCCCTTCCTGATTCAGCAACCTGTGAGGATATCTGGCCCCATCCTATGGGAAAAAGATCTTGCTGATTAGTGTGAGAAAGACTAGAATGTACAGAGTGTACTGTATGTGAGAGACAAACATGTTCTCTACTGGACATGTTGGTAAGAAGCTAAACATGTTTTCTAGCTAACATGTAAGTGAAGAGATACACATGCCTTTTTGACAGACTCTGCAAAACTATAGATAAGAACACTAGCCAACAGAGATAGAACATTCCTGTCTGTCTGAGACAGGACAGGTTTATCTGAGTAGAAATATGCAAACAAAGGACTGCTCTCTGGGAACTTCTGACAAGTGCATCAGAGCAGAAGTTTTGAAGCAGAGTTTTTAAGCAGAGTTCTGCAAAACATTAGGGATATGAATACATATCAAACATGGCATTTAAATCACTTTAAATTTAGGACATCTCGATTTTATGGGATCTTGATAGAGAAATTTCATAATTGAAATTTTAAGTTACCCATATGTTCTTATTGCAAAGTATCTGTCAGTTCTGGGCAGCTTAAACTTCTATACTTGAAAATTTAATGTACCACTCAATTACTATCTTTTAGTCCAATCTAAAATGATAGTTTGGGAGTAGAGTCTTAATGCAGTGTAACCTCTGGAACGTTGAAATAACTTATTTCCCTGTACATACTAATGACATCAGTCTATCACATTTCATTTAACAACTGTACTCAAGCATTTAAAACTTTTCTTGCACAATAGATGTTCAGTGCATCATCTGGATTTATTACTCTTAAGTCAGGAGTGGCCAAACTTTTATGTCATGGGCCTGAACCCCCCCCCCCCCGAAGCAGAAGTGGGTGCATTTACAGCTGTTGTAAATGCACCCACTCCTGCATTTACGCATGCATGGACACATTTTACGGCTGATGTAAACGTGTCTGCTTCCACCGCCGGGTTCGGTGGACACGATGGTGGGCCACATGAAAGGGTGCTACGGGCTGAGTTCGGCCCATGGGCCGTAGATTGGGAACCCCTGCTCTAAGTTTCAAAACTTTTAAACACTGTGACTGAAATGTTACTTTTGTTGCATTTTAAGTTACACTGATACTCAGTTTTCCATAGTTCTTTGTTATAATCTGCTTGCATTTTTAAAATTTGGCATCCCTTCAATAGAGTGCTTTCTGTGTGTAGCTTTATGCCTCACTGAATGGAACAGCAGAGCTTATTTGTCTTTGTTGCAATGGAAATCTGTTGGGAACAATGGCTTTAGTAGGCAAGCACATTATATGAAATGAAACAGTAGGAAAAGAACAGCGATTTATGGAGATTTAAAGTCAAATTGGTTTCAGATTGTGAGATTAAATAATTGGAATAATAAATACAAAAAAGGATATAACTTGGAAAGGGACAGGATGGAATTTGAAGAGTTGTTGTTTAAAATAAGGCCAGGAAAGATTGATTTAAAGGGCCTGGTTGCTAAAATCTGTAAAATTTTAAATAAAGATAATATAGATATTCTGAGAACTTTGTGGGAAGATGATTTAAACATAAAGATTTCAGAAATAAAATGGAGAGCTTTGTGGAAATGGAGAATAATGAGAACATTGTCAGTTAGAGTTAAGGAACATAATTATAAAATTATGTGGAGGTGGAATTTGACTCCAGTGAGATTGAATCAGATGGATAGAACTAAAAATAAGTTATGTTAGAGATGTAATAAAAGTGTGGGAACACAAACATATGTGGTAAAATTGTAAAGAAATAGAAGATTTTGGGAAAGAAATTGAAAAAGAAATAGTTGATATGTTAGGGGAAAAGATACAGATTGGTTCGAGTGCCGCCATGCTTACGGATTTAGATAGCTTAATGTTAGATAGGGAGGAACAAGAATTAATTGTGATATTTATGTCTACAGGAAGACATTGTATAGCAAGAAATTGGAAGGATTCAAGGAAAATAAAACTGGATGAATGGTATAGAGAAACGTGGCAGTTAGCCCTGAATGATAAATTGACATGGGAATTAAATGAAAAAGGAATTGTTAGAGAAAATAATTTTGGGAAAATTTGGAAACCATTTCTTGATTATACATTAAAGAAAAGAGGAAGATATATGCCAGTACCGGATCAATTGAATTTTTGGCTATAATGACAAGAGACAGGACGCAGCTCCCCTTTGGCATTGTAATATATCACGTGGTGATTTTTCTTTTTCTTTTTGTTTATTCACCTTTTTTTAGTTTTACCAGTTGTAAAATTTCTTGAGAAGATGAAGTGTAGAGGAGTGGGGGATGTTTAGTAATAAGGCAATCAAGTTTAATATTATTGGCATGCTGATATATGCTAGGGAATGTAAGGGGTTTAATCATCAATTTTATATATTCTCTCCTCTTTGTATTACTTTTATATGCATATAAAAAGAGTGATTAATATTTTGTTATATTTCAGTTAGTTAATGTATGTTTTATGTTTTTTTTGTTTCTGTGTAGTAGTAAAAATCAATAAAAAATTAAAAAAAGAAACAGTAGTTGCTTTCTAGAAAGAGGAAGCTCTGTTATCTATACCTATAAATCCAAGGGTTAACCATTGGAACTTGCTATACGTTTCTGCACCCATCCATCCTATCCCGTACCAAGCCTCCTGCACTCGCCCGAACCCGGTACGGAGGTTACTAAATGGTTGAGAAACGCGCAAGTGGGGCAATTGCCCCACGAACGCAAGCAAAGAAAAAGAACTTCAATTCCCAATGTTCTTTGCGCTGCGCCACGCCACAGCCAATCAGGCTGAGAGGCGCGAGCAAAAAGAACATTGTGAGACGTGCCGCAGCCAATCAAAATCGAGCCGCAGAAAAAAACCACAGCACGAACGGAAACCACAAATGCAAAGCTACAAGCCCCAGCATCCTGAGCGCCGTGAGCACGCAGAACGCTGAGAAAGCCGGTGCACGAAAAATAAAATTACAAAAAGCAACGGAAGTGCAAGTCTCCAGCAGGCAGACACAGCGCCTCACAGCCTCGCAAAACAAACAAGCTACAAAACTCCACCGCGAGACACCCACCGGCCTTCTTTCCCAGAGCAACGGGGAGGGGGAGAGGGACTCCCTCTCCTTCACGCTACCCCGCCAAAGACACGGTGAGACCACCGCCGGCCTCAAGGAAAGTTGAGCCGGGATGGAAAAAAAACACCCCAAACAGGCAGCAGTTCATCAGGAGAAGCACCCTTCCTGGTGGATGACTGGCTGATGCCTTTGTACTTCCGAATACAAAAGCAGCAGCCAGCAATCCACAAGGAAGAGCACCACCCCTTATGGATTGCTGCCTGACTATCTCCGGTTAGGTAAGGCAGGAGAAAAAGGAGACATAAGAACATAAGAACAGCCTTGCTGGAACAGGCCACAGCACATCCAGTCCAGCATTCTGTCTCACACAGAGGCTCACCATTTCCTTCAGGGTATTCCCAAGGAGATGCCTTCACCTGCTTAGGATTCCCTGGAAATGGCATTGAGAGATATCCTGCCTATCTCTCCAACCCGGAGGTTGTCCTTAAGTATCCATAATTATAGCCATTGATACCCTTGTCCTCCATGAACTTGTCTAATCCTTTCTTAAAGCTGTCAAGACTGACAGCTGTCACCACTTCTTCTGGCAGGGAGTTCCATAGACCAGTAATCCTCTGGGTGAAAAAGTACTTTCTCTTATTTGTTTGAGAACTAGTACCCAAAAGTTTCATCGAGTGTCCCCTAGTTCTAGTGTTGTGCGATAGGGAAAACAGTTTTTCCTTATCTACTTTGTCCACACCGTGCATGATTTTATAAACTTCAATCAGGTCACCTCTTAGACGCCGTTGTTCAAGAGTGAAAAGGCCCAACCGTTGCAGCCTCAGATGGTAAGGAAGGTGTTCCAGTCCCCTAATCATTCTGGTTGCCCTCCTCTGCACTTTTTCCAACTCCATAATATCCTTTTGGAGGTATGGCGACCAGAACTGTACACAGTATTCCAGATGGGGCCTCACCATAGATTTATAAAGAGGCAAAATGACACTTGCTGACTTATTTTCTATACCCTTCCTAATGATCCCTAACATTGAGTTTACTTTTTTCACTGCTGAGGCACACTGGGTTGACACCTTCATTGAGTTGTCCACCAGGACACCAAGGTCCCTTTCCTGGTTTGTCGCAGAGAGTTCAGACCCCATCAGTTTATAAATGTAATTGGGTTTTTTTTGCCCCAACATGCATCAGTCTGCACTTACTAATGTTGAAGCTCATTTGCCACTGTTTTGCCCACTCCCCCAGTGTCAAGAGATCCCTCTGGAGCTCCTCACAATCTCTCACAGTTTTCACTACCCTGTATAATTTAGTGTCGTCAGCAAATTTGGCTACCTTGCTTTTTACTCCTACCTCTAGATCATTTATGAAGAGGTTGAAAAGCAGGGGTCCCAGTACTGAACCTTGGGGGACCCCACTCTTTACTTCCCTCCACTTGGAGAAGTGTCCATTTAGTGCTACCCTCTGTTTCCTGTCCCTTAGCCAGTTGCTGATCCAGGACAAGGCCTGTCCCTTTATTCCATGACTGGTAAGTTTATTCAAGAGCCTTTGGTGTGGGACCTTGTCAAAAGCCTTCTGAAAGTCCAGATAAACAATGTCAACTGGATCCCCCTTATCCACATGCTTGTTGACACTCTCAAAAAATTCCAACAGATTAGTGAGGCATGATTTGCCCTTGCAAAAGCCATGTTGGCTCTCCTTTAGCAGCGCCTTCTCTTTTATGTGCCTATTAATTCTATCTTTTAGGATGGTTTCCATCACTTTGCCTGGAACACATGTCAAACTGACAGGTCGGTAATTTCCTGGATCACCCCTGGATCCTTTTTTGAAAATTGGTGTTA
Organism: Bradypodion pumilum; assembly: GCA_035047305.1. Classification (NCBI taxonomy): domain Eukaryota; kingdom Metazoa; phylum Chordata; class Lepidosauria; order Squamata; family Chamaeleonidae; genus Bradypodion; species Bradypodion pumilum. Next base: position 48,919,484 of record JAWDJD010000002.1, read on the forward strand.
CATTCGCTACCTTCCAGTCATCAGGCACAAAGCCTGATTTGAGGGAAATATTATATATTTTGGCTAGGAGATCAGCAATTTCATCTTTAAGTTCCCTGAGAACTAGTGGATGGATGCCATCTGGTCCTGGTGATTTGTTAGTGTTTAGTTTAGCAAGACATGCAAGGACCTCCTCCCTGGTTATTTTTATCTGGCTTAATTCTTCGGTTTCCCTCCCTACGAAGACAGGCTCTGTTTTGGGCATGTGGTCTCTGTCTTCTTCAGTGAATACTGAAGCAAAGAATTCATTGAGTCTCTCTGCAATCTCTGTTTCCTCTTTAATAACCCCTTGCCTTCCATTGTCATCTAATGGTCCAATGGCCTTCCTAGTTGGGTTCTTACTTCTAATGTACTTAAAGAAGTCTTTGTTATTTCTCTGAGTATTTTTAGCTATACGCTCCTCAAAGTCTTGCTTTGCTTTCCTGATTGTTGCCTTGCATTTGTTCTGCCAGAATTTATGTTTCTGCCTGCTGTCCTCATTCGGACAAGCCTTCCATCTTCTAAATGAGCTTTTCTTGCTTTTGATCACTTCCCGAACAGCTCCTGTAAGCCACATCGGAGTCCTCTTGGACCTGGCAGTGCACTTTTTCCTTTTGGGTATACATTCCAATTGGGCCTCTGTTATTGTTTTTGTAAACAGCCTCCATGCCTCTTGGAGTGTTTGGACTCTCTCAATTTTCCCTTTCAGCTTCTTTTTTCTAGTTTCCTCATCTTTGGCAAATTTCCTTTTTGAAAATTTAAGGCCTCTGTGTTAGATTTTATCAGTGACTTGCGGTCTATGATCAAGTTAAACATAATTGAGTTGTGGTCACTGTTCCCTATTGGATCAGTTACATTAACATCTTGCACCAGATCCTGAGTATTACTGAGTATTACTCAGTATTACTGAGTATTACTCAGGATCAAGTCAAGGAATCTTGTACCTCTAGTTGGGTCTTCATCCATCTGTCCCAGGGAACAATCATTTAGCATATCTAGGAATTTTATCTCTTTATCATGTGCTAAACAACAGTTCACCCAGTCTATGTGAGGGTAATTGAAGTCCCCCATTATAACCAGGCTTCCCTTCTTGGATGCCTCCTTTACAACATTCTCCAACTGCCAGTCTCCCTCAAGAGTTTGGGTCGGAGGCCGATAGTATATGCCTACTGTTAGACCTTCCTTGTGGCCTGGTACTCTTACCCACAGAGCTTCTAATGGTGACTCCAAATCACCTAGATATTCCAATTCATACGATTTTATCACTTCTTTGACATACAAGGCTACACCACCTCCCGTTTGCCCCTTCCTATCCTTCCTGTACTGTTTGTAGCCTGGGATAACTGTATCCCATTGGTTATCATCCGTCCACCAGGTTTCAGTGATACCAATACTATCAATATTCTTATCTATTGCTAAGTATTCCAGCTCCCCTATTTTGTTCCGGAGGCTTCTGGCATTTGTATACAAGCATTTATATATGCTTTCCTGATACAGTCTTTTGAGTCCAGTTGAATTGTTAGACTGCCTCTTGCATCCTTCTGCTAGAGTGCTGATGACTAGCTCCTTGCTCTGCTCAGTAAATTTTTGCATCCTCCTCACTACTCAAGTACACACTTTCCCGAACCGGATGCTGCCCAGCTCCTGTCGGCTTTCCCCCAGTTATCAGTTTAAAAGCTGCTCTGCAGCCTTTTTGATGTTGAGTGCCAGCATTCTGGTCCCATCATGGTTCAAATGCAACCCATCCCTCCTGAACAGATTTGGCTTGTCCCAAAATGTTCTCCAGTTCCTGACAAATCTGAAGCCTTCCTCTCGACACCACCGCCTCATCCATGCATTGAGGCTTCTGAGCTCTGCCTGCCTGGTAGGTCCTGCGCGAGGGACAGGCAGCACTTCTGAAAATGCTACCTTGGAAGTCCGGGACTTCAATCTTCTTCCTAACAACCTAAATTTGGCTTCCAGGACAGACCGCTTGGCCTTCCCAACATCATTGGTACCAACGTGTACCATGACAACTGGCTCGTTCCCAGTTCTCTCTAACAATCTATCTAGATTTCTTGTGATGTCTGCAACTTTTGCACCTGGCAGGCAAGTCACCATACGGTTATCATGTGCATCACAAATCCATTTTTCTGTATTTCTAATTATTGAATCACCTAGTACAAGGAGCCTCTCTCCTGCAATCTGTTCATCTACATGCACCTCATCAACCATATTAAGGGAGAGAACCTCAGTTTGTTCCTGTTGTTTATCTTCCTGGATCTCATCAAGTGTGATGAAGGAGAGATCATCAGGTGGAACCAGTTGTTCCTCTGTGTGTTCCTCATCAGGTGTGATGAGGGAAAGAGCCTCAAATTTATTCTGTAATTTCAGACTCTCAGAGTGATCCCCTACTCTTCTCCTCCTTTGAGTCACATTCCTCCAAACATCTCCCTCCTGAGTTAATGAAGGGCCTTCTCCCTCAGAACTGTGCCCTGTCTCTTCTTTGTCCAGCATAGTCTGCTCCGCTCTGTCCAAGAACAGCTCAAGCTCCTTAATTTGTTGATGGTTAGATCAGGGCCTCTAGCTGCTGGACCTTATCTTCTAGTAGTGCAACCAGCTTGCACTTGCTGCTAGTGTAGTTCTCCATATGCTTTGGCAAGAACACAAACATGGCACAAGTATTGCAGGTAACTACAGCTGTTCCCTCAGAATCCATTTTAACAAGTGCAGTATTCTGGGCCTCAAAAATGTACACGTTTACTACCTTTCTACCTAGTAAGACTATATTCTTTCTTTGTTACTAAAGCAGCTCTACTCCAACTGCAAAACTTACCAGTGCTCACTTCCTTTGTTTGGCTCTCCTCAGCAGCAGCTCTGCTTAAGAGCACATGCAGAGTCAAAAGGGCTGACCCTGAAAGAGCTCAGAGCTTTTAAAGGCTAGTGTGGCTCCGCCCCTATGAGTCACAGTTCAGGGAAGGGCCTGGTGTGGCTCTGCCCCCCTGCTTCTGGAAGCTTCTAACTGCTTCCTCTGTTTGAACAGAGGTGGCTCTCAGCAGTTTAAATTATCAATTTAAATTAGTGGAGGCCTCTAAAGCCGACAGAGAGGAGAGAACCATCGTTAGGCAGAGAAAGCTCTTCTCTGCCTCCTCCTTCTCCCCCGACCTACCTAATGAACCTTCCTGGAAGAAGAACGGGCCGACTGCCTCCTCCTTCTTTCCCCCATTGCTGCATTGAAACCAAAATTCGAAGCAGCAATGGGGAAAAGAGGAACCGACAGGCAGCCTGTTCTTCACGCTAAAGTAAACACCAAAAACAAACACCAAAATTAATAAAAATAATAAAACAAAAATAAATCAATAATTAAAAAACCATTAATAAAGAAATAAGTAAATCACAAATTACACAAACAAAAACATCCATAATACCACAAAACCACATACAAAACACCTAACTACAACATGAAAAAACCCACAAATTACACAAACAAAAACATCCACAATACCACAAAACCACATACAAAACACCTAACTACAACATAAAAAACCACAAATTACACAAACAAACAACAACTAATTACAAAAATAAACAACGAAATAAGAAAAATTAAAACCAGAAATAACCAAACCAATTACACAAATTTAAAACTCAACCAAGTCAAAAAAGAACAAACAGAAACACCTCCCAGCCCACCACCACAAAAAAAGGAAAAAAAAAAGAAAACTCCCAGAAGAAAGAAAACCAGACAACTCACCAGCATGTCCTCCCTCCATGAAGACCGGAACAGAAATGAAGAAACAAAGAGACTACTTACCGGAAGAAGCCCCACCCAGAGGCCAGTAGAGAAAAAACACATGAAATGAAATCAAAACCAAAACACACAACAGCCCCACCTAGAGGCCACATGAGTAAAAACAAGTCAAAAACATAACAATAAATCAAAAGTTTACACAAATCACAAACATATGTTAAATAAATAAAATAAAAAGATTTATAACATCCTGTGTTGAGTTTTAACTCAAATAAAAACACAAAACATCTAAACACAGTTTTAAAACATTGAATTTAAAAAACAGGTACTTTCACATTTTTAAAAGTATTACCTATGGTACAACAATTAAAAAAAACCCCACAAACTAAAACATTATTTGGATAAATAAAACAATTTGAAAAAATTACATCATCCTTTGTTCTTTTTTTAATCTACCCCCCCCCCAAAAAAAAGGCTGATCACAGTTTATAACAGCCCTGCAACGCCGGGCAACCTATGCTAGTTATTCATAAAATAGGAATTCTTCATGTAAGTACTGTTTGCCTCAACTTTTTTGAAGCTATGAAAAGAATCAGCATTTGAATCTGTCGAACTTTAGACAAACAGTAGTGAGTATTGTTTATTAATTTTTATTAGATCTCAGGATGTATCTGCCAGTCGCTTCAAATTTCTACTGCTGAATCTTACTTACCTTCAACATACGATCTTTTCTGGTTTCAACTGGAGATATCAATTTCCTAGGTTATGTTAAAAGAGCTTTTTACTTCCCTGTTTGTTACGGAAAAGGTATCCAAAAGCTAGTCATACAGAATTTCTCCAATTTTCTTCTTCCTCTTATGCCCTCCACTATACCTTGTCGTGACTGGTCTGACCCTGCCGTGTGTTCAAGAGGCTGGGTGCAATCAATCGGCTGCTCACTTTCCACATTTTACTCCGCACACTCCCTCAACAGCCTTTTGTCACCTCTCCTTCTAGAACCCGGGTCACCACGCAATTTCCATTTGCCCCATACAGGGAGTCTGCGGCTATTCTGTTAGTTTGGTAGCTTGTTTAAGCAGAGAGCAATATTGCCTGGATATGCCTGATAAATGCACTCCAACTCAGCATGTAGTAAAACCCACAAAGAGCTTTATTTTCCAATATACAGTTTCATATAAGCATAGCATAGCATTGTACCTGTAAAAAGACAAGAAAAGAGAATACATATAGTTAGTAACTCCTTAGGATAGCCTTAGGATAGCCTTGGTGGGCGCATCCAGGCACGGGTGTTTTGTCCCCCCCCCCCTTCCAGGGAATATGAATTCAGCTAATGGAGCTAGGTAGCCTCAGGTTAGAGAACCGATTTGGGGTCTGAAATGGTGCTTCTTTTATTGAGAAAAGAGTGCCTTCTCCCACCCTAGGAATGTAAGGTTGCATCAGCTCATGGAAAAACCCCTGGTCAATGTAATCTTACAGAAGTCTGTGGAAATTTCCTAATTTGAGTCCTTCTCCCCTCCTAAGGAATCTGAGATGTCTGAGATAAGATAATTTTAACGGCATAGTGAGGCCTGACAACCTAGCTGCTTGAGCTGTCAACCTAAGATCATGACATACATCATCTTCCATTTGAAAGAAGTGGCTTTTGGGAGAAAAAATAGGAAATTCTCATTGTTCGAGCAGGATTGTCTTCAGCTTTGTTTGAATCAACCCTGAAACGTTTTGAACTTGGACATGACTGCTTGAATATGAATGTTTGTGGTAATGTGTCAATTAGGAATAGAATATCTATTGAAGTTAGTGTTTTTATTTATTTATTTATTTATTTATTAGTCAAATTTGTATATGCCGCCCGCTCAGGCATGCCCGACTCAGGGCGGCATCACAACAATGCACAAAAATACATAAAACATTATAAAAAACCCCAACCCACCCCCTTTAAAAACCCCTATATATCCCACCCACCCATCCCATCCACTATAAAAGGAAAAAAGGAAGAAAAAGGAAGAGGAAGAGAGAGAGTTCTTATACAAGCCAGCAGGCGGGCACCATAGTCCCATTCGGGCCCCACACCTGCCCTGCCAGCCAGGTCTTCACTCCTTTCCTGAAGGGCAGCAATTCACTTTGGAGTCTTAGGTCTATTGGCAGGAGGTTCCAGAGAGTTGGAGCGGACACGGAGAAGGCCCTCCTTCGAGTGCTAGACAAATGTGCATCCCTCGTTGGTGGCACAATTAGAGAGCCCCTCCGGGGCTAGATAATATGAATGTGGGAATGCAGTGTCTTTCATACCTTGATGTAATTGGCAAACAAAAATGTAAATTCGTGTTCTATTCCTAACTGGTTGGCTATAGGAAATTAACAATCTGCTGGAAATATTGTGTCTCCCCTTATGTCAGGGAGTTAATCTTAATTAAATTCTGACTTAAAATTAACACTTTTCCATTCCCAGGCCCTTGTGAAATCCCCACTGCAAGAAATAGGTGAGATAATTGTAAAGGTTTCACATGAAACCAGCAGTTTCTTATCCTTTAAGAACAGCTGCTTTAACATGGTTACAATAGGTACAATGGGAAGTGATATTAGAAATTATTGCCTTCTGAAATGAGGTTGAACTTGTCTTCCCTTGACAATTCTTTCTCTCATCCAACTATTTAAGTAACTTAATCCCTTGTGTCTACCACATATGGACTATGGTTCTTTTAGAAAAGTTGTCTTAATGTAGAATCTCTGAAAGTTATTAAGTCTTAAGATTGCCTATTAGCTCAAATAATGTATTGGGTAGATACTTACTTGAGTATGCAAAAGTTCTGTTTCATGTTTCTCAGGTTTTTACCAAGCATTAAAAAAGTAAGAAATACATCACACAGATCTATAAGTTGTTGTTTTAACTTATGTATTGTTTCAGGTTCCTGTGGCAAGAGCCAGTATTCTTTGGCTTATCGGAGAATACTGTGAACGAGTTCCAAAAATAGCCCCTGATGTTCTAAGAAAAATGGCCAAGAGCTTCACTGCTGAAGATGACCTTGTAAAACTGCAGATTTTAAATCTTGGAGCGAAATTATATTTAACAAATTCAAAACAGGTAAGGCTGATGACAACTAAACCACCAGTTTCTTTAGACATTTTAACTGAAAATGAAAAGGGATTGTGTTTTAAAGTTAGCCATGCCTCATTAACAGCCTTTGCTGCTTCCTTCTCTACCTGTTCATGACTCAGAAATTCATCAAAATACCCAGGGGTAGTTATAGCCATGCTTTGTGAGAAAGTGTTCCTTCTGTTATTTGTAGATGTATGCCATGAGGTATGTCTACTAGAATTATAATATTTACATAAATTATGTATACTAAATAATTAAACTGTCAAATATAAAAAGGTGAAGCCCTGAGACATGACTAAAAACCTAAAGAAGCTAATAAAAGGAAAATGTAGTGGGCACAAGTATGTTATGCAAAAAGTCACAAGCATATTATCTTGACAGTTCAGTGAATTTGTATTTTTTAATTTGTAAAGTGTTTCTGTACTGTTTTCTGAAACTTAAAGCATTGCAAAAATTCAATAAACAATCATATGAAAACAATAACACAAAGATTCTAGAATTATTTTAAACTTCATTAAATAAATCTTGATCAGGCTCCTGGTTCAGAGAATGGGATAGTGTGGACCAGTTGCAACTCTAAAGGAGTATGTTCCAAAATTTAGGAGTGACATTGGAGAATAATGTATCCTTCCTACCCAACAGTTGGACCTCTGTAATCAACAAGATTTTTGTAGTGGGGATTTTTCCTTCTGTGTCTAGGCCAGATGTGAAACTGCCAAAAGGAAGGCACCTGACCTAGTGTGAGAAAGATTAATCAGCCACACAAGTTAACAAAATATGCCTGGTTGTGGTTTAAAAATACCACAATCTTAGAGGAGGCTCTTTCTGTGTACCCTGTAGTGGGGATAAAAGACTAAGAATTTTAAAAAAATGTATATATCACAAAAGAAGGGAGGGTTAGATATTCCCAGGGTTAGATATTATGTTGTTAATCAAATGAAGAATATTCCTAAAAATAATAAATTCAAATGAGGTAAGGGGAATTGTTAGAATTACATGAAACTGAAGATATTTTTAAATGAGATATTAAAAAGATTATAAAAGATATAAATAACTTCTTGTTTAATAGCATGTTATCAAATCTGGAGTAAATATAAGAAAATATCTAGCCTAACATTTCCCCTGCTTACCCGGATAGTGGATTTGGAAATTTTTACAGAGAACTTAAAATATAACTTAATGTTTCCATCACGATTAACATTTGGAAGGACCAAATACCATTGTGTGTCTACATAAAAAGTGAAGTATTTTTATAGCAAAGTTAACATATCTGTTAAGAAATTTAACATTGCTTAAATGATCATCATCAATATTACAATATTTAGAAACTTTTTACTTTTCAAATACACATTTATATCAAAATATACCCTGGCTGTATCCAACACCTAAATTATGGAGTAACAATAAAAAAAATCTGTTTTGGTTCTTCTTTCTACCTCAGTCCACCATCTGGCCCTAGAAATATTACACTGCTTTCCTGCTTTTTATACCCAAGTGGGTGTTTTCTCATTTTAAGCAGTTAAGCTATCATCTCTTAGGGTACTGGTTCACAGAATGGGTAAATATCATGCAGATGTTCAGTGGGGCCACAAGACTGTGAGAGCTTCCTTCATATTTAAATTCTATTTCTTAAAATAGATTAGCTGACAATGTAAAGAAAAATGGTTTATATACAATGTATTAAATTATTATTTTAAATAATTTTTAACTCAGCCTTTTGTTTTGAATTTCACTTTGAATCTTTTATTAAAAGAGGATTCAGTGACATTGAATGTGAGATGGAGAAGTGTGATGATGGTTTCTCAGAAACAAAAGGGTGTGATGCTGAAATGTTTCGGGATTGCTTTCTCATTGAGAGCGATAGATATTGGGAGGGGTAGACAACCAGAACCACATATCAAGTACATGGCATCAACAACTATAATAATCACAGATGATATTCCATAGTCACCAGTAGCAAAATTTCCATGCCTCTCTTGAAGATTTCAGTATTCCTATTTTAGTATTGTATTTCTAATAAAGAAATGTTTGTCAAACTCAAAGAGTAACAGTTTTTCCACAACTATTGGATATCTTCAAAGACTGATTATTGTCCATTTACAGATTATATAGCCATCATCCTTCTTGAGGCATAATTATAATATTATAGAATTATAGATTCCATAGTAACAGTAGATTGTTTCTTTTGATACAAATTAGATAGAGCAATAATATGCACACATTGGGAGTACATCAGAACAATATGTTTTTAAAGATTTCCAGCTCAAATAATATTTGTAGCTTTGCTTTTGCTGAAGAACGATATTCATTTGCACTTTGTTCATTTAAGTCAGGGCAAACGTTTCGGGCCGCAGGCCACGTGGATCAGGGAGCTGGCCACTATGCCCTGGGGGCCAGATCCAGCCCCTGATACTAATTCATCGGGCCCACAAAGCCCTCGTCGCTCCTGGAGGCGGAAGTAAAACCGTACGGGGCATAGTTTGGGCACCCCTGATTTAAGTGATGCAACATTTGGATTTTCATATTGATTTTATTTTTGTGTACATTTCCTGAACAAGTTAAAATATACTCAGCAGTATGTTTTCATTCTTCCGTATGCAAAAATTATATACATTGAGTAATTTTAATAATTAATACTCCTACACATCGGATTAGAGAATCTAGTTATGCTTGAAAAAGGGCTAATAATGTAACTTGCTTTTACATATATAAATAAATGACCAATATTACCAGAAGCTTTAAGGTGTGAGGAGAAAAATGGAAGAAGTCTTTTATCCTGGTTTTTAGAGGGCATCAGCAGCTTGCTTTTATGAAAAAGTAACAGCTAAATGCTCTGCAAATAATTTGCAGTAATCCAGTTCAGTGATTCATGTGTCTGCTTTAATGGGTCATAATTCAGAGTAAAGTAACTGAGTGCAGTCAGAGTGCAGACACTGCTTATGCCAGGGACAGTATCTCTTCATAAAACACACCTCAGCAGAAGCAGTTTGCCAGCCTCCTAATACCCTCTGATGTTTTGATGTCCTGCATATTTTTCCGATTAAGTTTTGAGTGCCATGTTTTTAGTTGTATTTCCACATTCATTATTCTCACGTAGGCCCTTCAGCGGGTTTGCCATATATGATTATTTTTTTAATGATGCCTTTCTTTCCACTTCAGCAGTTTAATAATCTAGCACATGGCTGCTTCTCCGTACTCAGCATTCACCTCCCCACTACAGAAGAGGACATGTGCTTTGGCTTCAACATTCCATTTACTGCTTTAGAAATGTGTATTCCCTATGGAACAACATTTGTTTGACATAACCATTCATTTTTATTACCTCTTTAAATATGTTTATCCAGAGTTATCAATAATCATAAATAACTTGTATTCTCCTCTTGTCCGTTTTTCACAGACAAAATTGCTTACCCAGTACATATTAAATCTCGGCAAGTATGATCAAAGCTACGACATCAGGGACCGTACAAGATTTATTAGGCAGCTCATTGTTCCAAGTGAGAAGAGTGGAGCTTTAAGCAAGTATGCCAAAAAAATATTTCTGGCACAAAAGCCTGCCCCACTGCTTGAATCTCCTTTTAAAGGTATGTCAATTAATTCCCCCCCAAGTCTGCATTGAGAATATGTAGATCTATGTTTAGGTTACCACAATTCATGTTGGGAAATGATAATCTTATAAATTCCTATATTAAATATAAGATTTTATTATTTTAGACCAGGAGTTCTAAACCTTTATAAGCTGGGGGCCGGATCACACTCCCTCAAACAGCTTGGGGGGCTGGATGGCCACTTTGCCCTTCCTCCACCACATGGCACTTCCTGGTGTTTTGGAGGCGGTGGGGTGGTGGGACATGAAATGGTGCCACAGGCCGCATCCGGCCCGTGGGCTGCAGGTTGAGAATTCCTGTTTTAGACTTTTGAAAGACTGGTCAGAATTGTGGGTTCTTTCCTAGTGTGACATTTAATTATAAACTTGGTAAATCACAAAGATGTAAATAGTTAGCATAGTATATGTGGAAAGATTTTTAGCCACTCACAATTTTTTTATTTTAAAGAATGACCTTTCATTGTCACTTAGATTGAAAATATTTAAATTATTTCCAGATTCAGTTTATACTACCTTAGGGCCCTGCACTGCCCGCGTGGACCTAACCCTGGCTGAGGGGAGGGCCAGGCCCTTTTCCCCTTCCCCAGTTCCCAGCCCTTAGAGCCGGTACCTGGTGGAGGATGGGCGTTCTCCTTCTTTGCTTCTGCCAGCCATGCTCCCGCCGAGGCCTGCAGGCTGCGGTCCGGGGAGCAGTCAACTGGGGGCTACGTCTCGGGGCTGTGCGGGGACAGTGTTGAGGCGGCGGAGGGGTTGGCCGCTTGTTGAGCGCAGGGCCTGTGTTCAGAGGCCCGCAGGCAGAGTGCCGCAGGTGTGTGCGGAGCATTATGGGATAGGCTCCAGGGATGTGGGTATGCATTCTGCACACGTATGGCCACATTCCTTCCTTATAGGTATAGATTAGTACATCAGGATAACTTGTATTTTAGCTCTACACAGTTTCAAAGTGCTGCTAAGTGGTGTCACCATTGCTGTCTTGCTTTTTGAAGAATGCTGTTACTCAGATTTGTAATTTTATTATGTTAGTTATCTGCTTTTTGAATTTTTCCATACTTGGGCATTTTCATCCTACTTTAAACTCTGAAAGCAGCAGTCCTTCTGAAGGAAAAACTATTAAAATTCTGGATGTGTTTGTGCCAAGACATGTATATGGATTATTTAACTGTGCTGTCATTCTTAATATTCACTGTAAAGTAATTTTTAGAGAAGCTACATTTCAGAGCAACACCTCTAAACACACTGACTGATTAGCTTTTTTATTGACCATTATGGAGGAGATTATTGTAATCCATGGACTGGAATCAGTTTTTTGACCTGTGAAGAGTTTCCTAGTTTATATTTATTCTATGACATTTGAGATAATGTGACGCCAATCACCTTTAGTCCTGATTAAGTTGTCTTTTTGTGATATAGAGCTCATATCTATATTTCTCACCTCTTCTTCACTTCCCCAACAGATAGGGAGCAGTTCCAGCTTGGTACCTTGTCTCATACACTGAACATGAAAGCCAATGGCTATCTAGAATTGTCTAATTGGCCAGAGATTGCACCTGACCCTTCAGTGAGAAATGTAGAAGTTATTGAGGTGGTATGTCAACTTTTAAAAATAGTATATTATTATTATATATTATTTTAGGAGCTAGGAAATGTGTGTCTGTGAAGAAAGGCTGTTTTTAAAGATGAAGATTTCAAAATAGTTGGGAGAAACATGTCATGAAATAAAGCCTATATGCTTGTGGATATTTATTTTAAACTCTTCATTTAGTTCTGCTAATGTGCAGTGTAATTTTTGTTATATCATTCATCAGTCACTTTCCTTCCAGCTGTGCTTACAGGTTTTCACTACTTTGAAATGTTAATTCAACCTTTCCAGTTCAATCTGAATATCTGTGGGCTGTTTAGAATCAGCACGCAACAAAATATTAATGGATATTCTTGGAGATCCTTCATTCTTAATATCACAAGCATTCATAAATTACCTAAAGTGCCAGCCCATTTAGCAGTCTCTTAAATATGGCCTAGAGGGCAGCTTGATATTTTAATAGAAGGTCTGAAATCAAGCCAGTTGTTGAAAGTTTTGTCTAGTTTTGTCCTTATTCAGCTTCTCCTTCCAGGTACCAAGGCAAAAATATGTCTTTGAGTAAATGGAAGCAGGGGCAAAATCAAGGCACATGCTAGAAAGGGCTGTAGATCACAGGCAGAACAAATATATTGCATGTGGAAGATCTCATTTTCAGCCCCCAGCATATTTACAAAGGGTGGGGGAAAACAGACTGAGAAGCCAAGCTGCTGGTGATGAATGTAAATGCATTAGATAAACAAAGGTCTGATTTGAAAAGCCAACTTTTTGTGTTTACAGATCAGTGCCAGGCATATATAGCACAGTATTGTAAAGATGTCAGAGTAGATGTTCTCTTCCATCACTTCACTAGATGTTTTATGGGAAGGAGGAGATATCTTGTTGTAGAGTCCATGTTTTGCTGGCAGAAGGTCCATGTTGAATAATGAGATCTCCATGAAAGACTGGTAAAGATGCTGCTGATGGAGTGTTGAGTAGACCAGTGATCTGGCTCAGTATAATGCAGTTTCTCATATTGAATTATCCTAATTAATATGAAACAGTTTTATTGTTGCTAATGATTTATCCATTTTCTAAATTTCTTTTGGAAAGTAAAGATGAAAGTGCCAGGAATTTATTCTGAATAGCGTGTTATGGTGAGAAAAATACATTTTCATTGTAAACGATGAAGATAATTTAATAGGAATTTGGCACATAAATAACATACTAAAAGCAGCATTGGTATCTGGACATAAGTATAACTCCCCTGATTTTATGACCTAGACTTTGTTCTGAATATAGTACAGTAAAACCTCGACTTACATATGGCTCGAGTTACATAAAATTCGACTTACATAATGATTTTTGCATTAAAACAATGTCCCAATTTACATAAATGTCCCGATTTACATAACACAATTTCCTATGGGTTTGCTTCAAGATACGTTAAAAAAATCATTTTTCCTATGGGTTTGCTTCAAGTTAATTAAAAATTTCATTTTTTCTATGCGGTTGCTTCAATTTACATAAATATCGTTTTCCTATTGGTTTGTTTCGAGTTAAGTAAAACATTCATTTTTCCTATGGGTTTGCTTCGAGTTAAGTAAAAAACCGATTTACATAAAAGCCTACGGAACAGACTTTTTACATAAGTAGGGGTTTTACTGTATTCAGAAGAGTAAAAATGATATCTGTAACAGTTTTAATTATTTAAACTTCTAACTGTTTGAACAGACAAAAGAGTGGTCCTCAATTTTAGGGAAGACAAAGAAAGAAAAACCTACTGAAAAATTCTACTCAGAGTCAGAAGAGGAAGAAGAGGAAGATCGAGAAAGTGATGATTCTTCTAGCAGTAGTGATAGTGGTATGTATTGAAACAGAGAGATTACAAGTAGGAACTTGTAATCTTTTGTGATCATCCCTCGAGGAAAGACTGGGGTATTGTAAAACAGTATGTCCAAGCTCCATTCATGACATCTCAGAAGAGTACAATGGCATTGAAAATTGCTGAGGCCAAGAACCATAGAGAATCCACTCTCCCTGTCCAGTTTCTGGCATAGGTCATCCACCAAGGCAACCAAAGCTGTCTACGTAGCATTAAGCAGACCCAAATTCAGATTGAAATGGATCCAGATAATTATTATTATTATTATTATTATTATTATTATATTTACATTTCTATACCGCTTTACTTCCCCTAGGGGAACTCAAAGCGGTTTACAGCATATAAATACAATATCCAAAGTACAAAAGCAACATACATTCTCATCCAGGAAACTTTGGATCTGAGAAGCCAGCACATACTCCAATACCTTGCCCCCAAGTGCAATATCTATTCATCCATCTTTCCATTCATTGGACTTGTATGTTACATTTCTCCTAGGTGGTGGTACACAAAGCAGCTCACAGATCATCCATCCATCCATCCATTTATTACAGTCAATTACAGATCATTAAAACAATCACGAAATTAGAACAAGATACAGTAATACCTCGGATAACAATCCATTCGGAGAACGACAAAACCGCATAACAACGCAGTTTTTGTGTCGTTATCTGATGCATTGTGTTTGATCTACCTTTCCATGCTGGTAGGGAATGAAAAAAAAATAATCGCAATTTTTAGGTCCCTGTTTCCAGCTCTCCGGCTCCGCAGCAAGGTGTGGGAGGCTGGGAGGAGCTGTTCCACGCTATTTCTGGCTTCCTAGGACCTTATGCCGCGCAACAGCTGATAATAGTTGCGGCCACCATTTTGATTTCTTTGTTTTGGACTACAATTCCCAGAAGCCCAAGCAAATCAAAATCAAAATGGCGGCCAGAAAAGGGGAGAGGAGCTCCTGTCTGTCCCAGCTCCTACCAACCTAGTAGTTCAAAAGCACAAAATTGCAAGTAGACAGAGAGATACACTTTGATGGGAAGGTAAAAATCGTTCAGTGCACTCCGGTGTCTAGTCGTGCTTGCCACATGTCTACGGAAACATATGCAGACACAGACAGTGCTGGCTCTTTGGCTATAAACAAAGATGAGTACTGATCCCTAGAGTTGGATACAACTAGCTTTCGAGTTAGGGTGACCTTTGCCTTTTAGTAATCGGAGATAAAAGGTACATCCACAGGACCTGTATTCTCTGTCATCCAAGTTAGAGCAGATCTGAATTCAAAATGCAGTGCAGATTTGTCACAGGGCTGTCACATAGTCAGCATCTTGTTTTTGTGGACAACACACGCGCACGCACACCTGGGTAGTTCCCCACTCTGGGCAGTATACAGCATTTAAAAGTTAGGCTCTTGACCACTTGAAACAGCTCTGCTGGGTGGGTCCGTACAGATATATGTCAGCAGAGAAGAAATGTTTCTTTACTTCAACCACTACATCACAGTAGATCTTTAAATGAGTTCTATCCCAGTTTTGGTTGGATTCGCCCTAGGTTTTCCACCACCATTACTCTAGTCTTCTTGTTTTTCCCTCTTGAATGTTTCATCCCATGTTTTTCATCACTCAGTTCCCTGTGGTTTGTTTGGTTCCACTCTGTGAAAGAGGACTTCTCAGCACTCAGAACTGAAACCTATACATTATTTCTCCTTTGGTGCTTAACATCCACACACATGGCTCAGTTGAACAAGTATGTAGAGTAACTTGAATCATATATACAGTAAAACCTCGCATAAAGGGTGCCTCGCTTAGAGACTAACTCACATAAAGAGCAGAATTTTCTCTGAATGGTTGCCTCGCTTAACAACTAAAACCAACCAAAAATTCGCTTAACAAGTAAATCGGGGTTACCAATCCCCCCACTAGAAGTCACAATTGGTCACTTACAATGGTGTTTCGCTTAAAGAGCAATCCCATGGAACGCATTATGCTCTTTAAGCAAGGTACCACTGTACTCAGTGTCACAACAGATTATTGATTGATGAGTTTGAATTTTCAAAGTCTCTATGGCAGTGGTGAAATATCTGTGCTTGTGAAAATTTTCTTTGTATTTGGAGGTGGTCAAGAGACAATACTAATTTCTTTCATACTGTTGAGTCCCATGAGCTCCCATCTTACCATTTGTCAAACAATCACCACATTCAGGGAATTCTCCTCTAACCATTTAACCACACCACCTTTCTGATCCTGGAGCAGGTTAGCCCAGGGAAATTAAGTTTGTTGATAGTTCATGGAATCTGTCCATCCTGGTAATCTCCAAACACTTCAGTATGACCCAACCAAGCGTTTCCAGGGAATTTTTTTTTTAAAAAAATCAGTTAAATGCTTTTAATCTCATACCAAACCTGCAAGCTAAAATTACCACCATATCAACAACACATAGAGTAAAGTGGCCAAGGCAAGGCATGGTTTTACATGCATCAATGCTCTTAATCTCCTCAATAAATGGAGACATTGTTATATTTTATTTAAAATGGTGGAAAAGGTTTTAAAAAAGGAAAGTTTCAGAAAAAGTTTTAAACAATTGCAAAAAGACATCAAAATATTCTGGAGCAAATAAGCAATTAAAGCCTGAGGTTGGAGCAATACAGAGTACCGTATTTGCCAGCATATAAATCACACCCAGTTATTACCAAAATAGCCCCCTATAGGCCATTATATACAGTACAAGATGCACTCCATTTTTCAAGTGTATTTTAAGGGGGCGGAGTGGGTCTTATATGCTAGCAAATACACTAATTGCCCACTTTTTAGTATAAGTTGCATCAAAAGCAGTCATAACTTAAGACAGTGATGGCGAACCTTGGCACTCCATGTGTTTTTGAACTACAATTCCCAGAAGCCCTGATCAGCAGGAGTGCTGACTTAGGCTTCTGGTAATTGAAGTCCAAGAATACCTGGAATGCCAAGGTTCGCCATCACTGACTTAAGACATATAAAATACAGAGTAAAATTGTAAAGATTGGAACTACAGACTTCATTTTGTCATGGTATTCCATATGATAGTCAAATCATGTCTCAGCAGTTTAAAAATGCTTGACGTAGTGGGGTCTCCATGCAGTTGTAACATGTACCACATTACCTTGAAAAATCTCCTTGCCAGGATTGTTTTGGAAGATGTGCCAGTATATCAGGATGTGTCCCCTTCTGTTTTCTAAGTAAAAATGTGAAGTTAGCATTTCACAATGTTTTCTAAAACTAAATGGAGGGTCTGGCAGCGTTTCCAAAACTACGTCCCATGGAACACTAGTGGACTTCGATTCCTAGAAGCCTAAGTCAGTACATTGGCTGATCAGTTCTTTGGGGAATTGACTTAGGTCTCTGGAATTGAAGTCCAAAAAAATCAAAGATTGGAAAACACTGATCATGTAGTGGGATGATTTGCAATGTTTTCCTTTTTATTATCTAAGCCAGTGTTTCCCAAACTTTAGTTTGTGGACTTCAATTCCCAGAAGCCTAAGTCTATTCCCCAAAGCACTGGTCAGCCAGTGTACTGACTTAGGCTTCTGGGAACTGGAGTCCTTCATGGGGCCTATGCCCCACTTTGGGAATCACTGATCTAAGCCTTCAAATCCAGTCTCTGAATCTAACAATTCATTCAGTCATGAGAGCTGGGTTTCTCAAGCTTTTAAAGCCATGGGCCTGACCATGCCTGCTCAGATAGCTGAGCGGGTCGGACTGGTGGTTCCCCTGCTGTAAACGCTGCTGTAAAATGCATCCACGGCTGTTGTAAATGCATTTATGACAGCCGTGGGCGCATTTATAGCTGTCGTAAACGTGTCTGATTGCGGTGGCAGCGGTGATTGGTGACGTGGGCCACATGAAATGGTGCTGTGGGCCAGGTCTGGCCTACGGGCCATAGGTTGAAAACCCCTACATTAGAGCATAAGTATAGGCACCACGTACAAACAAATTCCAGAAGGACATGCTTTTTCATCTGTTTAGTCTAGCTCCCCTAACATTAAGGATACAAGAAGGAAATTTTGAAAAATTATTAAGTGTTATAAGTAGAGGCAGTGGACTGAAACTTGGAGTGTACCTTCAAGTAAGATATTAGAAACACTTTACAGCTGATTAGAAACTGAATAACTTGTTTAAATTCCTGATTAAATTGTGACCACTAGATTGTGTTTGGGAATGGATTAAGTTTTAAAATAATGAGTATTATACTATGGTAGAGGACACAGGAGGTCATGCCTGATACCTTTCCAAAGAACCAATTCAGTAGTTCCTTAGTTTTAATGAAATTTTTTGAAAAAAACATGTTTATAGTCCAGAACTTACATTTTTAGAGGGTGGATTACATCGTGATGTGTAAATATCAAATGGCATCTGTCTTGTAAATTATTCAGTGAATTTTTGCCTATGTAAGGCTAAGGGACTGGTGGCTCAATTGGTTAAGATCCTGAACTTGATGACTGGAAGGTTGGCAGGTCATCAGTTCAAGACTCGAGTACTACACAACGGAATGAGCTCCCGCCTCTGTCCCAGCTCCTGCCAACCTAGCAGTTCAAAAGCAAGAAATTGCAAGTAGATAACTAGGCACCACTTCGGTGGGAAGGTAAACAGCATTCCGTGTCTAGTCATGCCTGCCACATGTCCATGGAAATGTCTGCAAACACAGACAGCATTGCCTCTTTGGCTGTAAACAGAGATGAGCACTGAACCCTAGAGTCGGATATGACTGGCTTTGAGTAAGGGCGACCTAAGGCTTAGGCTTTTTTTTCCCCTGTTCTAGAAAGTGAATCTGACAGTGAAGGAGAAAAAACAGGACAAGGGGACAGCAGTGTGGAAAGTAGTGACAGTTCTTCTTCTGACAACGAGAGTTATAGAAAGTCAAATGCCAAAGACCAGGTATCAAGAAAAGGGGCTTCTGTTTTAAAAAGGTAAGTATAGTATGTAGTTTAATTATGGCAAATCGCAGGTCAGAATATTGACCCCTGTGACCCAATGCATTTTGTAATGTTCTACCCAATGCTTCCTTTGGAAAACTGACATCTATTTCTATATTTTCAGGTTGTGTTTGTAACATGCATGTTAAACAACTTTTAATATTACTTTTTAACTGAATATTTAAATGATGAGCAGAGTATACTATTTTAACATTGGGGAGACAAACAGTTATGTATTTAATAAAACACCTAATTACCTTATACAGCAGTTCTGCTGTGGGCTAAAATTAAATCTTTCCGTATCTTGCCATTATGTAATTGAGGCAATTGATTTCCTCCCTAAATAATGTGATATTAAAAAGATTATGATTCAGGTATTGGAAGCAAGGTCTGTGAAGGGAGACAATCAGAAGCTTCTTAAGTACTATTGCTTTTTAAGATTGCCTATTACCAACAGGGTTAACATGTATTAAAATATCATTAAAATTTTAAGTAATTGGGGCTAATACCTTGGATTGTCTGAATCTGTTTTTTCTACTTCTGTCAGTAAATGGCCTCTGTAGACATGATTGCCCCTTTGCTCTTTAGTCTGCTGCCAGCTCACTTGATGAGTTTGCAGCTCAACTCAGTTGTGGCTGACAGTGTTGATTGGGGCACCGTTCACACGCTGCTTCTTTTATTACAGACAGTAATTAAAGCAGTTTGCCCTGCCACTTCCATAACAAACACCGCGTAATGCCCTAATTATGACTTTATTAATTTAAGTCAGGATCTAATGATTTTAAAAGTGATTTATACAGTTTGTTCTGTTCAGAACAAGTGATATCTGTAGGATAAAATAATACAGGCTTTTCATCGCTGCAAACTATATTAGTTAATCAGTTTTTTAAAAAAATATTATTAGATTAATATCTGAAATTCTTAAGCAGTAATGTAAACAATGATTATGTAGCAAAACTGAGTAACGAGCTAACTTTGTCCCTAAAAATGTAGCTTCAAATTAGAAATTGTGTACAATTTTGTACCGATTGAAAGTAAGGAAGAACTACACCTGAACACTCAAGTTAAGGAGCTCACTTTGTTAGCTGGAAGGCTGGCAAGTCGGCAGTTTGAGACCCGGGTTTTGCATGACAAATTGAGTACCTGTATCTGTCCCAGCTCTTGGGGACACGAAAGAAGCCTCATTCAGGCATCCCCTGAGCAAAGTTACTCCAGCAAAAATCTTTTCAACTAGAATAATTTCTGGCACAAAATTATTATTAGTTAAGGAGCTAGGTGCATTTTGAAAGGCTGTAATCATGGATTTGCAGTAACCTGGAAAAGTTGGAAGTTGTTCTTGTGAAGGTGTATTCCTGGAATGAAGATCTTGGTGGTATAAATGGGAGCAGCAGTGTAATACATTGCTTATTGCATAATATTTACAAAACTGTCAAGTGGATAATAAAAGGTCTTTTCCTGTGAACAGTCAAATATGGCTTAACTTCAGTGGGCAGAATCATATTGGTTTTCATGTTATGCTTGCATAATTTGTCATGCCTAATCATTGCTAATTCACAAGGTGCCAAAGTATGTTTCAGGCATGTACCTGGCTATATACCTAATTATAGCGGCAGGATACTACTTTGTGGACTCTGTGAATGCACACCAAAGGGTTAGCTTTGTAGCCACGTGAGCATTGTGAGAGCCTTCCCATGTGAGCATTGTGAGAACCTTCCAGAACAAAAAGAGCTGTTTGGCCCTTCCTGTTCCCAAATCTCCTCTGTTGCTGCCCAACAGCTCGCCTCAATTCTTCTCTTGCCGCCTGCTGAGAAATTTTGTTGGAGCCTTCTTCCTAATGGTTTTTCTTCATAGTTTAATAATTTAATAGTTCACTTAGTTAGTTAGTTAGTTAGTTAGTTTAGACAGATAGTTGAATAGTTTGTATAGTTTGAATGAATGAGTGCATTCTTTTTCAGATCATTGCCCTCCATGTGCAGAGGACAATTTGAGAGATAATACCCTTAACCTCCTTGAATGTTTATTCAGCATGGGTTAAAAAAGCAAGACTAGGAACACATTCCAAACTGTTGCTAAAAACAGTGGCTACTGTGAATTAGCATGTTGTGGAGAGAATGGTGAAGTGCAAGAGAATGGAAGTAATGTTGCTCACCTAGTGCACTTTTCAAATGCTGAACCATTGTTTGTCATAATGTATAAAAACATGCCACACAGTTTTGTCATCTTAATTTCTGAACAGGAATACTTCAAGTATCATTCAAGTTGTTTGGAAATATAATATATAACAAGACAATATAATGTTCTATATAATTAGTTTATTTTATAGAAAGGATACCTTTTAATGGGATTTTTATGAATTTCTTTTGCTATTTAGTGGCTCTGTAGAAGCAGAAGAAAATACAGCCAAATTTCAAAAAGCAGAAGGTCCTTCTGATTCAGAATCCAGCTCACTTGAGGAAAATTCTTCAGACTCCAACTCAGAAACTGACTCTGAAAGTAATTTGGATGCTAGAAAATCACCAAGTGCAGCCAGGGTATATCTCTAATGTATTATATGTTAAAAGCTACAGTTTTTGAACTTGCATTTACATTAATGAAAGTGAATGCAGAATTTCTCAAAAAAAATGTGTTACAGTATTTTCTAAATACAGTAATTTTTTAAATTTCCAAACACTTTGCAGAAGTGTTGCTTGGAAGTTAATGAACATTTCTGTGCTGTTACTTTGTGATTTGGGAAGAGGCTTTACATAACTGGCCAAAATCCTATTGGGAAAAACTGTGCATGTAAGCATATTCAACAGGGTTTTCCCCTGGAAATCAAACTCTTAACCATTGGCTACTATCCACTTCCAAAAATATGTCAATGCAAGTCTATCAGTGTAAAGTTGGTGTAGGTATTTGTTGTCACATGATTATTGCACAACACCAAATTCCTGTTTCAACTTCTTTACAAGGTACAGTACTTCATCATTGAGTTCTACTGAAGTGGGTGTAAGTAATAGAATGTTGATGATTGTGTTTACTTTTATTTGCACAAATATGTCTTGGATAATTTGCAAATTTTGTGATGTGTAAATGTGCTTGAAACTTGCCAATACTTGCAGTTCTTGATAGTAGTGTAATTTGAGGGCTGGGCAGAGCGAATGAAGGCCTATTGGAGGCATAGGGTCTAATTAACTGCCCCAGATCTGAGTTTTCATTTGCCTCATAGTTTCCTGTCTCTATCAGACTTCTCTTTCACGTACACACCTTCCTTATATGTACAAACAACATCTCTACAGCCAGACAGGAATGCAAGTCAACACACAGTTCCATTCACATTGATTCAGTCATCCATCCCAACTATTATAACTGACAATCTTGGGACATAGTTAACATATCACTGCCAATCAAAGTCCGTGCAAGCCGGAGTTCTCCATCAGCCCTGAGTTGGAAGCAGCTGCACCTGGTGCCCCTCCCCCTGGCCCATCCGGGTGGGGAGTTTAAAAGGCACCAGAAACGTGAGGGAAGACGCTGCCGGAGACCGGACTGCCGCCTGAGCCTCTCCCGGGGCTCTCTCCATCAGCCTCAGGTTGGAGGCAGCTGTGCCTGGCGCCCCTCCCCTTGGCCTGTCCGGGCAGGGAGTTCAAAAGGCACCAGAAACACCGGGGAAGTCACCGTCGGAGACCGGACTGCCGGGGAATCTGCCTCCGCCGCCCCAGCTCTCTCCATCGGCCCCGGGTTTGAAGCAGCTGCGCTTGGCACTCCTCCCCCTGGCCTGTCCAGGCAGGGAGTTCAAAAGGAACCAGAAACACGAGGGAAGATGCTGCCGGAGACCGGACTGCCGCCTGAGCCTCTCCCGGGGCTTTCTCCATCAGCCCCAGGTTGGAGGTAGCTGCGCCTGGTGCCCCTCCCCTTGGCCCGTCCGGGCGGGGAGTTCAAAAGGCATCAGAAACACCGGGGGAGCCGCCGTTGGAGACCGGACTGCCACCTGAGTCTCTCCCGGGGCTCTCTCCATCAGCCCTGGGTTCAAAGCAGCTGCGCCTGGCACCCCTCCCCTTGCCTGTCCGGATGGGGAGTTCAAAAGGCGCCAGAAACGCCGGGGAAGCTGCTGCCAGCACCAGAGAATGGACTGCCTCCCGAGCTTCTCGGGGCTGTTTGAACTTTTTTTGTTGACTCCTGCTGTGTTCCTTGTTTTGTGTTGATCTTACTGTCTGGTTGGTTTTTTGTATTGTGTACCTATTTGTTTTTTTGTATTGTCGTTGTTGTTTCCTTTTTGCTTTTTTCTGCTACTGTCTGCTGTGCAGACAGCATGCACTGGTGTAAACCACTTTGAGTCGCCTTTGGGCCGAATAAAGCGGTATAAAGTAAAAAGTGAAATGAAATGAAATATATAAATAAGTGTACAATATGGAATTGTCACACAGAGTGAAATAAAAAGTTTCTTTTTTAAAAGGGCTTTAAAAATACTTCTGATTTCTAGAATGTGTAAGGTATTTTGTCATGTGTGGGCTTTGGTTTGAACCCTTTGGCTTAAGTTACACTTTAGTTCTTGTTGATTTTCATATTTTATTAATTTGCATTAGAAAATAACATTTCCCCCATATGTGAACTTCTGTTACACCAGATGTGTATTTTACATAATACTCTTTGAGGACAGGAGGCATTACTGAATTCTTTGCATTTGATAAAGGAAAAATAAATTTAATGAAGATCTGTGATAGACATATTTTGCAGAACAGATGATATGACCTGATAAAAACCATAATTTGGTGCCTCCAGTTCTGTACTTAGAAATATTTATTTATTTTGTCCGTCTTTTATCGCCGCCCCATCGCTGAGGCGACTCCGGGCAGCTTACAGTCTAACCAATAAGAATACTAAAATACAACTTTTAAATAGCTTTAGCATATTACTAAAGTACATCAAGTGACATAGGGACAAAACATACAAAACATCAGGAAATGTTTTGATTAGTGTTAAAATTCAGGTTTGAATACAATACATGAATAAATAAAAGTCTCTGCAGTGGGCTTTTAAAATTATTTACTGTTGGCCTCCTAGACGTGCATAATACACTCACTCAGCTGTTAAAAACCTGATCCACTATTTAAAACAATATATAAAAACAAATTGTCCAGCTTTCCGCCTGATCTCTTTTCAGCTGCTAACACAATGGAAACAGTAGGTGATCAGTCAGTGCATTTGGTTTGTCAATGATGGTTTTCTGTAAATATTGGAAAGAATTCACACAGTAAAATATGATTTTATCTGCTTCTTCTGTGCAGTTCCATGGCTCATGCTGCGGTGTGAAATTTTCATTTTACACATTTTGCAGGCGGAGCACATGAATTATGCATTGAGCAATAGAAATCTCCTGCTTCAAGTCCTATATGCATTTACCCAGTTTCTGTCTCTATTATCAAGATGAATTGCAAAATGGAGAAATGTTTGATGAGATATGGCTTAACTTCTTTGTTTAGCATGCAGCTTGGACTGCATTCTCTTCTGAGGAAACACGTTTATGTTTCTTAGGTGGGGTGTGTGGCAAATTGCCATGTCAAGAAAAGAGCAAACATAGATATCTGTTTTTAGGTATCTCTTTCCATTAGACTGCTTGTAAATAGAAAACATCTGTATTGTGAATGTGTTGAGTTTATATGTTTAAGTTTTAATAGCTGCAGCACCATTTCTTATTTGTAAAAGGAGAATAGTAAACTATTGCGCAAAGGAACCTGTTATACATTGTATCTATCAACTGCACTTCCTTATGATCTATTTCCAAATACAATTGGCAGTTCTGAATATTATCTATGAACCTAGATGACTTGGGGCCCAGATACCTATAGGCTGCCTCCCTTATCCAAAATATGATTCATCATACTCTCTAAATGTATATGATATTATCCTTCAGTTTGGACTTCAGAACCTTTGTTGGAACCAGGTTTTGATCCAGGGGTCTTGGGCACCGCTGCCATGTTCTTCCAATATCTACATATCACTGCAACTCCTCAGTGATTAATCTTACTCCACTCCTTAGTGTCCCTTGAAGTACAATGAAACCCCGGGTTATGATGCCTCGGGTAACAGAAATCTTGACTTATGGAAGGATAGTCTGAGAAAATGGCGTCCTGATTTATGGAAAAAACTTGTGATACAGAAGGTTTTTGAGGGTATTCTGACACTTCCCAGGGTGGTGGGAGGGTGTTTGCAGCATTTCCACTCCGTTTTTGAAAAATTATGTTGCTTTTTGGCTCCGGCAGAAGTTCTCCCCGCAACCTGGAAGTGCTGGAAATTCCTCCCTCCTGATCAGCTGTTAGGCGGGGACTTTTCCTGCAATTTCCAGGGCTGACCACTAGATGGCGGTAATGGAAACGGGATGAATATGTCTTGAAAATAAAAAAATCAGCTCCAAAGCTCACTAAAAAGTCCAAAAAACTTGTTGTTTTTTCATTCAAAACTTTTTCTAAAGTTCCACTGTGTTTTCGCCACTATAGAAAGAGTTTTGAACAGAAAAATTATGGTGGTTTTTTCCCCTCTTTTCTAACCTCCGGAAAGTTTTTTTAAAAAAACTTTTTATGCATTCCTATGGGAAATTATGCTTCGTGTTACAAAGAAATTGCTTTACAGAAAGTGTTGTGGAACCGATTGATTTCATAATCTAGGGTTTCACTGTACTATGTAATTATCCAGTCATAATTAACTGTGACTTTCATATGTCAGAATAGAAACAGATTTTGGATTTTTCAGGGTGTTGTGCTGACTTTGGGATCCTCAGCAAGGACACTTTCATAATAGGCAGAGTGAGCTAGTGGCAACATTTGCAGAGTCATGTTATGTCCTTCTCATGACCTGTCTATTGCTACCAATATTGGTTTGGGATACAGTTCATAATATTTAACAGTTGGGCCATAGATTATGCAAAAGCATATGTCTCTGGTACTCCTTTGGAAAAAATCTTATAAATCAGCTTTTACACTAAACAATTTATAGTTGTTCAGATTATTGAATTACATGAAGAAATTTATTCTAGAATATAAATTTGCATTAAGGAACTCTATCTTCTAATTGTGTAGTAGAAATATATCTGTGTCCCATCCTGTGCTGGACAAATGGGGAAATTTAATTTAATTTAATTTTCGCGCTTATATACCGCCCACTCAGGTGAACCCGACTCAGGGCGGTTTACATGGCGGACAATAAATACAATATACAGTACAGCAACACAATAAACAATGAATACAGTAGTACAATATTCAATAACGTACCATCAATACTAAAAGTAAAAAAGATTCAATGTACAAAATTCTGTATACAAATTCACAAACAGTAATGCATCACAATACTATACTATACTACCGCAGCCTCTCTTCCCTCAACCACAAGTAAATCCATGAGGGGGGGCGGCAAAGTCCTACTGCCCTTTAAGCTTTGACCCCGGACGGGGCCCAGGACGCTGATGGTAAAATGGTCCTGGTGCCCATTGCTGCCACAGCCTCACCGCCCCGACCGCAAAAAGGCCAAGGGCCCCCCCAGAGGTAACGGCCGCAGCAACAAAGGTCCGCAAAGGGCCTTAAAACCGCTGTCCAAGGCCCGACAACAGCCCCCAATCCCCCTCAGCCAGACTGACCAAGGGGCAGGCGGTATTCCGTGGAGTGGCCAGGTGGCCAGAGTCTTTTTGTAGCCGCCAACCAGCCCCGGCAGCAGGCTCTAATTCCTCTCATCCAGACTGACCGAGGGGCGGCTGATGTTCCCTTCCAGGGCAGGGAGGGGCTGCCCCCAAAACAGCTGTGGTGGCAGTCCTCGGCGGGCTGGTGAGTCAGGGCCGGCAGTTCTTATCCCTCCGGGCGGGGAGAGGCTGGCCCTGAGACAGCTGCGCTGGCGGCGGCAGTCCTCGGTGGCAGTGCTTTGAGTTTACAAAATTCATATGCTTAACCTTTGCCTACAGACACCATTCAGTCCCTAGAAAAGACTAGTTCTTCTAGAATAGATACTGGTTCAGTCAATAGATAAGTTTGTGCAGTTATTTGGGGGTGTTATTTCTGGATAACAGAAACCTAAAATCATGGATTTTGCTTTCTTTTCTCACATATGTATACAAAATTATTTGTTTTGAGTTCAAATATAAGGACAGTAGTATATAAAATGTATTTCCTTTTCCAAAGTGATTTATTTATTTGGACTGCAGGTGTTTTTGCTAGTAGCCTTGAAAATCTTCTAAATATTTTATTAGCAAAAAGCCTTGATTCAGAAGGTTGTAAAGATCTCTGAGCTTTCTCCCTAGTCTTGCTTTTATATCTGTACAGAAAAGAAGCAGCTATGCTGTTGCCAAGAAAAAAAATTAGTTCTTTGTGGTCTCCATGAATCACACTTGGGCCTCCATGCCTCCTTCAGAATCTTCCAAAGCTGAAAAGCCGTTAGCATAATACCACCTCCACCCTACTGCGCATGATTATGCACCTAAATGGCTTCTTCCCTCAGATTTTCTCTTACTGCCATTGCAAACTGCAGTTGGTTAACAGTTTTCTTTTTCAACCCGTGAGTTATTTTCACTGTTGTTTTTAGTTCTTGTGAGTTCATAGTTTTTCTCAGTCTTTTCTCCCCCCCCCTCCCCAAATTGTTTCTGATGTACCCTGGTGGGACCATTTAAAAAGTGTGTTAGCTGGACTAACAAACTTCCTCTGTCATAGGGCCATTTGAAGTGCTTTTTTGGCTAGGGGGAATCTCGCCAAATTCAGTTGTGTCTCCAATGCAAGAGGTTTACAAAACTTGTGATTAAGAACAGGCAATCTAGATGCTGTTCCCATTTCTGGGAATGGTCTCTCCAGGCAACCACCATGGAACAGTCTGCAGCTTCTGACGCTTCTTGCCCAGACTGTACCAAGAGGTAGATACCACTTGTTGGGTCCAACCCACTGATCAGCCAAAGATAATTCTGCAGCTGCAAAGGAGTGGAAGCATAAATCTAAGCCCTCTGATTCCTGGGCCAAACATAAGACTCACTCAGACTCTGGCCAAGCCTCACCTCAGTCCCATGCCTCCTCAGTATGCTACAACAGTGGCAGGAGACCCAGAATGCCTTGTGGCTTATGGGGTTGCAAGTGAAAAAGAGGACTTAGTTTACCAGGGCTCAGTTTCAGAGGACAGAGCCTCCTGCCCCAGGACACGTCCATGCACTTTAGTCCTTCTCCGGACCATCACTGCTCTTCATCAGTCTCTCCACCTCAGAAACCTCCATTGTACACTCCCTCCTGGGCTTCAAGTCAGTCTGCATTGGGATTGAAACAACCAAACAAAAGTACTTACAAATTGAAGCACCCCAATGTTTGACTGCATCTTTTTAACTCTATTATGGTTGAGGTGATGGACAACATCCATAGGAAGTGGAACACTCCTAAGCGCAAGGGAGTTTACCTATCACCAAACACTCGCCAGCACAGACCATCGCAGAAATCACTGCTCCTACAATATTCGCATTCACATTTCTACTGGTCAAAATCCCATACAACATCTACCGTACTTATCGTACCTCACCATTTCATTTGAAGTTTAGTTATCCCACCACCTCCAAAAAAATCAGAATGAAAACAGAAACAGTCTGTTTGATGCCGTACTGGCCACGTTTTTCCCCAGATATCCTTATCTCAAGCACTTTAGTGACTCCGCTGTCTCCATTTCTTCTAATTTGGGAGACGATTACTACAGACAGATGGGTGTTGAACACCATTCAGAGAGGATACAGAATTCTCCAAAATGCAACCAATAGGTCTTCTAAGATCCACAAAACCATCACAGCCTCTGGTTAAGGAGGTCTGTTCACTTCTGACAAAGGATGCCATCAAAGTGGTGGCCACCGACAATTTCCACAGAGGTGTTTATTCAAGTATTTTATGGTCGAGAAAAAAAGATTGTGGTTAAATCATTATGTAAAAACAAAAAGTTCAGGATGGTAACACTCCAGTCTATCCTCCTTCTCTTCTCACCCCTTTTGCGACAACCTCTTCCTGATTCTATGCACACCAGTGGTGACTATATCTTCTGCCTTCCTCAGCAGAGTACCACTGCAAGAGATCTACAGCACAGCTACCTGGTTTCAATCTTTAACCTTTGTCCAGCATTAAAGACTCGACACTAGAGCCATAATAGATGCTGCCTTGGCACGTCAATCCTCTCTGCTGCTCTCTAATGTAGTTTCCCCTGTTGCATGACTGCCCTCCACCAGGTAAGTGTGTGTGATTCATAGAGACCACAAAGAAGAAACATGGGTTTCTTACCGGTAACTGTGGTTCTTTGAGTGGTCATCTGTGAATTTACACAACAGACCCTTCCTGTCCTCAGTCACACTTTACTTCTTTTTGTCCAAGCTATATACCCGTGGAGGCAAACCTATGGCACATATGCCAGAAGTGGCATGCAGAGACCTTTCTGCTGGCATGCGTGCCATCAAAGGGAAGCCCCACCCCACCCAGCCTGGCTCACTGCTTCCCCATTACCCCTCTCTTCTGCTAAAGGGGAGGTGAGAGGGGAGCCTGAAATCCTGCCTGGGAGGCAGCAGCTGAGTGAGGTGAGGTGACCAGACACCCACCCCTCCTAGGAGTCGAGTGCATCTGCTGGTGAGGAGCACTCATGGGTGTGTGTGGCTGCATGCACATGACTTCGCTGGAGGTGTGCCGTCGATATCACATGGGTGTGTGGGCGCGTGTGGTGCCTGCCCACACACCTCCTCCTCCTCCTTGGGCACTTGCTTCCTAAAAGGTTCACCACCACTGCTATATACCAACTGAGGGGAGAAGCCGTTTAGGAAGTGCAATGATGCGCAGTAGGGTGGGGGTGTTGCTAAATGCTAATGGATTCTTTTCAGTTCTGCAAGATTCTGAATGTGTGTGAAATCATAGATGACCCCTTGAAGAACCAATGTTACAGGTAAGCAACCCATGCTTAAGGCAGATTCAGATCTCAAGTTTGCCGGAAAAAAAGATTGTTAAATGCCAATGTAGAACATTGCTTTCTTATAAATTACTCACCCAGAAGCACTGTAAATACCTTCTAAAATCCCCAAATAATAAGCTTTTAGCATGACAAGTGTATAGTGCAGGAGAGTAACCTGCTGCTGTATCAGAACTGTAAACTATAGTGTAATTTTCCTGTCACGAGAACTTTGTGCTGATGTTCTGAAAGGTTGCTTGTTTCTTTTACTAGAATTCTTATGTAAACTTTACAGTAATTGAACTGAATGAATGCATTCATTCCAGTACAGTATATACATGTGGAATATTTTTTTTGCCATAAAAAGCTTTAAATATTGATATGCTTTTGATAGAAAGAAGAACGAACTTCACATGAACGGAGAACTCCTGCTAAGCAAGAGGTGTCACTCTTAGATTTGGATGACTGTAAGTGCTTCAGATATTTTCCATTTCAGATGTCTTATGTCAGTTAAATGAAATTAAATGAATTATATGGTAAAAGACTTTATCTTATACATATATAATTTTGTATATACAGTATGTGTAATTTAACTGTGTATTCATTAAATGGTACAAGAACATATAACACTTTTAACAACCTCCTAGACAATGTACTTGAACTTTAAAACTTTCCTGAATAATTAGAAACCATGCTGTAATATTTGGAAAACTTGTAGTTTTTCTAACAAAAGTTGTAATTTTTCATGTGTTTGTCAAAAATATTTGTTAAATATAGACAGAGTTTTGAAAAATATTAAAACTAGGGATAGGGTCATTTTTAAAATTAAAGTTATGAGTAAGATCCTGTGCCCTCACCCCTGCCCGGAATGAAAGGTTTTATCCACCAGAAGACACTGAAGTTTTTCTGAAGGAGTTTGTCAACTTCCTCTCTCATTGCTGTCTAAAATGCTACTTTATACACTGTTGTAGCTCTTCTGTGAAGATTTTCAGAAGTTAGAAGGACTTCAGGAAGGAATGGAAATCATCACAGCCATCTTTCCAACTTCCTTCCACCAGTGGGAGCATCCTAAGTGGAAGTTGCTAAGAATATGTTCTTGATAACAATAATTAAGAAATCTATTTCCATTTTTAAGATTTTAGAATTCACTTAGTTCATTAAAAAAAACCTTTTGCTATATACCAACGATAATATTCCTGTAGCCTTTTCTCATTTGAGAAATCTTGCATTCATATTCTGCACTCTTTTCCCTGTTTTAATTTTTAAAAATTGGGAGTTCACAGCCAGCATGTGGAAGTTTAGTTTGTTAGTTTAAGATGTCTAAGAAGCATAATCTTATCCATGTTAATAGTATTTTATATTCAGTTGTTTAACTTTTGTTTTCAAATGTTTATTTTTCTGCAGTCAACCTGGAACCAGTTTCCAAGCCATCAATTCTTTTACCCTCTTCAACTGCTGACCTAGAAGGTTTAAGTTTATCACATTCTTCAATAATTGATGTAAGTAGTTTTTCATGGTTTGCTGATTTCCCCAGCTAATTTTCTGTTATGAAAGTGAACCTGTGTTTTGTTCAACAATTAGCCTTTACCATTTTGTCTTTCATTAATGTTAAAGAGATGAAAAGAATTTTGAATGGTCTGCAAGATGTACTGATTTTTCAAAGTTGCTTTCCATTTGATAATGTTTTTATAACAAACACAACCCTTTTATTAATCACAATGCCAACTTTTAGCCCAGGAAATTCGCTTTTGGTAAGATCTTAATTGCTTACAAATTCTGTAGTAGTACAGAAACTTGTTTTTCCTAAAGTTATTTCTTCATCATGGTCTCTGTGAATCACACATGGGTTCTGCGCATGTGTGGTGAACTCTGTTGGAATCTTCCAGAGCTGGAAAGAAGCCATTAGAAAGAGCAGGATCCCATCCTCCTACACATGTCTGCTCATCTAACAGCTTCTCCCACTTACAGTTTATTATTACCATATACATTTGTATTCCTTGTTTCTATAACTTCAGTGAGAACAGTTTTGTGTTATGTTCAGTCTTACTCAGGGGTCAGCAACCTATGGCCTGTGGGCCGGATCTGGTCTATGGGTCCAAATCATCTGGCCTCCCATGCCCTCAGCCCCACTACTGCCACTGGAAGCAGCATAAACAGCCGTAAACAGGCATAAAATGCATCCATGACGGTCGTAAACAGGTTTACAACAGTCATGGATGCATTTTATGGCAGCATTTACTGCCGGGGAGGGGGCACCAGTCTGGCCCCCCCTCAATTGTGTGAGTGAGTGTGACCCAGCCCCCAACTTTAAAAGGTTGGCAACCCCTGGTCTTACTTATAATTTTACAAAAACAAGATAATCTTTTCCTGAATTTTTTGGAATAGTAGTTGTGTTAGTCTGTGTTTCAAGCATATCAGATAGTTGTGAATTTCTGCTCTGTCGAATTGCAAATAGTAGGAGGATACAAGACAAACACCTGGAATTAAACATTTGCTAATGAGTTTAACCTTCAGCATCTATTGACAATTTTGTGAGTCCATCCTTTGTTCTGTGAGATAGCCTATGTTGTGAATGAGAATACTACTGAAAAGTTTCTGTGAAGATGGTATAATATAACATATAACATACAACATATATAGCAGCAAATAACAACCTGTGTATCAAATTTGATAACGTCTCAGAAACCCTTGACTAAAGGTTTGAATATTAGTTCGAGGTTAAACTCATTAGCAAATGTTTAATGCCAGGTGTTTGTCTTGTATCCTCCTACTATTTGCAATTTAACAGGATGAAAATTCACAACTAGTCCAAATAACAACCAAAGATCATATGCTATTACCAGTTGTAATACTTATCTGTTACACTAACCAATTACTCTGTACCTCTTTTTCCTGATATTACCTTTTTACCAAAGATACTAATGCATTTTCATACCAATTAGCCATTAGTTTTCTGAACCCGTTTTCGATCACCAGCATTGGTTGTAGAAAACATTTACATTTTGAATTTTAGGCATGCTCTTGCTTTCTATGTGGACAGGATAAAGCTTTTCAGAAAGCCTGATAGATTTTTTTTTTGTCCATTACCTAGGAAGTAAAAAAGATCAGTATGTATTGTGACAGAAATGATCAAAATAGATGAATCAAAGCAAGCTCACTTTCTTATGAACTATCTAAATTTCCTTTATCTACCTGCTTAAGAAATTATTCCAGAAGAGCGATAGAGACATCAAACGTTTTCCTGAAATGTGTCCATTTGCAGTACATTTTAAAGGCCGCAATATGGTTATACCCATAACCTTTGTGAATCATTATAGATTATATGTCAGAAGAAAGTTGGATGTGACACTGGGACATTTGATATTACCATATATGTGTGAATCACAGATGTACAAATCAGCAGGTTAGGAAAAGATTTAGGGATGTTTTCGTTATGAACACTTAATATCAGGTTTGTTGTAAAAATGTGTTGAAACAACAGTGTGCTACATATGCTTATAATCCTTTAAAATTTGTTTTGGTAGTATAAATTTTCTTTGAACTAAGATTTCAGCACAAGTGTTTCTAATTGCTCATGTGGCAATTCCTTGAATAACTAGGAAACAGTTGCTAGACAATTCTAAAACTGGTACAATAAAAGTAAATGAGAAAGCAATTTATCTGGAAAGCAATCAAGGCCATTCTGAATACATCATTTGTCTAATGATATGTATTAATCTTATTTAGCTTTGAAGTTTGGGTACTGAGTATTTTGGCCATGTACATTAAGGTAGTTTTCCCCATATAAGTCCATAGTATTGACATGTCACACTCATGTAATATATCTTGTTGTTTACAGCAGATGTGATTGGGACTGTAATAGATGTGCCAGGAGTAAGTAGATCAGTGTAGAAGAGAAAAGATCTTTTATTGGAACCTGTATAAATGCAAGTTTCATTTGTGTAGTCACAGAGAATATATTTTTGACACTCCAGTACCCAGTAGGAGATATATAATACCACCTTGGAATCATTTGAAAGGCATTTCAATTTTTATGCCCATGGTAAATAGAAAGGAAGATATGTAGGTTTTTAACATATGCCTGGTTGTGCAGGAGGGAACTTTCCATAACTGTTATTGTTCTGAATTTTTCCCTGGTGATTGGAAATCATAGATTTTAAAATTTGAAAGACTTTGGAAATCAGCATAGAAATTCTGTGTCTGTAGCAACACTGATATTTGATTGTATAGCTGTGACAGATAGGCTTTGACCTGGCCTACCTCTAAGTAATCATGTTGGGTTGGACTAGGGACTTTGGTGTAGCCCCTAGAAACCCCAAACTTGAACTCCATTCGAACTTGAACTAACTCCCAAACCCATGTGCTTATAGGAAAGACATGAGCTTGGCCCTCCTAATTAACATACAGCCAATTAGAGCCCAGGATTTGTATAAACAACCACTGGTTCCCATAACAATTGTCTGGTGTTCCCAGGCTCTGGATGTTGATGTAAATGGACATTCCAGACCGGGGGAAGAAGACAAAACATAGGCCTGAAGCTTTGAACAGCTTCTTCTAAGCCTATCTGCTAGATAAGCGAAGCAGAAAGAATTATGAGACCTTTACAAAGAATCAAAGCTACATTCTAATACAGTTTAAAAACCAAAGATACTCCATGTTGAATAACTTGTGACCCATTTTATTCTGCTTAAATATTACCAGGAAAGGAAAGCCTTTGTGATCAGAAAAAATATGGTTTTTTTAAAAAAGTCTCTTGAGATGAGAGCGACTGAAGATGAAACTAGGTGCTGTGATAGGAGAGATGTCCAGAAAACTCTTGGACAGTAGAATATCAGGCATAGCTCTTGGATTCTGATCTGTCTTAAGAACCTTAAATTGATTTTTTAAAAAAAACAGTTCATTGGTTAGTCTAAAGCAGGGGTTCTCAACCTTTTCAAGCCACAGGCCGGACCACGCTCCCTCAAACAGCTGAGCAGGTTGGACTGGTGGTTCCCCTGCTGTAAACGCTGCCGTAAAACGTGTATGTGGCTGTTGTAAATGTTTTTATGACAGCCAGGGGGGCATTTATGGCTGTCGTAAATGTGTCCGCTTTGGGTGGCAGTGGCGACACAGGCCACATGAAATGGTACTGTGGGCTGGGGCTGGCCTGTGGGCCGTGGGCTGAGAACCCCTGGTCTAAAGTTAAAGAAGCTGATTATTAAAACTACCAAGACAGTTATCTTCTAATAACTCTTCATTTTATTGTGTGTATTATTTATTCATTTGTTTGCTTTGGATTTACTTGATACAAGATAATTTTAATTTTGTCTTATTTTAATTTATTTTAGACAATTGCCAAAATCTTGCTTGTGCTCCCATAAGGTTTGCATAGCTTGCTGCAGCTAATTGCAATTTATTGAGAAATGCCAGAATGCAATCTCAGTCATGTGCTTGCTTAGACTGCACAGTCAAAATGTACCCTGGTACCTTATTAATTAACCATAGTTGGCTGAAGGTCATTTTGCAAACTATGCGAACACCAATTCAGTTCCATCTAGCTGCTTCAAATATGTTTCATTTATTGGTGTGGAACATAGGAGTGGGACAGTGTTATGTGTGCTGTAAATATGATTTTATATACAGTAGTTTTGTACTGCATTTGCATTTGTGGTAGGTGACTGGGTTTGATTGACAGTTGTAAGGTGGTGAAACAATTAAAATATTTGATAGATGTGAAAGATGGATGTGGATGGAATTGTTAGCTGATTAAATTGGTATGATTCCTGGCTGGAGACTGCTGTTTTGTGTGTAGGAAAGACAGGGAGAGAAAGAATTGTACTGTTAATTAGAAATAATGGTGTTGTGGAATGTAGTAGGTGAAATCTTATTGCTTATCATAGCACGTTACACTACAGTAGGTCCATTGAATCAATGGAGATTTTAAAAAATGCTTCTGTAAGTTCCATTGATTCAAATGGGCCTACTTTAGTTGTAACTTACTACACTAAAGTTGCAACTAGAATGGGCCCATTTGAATCAGTGAAACTTAAGGAGGAGTTTAGTAAGAAATCTCCACTGATTTAATGGTCCTACTCCAGTGTACAGTAATACCTCATACAAAGTCCGCTTCGTACAACATCGAATTCATACAACATCGCCTAATTCCTTGAAAAAAGTTGCCTCATACAAAATCACTGCGACTTTGTATGAGGCATTGCGGTTTTTCCCCAGGTTGGTTTGTCCCCTAAAATCAGGGTTGTTTGACATGTTTCTGTAATGTATTTAGCCTTTAGACAATGATTTCTTTAAAGTTCTGTCAGTTTCCTGTCTGTTTCCTTAACTATGCCCTGAAGTCTGTGCTGTTACAGTACAATGTATCTCTATGGAAATGACTTTGTACGAGGCATCTTGGCAAGGATTTGGACGTTGTATGAGGCATCGCGGCTAGGATTTTGCATGCCTCATACAAAGTCCAAATCTGTATAAAGTCCAAACTTGTGGAACCAAGTTTGGACGTTGTATGAGGTATCACTGTAATTTACTATATTGAGCAACAGAATTTGAGCCATGTATTCCTACATGTGTCAAAAGGATGTGCTTTTGTTACAATTTGAGTCTCTCTCTCTCTCTGGAATGCAGTGTATTTAGGCTATTCAATTTTTCAAAAAACCTTGGTTTATGGATGTGGGATGTTGTGCTTCTGTATCTACAATTTAAAATGGCAGAAAATGGCCCAATATTGCTGCACACTATTGCGTCCATGTTGTTAGCAAGAAAATGGATGCCTAGCTTATATAGCAAAGGCAGTCTGAACGTTGACAACACAAGTGGCAATAATGAAGATGGACTATAGGATGCCCTCTTGTGCTCATTACCATGCACACTTATTGAAAATCGGCAATGATAACTGTTTTGCGTTTGGTAGAGCATAATTTTAAAAACTAATTAGCTTCTGGGAATTTCCCCTTGCTTGGTGTTATATACGAATGGTATTATGTGAATGCTACATAAAGCAAAGGTGTGGGTTCTGTGTCTGGAATGGGCTGCCACACTCCTTGACCAAACTCCATGAGATTCGGCACACACGTACCTTGCACACGTGAGCAGGTCACTGTCAGGGTCCTAAAGCCCATTGGGGGAGGGGGTTTGCCCCCTAAATTGATCTGCAAAGGGGTATATTCGACAGGAGGGTTTGTGTCTGCCCCAGTGCTAGGCCAACCGGGGGTGTGTGTGTTTGTGATGTCATCGCCGAGCTCACATCATAGCCCACCCCTGGCCAGTGGGTTTCCCAGTCAACACTGGCACTCAGCTAGTCGGGTAGGGACCACCTGAGCAAAGCAGGGCAGTCCTGCTAGTTCTCAATATGAATGTTGACCATCCTGACTGCTGTCATTGGTGTTAATATTCAGACTATGTAAAGCATGATATCCTTTTTCCTGCTGGAAATGCAAGCATGGTGTTTTAAATTGTGGGTACAGAAGCACAATATCTTACATTCATAAACCAGAGTGTTTTGTTTTTTTAAGAACTTAAAATGAATGTTTAAGTATACTTTCACTGCACACAAATTTCATTTAGATTAAGGCAGGGGTTCCTAACCTTTTTAAGCCCAGGGCTGGGTCATGCTCTCTCAGTCAGCTTTGTGGGCCAGATGGCCATTTTGCCCTGCTGCACAATGAGGGCAGCCATTTTGTCCCAATAACTTCAAGGGTGTGGCCATTTTGTTTCTTGAA
The DNA here is from genome assembly GCA_035047305.1 of Bradypodion pumilum. Classification (NCBI taxonomy): domain Eukaryota; kingdom Metazoa; phylum Chordata; class Lepidosauria; order Squamata; family Chamaeleonidae; genus Bradypodion; species Bradypodion pumilum. Next base: position 48,956,926 of record JAWDJD010000002.1, read on the forward strand.
TGCCCTTGGAGGGGCAGGGGGCCACATGAAATGGTGCCATGGGCCAAATCCAGCCCATGGGCCTTAGGTTGGGAACCCCTGGATTAAGGTATAGAAAATACTTGACATTTTTTCTTTTCTTCATGGCCGGCATGTACCTCTCAGGAGTATAGCGAGCATATGTAGCCTTAGGCAAGCTGTGCAGTCTCAAATTGCCCCCAGAAGAAGAGAATGATAAGCCACTTCAGACCATTCTCTACCTAGAAACCCTTGAGAAGAGTAATCGTAAGTCAGTCAAGTTAATGGCATATGATTATTATTAATAATGTAATGCCAACATTTCTTCCACTCCTGCTGAGCTAAGTTCTATACATGAAAGCCAGAATCTTGTTGGAGTAGCTCAGTGTAAATCAGAAATTGTCCAAGCAGTGTAGAAAGTCTTGCTTTTTGACCTTCATGTTCTCAGATATGCCCAGGTTGTGTACTTGCTCATTTACTCAGTAATTTGCACATGAAAGAGCAGAAAATGTGGAGAACATAAAATATGAAGCACATGTGTCTAAATTCCACAACATAATTTGGGCTGCAGAATTTAATTGCTTAGAGTTTATAAATGCTTCCTTTTCTTAAGTTTAAACTTAAAACATTTTGCTTTTCAAACTTCTGTTTTGTTTTGACTTCGCATTTTTTATTAGAGTACCAATTTACTGTAGACCTATTACTAAAATATGAATAATTGTTGAATTTAATTTGAGCTTAGATTATGTCAAGAACCATAAACTCATAAGAAATCAAGATAATATAGCCTTGTTCTTTAAATTATTTCATTTTTATATTTACAACCGGTATATTGAAATGCAAATCTACTATTGAGGACTTCAGGTATACAATCTAGTTACAGGAAAACCCTATCAGTGACAGTGCAGATGGCTTTTTTAAAGGAAATTCCAAGTCTTACATCCTGTCAATAAAACCAGTCTGTTTAAAAATTCAATCACATCTTTCTAAGGTAACATTTACCTCCTCACATCTTTAGCATCTATCAGACATGACATGGGACATATTCATTGACCCTAAAAATTTTCATCAGAATCATGCACTGAAAGGGGGCAGCCCCAGCTAGACAAGAGGCTCATTTCAATTTTAACGGCCGTAATTAAAGGTTAATTCACTGAGTCAGGATTAACGAGGAAAGTACAAATGATAGGCAAGTAGCTGCCTTTATAACACAAGATTAGAACAATGCAATTACATTGAGAATTAGAAAAAATCAACTTCCTGAAAGGTTCTGTGATGAGTGAACTACGTTTTGCTGCTGCTAATTGTTATACTTACACAGGTGGATGGTGCAACAATCATTCTGTTGTAACATTTTTTGATGAACAATATTTACTGAGTTAGTATTCTATACAAGCAATCACAATTGATAGATTGTGAAAATATAGTGATGTTGGCTTAAGTTTTTTAAAAATGATTGCCATTGTGGGCTGCTTAAATTAACACAACACTTGTTTCATTCTTTATTCTTTTGTTCTTAATCAATTCATTGCTCTGTGCCTTTCCCAAGGCCACACTGGTGACAGGGCACCCAGTCTCAAAAGCCACACATGCCCTAGTACCTCCGTGATGGTGAACATTGGCACTCCAGGTATTCTTTGGACTTCAGTTACCAGAAGCCCAAGTCAGCACTCCTGCTGATCAGGGCTTCTGGGGATTGAAGTTCAAGAATAGCTGGGGTGCCAAGGTTCGCCATCACTGCTAGGTAATCCTAGCTGGCCTCTCTCCTAGGAAGCACAGAGAGAATTAAAACTGCTGGTTGTTGGCTCCAATCCACTGAGCTATACAGTACTAGCTTTTTATTTTATTGTAGTCTGCAAATGGATGTGTACATAATAAAAGATAATGTAAAAAATTTGAAGTGACATGTTAAAAGGAATAGGCATGTATCAGATATTATTTAAAAGATTCTGAAATAAACCAAAATATTTCAAGGTATTTTAGGAATGAATGCTGTCTTTTTAAATGGGCCGTTTACCACTGACATGTTCAAATTGGTGACATATATGTTACATTTTGCTTTTTATCAGGTGTCATAGGATTTAGAGAAGTTGAATGCATTTGTGCTTATGGATTCAAAGAAAATAATTGTACATCATAAATAGAAGATGTGGAAAATTACCCCTTAAACTCGCTTTCCATGGAAAGAATTTGCATTTTGTCAATCTTTTTAAAGGTTCTTTAAGATAATAAATCTGTGTGCTGGGATACATAGGAGTATTGATGCTGAAAACCTAATAATCCAGTAGCACTGTCCTAGGAAAAATATATAGTACTGTTTGAAGATTATGTAGCCCATGATATGAAAAGCCATGAGCTCAGTGATGCTATTGCTGTGGAAATGGATTGTAAGCATAATATAGATTTGCTTGATAAAATTATTATTTTTGCTAAGCAGAAGACAGCTGGCAAATCTGTTTTATATACACTATAAGTCACCAAAATATGTGAGTTATCATTGATATTTGGATCACCTTAAGAGTTGTTTGGCTCAAAAAATAGGCCAACATGCTGTTTCTTACAATATTTTGACATTAAGTGCACCAAGAAATAGTATTTAAGCTGCTTTTGGTGTGGGCAGTTGATAACTTTTCATTCATAATTAGCTCATAGAGAACCGAGAGACATTGCAGGGAAATTGAACTGTCAGTGGGTAGAAACAAGCATTTGACCTCATCACATTGAGTAGGGCCCATCATAATTTGTTCATTTGGTGCCCATCAGCCCAGCCTCATCTCTCATACGGCACCTCTCTGACCTTCCCTCTCCAATTCCACTCAGTTCAGCTTTAATTATGACTCTGCAGACCCGAAGAAATATTGCAGCTTGCTCTCAAAAACCCTGAACTGCCACTCACCAAAAGATTAGTTTTTAACAGGTAATAAATGCCCAGAGGAAATGGTGCTGTGTCCCACACAGAGCACAGTAGCGCCTTTGGAGGTATTCCTGCCTCTCAAGTTTCTTAATGCCTAATGTTGTTTCCGGGGAAGGGGGTGGTGCTTAAAAGAAAGAACATTGTATGGTTGTTGGCAGATTCATTGCTGTGCAAAAATGATCAGCTTTATTAAATGTGGTGGAGGGAACTTTTGTTACAACTAGAAAAATATTAATCTAGTAAAGGATGTAGTTGCTGGATTGAAAAATGGAGCTCAGAACTTTAATTTAATCAGTCAGTAATCAACTAAAGCTTTAATCTCAAATGTTGCTTTGCCAATTTAATCAGTAGGCCAACAACGTGAGGTACACAGATAGGTGTGGCAAAGAAATTTAGGATAGTTTTTCTTTCATCTATTTTCATTTTCTTTTAGTTGTATATCCAAACCTAGTAGGTTATACAGGTATTACACATGTCTATAAGACCTTTATGTCTTTTTCAAATAAGAATCAGAGACAAGATAATGTATTGGTGATTGCAAAATAATTTAAATGTATTCAAATATAAGGCACGTGGTCAACTATGAAATTAGGTTAGTAACCTTAGAATCAATATTGTATTATTTTAGAATTAACAGGTTGTTGTGTGTTATGTGCAGAAAGTTGAGCTATACTCTATGAGAGATGCATTAGCTGATAAATAAATGTTATTAAACTTTGTATACACCTATTAATTTATAGCTTTAATACTTTTGTTTTATTCAATATTAGGAAAGGTATATTTCACCTGCCACTATTACAATTTTCAATACATATCTTTTCTGTGAGAATCCAGTTTGAGAAGGTAACATCTAAAGGCTGCAAATCCAATTCTGGCTCTAAACGCTTGTCCCTAATAATTCCAAGGCAAATAAAAGTATTCAAAACTACAGTGTATCCTTGTAGTGAATGTGAAACTGTCAGCAGGATTTTCAGGTCATTTGACAAAAAGGATACAGGCGCAGTAGCTAGCAGTGAAGGTGACTGCTGGTTTCATCAATCACTTTGCCTTTCCTTAAGTTGATACATAATGGACCCCTTCAATCAGCTTCTTTATTCTTTGTCACTTGTTTAGGAAAAAGAAAAAAAGTAGAAAGACTGGCCATTGAAGTCAAGGTTACAGTATGAATTGTTTCATATTTACACAGGATAGAGACTTGTCAGTGGGAACAAGGGCTCTTTGTGAAATGTTGAGTTTGTCAATTGGTGATAATATGCAGTTTGAAACTTCCTTCATACAGACCTTGAGCACTGATGGGTGCTTGTCAAAGCAGTGTGTTCAGAAAGTCCAAAATTAAGGTGTTCAGTGGTAAAGTCGACATACATTCCCAAAAATGTGTTGTTTGTATATCCTTCATTGGAAGCAAGAAATTGCAAGTAGATAAATAGGGACCACTTTGTTGGGAAAAGATCTTGGGGACATGAAAGGAGCCTCATTTGGACATCCCCTTAGTGGACTTTCTCCTTTCAACCCAGAATAATTTCTGACATGAAATGTTGTTGTTGTTGTTGTTGTTGTTGTTGTTGTTGTTGTTGTTGTTATTATTATTATTATTATTATTATTATTATTATTATTATTATTATTATTATTATTATTATTATTATTAGAGCGAGGGTGTGGGCCAGATGACTTGGCACCATGGGCCCGATCCAGCCCACAGGCCTTAGGTTGCCGACCCCTGATCTAAGTGTTTCAGTGCAGTCAGCAGAGGCTGGATGGGTATAATGAAGAAGCTTGCAATTAAGTATGTATTTTTGGCTCCTAGACAGCTTTTGTCATATGTGACCTTTGGTAAGTTATCTTATATGTTACATATTGACTTGTAGATTCAGTTTCTATTTAGACAGTGAAATTAAATCTGCTGCACATCTTTTCCTGCCTTCTCTCCAATATGGCCATCATATTCGCACCTGAGGAAAAAAATATATGGGTATTGGGGGAGCCTATAGGATGCAATGCAAATGCTGTTTAACAGAATCAGTGGAATCAATAATTGCAACTTAATACTAAATGGGTTGATAATGGAGATGAGAAGAAATTTGTTTTAGCAGTAAGTTTTTAACCTGAGCAGTGAGCTCTTGACCTGGTCCTGAAAGGTTAAATAAATTGATTCAAGATGTTGAGAAGACCCATAAGAACACCCAAGAGCAGTGATGGTGAACTCTAGTTATTCTTGAAGTTCAATTCCCAGAAACCCTGATCAGCAGGAGTGTTGGCTTGGGCTTTTGGTAATTGAAGTCCAAGAACAGCTGAAGTGCCAAGATTCGCCATCTCTGCCCTAGACTCACGTTTTCTACTAAGAACTCTGCAAGAAGACTAGAACTTGATTTTATCTATCATCTTGATGTATTATAATATTTCTGAAATAAAGTGTTTCCAAAGCAACTGGGGAGAGGAAAAAAACTTGTAGGTAAAGACTGTGAGAGCTAGTTGAGGGCATGACTTGTGCTTTTGATTTATTATGTGCAAGGCTACAGAAGAAACCAAAAAGGTTGTTTAGGTTAGTGTTTCACAGCTGGCTGGGAAAAATGAATGAACAATGGATGCATGCTCAAACACTCATTCAGGGGAAAGACTTTGCCTGAAACTACTTGTTGTGCACTTTTTACAAAGGATCTGAGGATAGCTTTACTTAAGGGTTCTTAATGTTAATGCTGTAACAGTTGTTAAAGATTTTCTATACCTTAGTTCTACTGTCACTTGAAATATGATGTTGCAGAATAGGCTTTACAAATACCATGGGTCATAAGAAAGGCAAATGAATGGGTGATAAATCAAATGAAGTCTAAATTCTTGCTAAATGTGTAGCCAACCTGGGATTTCACAGAAGGTGTGTTGAAAGAGGAATGCATCATTGAAAAAACATTCCCAGATGACAGAGAACCACAGGAGCTATTGTGGACATTTGTTTACCTTGCATATACCTAAAGGAACTAGTTATGCTTCACTTTAGCTTTCTGTATTCAAGTGTTGTGCATGAAGAGAGTCAAATTGAAGTCAGCTCATTTCATATGATTAAGTTTGGACTTTAAAATGCAATTAGAACGCAGGAGAGTGATTTAGAAGAGTTACGGTATATAATGGAGCCAGCAATGCTAGAGACAAGTGAGCATCTTACATAGTGTTTGCATGACAACTCTGCCAATCATATCTGTACAACAAAGTATAATACTTATAAAACCACCAAGCTCCCAAATGTTACTTTTCTAAAATCAACTGTCATGCTTTCCTGTTAACATCCTGAATCTGTGGTGACTATTTTGTCTGTTTAAATATTGCTTCTTTATTTCTTCAAAGTTTTGAGAGCCTGACCAAAATCAATAGTCAAAGCATGAATGTTGCCAAACCACATAGGAACAAAGATATCTTGTGAGATTTAGAATGTCAAAGTTACTGAAACTAAGCTGTACACAAGAGTTAATGCAGGGGAGAGTAACGCTGTTAATACATTTTTCTCTAGTTTTCTTGTTTATTGAAACTTTTCTTAATATCACAAATGTCTGGATATTTGGCGGACTTTTGGGTGTATATTGACCTGATGCTGCTTTCCCTGCAAACCTTGTGTTTGCCAACAGCAGCTTGATAGACCTAGACCACAATTTGTGCAGGGCATCTATGAAATCGCAAGTGATTCTTTATTGGTCCTGTTGTTTTACTTATCGAATCAATAAATGAATTTCTCAAGTAGAGAGACACCCATGAAGTACATATTCATTAGTATAGATCTGTGCAGCTTTGGCATTTAGTAACTTGGCAAAAAAATTGTGTCTAACTCTGTCTCTGAAATGTAGAGTGGTTTTCTGTATTTTAACTTAAGGCTTTTGATTGAGTTAATTTACATCTAGAAAAAGTTATTTTATACTTGAAAACTATAGTACAGATTGATCTATGCAGCTTCTTTCTACCACTGCAATGTAAAATGGCCTAATGGTGGATGTTTTGAGCATTATAAAGAATAGGACCTTTTTGAGAGAAAAAAATGATCAGCTGCTTTCAGCAGTGGAATTAAACTTTTTACCATTTTCATCTTAAATTTAACCCCCAAGAAGCATACAGACTATGTCATAAAATAACTATTTGTGATTAGTTTGTATCATATAAATCTAACTTGAGTTGATAATATGGTCCATTACCAGCTAACTGCACAGAGTATTTTTCATTTTACACTCTTCAGTTACTTTTTAGTGAAGTGTTGAAAATGTGAAGCTTTTCTCCTTTCTAAAATTGCATGCTGTCTGTTATTAAGGAGATAACAGCTCTTATAAATGTTTCAGTAAGCACTAAGTAGGCAGTTATGTGCACTCTCATTCCACGCTTATTTGCTTACTGTAATAAACTGATAAAATATGTGTGGGTTGTCTCTCTATATCTACAGACATGCATATTTCCTTTAGAAATAATGTTGTGTCTGCTGAATTGATTGGTTATTTTCATAAAATGTCCAAAAGTACATAGTTGGCTGTCTCAGACTTATCCCAAAGGGCCTTGAAGTGAGTTATCACACAGTTCCTAAATGCATGCACTTTAGGGAAAGGTTTTATTTCAACATGTTGTTTCCATCATTTGTGTTTAATCAGTGTAAGTGAAACAAATCCATTCAGTATAAATTGGATATTATTTTTAGTTCAGCTGTACAGGTCATGCGCTTTTAATGATTTTTTTTATTTCAGGAAACTGACAGGTTTAAATATTTCTTGAACTAGATGCTACTATACTCTACTTTAAAGTAGATGTGGGCAGCAGCGCAAATTCTTTTTCTGAATTGTCTTGTGTGGGTGTTGAAACAAAAGCTTAAGATATATGCATAAATTACTGTATAAAAGAGACTAATAGAGGTGGAAAGTATTCTCTGAGTGCAGTTTGATTTCCCCCCTACATCCAGGATTGTTTTATATGCTGCATACTTGAGGATAAATGCTGCCTAATATGCAGACACTCCTGCTGTGCAGTAGAAGATTTCTAAATTCCAGAAAAAAATAATGTGAATATATATTTCATAAAGATTTTCTTATTCTGACAAATAGTTGCTTTGAGTCTCTTTGAGGGTCTTTTTTTGAGGCAGTTTGTGGAAGAGAACAGTTTTTTAGGTAGCAGAAAAGGAACAGCATCAGTCAGCAGAAATCTTTCCCACCATTCTCTTGTAGCTATGGGAAAAAGTTTGCTTAAGAGGGTTGGGAACTGAGACTAAATTTGAACAGTTGCAGAGCAGAATAGAGTAAAGAAAAATCCTATTATGCAAGATGATTTCTATTTCACAACATTAGATATCACTGTTATACTTAGACTTTTCAGTTCACTATGTTAATTTTTCCACTAGAGGGTGCAAGTGGATGTCTCCATTAAAAAATAACGAATTTTTAGTTTAATCTCTTTTTTTCCAGTTAACAAAACCCTGTGATGGAGATTTTTTAATAAAAAATACAAAAATTATAATAAATATGCATAATATACTTCAGAGTTTATGTTCAGAATGGCAGCCAATTGGAATAATAGCCTTGGTCCTATTTTTGTCACCTATCCCTGATCTAAGGTAAAACCAATGGAGAAGTGTTTATTTATATTTCATTATTTATTTTATAAATTTGTACCCCGCCCTCCTGGTGAGAACACCACCCAGGGCGGCAAACAACAGGTAAAAATAAAATGTAAAAACAACCTAAACATTTACAATTACAACACCTACTCAACCTCCAATTAAAAGGCAATATTAAAAACACATAAAACTGACTTTATCCCAAAAATTACCCATGTCCTCCCTCCACCCGCTTTAGAACCAAACACAGGAAAGAAAAAAACACCACAAAAGTTAAACAAGCCAGCGGGGTTGGGAGGTGGAGTCAGTAGGGCCCCACACCCGCTAGCAAAGCCAGGTCTTCAGAATTTTTCTAAAGGGGAAAAATTCTGTCTGAAGGTGTACCTCCGGAGGTAAGAGGTTCCAAAGGGCTGGGGCAGACATGGAGAACGCTCTCTTCCTGGTCCCAGATAGATGTGCTTCTTTCGTTGACGGGACCAGTACTGAGCCAGTCCTGTCTGCCCTGGTAGGACGGGCTGACAGTCTTGGGGTGATGCGGTCTTTTAGGTATCCTGGTCCGCTGCCATGAAGGGCTTTAAAGGTCAAAACCCTTGAATTGCACCCGGAGGCAAACTGGCAACCAGTGAAGCTCCCGAAGCAGCGGCGAGGCATGGGCATAATGCCCATGCCCCATTACTACTCGGGCAGCCGTATTTTGGACTAGTTGCAGCCTCCGAATGGTCATCAAGTGCAGCCCCATGAAGAGTGCATTACAATAATCCAATTTGGAGGCATAGCAAGTGGGTTAGTTTGGTGTAGTTGGTAGAGGAGGGGTGGCCAACCTTGGTGCCCCAGGTGTTCTTGAACTTCAGTTCCCAGAAGTCCAAGTAAACACATCTGCGGATCAGAGCTTCTGGGAAAAGAAGTCCAAAAACACCTGGGGCACCAAGGTTGGCCACCCCTAGGTTATAGGAATGGATTAGGATTTAGAAGACTTGGGTTTAAACCTGCTGATAAGGGTTTCTTGGAAATGAAGTCCAAGAACACCTGGGGCGTGGCAGTGCTAAAATAACTCCTTAAATATCTCACCTTCGAAACCCTATTAGAGTCACTGTAAGTCAGTTGTGACTTCAGTGCCTAGAAAAAGTAACAGTACAGAAAGGAGAACTTACTTGTTGAAGAACATTAGACTCTTGTTCAGATTCAACACATGATTATTGTTTAGACTGGAGTCCCCAAACTTTTTAAGCTGGGGGCCAAATCATGTTCCCTCAGACTGTGGCAGCCACCCCGAACCCACCCCATTCCCCCAACCCACTGGCAGCATTCACCCTGAGCCCACCACACTCCCCCGCACGCTGCTTTCCTGCCTGGAGGAGCTGCATGGTGTGGGAGAAGGAGAGGTCCAGGCTGTCCTTCTTGGCCATGAGCTTGGGCAAGAAACGCCATGCTCGGCCAGGGCAGCCGCCGGGAAAACCATGCTCGGCCGCTTCTGCCTCAATCCTTGTTTCTTCTGCTTGGTTTTGCGTGTCCCTAATGGTGCTCCATAGCAGAGCAGATGTTGTAAGCCTTACAGCATCCACCCTGCTACAGAGTGCTGGCACGGACACACCAAACCAAGTGGAGGGGACAAAGCTTGAGGCAGTGACAGCCAGAGTAAGGGCGCGGGCTGGATGATTTGATGTCATGGCCGGATCAAACTGTGGACCCCTGGTGTAGACTGTCTGCATTCAAAATCTGAATAGTTATGATGGTGTCTAGCCTCTGATAGATGATGAACAAGAAGAATGAATCAGTAGATTACTCAACAGAGTATATCCACATACACTTTTAAAATATTTATTTATATTTTGCAAGTTCTTAGATGTTTCACACGATTTCTGCAAAAAAGGGAAGACTGTAGTACAGTATTTAGTTCATTTAAATTATGTGTGTAATAATTTTGTTTCCTTTTGCTATGATGAGTTACTCAACAATTTTTGTACTTCCATGAGTGACCAATTGAGCATACTATAAATATAAAATAGCAATATATTATGTATCATTGGTATCCATCACTTTGGGGTCAATAATTCATTTGAAGATATCAAAGCTTATGTCTGTTTCCAACACAGAGATATTTGTTTAATTTCCAGTCTGCCATTCTGTTAAATCTTTGCAAGTAAAGGTGGAATATTTGAACTATCCACATGTAATTCATTGCAGTGTAATTGCTGGGTATTATTATATCTGTTATTGCATGCATTGCCTAAAACAGAGCTCCATTCTGGTACTATATGTATTAGTTTTCAACTGGAGATAGCAAGAAGTAATTCAACATTATGCATACAAAGAATATCACTGCAGTTACTTCCATTCTTTTTTCTTCATAATAAGCTTTAATGTTGGCAAATGTCTGGTAAAAAAAATTCCTGTATGATTTCTTTCACAATACTGTACTGTAGTTATATTTGTGCAGGTTGCTAGTTGAGAGTACTGTAGCAATTAATCTAAGTACAGTATGTATATAACGATCTACTGATGTTCTACTCAACAACAGGATGTAATACTGCTTCCTTCTTTGTAATCTCTGTGATTCATATACATGAGTTTTGTGCCTGTGCAGAACAATTTCTGGAATGTTATAAAATTCTGTGCTCTGCCCTCCTCCAGTGTCCATGTCCAGTTTCTTTTCACCTGCAGTAATATGCAGTCAAAGAAGCACTTTAAGAGACCTTTATTCACCAGGGCAATTGCTGTTCCTAAAATTCTCTTTACTTGTTTCTTGGCAGTTTTAATTACTGCTTGAGTTCATATATACATTTTCCTTCAGTTTGATTGTCATTGTTTGTTACCTTGATGGGTTCACTTAGAAAGTGTATCACCTATGGGTGTAAAGTAGCTGGTAGAGATGGACATTCAAAGAGTATGTTTTGTTTGAGTGAAGGACATTTAACCCAGTAGTGCTCTGTCCACAGTGGTTTTATGAAACAAAAATCAGTCAAAGGTATATTGTGTCTATGAGAAAAATCCCTACAGCCAGTGGACTTTATGACAAAGGCAAAGACAGAATTACCATTCATTCCAACAGTACATAGATCACAGTCTGAAAGGACACTGATTTTGGCTCTAAATTCATCTCTACGATCTCTATTAATCTTATTGACATTGGTGATGACAAATTCCAAGACAACCTCTACAAACCAAGGAACCACGTGGGTTTGAAAGATGCTATGAAGTGAAAGAAAAATCACTTTAAAATGATCTCAAGCCAAATAAATATAAGAAAGGGAGATCAAACAAATCACGATCTGCAAACCTTGTCATCAGTTGTTATTCAGTCATTGATTATCACATCTAGGTATCCAAACACTTCGGAGCCAGTATTGATCTTCAACAAGTAACTGCTCAGGAAAAACTGGAACATGGTTTGGAAGATATTGTATGTAAGGGCTCGTTCTTGGAGGGGGGACTTTGAAACGCCTCACTACACAATACAGTTCAACTGTCCCCTCAACATTGAGAACATGCTGAAAGTTTACGGTCTTGATGCCAAAAATTACCATATGAGAGTCCTGCTTGATATACAAAGTGTCACTGCTACTAAGTAAGACCCCCCAAAGAAAGGTACAGGTCACTATTAAGAGCTTCATATCGACATCATCTTTACTTCAGATCTCCTATGGACTACAATTACAGATAGGTGAAATCTATGCCCTCTCCACACCATTGTGTACTGTTGACTCTATGACTTGTTGTCTCTAAGACTGAGTAGAGGAGATTATCAGTCTTACCATGAACTGATACTGAGATACCAAGATACATTCATTCTGCAAGGCTTTGCGCTATGCGATTTTTTCGTTATATAAAGCAAGCTTCGTATAATGAAATTTCCTATGAGATGCTTTGTATTACAAAAATCTCCTTAGGGATGCATTGAAAACCACCCTGGGAGATACGTTGCTTCATATATATGGTTATAAGAGCCCATCATTATATGGGGTGTTACTGTACATCTCATACTCCAAGGAGAAGCAATCTTGATCTTGAAAATTTTGATTTCAGTCTCTAAGTTGTTATTCCCATTATTCACACTGTTCTTGGCACCAACAGCCATCAACAGCAGCTTCTGGTCCATATCCAGAAATGCCTACAATCTTTACATCCATTCCAAGACAGTATATTGCTTGTGCCTGCCATTTCTACAATATTAGATCACGTTATCTTTGATAATACCACTGCTGAACATGTTCTTTATATCAGCATTGATGCCACTGTTAACATTGATGCTGACTTTTCTATTAGTTTCAACAACTTTACACACAAATACACTTAATACTAGTAATGGTTCCAGTTCTGATAGTAAGAACTAGCAAATTACCCACATGTGTGTCTCAAAGACCATGAAGAAGGACATGGTGTCTCTTCAAGTGCTCACCTGTGAATTCACACAACCCATCTACCTCTCCTCATGAACACATCACACTACCTTTGTATGATGAACTGAGGGAAATTGATTAGATATATCTGCATGAGCATTAGAGAGGGGCAAAGCTCAGAGGAAAAGCTACTGAGGTCTATAGCATTCCAGAGTTTGCTCTGTACAGGCACAGAACCCATGTGTATGTGTTGACTCACCATAGGAATATTGTAATTTATATCCAGTAACTTTTAGTGTTTCGTGTGTAACAGGTCAGTGCTCCAGTGTTTGTGCCAATGAAAACATATGAGCTCCTTCATCGAATGAGTGGGAAAGGATTAGCAGCTCATTATCACTTCTCAAGACAGCCGTGCATTTATAGTCATCAAATGGTGTCTGTCCAAGTGATATTCACTAACACCACTGACCAGATAATAGAGAACATCCACTTTGAAGAAAAAAAGCTGCCTGCTGGCCTGAAGGTTCATACCTTTAATACAATAGGTAACTAAACTGCTGTTTTGAAACCATTTGTACAATGTATTTTGCTACTTTATAGCATGAAATGAAAAGTAGGGATTTAAATGCTGTAAACACGTACACTTTTGATTTGAGGTCCTGAAAGATCTTTTAACCTTCAGAAATCTTTAGGTAGTTTAATTAGATGAATATCCACATATATTAAAGGTCTTAGAATCCAATACATAGTTACATTCACAGTTCCTCTAAAACATATGGTGTTTGTGTAGTCAGATAAATATATTTGTCTAAGTGACAAGCAGGATAGGAAAAAAGTGTTTAAAATGTTTGTTTTTCATTATTTGTCAAATAGACTGTACATAAAACAGTGAAGTGTTGCATTAAAATAAACAATAATTAATCCATAGGTTGTATATGAAGTTAGACAAAGGGGATGCTGTTTCCACAAGGAGACTTTCCTGATTTTACACACACAGCTATGCAGATTTTCCAGTGCTTCTTGGAGGGAGTTTCTTGAATATCATATCATGTTGCATGTGTCAAAGGCCTGTAGTAAAGGCAAAGATAAAGGTTTCCCTTGCTCGAAAGCCAGTCGTATCTGACTCTAGGGTGCAGTGCTCATCTCTGTTTCAAAGCCGAAGAGCAGCGTTGTCTGCTTCTGCAGATGTTTCTGTGGTCATGTGGCAGGCATGACTAGACATTGGAGTGCACGGAGCGCTGTTACCTTCCCACTAAAGTGGTCCCTATTTATCTACTTGCAATTTCTTGCTTTTGAACTGCTAGGTTGGCAGGAGCTAGGACAAAGACGGGCACTCATTCCATCCTGCAGTACTCCGGAATCGAACTGCCGACCTTCCGCCTCCCAGTCAGCATCTTAGCCACTTGAGCCACTGCAGTCCTAAGGACTGTAGTAGGATGGGGAAATTGGAAAAACAGATTGGGGACTGTCTTGTACAAGTAGATGTTCCCACTCATGCAAGATGCCTAGGATGTGAATGCAACATTCCTCACAAGATACCCACAGTTTCTCTTGTGTCCCTCCAAGAAGCTTTTATATCTCCTTTAATTTGAGCTGCACTCAGTTGAGGCTTTTTCCACAAGTGGAATCTTACAGTATTACAGATGTTGTGATAGGATGGGCCTACATAGAATCCTATAAAATTTAAGACTACAGTTCAGTAATTTCTCATTGCAAGCAAAGTAGAAAAATATACAAAGTTATTGCAAGTTGTGCAAAAATATTCAGTTACTATAAATTCCGGACTTTGGGGGAGAAAATTAAACCAGCTAACCAACGTCATCTCAATATCATCAGTGTCACGGATACAGTAGATGCATATCTACATGCAGTTCACTAAAGAGGAACCTGGGGGTCACCTAACAATCTTTATGATGTAATTATATTCTCTGTAATTCAGATGGGTAATAATTTATAAACCAAAATATATTTTTTCCAAAATGTTTGAATCAATTCACAAAGAATAAGTGAGTGTAGAAAACCTAATGCAATTTTAAAGGTTTTTTTAATATATATATATCTCTATATGTTGATTTATCTGTAGCTTTCAATGTTTGAAACATTCTGTTTACTAGAATCTCTTGAACCTGGGAAATCTATTACAGTCACATTGGGAATTGACTTCTGTGACTCAACTCAGGCTGTCAGTTTCCAGTTGTGGTAAGTTATGCTCTACTACCTTTTCAAAATAGATCATTTATGTGCAGTTGAAATAAATGCAGGGTAATATAATTTATTGCTGTTTCTTGTTAACTGGTGTGGTAGTGCTATTTGAATATTAATTAAGTGATTGGAGCATTTCTTTTTAGAAAAATAAAACCATCTCTGTGTTTATTGAACACATTTCAGAAAATGTCAGGAAAGCATATATAGCATCTGTATACTTTGTTGGCAATTGAGACTCTGTTGATGTGTTGAGCTTTGTTCGACAATAAATATCTGCACTTTAAAAAATATTTTCAATTCCATCTCCTTACAGTTCTAGTAGAAAACAAGGGGATCATATAAGTTTGAAGTATGTCCACCTCTGGACTAGGCAGTCGTATTCAGTATAAGAAATTCCAAAGTAATTCTTTTATCCTTTGTGGCAGAAAATTCTTCTTTCCTTCCTTTTATCAGAATATTGCATACTTTAAAATCATGGACTATAAAAAATATAGGTAAACTTCAAAACAAATTAAAATATACATATATAAAACAGAGGTAAGGTCTTGTATGTCCTCAGTGGGCTCACACACCTCTGAACGGATACAACAATCGCCCCGTATAGCAATGAAATCACATAACAATTAGGTTTTGGGGAGGGAATGGTGTCCCGCATAACAATTTTCCCTATGAAAAAAAAAAATCATACAACCATTTTTCAATGGGAAAAACCACTTAGCAAAAAAAAAGTTGTACGATGCATCCCATAGGGAAAATCGCTATACGACGCATGTATTGTATAGCAATTGTTTTGTACAACAATGAGCCCTGTGGAACAGATTAAAATCGTTGTATGAGGTACCACTAACCAATGGGATATAGTTGGCCCTGTTGGAGCCCTAGTTGAACTCACTGAGAGCTTTGGAAATCCAAGTCTAGAGGGTGGACATTAGGAACACTGACTCATGGTACTGT
Source organism: Bradypodion pumilum (assembly GCA_035047305.1). Lineage (NCBI taxonomy): Eukaryota > Metazoa > Chordata > Lepidosauria > Squamata > Chamaeleonidae > Bradypodion > Bradypodion pumilum. Next base: position 48,972,906 of record JAWDJD010000002.1, read on the forward strand.
TCTTCCCAGAGCTGCGTTTGCTGCATCCAGCTACATACTCCTCCAGTGACTTAGCTGGGTTGGGCTAGGCTCCATAGCTCCTGTTGGACAGTGAGGAGGCTCTGGCTGGGGTGATGCTGGGACAGACAGGCAGGCAGGCATTGCTGGTTTCCTAGGTCATTGCCACTTCTCCTTATTTGCAACTCCCTTTGTACTTGCAATTCCACGGAAGCACAGGAAATGGGGCCCCATCTCCTCCTCCAATGTCATCACTGACTGCCCTGGGCCTTCCCCCACTTGCCTTCTTATCCCTGCTGATGCCCCATCCTCCACCTGTCCCACAACAGCTGGAATCCCTCCCTCCACCAGTGGCATTGCTTCTCTCTTTGACTAAAGCTGGGTTGCCCAAAATTTTCGGGCCATGGGCTAGTCATGTGGTTCAGCGGGCTGGTCACGTGGTTCCTCCCACCGAAAGTGGAAGTAAAACTCAGCTTGCAATCTGTTTTGCAACAGATATATTTTGCAATAGGATGAGATAGATTTTTTAGACTGCCATTTTCTCTGTTTAAACCAGTGGCGCCCAGATCCCCCCTTCCTTTTCTTTACCCTATGGCAAGGGTACCCAAACTACCGCCCATGGGCTGGATCAGGCCCCCAATGCCAATTCATCCGGCCTGCGCCACCCTCGTCACTCCCAGAAGTGACGAGGGCAGTGCGGACTGGATTAATTGGTTTTGAGGGCCAGATCTGGCCCATGGGCCGTAGTTTGCTCACCCCTAAGCTTAATGCTCAACTCCTGGGCTTTCTTGAGCTTATGGAATAATACCACATGACCTGTTAGGAGTGTGCAGGGCAACCCTCTCAGAGGTCAGTTCAGCATTCTCGAGTTTTCCTTTACATTCAGTGCCAACAACGTTCCCAACCTAACTTACCGATTTTATTGGACCAACAAAAAATATTTCAAGACTTCAGAAAACACATATGTTTTTAGACTTTGATTTTAGATCTCCCCGTAGGATGCTCTTTGTTAGACTTATGCATTGCCTTTATCCTGATTCTGGACTTTCCTGGCCACATTTGTTTTGTGCATTAATCTTCCAGGACTTTGCATTTTGGGCCAGCCCATCTGTGAGTGGGGCAATTGTTAGTCTGTACATACTGATGCTTCAGCGAATAGTCCATATACTGTAATCCTTTTTGCTGAACACAAAGTAATGGTCTTGGGAGCAGTTTGTGAAAAAAATATTGGGAATTACAGTACTGTATTCTTTAAAATACTGAACTTATATTAGTTTATATATTTTTTCATGCACAAGTTAATATTTACTCCATGTTTTTGTTTTCTTGTTTGCATGCTTGTATTGCTTGACTATTTCTATTTTTAATTGAACATTATTTCTTTTGTCATAGAACAGGTTCTAGAAATGTATTAAAATATTATTTACAACAATTGCAATACTGTATTTGTATAGAATGATAGTTTTTTTTGTTGAATATTGCCTAGACAGCTCTTAAATGTTTTTATTCACAAAACTCGTACACTCTTAAATGTTATTTTTTCAACATGCTAACAGTTCAGTTCCGGATTTAAGCCACTGAAGGCTTTAGATTCTTTGCAATAATGAATATAAGCAACGTAGCATAGCACATTGATTTTATGCAGATCATCACCTTTATGTTTTGGGAGGTCTGCTGTATTAGTGATATATAAAAACTGATTACTTTCTCCAGCATTGCCTAGTAATTGTTTATTATTTTCCTATTAGACAAACAAGAAAGATCAATATTTCTCAACACCACCCTATGAGTAACATCACTGTAAATAGATTTACCTCAGACACCAGTGGTATATTCATTTTAATGATTTGGACAATGTGAACCCAATGACACAGCTCAAGCAAAGCAGTGAGTTTAGAGGTGAAATAAGAAAAAAAAAGTTGCTATTTTCTGCTCATTTGTGAACCTTTTAAACAACATAAATTTAGTCAGATGATAGATTCCATTTTATAATTAAAATCTTTTCATTTAAAAAAGTTAGATATGAGAAAGCAAGTTCATCTATTTGTCTTTCAGCTAGACAGATTTTAAAGGAGAATGAATAGGACATATGTTTGTCTAAGAATGAGACTACAGTGACAGGTTGAATCAGAGTGATTCACATCAATTTAATTTGCTCTTTTGCAATTGCATTCAGTCTAGGCGAACATATAAAGGCTCTGGGTTGTTTTGGTGCCATTGTCCACACTTGCCCCTCAGTTCGATTTTTGCCATATACCGTATTTTCCGGCATATAAGACGACTTTTTAACCCCAAAAAATCTGTGCCAAAGTCAGGGGTCGTCTTATACACCGGGTACTAAGGAGCTAGGGGCCGCCCGGCAGGGAAAGCCATCTGCCGCTGCCGCCGCGAGGCCTCCGGAGCAAGGGGTTGCCCGGATATCACCACCCTCAGCCTCGCGGTGGTGGCAGGGGCGGGTGTCTTTCCCTGCCGGTCAGCTGCTGCTGCTGCTCCTCCTCACCCAACCCAGGTAGTGAGGTGGAGGACCAGCTGACTGGTGGGGAAAGCCATCCACCACCGCTGTTGCGAGGCTAAGGGTGGTGATATCCGGGCAGCTCCTTGCTCTGGAGACTTCGCGGTGGTGGTGGGGGCAGGTGGCTTTCCCCGCCAGTCAGCTGCTGCGAGGTCTCCGGAGCAAGGGGTCGCCCAGATATCACCACCCTCAGCCTCGCGGCTGTGGCGGCTTTCCCCACTGGTCAGCTGCTGCTGCTGCTCCTCCTCACCCCCCCACCCCCGAGGTGGTGAGGTGGAGGACCAGCTGACCGGCGGGGAAAGCCATCCGCCACCACTGCTGCGAGGCTGAGAGTGGTGATATTCGGTCAGCCCCTTGCTCCGGTGACCTTTCCGTCGCGCCTCCTCCTCCTCACTCCCCCGGCTAGGGTGCAGTGATCATCTCTGTTTCAAAGCCGAAAGAGCCAGCGCTGTGTCTGCTTCTCCAGCCATTTCCGTGGTCATGTGCACAGAACACTGTTACCTTCCCACCAAAGTGGCCCCTATTTAGTAAAGGTAAAGGTTTTCCCTTGCTCGAAAGCTAGTTGTAGCCAACTCTAGCATGCAGGGAGGGAGGGAGGTGGCGCCCTCGCCCAAGCTTTGCTGCTTCTTTCTCATCCACTTAAAGCGGCTGCTAATCGCAGCTCTGCTCTGAATCTGCCCTGAAGTCTCCGAGTTTCCCCGCTGAGGGGAGAAGAGGAGGAGGAGGACGGGGGGGGGAGGCGGGTCTCGTCATGCTCAGGGGGCAGGAGGGAGTCCAGACTCCACACACCCCACCCCTCCACTGGCCCCGGTCAAGAGACGTCTATCTGGTTTACTTACAGGTCAAACTCGGAAAATTAGAATATCGTGCAAATGTTCATTCATTTCACTTAAAAGGTGAAACAAATATATGAGATTGACTCATTGCACGCATAGTGAGATGGTTCAAGCCTTACTTTAATATTGATGCTCATGGCTTAAAGGTAAAGGGTTTCCCTTGCTCGAAAGCCAGTCGTATCCGACTCTAGGGTGCAGTGCTTATCTCTGTTTCAAAGCCAAAGAGCCAGCACTGTCTGCTTCTGCAGACGTTTTCCATGGACATGTGGCAGGCATGAAATTTTGTGAGAGCTGATGTAAAAAGTGGCAGATAGCACCGTAGGACATGAAACGATCTGTTGCCTTCAGAACACAGGAGTGCACGGAATGCTGTTACCTTCCCACCAAAGTGGTCCTTGTTTATCTACTTGCAATTTCTTGCTTTCATGATAATAATAATAGGTAAAGGTAAAGGTTTCTCTTGCTCGAAAGCCAGTTGTATCCAACTCTAGGGTGCAGTGGTCATCTCTGTTTCAAAGCTGAAGAGCCAGCACTGTCTGCTTCTGCAGACCTTTCCGTGGTGATGTGGCAGGCATGACTAGACACCGGAACGCTGTTAACTACAGGCCAGTTTCCAACCTGCCCTTTTTGGGTAAGGTTTTGGAGAAGGCGGTGGCGCGCCAGCTGCAGAGAGTCCTGGAGGAAGCGGATTATCTAGACCCCTTTCAATCAGGGTTCAGGCCCGGATATGGAACGGAGACGGCATTGGTCGCACTGATGGATGATCTCTGGCGGGAGCGGGACGGGGGTTGTCCATCCGTCCTTGCTCTTCTTGACCTCTCAGCGGCTTTCGATACCGTCGACCACGGTATCCTTCTGGAACGGCTCGAAGGACTGGGGATCCAGGGCACTGTGTTGTCCTGGTTTTCCTCATTTCTGGAGGGCCGTACCCAGTCGGTATGGTTAGAGAGTGAGAGGTCCAGCCCTAGGCCCCTTAAGTATGGGGTGCCGCAGGGCTCTGTGCTCTCTCCTCTCTTATTTAACATCTATATGAAGCCACTGGGTGAGATCATTCGTTCCCACGGGGTGCGGTACCATCAGTACGCGGATGATACTCAGCTGTACATCTCGGCCCGTGGGGACCCCAGTGATGCTGTTGAAATCCTATCCGGATGCCTGGAGGCCATTGGGGTCTGGATGGGGGCCAATGGGCTTCGGCTGAATCCCAGCAAGACAGAGTGGCTGTGGATAAGGGGCCCCGTGTTATCCAGGGAGTTACCACCTTTGGTACTGGATGGGGCTGTTTTGCCCCAGACAGACCCAGTGCGCAATTTGGGGGTTCTTCTGGACTCGCGGCTGCTGCTGGAAGAACAAGTGGTGGCTGTGGCCAGGAGGGCTTTTGCCCAACTTCGGGTGATTCGCCAATTGCGCACACTCCTGGACTGGGGCTCCTTGCTTATGGTCACCCATGCTCTGGTTACCTCCCGACTAGACTACTGTAATGCGCTCTACATGGGGCTGCCCTTGACGACCATTCGGAGGCTGCAGCTGGTCCAGAATGCGGCGGCCCGGGTGGTAATGTGGTGTGGGCGATATGCCCATGCCTCTCCGCTACTCCGGGAGCTGCACTGGTTACCAGTTTGTCTCCGGGTGCAATTTAAGGTGCTGGTTTTGACCTTTAAAGCCCTATATGGCAGGGGGCCAGGATACCTTAGAGACCGCATCGTCCCAAGAGTGTCTGCCCGTCCAACTAGAGCGGACCGGAGGGGTTCTCTAATTGTGCCACCAACGAGGGATGCACATTTGTCTAGCACCCAAAGGAGGGCCTTCTCCGTGTCCGCTCCAACTCTCTGGAACCTCCTGCCAATAGACCTAAGACTCCAAAGTGAATTGCTGCCCTTCAGGAAAGGAGTGAAGACCTGGCTGGCAGGGCAGGTGTGGGGCCCGAATGGGACTATGGTGCCCGCCTGCTGGCTTGTATAAGAACTCTCTCTCTTCCTCTTCCTTTTTCTTCCTTTTTCTTCCTTTTATAGTGGATGGGATGGGTGGGTGGGATATAGGGGTTTTTAAAGGGGGTGGGTTGGGGGTTTTTATAATGTTTTATGTATTTTTGTGCATTGTTGTGATGCCGCCCTGAGTCGGGCATGCCTGAGCGGGCGGCATATACAAATTTGACTAATAAATAAATAAATAAATAAATAAATACCTTCCCTATTTATCTACTTGCAATTTCTTGCCTTCGAACTGCTAGGTTGGCAGGAGCTGGGACAAAGACGGGAGCTCATTCGGTCCTGCAGTCCTCGGGAATCGAACTGCTGACCTTCCGCCTTCCAGTCAGCGTCTTCGCCACTTGATAATTACTGGTAGTTATTTCTAAGCTTTAGAATAAAAGCTTGGCCCCAGCAGCCCACGGCCCTTTATCCCTCCTGGTAGGAGCAGGGAGGGAGAGGCAGGACCCCTTGCAGCTGTGGCGGTGCTCCTACTGGGAGGAATAAAGGGCCGTGGGCCGCCTTAAAGGGACAGTGTAGGCAGGCACTGGCTGTCTGCCGGCGTTGGAAGAGGGGTAGTCTTATAGGGTGAGTATATTCCAAACCCTATATTTTAACTTGAAAAGTTGGGGGTCGTCTTATACTCCCAGTCGTCTTATACGCTTTTCATATTGCCCTCCTGCCAATCTCTAGGCTTTTATGCTCTGCCATCAAGTCACTGCGACTGCTTAAATGGTTGCAAAGCAGTTGGCAAAAACGGACAGTTTTTCAAAGTTCTCCATATGTGTACAGATATAAACACATAGCATGGAAACACTTTAGTTTGCAAGAGTTTGTCGTACTTGTTTTCATTTTATATCAATTTTATCTCTCTTGTCCATGTAGAGCAGGGATTGTCAACCTTTTTCAGTTGGGGGCTGGGTCACGCTCTCCGAGACAGTTGAGGGGGCCAGACTGGTGGCCCCACTACTGTTTATGGCTGTCGTAAATGTGTTTGTGACAGCCACAGACTCATTTACGGATTGTTTGGCGCTGCAGGCCAGAACCGGCCTGTGGACCATAGGTTGCCTACCCCTGATGTAAAGGCTATCTAGCACTAAATTAGCAATGCAGTGATAGGTGATTTAGTGCTAGATTAAATATTTTTTTAAAAAATACTTAGGCACAACTAGAGCAGGGATTCTCAACCTTTTTAAGCCAGGGGCTGGGTCAAGCTCCCACAAACTGTTCATGGGGGGGAGGGCAGATTAATTTTTTTGAATAGAATTTTTATTTATTCATTTATTTATAAATTTCCCACTCTGGGTAGTGTACATACAATATCAGATATTACAAAAACACACACACACACCAAATCAAAAACAACAACTAAACAAATATATCCAAAATAAAATAAAATAGAATGTCTTTTAATGTGAAGTCTTATCTTTGACATAGCCATAACTGGTGAAGGGCACTTCCAGCTGCTGCCTTGTGGAAGAAGAAAAGGGAGGGTTTTAAGAAGCACACATTCCAGATTTTGTAAAGGCTCCCCTTAAAGGCCAGTCCAACTGTAGATGTGTTTGCCAAGCATTTTAGTTCAAAGAGGGCACCTAGATAGGGAAACCCATATTTAAAAAAATACTCCCCACTCCCGGTAAACAAAAGGAGCCTTCCTACCTCACTGCCTCAGCTTGCCTCTGCAAGGTTCTTTTGGCTTTTTAAAAGTGATGACATTGGTTTTTAGTGCATTCCTATAGGAAACCGTGCTTTGTGCCCTCTAGTAGCCATTTCTGGTAATGACCCAACAGTCATCTGTTCTCCCCCACCCCAGAAATCCCAAACACTGTTTTCAATCTGCCGAAAGCGCTGCAAATCACACATGGAGGGCTGGGTGGAATGGCATCGGGGGCTGGGTCTGGCTCATGGGCCGTATTTTGTGAATGCCTGAACTAGAAAGAAAGATCATGGGGGCATTTTCACTGTCCCAAAACATCACTCCTCAATTTATAGCTTCACCAGTAAACTTCCCAAAGTCATGCCCTCCTTTTGTAGGGTGAAACAAATAGCTACACAGGCAAAATGCTATTTGAAACATTGTGGTTAGTGGGGGGAAGCAGACACCCTCAACAGCAGGGGAAATACTATATATACTCGAGTATAAGTTGGGTTTTTAGCCCCCAAAATGAGGTCCAAAAATTAGACTCAACTTATACTCAGGTCAACATAAACACTCAAAAACATACCCACACAAATGTCTAAATCAATTAATTTTAACCGTATTTTCATGTATTTTAATTCTTGAAACTCACTAACAGCTGCTGTATTTTCCACCCCCGACTTATACTTGGGTCAATCTATTTTCCTAATTTTAGTGGTCCAAATTAGGTACCTTGACTTATATTTGGGATGACTTATAGTTGAGTATATATGGTAGTTCTGGATTGGAAGAAACAAAGGCCAGGCAGATTCCCATTTACCTTTATGTCATGTGATAGTTACAAAAACTTTGAATTCACCCATGCCAATTCTGGAGCCAATTGCAAAATATTTTCCATTGTAGCCACATGCTTACACTTTTTAAACAGTGCATACCAAGAGCAGTGTTGATGGGGGAAATGATCAGTGAGAAAGGAAATCACACACACCCAATGCTACCCAGCAGATAATGAAAGTCTAACCTGTCCAAAAGAGTGCAAAAGCTGGCTTGAGACTCAATATCAAGAAAACCAAGATAATGGCAACAGGCCCGATCAGTTCCTGGAAAATAGACGGGGAAGAGGTAGAGGCAGTGACAGATTTCACTTTCTTGGGATCTAAGATCACTGCAGATGGAGATTGCAGCCATGAAATAAAGAGGCGGCTGATTCTAGGGAGACAAGCCATGAGAAACCTGGGGAGCATGGTGAAAAGCAGAGACATCACCTTGAAAACAAAAATTAGAATAGTCAAAGCAATGGTATTCCCAGTGGTAATGTACGGATGTGAGAGCTGGACAATTAGGAAAGCTGAACGCAGAAGAATAGATGCCTTTGAAATGTGGTGTTGGAGGAGAGTTTTGAGGGTACCTTGGACAGCGAGGAGAACAAATAGGTCAATCTTAGAAGAAATCAACACTGACTGCTCATTGGAAGGTCAAATAGTAAAGATGAGGCTAAAGTACTTTGGGCATCAAATGAGAAGGGAGGATTCACTTGAGAAGGCCGTGATGTTGGGAAAGGTGGAGGGCAAAAGAAGAAGGGGGAGGCCAAGGATGAGATGGATAGATGGCATTGTAGACACAATGGGCACAAAACTGGGAGGACTGAGGGGGATGGTGGAGGACAGAGGCGCCTGGAGAACGATGGTCCATAGGGTCGCAAAGGGTCGGAATCGACTGTGCGACTGAACAACAAAAACCTGTCCAACACCATGTTCACAGTGATATATGTTTTTATTGTCATTTATTGCAGTCCATGACTTCTAGGGGCATGGTACTCAGTACATGGGATCTGAAAGGAGATAGATATTTTTTATTCTAGCTGTCATAACATTTAAGGCTGAAGCCCAGAAGGTTAGTAATATATATATATATATATTGTATACCTAAACACTTTCTAAGTAGAGCATATTTGTCATTTACACAAATGGGGTATTTATAGTCAAATTACAGTAAATATTATTTGCTTTGATACTGTTTGGCCTGCAGTACAAAAGAAACTATGTGTGATGTTGTTTTTAATAGTGAGGGGTATGTTCACTACATAAACTATTTTTGATTATAATTATTTTCTATACCTTGATCTAAAAGGAGTGCTTTGCCTTACATCACATATAATTGATCTTGAAGCAGTGTAATCACAATTACTCACTTTCTTAATTAGCCTGCCCAAAATCAGAAAATGGAAACCGATCAGCAGTGTTTAAATCAATAAGTTTGTAGTAAGGCTTATGTTGGAAGGGAGATAGTGGTAATGGGTAGATCAATTGGTTTAGATGCCAATCATTGACTCTTTGTTTAGCACAGTAAAATCTGCTATTCTCTTAAGGTAACTACTGTAGTGGAACTAAAACAAACTGTATTTTAAAAAGGTAAATATTGCTAATAAAAGTTGGAAAGCTGGTGAGAACTCTTTAATATGCACTAGTTTTATTAAGCAAATACCTAATCAAGGATAGTAAAAAAAAGAATCTTAAGTCAACAATGTGCAGATAACATTCAGAGATATCTGTCTGTTTCCCCCCAGATTTTCCTTTATGGTGTTCAAATCAAAGTGTACATGGCTCAACTTCTTCACATTCATCTATCAGCAATCTGATCAGGCTAAAGGAGATTGTCTGGCCTGTAGTAATCCTGTTTTATGGCTCAATGGGGCACAGATATTTTAAGTCCCAGCCTGACACTTTAGCCATTGTATCACATAATTCTTCGCACACTTGGAAAAATAATTACCCACTCTTGTCTTAACTTAATGTAAATACCCAACGCTTAAAATGCATTTGTAACGGTCCTTACCTGTTCAACAAGTGTACTGACATTTCAAAGTGTCCAATCTCTATTTTGAGAAAGCACAAAGTTTGCACATTTATTTATTTATTTATTTATCAAATTTATATTGCCACCCATCTTGGCAACAACTAGGCGGCTCACAACATTAATAAATCTTAAAACTTCAAAACCCTTTTAAAAAAACCAAAAGACACTACTAAAATTACCCACCCCGCCCCATCAATTAAAAATTACAGCTAAAAGAACATGAGTGACCCTTGTTATATGAGCCAGCAGGGGGGTGTCACAATGTCACCAGTGCACCACACCTGCTTTGCCAGCCAGGTTTTTCACTCTTTCCTGAAGGGCAACAGCTCCATCTGGAGACACAACTTGGTTGGCAAGAGGTTCCATAGGGCCGGAACAGACACTGTGAAGGCCCTCCTCCTAGTGCTAGACAGATGTGCCTCTCTAGCTGATGGTACCTTTAGAGATCCCCTCTGGTCTGCTCTAGTGGGATGGTCAAATGTTCTTGGAGTGACGTAGTCTCTTAAGTACCCTGGCCCACTACCATGTAAGGCTTTAAAGGTCATCACCAGCATCTTGATTTGCACCCGGAGGCACACTGGCAACCAGTGCAGCTCCCGAAGCAGTGGTGAGGCACAGGCATAGTGCCCACACCCCATCACCACACGGGCAGCCGCATTCTGAACCAGTTGCACCCTCCGAATGGTCATCAAGGGCAGCCCCATGTAGAGCGCATTACAATAATTAGTCTAAAGGTGACCAGAGCATGTGTGACCATGAGCAAGAAGTCCCAGTCTATGAGTGGGCATAATTGGTGAATGACATGAAGTTGTGCGAAAGCCCTCCTGGCCATGACTGCCACCTGCTCATCGAGCAGGAGTCATGAGTCCTGGAGGACCTCTAAATTACTTACCGGGTCTGTCTGGGGCAAAATAGCCCCATCCAGTACCAAAGATGGTAGCTCCTGAGATAATGCAGGTTCCCTGACCCACATCCACTCAGTCTTGCCGGGATCCAGTTGTAGCCCGTTGTACCCCATCCAGACCCTAACAGCCTCTTTGCACCTAGATAGGACTTTGACTGCATCACTTGGATCACCACGGGCTGAGATGCATACTGATGATACTTCACCCCGTGGGAACGGATGATCTCCCCCTGATGTTTCATGTAGATACTGAATAGGAGAGGTGAGACCACCGAGACCTGAGGCACCCCATATTGCAGAGGCCTAGGGCTGGACCTCTCACCCTCCAAACATACCGACTGGGTCCGGCCCCCCAGAAATGAGGAAAACCAGGACCACATGGTGCCCTGGATCCACAATCTTCAGAGCCATTCCAGAAGAATACTGCAGTCGACAGTACCAATCGCCTCTGAGAGGTCAAGGAAAGCCAGGACGGATGGGTTACCTCCGTCCCACTCACACCAGAGATAATCCAACAGCGCAACCAATGCAGTCTCGGTTCCATAACCGGGCCTGACTCCTGACTGAAAAGGGTCCAGATAATCCGCTTCATCCAGTACCCCCTGTAGCTGCCACGCCACTGCCTTCTCCAACACCTTCCCTAAAAAGGGAAGATTGGATACAGGTCTAAAATTAGCTATTATTGTCAGGTCAAGCGATGATTTTTTTCAGAAGGGGGCACACCAACACATGTTTTAGTGAAGCAGGAAACACCCCCTCTTTACAATTACATATATACAGTAGTTCATTATCTAGACAAGGGATGCCCAAACTTTTCAGGCTGTGAGCCAATCACATGGTTCAGGGGGCCGGTCACTATGGCCTGGGGCCCGGATCCGGCCCCCAATACGGGAGTGATGAGGGCTTCGTGGGCTGGATGAATTGGCATCAGGGGCCGGATCCGGGGCCCAAGCTGTAGTTTGGGCACCCCTGAACTAGACCTCTAGCTTTCCTTCAATGTCATCACCTGTACACCAAATGATAATACCCATCCACTCACCTTTGAGCCCTCTTTACCATCCTGAATATTTCAAAACAATTTCCAGAGTAAAACACAAAGAACAATGGTTTTTCATAAGTCATTCCTCTCTTCAGTCTCAATTTCTAGGCATTTATTGGCTTTTGTCACAAAAAGTAGGTGATCACCCTTTCCCTCAAATTTAATGATATTGAATTTCGAAATGTGCAGAACCAGTGGATCTTTGTGGTAAATTCTTGGTTGAGAGATGGGTTGCTACAAAAGAGATTGTATGGATTGTTCTGTTTTGGATTTATGAACAGTGGAACCCCAATGCTATGTATTACTGCTCTGTTTGATAGCGACAAACAGTAAACATATGCTTGTCTAACAAGTCCTTTGCACTTCTCAAATTTTTGTATTTTTGTATATTTTTGTATATTTGTGCTGTGTTCTATCTTTTTAAAATACCAAATTTGACTCATGCTTTGTGCAGGTCACTGTAGATTGCTTGATTTTATACTTTTTTTTAGAGAAGAATACTGTATTATGTTTAATTTAGCAGAGTGACTCAAAAGGTTTACAGTGATTCTACCTGTACCTTGCATTTATATCTGAGATGCACAGGGACATACAACATTCTGGTCCTAATACTTGTCAGAAATAGTACTTTTTGATACTATATTGCTGATAAGATGTAGTATTTACTTCAGTGTATTGTTTCTCGAATTTAAAACCAGCACACAGAATTTACACGAACTTAGGGACACTTCTTGCCTGATTTGCAATGGCCATGCATAACAACAAACTGTGTTAGAAGAAAACAAGAGAGGGACCACACGTAGAGGAAGCATGTTCCTAGGGAGGATCTGGCACCAGGTTGGTTCCATAGTTTTCACAATAACTGACTCACTCTGACCCCTCATGGCGCAGTGGTTAAACTGCTGCATTGCAGCCAAAACTGCTGACGTTGTGAGTTCAATTCCTGATAGGATCCAGGTCGACTCAGTCTTCCATTCTTCTGAAGTTGGTAAAATGAGTACCCAGCATGAAGGAGGCAAAATGCCAATTACCTAGTGAACCGCCCAGAGAGTGCACTAAGTGTTATGGGGTGGTATATAAGTGTAATTGCTATTGCTCACCCACCACAGCATAAGCAGGGTAGTGTGGCTGAGTGGCTATAGAGGGAGCCCCTCTGGACCTGGATAACCATCACAAGTTGTGCAATGAGATGGTAATAAGTGAAGCCCTATTTTTTTACGTTAGGCTTAATATTAGAGTATTGATTCCTGGAGAATTTTCATGCCTTATAAATGAAACCTTTGTTGTCTTCCACTTCTCCTTCATGCCTCCTGTCTTTGCTTACTTACTGAATAGCTACCTCAGACCTCTCTGTCTTCTCCTTAATACCATTTCCCTCTAGAATGCTTAGTGGGCACTCCACTCCAAATAATGCTGTCTTATCCTCTCCTCTTTCTACCTTCTTTAGCATTCTCCCACTCCCCTTTGATCTCCCTTACTGTTCTCATTTCTCCTTCACACTTTTTCCTACACTGGTACTGTGTGTGTGTGTGTGTGTGTGTGTGTGTGTGTGTGTGTGTGTGTGTGTGTGTGTGTGTGTGTGTGTGTGTGTGTGTGTGTGTGTGTGTGTGTGAACTCAATTACCATTGAGGGCCCTTTCGCCTCTACAATGCTATGATTCTATGATTTTCTCTCTAGCTTGCTACCTAAGCACTTCTTTATGACCACAGGTGTCTTCTTGCTTCTTCCTCCCACCTGTGCTTTCTTGGCACCATGCTTGATAACATAAACGTACCAGTTTACAGAGCTTGTCAAAGTGGTCTCAAATAGGAATGGGATTTCTGTAGTTTAAGAATTTCCATAATTCCATTTGACAGTAAATTTTCAATCAACATTCATACACCTTTGTGAATCACAGAGAATCTGTTGTAGAACTAGTCATTGTAATTAGAGATTTAGAGATCACCTATATTAAACACTACTGAATTATAGATATTCACTGCATCAAATACTTTTAGTACATATATTTGATAGGCGATTGGTGCTACTAAATGAAAGTCATTTCAAAAAAGGTAGCTCTATGGATTTTACTAGAAACAGCAAATATTCTTGTAGCTTCTTAAGGAATAACAGAAGTATTTTGTGATAATACCATACCGGTAGATCAGGGTTCTCAACCTTTTTATGTCGGGGGCCAGGTCACATTCCCTCAGATAGCTAAGGGGGCTGGATGGCCATTTTGTCCTATCTGCATGATGGGAGTGGCCATTTTGAGATGGCCATTTTGTCTCAACAACTTCAAAGGGGTGTCCATTTTGTTTCTCCCTGGAAGGAGGGAGGGAGATGCCAACCTTCAACGGAGGCTTCAGACCCTTCCCCCCTCCTGACATTAATGAGATTAATTGCCTCCTCGGGAAAAGGGTGAGTGAGGCTTTTTAACTAGGCTAGTCCTTCCTTCTGGGGCTGGAGGTGATCCTTAGGGCTGGGGTCCCAGAGGGGGGATTGGGTGAGACAAGGCCAGGAGCCCAACTGTTCTCTCCCCCCGTGGCGCCATTCCATGTGGCCTCTTGCCCTCGCTTCCACCGCCGTCAGAAGTTGTGCCATGTGTGGTTCCTTTTTAATGTAAACAGCTTTGAAAGGTTGTTTACATTAAAAAGGAACCATACATGGCACAACCTCCAGCAGTGGTCAGAGCGAAGGTGGCGGATCTAGCCCACAGGCCATAGGTTGAGAACCCCTGCCATAGATCATTAGAGTATTCCACTTCATCAGTGTCTAGGGGGAAAGTTACAATGTACCGTAAGGCTAATGCTAGTTTCTCTTTTCAAACAGTAGTTTCTCTTATGCTTTCACAGTTACTGTCCTCCTTTCTGCTGAGGAAAAGAAAACCTGGTGTCATTGTATTATGTTATCTGATTTGTATATAATTTGCCAGTAAGGATAGCTGTACTTGGCCTAGCTTGATTCAGTCTGCTGGATGTAAATAAGAATAATAACAACTTGCTACATAAGATTATTGAAAAGGGGACAAACTGTAGAAGAATGATCTGACCAGAAATGAAATGAGAGACGCACCCCATACACCCTACCGCGCAAAATTAAACTGATGTTCGTTCCTTTTTTGTGCTGCTCCAATCAAATGTTTTTGTGTGTTTTTTCTTGTCTGACTGGTGAAGTTACATTGTAAAATCCATGAAGGAATAAATTATTTAATATTATTTTGTTGATAAAACAGATGTAAGCTACACTACACCATTTACTTACCTTTGTTTGCCAATTTTGTGTTGTTGTTGTCTTTGCAGTACAAAGAATGATCAGTTCAGTGTTAATATTCAGCCCCCTGTGGGAGAGCTATTTTTGCCAGTAACTATGTCAGAAAAGGATTTCAAGATGGAACGAGGTGAGAAAGTACATTTAAAATGGATACATGTTTTGTTTTTCTTTGTGTTTTTGCAAAAAGTGCAAATAGCCTTTTAAAAATGTTGTGCACATTTGTTTCTGCCCTTGCACTGGTCTCAGTTAAGAGAAAACTTACAAAAATGGCACACAGGCTATATTCAGATTATCATTTGTGTGTCTGTAGTCAGTGAATGAGCACGGGGAATGAGTATTCCTCCTATAGCCTTCCCTACTCCTATCATGTCGTCTTCAGCCCAAATTTACTAGATTGCATTAAGCCACATTTCCGCTTTACAAAGAGACTGAGAAACCTTTGCCAGGAGGTTTTAACTCCTTGCCCTGGTGCAGATAAAACAGGGGATTTGTTTTAAAACAAGTAAACATCTTCACAATGAAGTTGTGTATTAGGCATGGGAGAGAGGAGGAACAAGGGTAGACATGCTCAGCTGTGCTACACAATTCCTGTTATAGAATTCATAGCTTCAGAATTTATGAAACCTCCAGTGATTGTGTAACCAGACCAGAGTGCACATTTTATTGGTACTTGACAACTGATTAATGCATGAGGGGGAGTAATAATTAGGCTATAACCAGTGCTTGCCCCTTAGACTTACACTTTTCTTCAGTGATGGCACTAATGCATTTCACATTAGTCCTAATGGCTAGAATATTGGCCAAAGCCACTCTAAGAAATTAGCCATACTAATACTTTGCATTATATTTCTAGTCTCCATTCTAAGGCTTTTGTTTGTATGTGACTAGTGTACTTTGCCCCAACTGCATTAAAATTAATTAGCAGTATGGGTCTAACACTACCATTTGATAGTAAACTGCAGCTTCTTGTTTGAAAAGAATGGTTTTGTATGGCTATTTAGTTCACACACTTAATTTTAATTCCATGCTTTTAAAAATACAGAGGTAGAATCAAATGTATGTGAAGCACCCTTCTAAAGTACCAATACTTTAATAAAGAACTTGACATGGTGCTGTGCCTAGAGAAGGTAAACAATAGTGTGGATTTTGTTTCTTTATAAAACCACTTCAACACTTTCTGCATGAAAAGAGTGGATTTTGTTCTGTATTCTGATCCAGACATTTACATTACAGTAGTACCTTATACAACGATTTTAATCCGTTCCACGGGGCTTGTTGTATGAAACAATTGCTATATGATGCATGCATCGTATAGCAATTTTTCCTATGGGATTCATCGTGCAACGATTTTTTCGCAAAGTGGTTTTTCCCATTGAAAAATTGTTGTACGGTTTTTTCAATAGGGAAAATTGTTATGTGGGATGCCATTTCCCCCCAAAACCTAATTGTTATGCGATTTCGTTGCTATACGGGGCGATTGTTGTATGAGGTCCCACTGTACAGTATTGGGTTTCTTCAGTATGCATACCATATTCTGGATTTTTTTAAAAAATCCTGATGTCTTATTAGAAATATAGAACTAAAACTATATACTGTACATTTAACAAAAACTTTTAATATACTGTTTTCTTCATACATTTTCTGGTTTGAGATAAATAATATATTTGACTTAGCAGATATTTTATTTTCATTATTTTAATGTTACTCATGCTTTCAATAAAACAGAAAGACCAGTTATTTTCTTAACTATTTGCTGTTCTTACTCTTTGCTGGCCAAAGTCTGCTTTACACGTGCTCACCAAATTAAGGTGAGTGAGTGCGGCCTTGTCATATCTCGTGACCTGTTTCCCCCATCTTCTCATAAATCAGGGGTGTCCAAACTACTGCCTGGGGGCTGAATCCTGCCCCCAACGCCAATTCATCTGGACTGCGAAGCCCTCATCGTTCCTGAAAGCAGAAGTACGGGCGCATTTTACTTCTGCTTCCAGGAGCAACGAGGGCTTTGCGGTCTGGATGAATTGGCGTTGGGGGTCGGATCTGGCCCCGGGCCATAGTGACTGGCTTCCTGTGACCAGTCCACTGTCTGAAATGTTTGGGCACTCCTGTTAAAAACTGTCATAGTGTTGTGATGGTGAACCTTGGCACTCCAGTTCTTCTTGGCTTCAATTCCCCAGAAGCCCAAGTCCCTGTGAATCCACACAAATGGGTTTACTGCTTGTATGTGCAGTAAACCCATTCGTGTGGATTCACAGAGACTTGGGCTGCTGGGAATTAAAGTTCAAGAACAGCTGTAGTGCCAAGGTTCACCGTCACTATTATACTGCAATTTTAAGTAAAACTGGATATTCCTCTCTTTCATTCTTACCCCTCTCCCTGTCTTGTTGTGTGCTTGCTTGCTGGGTACTTTGATTGAGTTTGTATGCTTAGCTGTGACTGAGAGCTTTTTCTCCCCTGACTGGCCATTCAGAACCACGAACGCATAGAAGAGGTGCACTTTGAGAAATGCTGTGGTCCTCTGTGGAGTTGTTGCCAAAATTCCTTTTTCTTCTGCAATTTTACTTCTGTGGTTGTTGATTATTTGTCTGAATAAATCTGGCAGCTGTTTGCTATGTTTAATAGAGCAGAAAGGCTACTCTGAATAAAGCTATTTGAAATTTTGTTTATATGAAGTATTTGTAAATCCATGGAAGTCTCTTGGCATTTCAGTATTGCTCTTTCTGTCTTCCTGAATTCATTCTTGAGGCAGAACTGATGCTAGTAAATTTATCACAGGTTTAAAAGCCTTTTTATTTAGCAGCTTCTTAGTTAAACATTTCGGGTATTTTAGAAGATTTGTGATAGTAGAAGTCTCAGATCCTGGCTTTAAGTACAGTAATACCTCAGATAATGCTAAAACTTGGTTCCACAAGCCTTAGAGTTATCCGATTTTTAGCATTATCCAATGCATGCAATGGATAATGTTTTAAAAAAGCCCGGTTCCCTGTCCGGAGAGGAAACCTGAGATCCCGGCTGCCCACCCCCACAAAAAGGATGACGTAATCTCCTACCTTTTCATGCTGTTTGGGGACAAAGGCATCACCATCGTCGGGTGCTTGTTTCGGGCTCTCCGCCTCCCCTGCAGCCTCTGGGAGGGTTGGAGGATCTTTTCCGCGCTATTCCCGCCTTCCTGGGACATCCCTGGGCCGCACAACAGCTGAAAACAAGTGTGGCCACCATTTTGTTTTTTAAACAAAATGGCCACCACATGCATTTTCAGCTGTTGTGTGGCCGAGGGATGTCCTAGGAAGGCAAAAATAGCACGAAAAAGGTCCTCCAATCCTCCCAGAGGTTGCAGGGGAGGCGGAGAGCCCGAAACATGCACCCGACGATGGTGATGTTTTTTGTCACCAAACAGCTTGAAAAGATAGGAGATCATGTCATCCTTTTTGTGTGGGTGGGCAGCCAGCGTACGGGTGCTCCGTTCGGCGGCTGCCTTTCAGGGAAGGGAAGGCGGGACACCTGCCTTGCTTTCTCCAAAAGGAAGCTGCCGAACGGAGCGCCCGTATGCCGGCACTCTGCACTTACCCTCTGGGAAGGGAAGCGGCCAGGCACTTGACTGGTTCCCTTCCCGAAGGGCCAAACACGATGCATCGGATAACGCTAAGATAACATTATACGATGCAATTTTTTCCAAAAATTTGCATCGTTATCCAATTTTATCGTTATCCAATGCATTCGTTATCTGAGGTATTACTGTATCATAGAATCATAAAATAATGATTATTTTCTGTCAGAAATTATTCTGGGTTGAAAGGAATTTTGCTGGAGAAAATCTGCTCAGGGGACACCCAAATGAGGTTCTTTTCATGTCCCCAAGATCTTTTCCCACCGAAATGATCCTTATTTACTGTATCTACTTGCAATTTCTTGCTTTTGAACTGCTAGGTTGGCAGGAGCTGAGGGGACAGAGATGGGCGCTCAAACTGTCATGCGATGCCCGGGTCTCGAACTGCCGACTTGCCCGCCTTCCAGCTAACAAGACAAGCTTCTTAACCACTGAGCCACCACAGCCACTATCATAAAATAAAAGTTACAAGGGACCTAGAAGGTTATAGAGTAATAAAGAATCCAAATCAAAGTATATCTGGCAGATGGTTGTCTTAATTTTCTCTTGAGTGCCTCCAGCATTGGAGTGCTCACCACATACCAAGAAGATTAGTTATCACCTTACAGAGTATTTTCATAGAATTCTTAAATAGAGTTACTAAACAGCTGGCTTCTGAATTTTTCGACTGTTTGTATTTTTAAAATTGGGATTGTCCAGATGTTCCTCCTTTTGTGAACTGTCTCAAACCTTCATATCTAGAAACAATTGTTTTTAAGTTTTATTTTATAAACTTAGGCAAGAATTTTTAGATTTCAAAACATAAAAATATAAGTACAGTACTGTATGTTTATAGCTATTTAGAATTGATATAGTATAGATACATAGATTTTTCAAACTCAGTAATAAAAACTACAATTTCTACAGTATCAGATATCTTTTCCTCTCTCCCACTCCAATTAATTATGTTATGATGAACTTGTAGCTTTCCTCTGATGCAGTTGAACAAAAGTAGCAGGAAAATTAGATGCTGAATATTCATGCTTTGTCAAGTTTTGTAAGCAGCGCTAGAAGATGGGATGCTACATTTACACGCATGCTATGAATAATATGCTAAGCTTTGTCTGCGGTTTCACTAGAGTCTGAATTCTAAACTTTTTTGGGGATAATTCATGGCCAGCCTGCCTAACCCACCTCAAAACGCTATTGATGGTTTAATAATTTTGGTGTTTGGGCCTGCCATTCCAACAAATGTTTATTTCCATACTTTCTCTTATTTTTGTTTCCAGCCTTTAAATATTGAACAATGCTTATTGATATATCGTAAAGGTAACCCTTGCTTGAAAGCCAGTCATATCTGACTCTAGGGTTAAGTGCTCATCTCTGTTTCAAAGGCGAAGAGTCAGCATTGTCTGCTTCTGCAGATGTTTCTGTGGTCATGTGGCAGGCATGACTAGACACTGGAGCGCACAAAACGTTTGCCTTCCCATCAAAGTGGTCCCTATTTATCTACTTGCAATTTCTTGCTTTCGAACTGCTAGGTTGGCAGGAGCTGGGACAACGACGGGAGCTCATTCCGTCCTGCAGTAGTTGGGTATCAAACTACTGACCTTCTGCCTTCCAGTCAGCGTCTTAGCCACTTGAGCCACTGCAGTCATTTGTGCTATTTCTGTCACCATAAAAACATAATACAGTACTACACTAATCTTTTCTTATTATGGTTCTATTTATTTATTTATTTATTTATTATATCTATACCTATAAAATGGTGCATTAACTGTTGGAATGTGACAAAGGATGTTGCACCAGGCCCCACTAGCCCGTAATGGGCCTCCGTTCACTCGCCCGAACCTGGTTCGCAGGTAACTGTCGGGTTGAAATTTTCGGCCGGGGGGCAAGAGCCTCCCGGACGCAAACAAAAAAAGGGAATTTCAATTCCCAACGTTCCTTGCGCCACACCAGAGCCAATCAGGCTGAGCGGCGCGGCAAAAGGAACGTTCGGAAACGCACCGCGGCCAATAAAAAAATAGCCGCAGGAAAAAAACTGCTCCAGTAACCAAACACGCACAGGCAAAGCTACAAGCCCCGGCATCCTGCGCGCCATTAGCGCGCAGAACATTTAGGCAGCTGGTGTGCGAAAAATAAAATAACCGCCGCCGCCACTGCCCTTACTTTCAACAGGCCAGGGATCGAGCCTGGCCCGTGAAAAAAAAGACCCCCCCCAAAAAAAAAGTACACACCAAAACAGTCAAAAACAGTCAAAACGAAACACAAAAACATCCAAAAAATTACCACAAAACATCACAAAGACACCCCCCCAAAAAAAACCAACACCCCCCCCCAAAAAAAAACAAACCAGGGAGCTTACCAAGACACGTCTTCATGATGACCGGAACTCAACTGAGAAAATGAAGAGAATACTTACCGGAAGCGACACCCAGAGGACAGAAGAGAAAAATTGTAGAGAGGAAGAAAAGCTCACCACCCCCACCCAGAGGCCACAAGAGAAAAAACATTCAAAAATATTGAAACTATTAAGATTAATACCCAAATTAATCCAAAAAGTTATCAAAACATTCAAAAATATTCACACTAATCTCAAAAAATAACAAAAAAAAACAGAAATCACTTTTCACTCAAAAAAAACCAAAAAACCAAAAAACCAAAACCAAAAAATGCGTACAAATAAAGATTTAAAAAACCAAAATTACATTTAAAAGTAAAAAAAAAATTTACATTAAATAAATTAAATTAAAATAAAATTTGCGTAAACATAAAACAAAAACCTTCCAAAAACAATTTAAAGAGCCCGGCACTGAGGAAGCCGGCGCGCAAAAAATAAAAATTAAACACACACTGGGAGCGCAAGTCCGCCGCAGGCAGACGCAGCGCCTCAAAGCCACAAAAACACAAAACCTTTCAACACCATTTAAAACAGCCCAGCACCATTGGTTCAAGAAAAAAAACGAAACCCTTTACTATCCAACACAATTTTAAAAGCCCGGCACCGCCGGGCAAAATATACTAGTTTATTATATTTATACCCCGCCCTACTGGTGCAAGCACCACTCAGGGCGGCTTACAGTGTGTAGCAAATACAATAAACATCTATGACGGAGCCTGGGCTCAACGTCTCTGGAGCAGATCCGGTAGCGGCATCCCGGCGGCTCCTCCCTCCAGCCGATGGTGGGTGCTAGGGGGTGGCGACGAGGTCCTCCTCAGTCGCTCTTCAGAGCCATGGCGGCTTGAAGTTAATGGCAACAAGCCCGAGTTCTAAGCTCTGTGGAAACCATAATTTTGTGTCATGATAATTCCTGTACCTTTTCTAAATTTTGTAGTAAGGTAAAGGTCACCGTTGCTCAAAAGCCAATTATATTTGACTCCAGAGTATGGTGCTCATCTCTGTTTAAAGGCAAAGAGCCAGTGCTGTGCATCTGCAGACGCTTCCGTGGTCATGTGGCAGGAATGACTAGACACTAGAGCACACGGAATGCTGTTACCTTCCAAACAAAATTTAATTTAATTTCCAATTTGTATAGCTGCCAACTCAAAATGACTCAGGGCAGCTCATAGCATTAAAAACTAGGTAAAGGTAAAGGTTTCCCTTGCTCGAAAGCCAGTCGTATCCGACTCTAGGGTGCAGTGCTCATCTCTGTTTCTAAGCCGAAGAGCCAGCGCTGTCTGCTTCTGCAGACGTTTCCGTGGTCATGTGGCAGGCATGACTAGACACCGGAACGCACGGAACGCTGTTACCTTCCCACCGAAGTGGTCCCTATTTATCTACTTGCAATTTCTTGCTTTCGAACTGCTAGGTTGGCAGGAGCTGGGATGAAGACGGGAGCTCATTTCCGTCCTGCAGTACTCGGGAATCGAACTGCTGACCTTCCGCTTCCCAGTCAGCGTCTTAGCGACTTGAGCCACTGCAGTACCATTAAAAACTACAACAATACAAAAACATTAAAACAACACCCATACAAAACCAATTTAAAATACTACAAAAATTAAAAGACCGAGGATTAAAGAAAGGATTAAAAGAGGGAGCAATGTCACTGTTATTTTATCTGCCAGCAGGCGGGGGGGGGGGGTCACCACATCACCAGTGCCCCATACCTGCCTCGCCAGCCAGGTTTTTAGTTCTTTCCTGAAGGGCAGCAACTCCGTCTGGAGTTTAAGCTCAATTGGCAGGAGGTTCCATAGGACCGGAGCAGACACAAAGAAGGCCCTCCTTCTAGTGCTAGGGAGACGAGCCTCCCTAGTGAATGGCACAGTGAGAGAGCCTCTCCAGTCTGCTCTGGTGGGACGGACAGATGTTCTCAGGGTGACGCGGGCTCTTAAGTATCCTGGCCAATACCTATTTATCTACTTGCAATTTCTTGCTTTCAAACTGCTAGGTTGGCCTGCCAAGTTGGCCTGTCTAGTCAAAGACAGGCGCTCACTCCATCATGCAGCACTCAGGTAATTGCTGAACTGCCGATCTTCCAGTCAAGTTCAGCGTCTTAATCACGCAGCCACCGCAGTCCCAAATTTTGTAGTAAAGTTTACTAAAATTCCAGAAGACTCACTATATTAATCTGTAGTCTGTTGCAGGAAAAGGAGCAAAGATGCATGTGGCACCTCAAAGGTCACATTTCTATTTCGACATAAGGTTTTGTGGACTATAGCCCATGCCATGAGAATTTATGCCAAACAGTACTTGTTCATCTTTTAAAAAGTCCT
Source organism: Bradypodion pumilum (assembly GCA_035047305.1). Lineage (NCBI taxonomy): Eukaryota > Metazoa > Chordata > Lepidosauria > Squamata > Chamaeleonidae > Bradypodion > Bradypodion pumilum. The sequence goes on from JAWDJD010000002.1 coordinate 48,996,207, forward strand.
TGGTGGGTTTGCTGCAAAAGCTTTGTTTCTTACATCTTTAAGATTCTGATCAATTTTCTTTGTAGTAAAGAAATACTACATTAATTTTGTAAGTGGTTATCAATTCTTGCAGTATTTTTTCAGACATGCACTTCTTTCTGAAATAATATTCTTTTCTAGATGCTTTTTAAAGATAAAATTGTGGTAATTTAACTTAGCACATTTATTTACACCCAATAGACTTGAGTGGGAAGAAAAACCATGCTTTTTGTTTAAAAAAAGAAAACAGCCAACAAAATGTTTACTTGATTTTATCAAGATTTATGCTTCCAACATTTTTTTGTCCTCCTAACAAGGAAGGTGCTAATTCTTTAAATGGTCAGACAGTCCCTATTTTCTGGCCCTTAACTACCACAAGCAATCATATTTGATGCCCCTTAATTAGAGTACTTTTTTCCTTTTCAGGTTCTTTTCCACCTCAGCAATCGAGACAATACATTTGCTTACCATGCTAAGTGTTCTTTTGCATGTAAATTAATCTTGATTCAGTTTACACTGTCATGCTGAGTGGTACAAATTGCCTATAACAATAAAACAGCATGAGTTAAAAATAAAAGGGGGGTGGTAAGGCAGATTGAATGTGTGCCTTACTTGATAGGATGTTACTTTACTTTATGCCAATACATTAGTCAAAGATAATGAATCTTCTGTTTTGAAAAGCATGGTTTAGTTGATTTTTTAAATTTTACTTCAATGGAGCAGTACCTTGTCTTTATAGAACAAGTTAGACAAACCATTAATGACAAGAGTGTTAAGGTTAAATATGAAGCAATGCTTTCACTTTTCTGAGTGCTATCCATCTTTCCATTTGCAAGAGCTTGACAAAAGTACTGGCTTTGTACAACATTTCCTTTAATTACATACTGCAGGGAAACAGGCTTTTAACATAAACATAGTTGCATTCATTTATTCAGCATTTGCTCTTCAATAGAGCTTAATGGAGAAGGTTTAAATCCTTAATGGGTATACACATCTCTCAACAGTGTTATGTCAGTCCTGTTCTTAGCTTAAAAGCAGCTTTAGGCAGCTTGTATACTTTTTTCAAAACAATTTCCTAATGTAAATTTTAAATCATTGCAACAGAATGTACTGTTCTAAGGTATAATGGTGTAGGTTGTTTTTTAGTACAATAGATTTTAAACAAATACATTACAGTGTGTTTTCTTTAACATGTCTACTACATTTATTTAAAAATACTAAAACAGATTAAACACCATAAGAAACTTAGGGATAAGCATGTTCAGCTTTTGCTAGATGTTAATGTTTATTTACCTGTTTTCTTAGGACACATCTGGATAGCTCTATAGGTGGGAATTGGATTTGCTTATTTGTACATCTGATCCCAAGAGGGAGGGGACACTTGTGTCTCAATTCCTTGCCTGCCTGCACAGTAAAGTCCACTGGCATGTTCACTTATTATGGCAAGAGCCCACTTCATCAGATGCATATTGAGATATGAAGTGTTGACCTTGCATAGCACCTCTTTGTCTCATATGTAACTTTTTCCCTACAGCATTCTTTAGAAAACCCAAAATTATGCATTCTTAGCTAAAATGCTGAAAGTTGGTGAAGTGTTGGCCGTAGAGAGCAATTTGGTCTTAGATAATTCTCAATAACTAGTATTCAGAAAGGAAATTTAGTCAGTGATTGCTAAAACATTGATATTAGCATGCTACCTTTGAAATAAATGGGGAAAAATTGTCATTTAATATACTGACAGTGTGATTACATTATTTTATACCAGTTGTTCTATTGATGTTACATTTGTGATCATTATAATTGGATAGGTAAAGGTAAAGGTTTCCCTTGCTTGAAAGCCAATCGTATCCGACTCTAGGGTTCAATGCTCATCTCTGTTTCAAAGCCGAAGAGCCAGTGCTGTTTGCTTCTGCAGACGTTTTCGTGGTCATGTGGCAGGCAGGACTAGATACTGGAGCGCACAGAACACTGTTACCTTCCCACCAAAGTGGTCCCTATTTATCTACTTGCAATTTCTTGCTTTCGAACTGCTAGGTTGGTAGGAGCTGGGACAAAGACAGGCGCTCATTCTGTCCTGCTGTACTCGGGAATCGAACTGCTGACCTTCCGCCTCCCAGTCAGCGTCTTAGCCACTTGAGTCACTGTTTATGAATTTGCAACTATGGGATATCTGTATGTGATCTATATATTTATATTTGTATTCATTCTGCTATTGAATAGACCATTGTGTGTCAGTATTTTATTCAGAAAAAATACTTCCATAAATGTGTAGTTTACAGATAGAAGTTATTTGCCTGTGTATTCATACTAGAAACTTTTACAAAGCAAGAAGCAAAGCAATCACACTTATATACCACCCCATAGTGCTTAGTGCAATCTCTGGGCGGTTCACAAGTTAATTAGCATTTCTCCCCCAACATGCTGAGTACTCAGTTTAACTAATTTTATACTTCTAACAAGGTCTGTATTTATTATTGGGCTTAAAATCAACATTGCTGTAAGCAAGTTTTTATTTATTTATATAAAATGAAGGTTATTTGATGAATACACAGGTTGTATTTTTTACCATTTCAGGAAGGTTAACAGGTATGAATGAAACATCCACAACCATTGCTGTTGCTCCAGAGAATTCTGCTTGCCCTGTAATATTGCAGAAGGTGGCAAGCGTAGCAAACCTTGGTGTAGTTCCTTCTGGTGAAGATAACATTCACAGGTAATCAAAATACAAGTTTTACACTCTCTCTCTCTCTCTCTCTCTCTCTCTCTCTCTCTCTCTCTCTCTCTCTCTCTCTCTCTCTCTCTGTGTGTGTGTGTGTGTGTGTGTGTGTGTGTGTGTGTGTGTGTGTGTGTGTGTGTGTGTGTGTGTGTGTATATATATATATATATACTCGGATGGTTGGTGATGACATAGGTGGTTTCTTACATGTTTCCACTGGGGTGCGGGGGCTTGAGTGTTCCAACTAGGCAGTGTTGCCCATCTCTTGTCAATGATGTTAGGCTGGGATTAATACTCACCAAAGTGTCCTCCATCAGATCCCTTGCCCAAGGTGAAAGCGGAGGGCACACGTCATGGTCCACCTAGCCAGCAGGTGACGTGATATCCAAATGGCTAAAAAGCCGCATGCAAATGGACTTGATTTCTCAAGTACATTTGTATGTGCGGAGTGTCGTCGCAGAGACATCTACCAATGTGCGGACTCCTCGTTGAATGGCAACTCCGAGGTATCCAAGGACCAGTATCCCCTGCTTAGCTGCTAACAATCAGTTGATAAATTTTGTTCATTTCCACTCTCTTAAATATTTTACTCCAAACAAGAGATAATTTTGAAAACGCAGGGGGCATGGATGCTAATAGGTGCAATTTAGTACTACAAATAACTTAGAATTGACACATAGAAACCTACATTAGGAACATTTAGAAAGCTGCAGGAGGCTGAAGAGGTGTAATATATTCAATCAGTATTCCATTTTAATTCTGAGAGCTATTCATGTCTTTCCTTGAGGATCTAAATCAGGGATTCTCAGCCTATGGCCCATGGGCTGAATGTGGCCCATGGCACCATTTCATGTGGCACCACCTCCACCACACCAGTGATTGTCATGTGGTGGAGGAAGGGCAAAATGGTCATCTGCCCCCCAAAGCTGTCTGAGGTAGCATGACACGGCCCCCAGCTTTAAAAGTTTGAGAACGCCTGATGTAGATGGCTAGATGGGAGCAAAAGGAAAGATGGAGGAAGCAAAGGAAACCTGGAAAAGAAAGTGTGAAGGGAGCAGGGACCAAAGGAAAAGAAAAGCATGGCAACTTTGGAAAATTTACAGCAGCAGGGAAAAGTAAGTGGTAGTTATAGGGGTCTGAAGCAAAAAGTAAGAATAAAGGGAAAGGAAAGAGAAAGCCAGCTATGGTATAAAATCTGTGAAGGTTGATCAGTGCATTCCCACTTTAATAAAGTATGCATTTTCTTCATAATTCTTCATCCCAGGAGCATGAGGCAAACAAGAATGAAGGTACCTTTACAAATGAGGTGCTGTTCCTGCTTTTGAGATCATTTAAATATTAACTGTACAGATAACCCATATGGAGATTAATCTTTCTGCCAGAGCATTACATGTGATATGACCTTTTGAATACAAAACACTGGATTTTTATTTAACTAGAATATGAACCTGGATATTTTTAAAGAAGAACAAAATTATCACCAGTATAGCAATCCTTGTATTAAAAATCTGAAACTCATCAAAATCTATATACTGTATAGTAACTGAGACATGCTGTATTTTTTAAACTTGGCTAATTTTAAATGATCTATTTATATGGCAAGAAATGGTTTCCATTGTAACCTGAAATCAGATGGCACTTTCCTAAATGCAAATAAGAATAATCACAGAGCAATGTCCAAAAGGCTTAACATTTGACAGCTAAATCTATTCCCACATATGAATGTAAAACATTTTCATACTCTATATTTTCTTTTAACCCACATTCTACTGCTTAGTTTCATTGGGGAAGTTGTATTGGCCACATAAGAATTAGAACATGATTGTATTAAGAAATAGGCAGAATTACAGTAGGAATGCATAAGTAAAGTTGCTTCAGAAATATTACTAGGGGATGTCTTTTCAAAGTAAGCAAAACTCACTGGGTTAACAAGTTAAATTCAGGATTCTGCAGCTGATAAAGTGGTTTAGTTAGACCAGTGATGGGCAGTCTTGGCCCTCCAGCTGTTCTTAAATTTCAATTCCCAGAAGCCCAAGTCAACACACCAGCTGGTCAGGGTTTCTGGGAATTGAAGTTCAAGAACAGCTGGAGGGCCAAGACTGCCCATCACTGAGTTAGACTGATATCTAGGAGACTTCAAGTCTTCAGTGAAGACAGCACAAAAAAATTGCTAAGCTTCATCAGGAGGATTCTCATGCAAAGATTATAACAGCTAGCTGATTCCTTCTGGTACATGGACCAGGGCAGTCCCATGCCTTTGTATACATTTTAATGTGTTTTGCTAAAATGACCAGGCCCCACTGTGAGTGTGTTTCTTATTCCTTTGGTTCAAAAAAGTGGAAGATGAGGTTCTTTTTACCCCAGTGGGAATGAGAGCATAACCAGAAACAACACTAGGCTCTTTACAGTTACAATTAATAGAAACGTTTATTTAAAGTTGATGCAAGGAATAGAGGGAAATTTCATTTATTAGTTCAAAAAGGATTTTACATGTTCAAGTAGAAACGGGAACAGCAGCATTCTGTGAAGAGAACAATAACATTCACAAAATCAAAGTAATTGTTACATACAGGAATTTTACCAGACAAACCAGACTATAACTGGGGAGGGGATAATCGGGCGTACTCTTCCTACTCTAGATCAAATCTATGCCACCAGGTGTTATAAGAAAGCTGTAGAGATTGCGCAAGATAGTACGCACCCTGGAAATGATCTCTTTCAGCTTCTGCCTTCTAAAAGAAGGTATAGAGTCATAAAGACCAGGACCAGCCGCTTGAGAAATAGTTTCTACCCAAAAGCGGTTCTGGCTTTGAATGCAGTGCAATGCAGTCTATAAGGGAGCTTCTGTATATAGTTTTTAGAGTTTTAGAGCTTTTTATGGGTTAAATGTGTATATGTGGGGTGGGAGTATGTTGATAATTTTTGTATAGTTGTATTTTGTTTAGGTTTTGTTGGGTTGATAAGTGTTCCCCCCCCCCCCCCCAATCTCGTTGTTCTGTGCAGGACAATGACAATAAAGATTTATCTATCTATCTATCTATCTATCTAAATACTATGGATTGTTTACCTGGTTTGGAAAAGGTAAATAAGGATTGAAATGTTTATTCAAATTAAGGTATGCTAATATATGGCAATACAGTACTGAAATGCTGCAGTAAACGTTTGTAAAGATTACTTGGTGAACTGAGAACGAAAGAAGTGTTAATCAAACATATTTTGAATAACTGAGCATAAGCAGAACATTTTTCTTTAACACTGAGTAACTACATCTTCATTTTCCCAACTCAACTCGAATCAGGAAGCATGGTCTGCAGGGATCAGTGCAAGAGTCAGTGCATTGCACAAACACTAGGCCAGAGATCCCAAGTTCAGTTACTAACATCTCCAGTTTCCAGTAAGCCTAGTGCTCTCTAACCATCTTCTTACACTTGAGAATATCCCCTACGGTGAATAAGGAAGCAAAACTCTTAGTCATGGAACCATGAGAATAGTGAGCATTGTTAATCAACAGTTTTACTTGTTAAGCCTTCTTGGGGGGAAGGGGAAATGTGTTAGCATATAACAGCTTGTAATAGCAAGCCCCATTAACTAACAAAATAATGAATTAGTGCATAACTAGGTACAGTAAATTTATCTAGTTATTTTAAAGTTCTAATAATAATCTTTAAATTTGGTTTTCCAATGTAGAATGAGTTAATACCCTAATGGTAGCCACAATTCTTTTATTTTACACAGACATGTTCCAAACTTTTAAGTGTTTTCTCCTGTAGTTTCTGAATTGACTGATTAGTAACTCAAGTCCAAATTCATTCACAAAGAAATGAGACCCTTTCCTTCATGGTACTCAGGTTTAATATTACCTGAATGCAGTATTAATTATTCTTACCTTCCTTACACTTGACTTCTGAAGTCAATCGTGACCTTCAAACATTTCCCCTGGATAAATTAATGGCCATTCAGTTAAAAACCCATGGCCTTCTTCTCCTGCTTTAATTAATAAAGTACCAGGACATTTTTGTCATTACTCCTTAGCAGAGTGTTCTGAACATCTTCCCCCTAAGTAGGGAAAACTGAAATGAAAATAAAGAATTGCCCTAATATCTTTTGATGGTGATTTTGGTGATCATAACCAATGTTGTGGCAAAGCATTTTTGATGTATTTTAATATTGGTTAGGAGGTATGAAGGCCTCTGTATCCATAATGTGATTACAGTATGTCTTTGTAATATACCTATGCCAAAAATGTTTTATCTGCTAAGTATCAGGTTGTAATCCTTGCAGAACTTTATTACTTTTGAATCTCTTAAACCTGAATATCTGCTTAAAAAGTAATGGAAGAATTCTGTGTGTGTGCACATGCAATTTATTTAACTTAATCAAAATAGGAATCGCCACCATCCTGTTTGCTGTCCACTAGAGGACAGCACTGCTTTTGTACTGAAAGTCTAAAGTGCTAAATGATCATTTATTTGTAATAAAAAAATAAAAAGGTGTCTGTAACTTAATCTTTTAAGCAGAATACATTTCATATTCATAAAATACTTTCATTCTTGACTTTGAAACCACAATAGTTTGTCTGTGCCAAAAAAAGTTTCCAACTTTTATCTTTAATCTTGCACATTGAAATGTGTACTTGCTTCTCCTAGCTGGAAAGTAAACAATTCTAATCTCTTTTTAATTGATTTTTAAAACATGGACATACTAATACTTAAAGGAAGGCAATCCTTTGTAATGATGAAAGAAATCTCGTGACACCATAAAATACTAAAACACAATACAGTATATTACAAACATTGTATTTTTAGTGTTCTTAAGCACTGGGGGTGGGGCCGAAATAATAATGGAAACATGGAGCTTAGACTGGATATGTTCAGAGTAAACATTTGGTTCTTTTTCTTATGTTGGGTTCTTGTTACTATGTCACTGAAATAAATAAGAATTATGTGCAGTCACGTAACTTCTGATTTATGGTGATCTTTGCCAAAGTTTTCTGGGTACAAAAGTGGTTATCATTAATACCTCTCTTCTGGGACTCTGCAGCTTGCCCAAGCCTACACAGCCTGACTCCTCTCCCAGGAGGCATAGAGGGGATCAAACTCAGAACCTGTGTCTCCACAGCCAGGTGCCCATCTCCTTGAGCTCTCCAGTCATCTATGTCACTGGAAGAGAACTTAATGTACAGAAATTTGAAAGTATCCACACTCTTTAACTATGTTAAAAATATTGTTGTTGAGATAGAATATATTAAAATTAATCTTTAATATCCTTATTTTGTTTTATTGAACATAAAAACCCTCAGTTTCCTTGGTAATATATAGGGAACAAGAGGTCTAGAAAGAAAATACAGTACACTACTTGCTTTTACTGTTGATTTGATTTTGTATAATAAATGGGAAGTAAAGTATGAACACTGTTTTTGAGTGACTAGCACTCACTTTACATGGTATATGTCACCAATTTCTCTCTCTCTCTCTCTCTCTCTCTCTCTCTCACACACACACACACACACACACACACACACACACACACACACCTGCCTCAACTCTTTAGATAACACACACACAGGTAAACTAAATGTTACTATTTATCTCTGGTATTTTAAAATCATCAAATAAAAAACATTATTTGGGCAGTGTGCAGAATATTAAAAATATAAAGTATAAAACTGAAGCAATAGCTAGAGACAGCACATAAACCAAAAATAAAATAAAGATAAAAGCACCATGACATATAAAACTAGCAACAACAAGGAAGAGTGCTATGATCTGAAAGCATTAAAAACAGTTCTTAAAGTGCCTGAGAGAATAAAAGGCACTCCCCCCGCCTCCCAATCTTCTCCCGCTCCCCTCCAGAGAGGCAGCATGCAGTCACTTTGAAAAAGCTGTAGCCACCTGCCTCAACTCTTCAGATAACATGTTCAGCGCTCTAACAGATAGAACCAGCACTTTGAATTGAGCTCTGTTATACATCAGTAACAAGGGCAAAGTTTGGGAAGATGTGGTCATAACACCCAATTGCAGGAGCAGTCCAGCTGCACTATTTTGGACTAATTGTTACACATTGGAGTAGTTCCAATGTTCGGGAGCGTTTTACTTCCGCTTCCGGTAGCGACGAGGGCGGCACAGGCAAGATGAATCGCAGCAGTTTCATTCGTGTGGATTCACGGGGGCTTGAGCTTCTAGGAATTGAAGTCCAAGAACATCTGTGCCAAGGTTCACCATCATGGGAGTAGTTGGTGCTTCAGCCTAAACAGATAATGGGCACCTCAGATCACAAAGGCCATTTGTGATTTCAGATGAAGCTTTTAAATTTGGCCCTAAACAAAAGCAAAAAAAAAAAAAATCTTTCAGAGGTAATGCAGCCCCCTCCAGAACTGACTCTTAATCACATAGGTGGATAGTCCATAAATACACAGATGAAACAGCCACTGGTGTTTTTGTGTGGTCTTGTCTTAATTAAGTTTCAGTTTATTGACTGTCATCTAGTACCATTACCCAAGTAGTGGTTCTAGAGTATTTTAGATGTTCCAGTAGTATAATACAGTATTTAACACTTATGGAGTACTGTTGTTCAGTTAGGAAGAATTAATCTAAGGAAGAATAAATGTATAACGTGTTTGTGGGTTACTGTATGTAGGAGTCACATTTAACAAAGTGTATTCTTTTGGATTGCTGCAGTAGAGGCAAGGCTTTTGAGATGAAGCAAGAGTCACAGGCAGAAATCCTGTTGCTTATTGTAGTAAGTTACAACTACAGCAGGACCACTAAATCTTTGGGGATTCAACTCTGTAAGATCCAGTGATTCAAGGGCTTGCTCTAGTTGTGTCTTGCTATGCCAAGCAACAGTATTTTGGTTACTAAGAGTTTCAAGATGCTTTTTCCTATACAGTGTTAAATTGCACAGCAGTGTAATTACCCTTGCACACCTAAGCAAAGACAGAGGTTTTGCTGCAGAGTTGGTACATGATATCATCTTAAACATGGCAAGTACAGCCGTTAAATAAAACTGGACTGATACTTTTTTGAGAGAACTTTTAGTTCACATTTTCAAGTCAGGGCCCGGGTCACACTCCTTCAAACAATTGAGGAGGCTAGACTGGTTGTCGTAAACGAGTCTGCGACCGATTGCGGCAGTGGTGGCTGGACCAAGGGTTGGGGCCAGATTATTTTGCACTGTGGGCCCACAGGCCATAGGTTGAGAACTCCTGTTTTAGTTGCTTTGTGGTTCAGTTTAGAATGACTTCATTCAGATAATATGCAAAACTATGGTCTGATATTATAAAAATGAGTGTTGGGTTCATTCAGCCCCCACTTCCCATCTGATGTGGTTGCAAGAAGGTTGGAAGCTTTTACTTTCATTTAACCATTGTTTAGTGTTACATCAACTCTAAACTGTCTTTATTTCAAATGCTTTATTGAAAATCTGCCTAAAATGCAATTTGATGATAGATTAGTTCAGTAAGACATAGTTAACACTGAACACAGTTTGTTCAGTTTTGAACATAATGTTAAACTCCATTTAACTAAGAAAAAATGAAACCTTCTGATCTCATTGTCAGACAGAGCTCTAGCCGAGAAAGAAAGAAGGGAAAGAATGTTCACTGGTCTTGAGATTTTTTTCATGTAGCTTTCATGTAGCACTAGATCTAGTGATAGATATAGTAGTGTCTTGCAGTTATTTTGGAATATAACTCCAGAAATCTTACCTGGCATTGCTTGTTTTCAGATATTATGTAAGTAGGAGTGGTTGACAGTGTCTGAGTTCACAAGAAGGTCAGAGTGGGAAAGCCCTGCTGGCTTCATGAAAAGCAGTCTGGTCCAACTATGTTTTCCAGCATTATCTGACCAGATGTTTATGGAAATCCCCAACAGAATGAGGTGCAGTGCTATCCCTCTCACTTGGGTTCCTTGGTAACTATTATTCAGGGACATAACTACCTTGGTTACTCCGTTCCATGAGTTTGGACTTTATCCGAATCAAATGGGTGATGCATCGGATAACGTCCAAAAATGGACTTTATCCGAGATTCCTATACCAAATACCTCGGATAACGTCCATTTTTAGCGGTTTTGGACTTTATGCGATGCATCACGTGTGCATGAAAACTGCGACTTTATCAGACTTTATCTGAGGTATCACTGTATCTACATGCAGCCTTTGCTATCCTTTGGTAGACTTAGAGAATTAGAAAGGGAAATATTTACCATAGGATCTACATTGCTGATGAGAAAATATGGCTTGTTAATCTCTCATATGAAATATATCACCCCTTTAAAGCCGTTCAATTTGCATTTGTCATTGCTCTATCTTTCAAAAGCAATTCCACAGTTTCACTATGTCCATGATGTCGAACCTTGGCACTCCAGATGTTCTTAGACTTTGTTTCCCAGAAGCCCCTGTGAATCCACACAAATAAGTGTACTACGATTCATCCTGCCCATGTTACCCTCGTTGCTCCTGGAAGCAGAAGTAAAACACGCCCGTACGGGCGTGTTTTACTTCCGCTTCCGGGAATGACAAGGGCAGTGAGGGCCGGATGAATCGCAGTAAACCCATTCGTGTTGATTCACAGGGTGCTTAGGCTTCTGGGAATTGAAGTCCAAGAACATCTGGAGTGCCAAGGTTTGACATCACGGCCCTAGAGCCCTGGTGGCTAACCTAGGCACTCCAGCTATACTTTGACTTCAGTTACCAGAAGCCCAAGTCAGCACACCAGCTGATCAAGGCTACTGAGAATTGAAGTCCAAGAACATCTGGAGGCCCAAGGTTGAATAGGGGCGTGTTTTCCACTTCCGCAAGCGACGAGGGCAGTGCGGGCCGGATGAATTGCAGTAAACCAATTCATGTAGATTCACAGGGGCTTCTGGGAAATGAAGTCCAAGAACATCTGGAGTGCCCAGGTTTGCCATCACGACACTATGTGCTCTGTGAAGTAGCATTTTCTGTCTCCAGTCTCTGTGGACTCAGTTCCTGCAGTCTCTTTTCCCTTCAGTCAAGCTCTTAAGTAAGGTTGGTAAGGTAGACATGGAAAGGCTTCTGCTTCTCTCATTCAGACGCACCTTTATATTTTAAAAAAGTAATTTGTTCCCTCCTCCACCTGTTTAATTACCTGTTGGACTGGGTTTTTTTAAAATTTAAAATTTTTATTACTTAAAACAAGAAACATACATATATAACAACCAACTATGAAAGAATACAATGCAACATTACAAAAATAATGTGTAACAGACAAGTGCAAGACATATACACATACACACTTATAGATAGATAGAGATAGATATATATATAGATAGATAGATAGATAGATATAGATAGATATATACATACATACACACTCACATACATATACATATATATAACTCACTCTATTTATTATATAGGTAATGTCATCTATCAGAGACAAATTATGCGTTCCCTGAAGGAGTGTACACACAATCATTAACTCTCATTCCAAAAAGATAACTGTTCCATTGGAGGCTTGTTCCCATTTCCTTTGATTATAGTGTGGTCAAGAAAAGGCTTCCAAATCTCATAAAATTTATTTTTACTCATAATGCTTTTTTTTTGTATTTATCTCACATGTAAGCTTGTCATTTAGTGCGCTTATCCAATTTTGAGCATACCAGTCTTCAATTTTTAGTTGTTCTCCTCCCTTCCACTTGGCAGCTATGCAGATTCTTGCAGTTGCTATCAAGATAGATAATAAGTCTGCTTCACAGTGATTTAAGTTCATATTACTAAATTCAAATACTAGCACACTGGGTGCATCCAATTTGATGCTGGTGCCCAACATTTTTGTTACCTCTTTTCCCACTATTATCCAAACTTCTTTTACTTTTTCACACTCCCACCACATGTGAAGATAAGTCCCAATCTCTTTTTTACATCTCCAACATAGATTAGATTTTGTTTGATCCATCAGATTTATTTTTACTGGGGTTAAGTACCATTTCCAAAGTACTTTGTAGTTACGTTCCTTTAATCTAATTGATAAATTTCTCATAACTCTTTTTTTTCCATTTTTGCTTCTAATTTTCTTCACTAATACTAATATTTAAGTCACTTTCCCAGGTCTCTCTCATAATTTCACCAGTATGATCCATATCATTTAACATTTTACATAATTTACCAATTAATCCTTTTAATTCTGTTTTTCCAGACCTTACATTGCATACTAGTTTCTCAAAATCTGTTAGATTTCTATTTAGGTCTATTTCAATAACAATGTTAGAGTTCCAGTTATTAATTGCTGCAACTTGAATCCAGTTTAAATTCATTTGTGTAAACAAATTGTTTTCTTTTCCTTGTTTTTGCAAAACTATCCAATCTTTTAAGAACTCTATTTTGTTTTTTTGAAGTAGCACTTTAATTTTACTAATGAATGATATTGGGAAGGACTTTATATCCCTTAATTCAATTATGGGCAAAATTCCTAGAGTAAGTTTATTTTTTACAGAGTGCCAAGTGTGCAAAACAGTTTTTAAATTTTTGTTATCTTTATTAATTTTAACCTTGTCTTTACCTAGAAATATTGCTTTTCCAATTGTGTACAATTCATGCCAATGTTTTCCCATAAAGTATCAGTGTACATTAGAATTTTTACAATGTTTTTTATTTGATGTTCCATGTAGTATTTCTTAATATCTGGTAACCCTAATCCCCCACTTTTTTGATCTTTGTACCATAATGATTTTAGAATTCTTGATCTCTTTCCGGCATTACAATAATCATTTATTAAGTTTTGTAATTTCTTCAGGTCCTTTTCTTTAATTTGAATTGGTAAAGTTTCAAATATATAATTAATTTTCGGGACTATCTTCATTTTAATTAATGCTATTCTTCCAAACCATGATAATTTTATTTGTATCGAATTAGCAATCCTTTTATTTCTGTCACTAATGCATCAAAAAAAAATTTTTTAATTCGTCATATTGATTAGATATTTTTATTCCTAAGTATTTCGTGTTATTTTTAATATTCATATTAAGATTGGTCTTAATGTTATTCTGAGTTTTCCTACTTGTATTAAAGAGTATTATTTCCGATTTAGCCCAATTTATTTTCAGACCAGTCGCATCCTGGAAGTTTTTGAGATGAGCTCCTATTTTGGGTATTGCGTTTTGCGGTTCTTTTACAATTAACAAGGTGTCGTCAGCATACAAGTTGATTTTGTTGTTGTTTGCTCCTTTTAAGTCTGTATCTTCTCTAATTACGTTTGCAAACATTTCAATTGTCATTATGAACAAAATTGAAGACAAAGGATCACCCTGTTTTGTTCCAGCATCTAACTTTATATCTGGTGTGAAAGCATCATTCACTTTTATCTGTGCATAGCTTTGTTGGTATAAATTATCAATTACTCTTATAAATTTGGGACCAAATCCATAATTTTTCACAGTTTCTTTGATGGTTAACCATTGGAGAGAATCAAACGCTTTGTATATATCTAAAGATATTAATCTGATTCCTTCTTTACTCTGCACTGTGCATTAATGCCACAACTCTCCTTGTTATATCCAATAAATATCTTGCTTCCAGAAATTCTACTTAATCAGTACAGGTATTTATATATTCTCCCATGAATTTGTTCAATCTATTTGCGAGTATTGCCGTGAAAATTTTTAAATCCTGATTTAATAGCGATATGGTCTATAAGACTCCACTCTCTCTTCATCTTTCCCGGCCTTAGGAATTAAAATTATTATCGATTTAAGCCATGAATCGGGCGATTTTCCTCCATCCAGCACATATTTGAATATTCTAGTGATTTTTGGAACTACCATTTTTTTTAAATTCTTTATAAAATTCTGACGTTAGTCCATCTTCCCCTGGTGTCTTTCCTAATTTTAGTTTATCTATAGTTGCTGAAACCTCATTTTCTGAGGTAGGTGCTTCCATCATTAAATTGCAATTGGACTGTTTATTACCATTTCAAATTTAGTTTGCCATACCATTTAAAGAATCTTAAATGGCTCTGCTAGTTGTCTGATTTCACTAAGTGCTTCTAGCTTTAATTCTCTTAGACAAAAAAGGAACATTAATTCTTGCAATGTGTGAAATTAGAAACTTGTAGAAGACAGAATTCACTGAGACTTTATGTAGTAGGCTACAGCATCTTTTTAAAAGGTGGTTAGGTCATATCATGAAGTTTATTTATAATAATAAATTATACCAAATCTCAAATGCAATCATTTATAGCAGTGTTTCACAAACTTTGGTTCTTGGACTCCATTTCCCAGAAGCCTAAGTCAATTCCTCAAAGCACTGATCAGCCAATATACTGACTTAGGCTTTTGGGAATTGAAGTCCCATGTGGGGCATAGGGCCCACTTTGGGAACCACTGATTTATAGGCACAAAGAAGGTAAATCTGGGAATTCCACTTCTTCTTCTTTTTAATTGTATCATGTTGGATGACTTTTTAGAATACTTGGCCTATGTGGAGAATGCACTTGGTTGTCTCTAACTATCTCTAAGAAGGGATAGAAGAAAATATATGACTTATCCTTCCATGGAAGCAAAGAGTGTACCTTAATTGCTTTGAGAATCTCTGTATAAAAATATCTTTCAAGTATGGTATCAATGCCAACAAAGGTTCTACCATCATTTCCTTTTCTGAGCTGCCCTTTTTTTTTTAAGAAGAAGAAGATAAATAGTTACAGTTTAGAAATTAGAGAGGTAAAGGATAATTTCATCCCTAAATCTGAAGTTCGACTGGGGACGAAACTGGGAGGGGCGAACATTCATAGCTTTAACTACTCTGTTCAAGACATTTTACATCTATTGTGCAAGTGATATGCTATCCTTACATACATGGCGGGACAGTCCTCAGGAGGCCCTTTTTTGAAAGAAGATGTTGCAAGAGAGAATAATAATAAACAATAAAATGATTCCACTCTTTGCACTGGTGTTTCTGCCATTATACATGGACAGAAGCACATTCCTGTATCATAAAGTCCTAATCAGCGTTGTTGTTTTTAATGTTCCTGCTGCGGCAGCTGTTTTACTATCCTATAGCAATCACTTGGAAAGGGGTAGGCAATCTTTTCTTTGATATCTGGAAGGCTAGGTTTTGGTCTTTTGCCTTAATAAAAAAAGCTAACTGCCAACCAGACATGAGGCAAACGAGAGATAAATAGCAAAAAAATGTTAGTCATTTGATCTCCATTTGTTCAGTTGTGCCCCTCCCTTCCCCTTCAGCTCATGTTAATCTTTGGAAGGATGTACTAGTATGAGGAAGTCATTTTGTTCTTTGTAAATGTAAGAAGTACTATCTAGTGGTTGGCACTTTAAAGACTGTTATATTTTAATGTGAGTTTTCGTGGATAAAGTCCTCTTCATCAGACATGGGAGTGAGACTTCTCCCATGTCTCCCATGGGAGTCTCACTCCCATGTCTGACAAAGTGGACTTGATCCACGAAAGCTCACATTAAAATATAACAGCTAGTCTTTAAAGTGCTACATCATTTTTGTTCTTGTTTTGTTTATTCTCTTATATGCCTGAAACTCAGACTAACATGGCTACTATTTTTTTTTATAAAAAAAATATCTAGTTACTGTGATGGTATTTTTTTTTCCTGACAAATTCTTTTTCTTTATTCGTGTCAGAGGCACCACCAATAATTTCCTGGCAAATTATTGCTGCTGTTATTAATTATTTAGTAAGGTGTTTAGTTTTCTGGAGGGAAAAAAAACCAGGATTCGGAGGTATTTATTTCAAACCATTTTCTTTGGCTAATTGCTTAAGTGACACACAGAGGCATACAGTCAGAATTTACCACTATCATGCCTCTAGGCTCTATTTACTTTTATAACAACATTGACTTTATATCACTGGCAGTTTTTCCTAGAACAAGGCTAAAATGAGCCTTGGGGCTGTGAAAAACCATGGGAGCTTCAGCTCTGGGGTTTTTATTGTGGGAAATCAGGCATAATCTCCTTCTGTAGTCCCAAAACACAAGTGCTAAATAAATAAAGAGACTAGTAAGACTATTGTTTGCTTAATTAATACTCTTTCCAAATGGATGGGCAAAACATAGATTTAGTGGTTTGATAAAAATACAAGACATGACTACTGGTGTCTCCTCGAAGCATTTGATTGGAATTTACATTATTGTTGTATGTGAAGATAAAAGAAATTGACTCTCTGCTTTAAGGAAAATAAATATATTGACCTGTGAAGAGTGACATTTAAGAATGACTTCTGTTTCCTAAATTAGTGTAATGTGTTACAAGATTTTGAAGTAGATATGCTTAAATTTTTTTAAAAAAGAAATTACTTTTCATTTAAAGAAAATCTGCTTCCTGTTGAAGAGGCTAATATTTTAATTAAGTCTGGAGTGAAGCTTTTTGAGTATCTGCTGATAAACTCCCTCTTTTATGTTGATGGTAATTAAAGGGATCCCCAAGGAGTTCAGAGGCGCTGTGCAAGGCCCATGCTAATTGTCAGACATGAGACACTGACCAGTTGGTTTGCTCTTGAATAGCTGATGGCGTGCTGTCAGCACAGCAGTTTTATTTCTATGTATTGTGAGCTGTTGTCAGGGCTAACTGGGTCCTATTGTGGCTTAAGATGTTGCGCAAATTGAGGCAGATGGCTGTGATGCAGACACGTGTCATTCAGAAAGGGGAGAGGGAATTGGCCCAGTAAAGTGGGGTCGTGGAGGGTCACAGACCTGCTCTACACTTGTTAGTGTTTTCAAAAGCCCATGTGCAGCAACTTTGTTGTGTTCTGGGCACTTTGTCTTTCGTTTGCCTTCATGTGGGGGTGGCGTGCTTTGTGAAACATGGGACGGTAGGCTGGTCCCATCTCTTGCCTTTCTGTCTCAGGGGCCTGGCTGTGCATGCAGAATGAATTAGCTGGATTGACAGAAGTTCATTGTCCCTAAAACGGCTTTTCAGTAAATTTCAGTGCTTAAAAGACTAGTTTTTGCTTTTAATTCCTTGTAATGAGTAGGTTTTTCATGTCTTGGAATTTAGTAACAGGGGATTAGATCTTGTAAGTTTCTTTACATTGTGTAAAATTGTTACAAGTATATTAAATCAGTCATTAAAATAAAAGGGCTTGTTAATTTAGAACATTTGGGATTTTTTTAAAATATGAGGTTAATTTGGGACAGGGGTAGCCTATCCAGTTGAGCTGCATGTTGCTATCTTAAAAATAAGTATGCCAATAAAAACTTTAGTTCCTTAATTGCTGGCATATTTTATAGAATTGCCTAATAAATACTTCTAATCCTAAACCATATGTATTCTCTTAGAAACTGTTTCCAGACAAAGTTTTTAAAATGTCGGTGTTTGAGTGTGAATCTTTTTTAAAAGAACATGTCAGCTTTTCCCATTTTTACTATATTTAGATTGTGACATATTTATTTATTGTTTTTCTTTATAGGTCACCTTTGTCCCCATGGTACTTTAGTGTATTAATCCTTTGCAAATCTTGAATTCACTGGTATTTGTTGGTTTGTGAGGAGCTTTTCTGTTACATGCTAGATGATAAACATGGCACTTGTTTCTTCTTTTGTATAGAGGTATTCACAGACTGTGTTTTCATTTTCTAGGTTTGCAGCTAAAACAGTGCATAGTGGGTCACTGATGCTAGTCACAGTGGAGCTGGAAGAAGGGTCTACAGCACAACTCATCATAAACACTGAGAAAACGGTGATTGGCTCTATTCTACTGCGGGAGCTGAAGCCTATCCTGTCCCATGGGTAACCTGCTTACATCTGGACTTCAGAATCTGGCACACAACAAAAGTGTCTGGCATCCACTACTGCTGCCTTTCATTTATAATAATAGCCTTTCCATCTGGCAGTGGGGGAAGAATATACTCTTGACATTCTTGTCTCATGTTTTAGAATGCTATAGTGTACATCTATAACATAAGCAAGTACTTTGCATCTTTCCTCCTGCTTGCTAACTAAAGAAACATGTATCTCATTGCCAGCTAAATTCTTAAATTTTAATCCTTAAACGATGAGTGGGATTGGTTTCGGTCCTTACACTGATTCTTTGTTCTGCTTTCATCACAGTCCTGATTTCTTTCCATGAAATCAGGAAAAACTACAGAGTGAAATACTAGGGGAAAATAGCTAATTACAAAGGTAAAATAAAATATGAAGAAATGGTTAAGAAAAAAACCCATATACTTTGATGGGCTGAGGATACTACATGGAGGGAAGCCAATTTAGAGGGATAACATTCTGCAGTGTTTCTTAGCCAGCAACACTCTCCTTCTGTACTTGAGCATTTATCTGTATCTGTTTGTTTACTACAGCTGTCATTATCTACATTTTAAAAAGATTCTTAATAAAGTGATGTCTTTGATAAATCAGCTTTTTCTGTAGTTAAGAGAGGCCTTATTTTCAAAAACATATATCTTGAACTGTAGTGTTATTTGAGAATTTCAATATTTTATTTGTACCTTAACATTTATTTTGTGGGAAATAAATATTGCCAAGAATCATTTGTTATACTGGCCTTCAAATGATATATTTTCCAAAGAAATTCAGATGCTGATTAAATTTCTTTAATCAACTTTCTACATCTTAATTCTAGTTATTGGAGCATTACCTTTACCCCTTATTAATCTTTAAATTTGACTTAGCAGATAAAAATCCTGGCTTTTGGTTAAGTTTGGTTATGTTAAAACATAGGAAATACAGTGGAACCTCATACAACAATCGCCCCTATAGCAACGAAATCACATAACAATTAGGGGGGTTGGGGGGGGATTGTGTCCCGCATAACAATTTTCCCTATAGAAAAAACCATACAACAATTTTTCAATGGGAAAAAACACTTCGTGAAAAAGATTGTTGCACGATGCATCCAATAGGGAAAATCGCTATACAATACATGCATCATATAGCAATTGTTTCATACAACAATGAGCCCCGTGGAACGGGTTAAAATATACAGGTACCACTGTATATCCATTATGTCCAATATAAGAAGTCATTGATTGTTCAGCCATACTCCAAGACTTTAGCTTGATACCAAAGCTTCTTTGTAGTGTGTAAGAGGTGTGAGCTTTTTTAATAGAACAGGTAATATCCGTAAACATGTATTTCTATACACCATCTATTTTGTATATTTTTGTGTATTTTTCCATGGGAGCATCTCTCTGATTTTACTTACCATTTCTCTGATTCTGCTTACAGAAGCTACTGGTGATGGAAGGAATTATTTGGATTGCCGCATTATTTCCTTATAGTCAATACCTTCCAGTCAATAGGCAGTTTCATCCATTATCTATGCAAGTCCAGAAATGAGATTGGTGTATATGCTCTCAAGTTTAATATTTCTTTGGGAGGGAGATTTGTTTCATTCCTAAAGTTAACTCTGTTGACTCTGGTCTCTGGAGCCCTAAAGAATATGTTCATTGAGGGGAAATGGCTAATTTTTATGCAAACAGCATTAAATCACTTGTTGAATTTAAATCCCAATATCTCTCAGACCAAAAGGTTTCAGAGTTCAGCTTGTGTGCTATTAGCTAGTTTATATATGTTGCTTTGCCAAATCACATGTATCTGATACTATTTCTTAAATGTTTCTGTTGGATTATCCACTGATGAATAATTGTTTTAGCCTTGTATCTAGGGTCAAGTGGCAATATCAGCTTTTCTTACTGATGTCAGCTTACTAAGCATTTGGAAAGGAGATAGATCAGGGGTTCCCAACCTTTTCATGCCACGGGCTGGAACACACACCCCGGACAGCTGAGCGGTCTGGTTCATGTGGTTCCTCCAGCTGTAAACGCTTCTGTAAAACGCATCTGCAGCTGTCATAAACATGTTTGCGACAGCTGCAAGTGCATTTATGGCAGACATGGGTGTGTTTATGCATGCACAGGTGCATTTTATGGCTGTCGTAAACGTGTCTGCTTCTGCTTCCGGTAGCGCTGAGGGCAGCGGTGGGCCACATGAAATGGTGCCACAAGCCAGGTCCGGCCTGTGGGCCATAGGTTGGCTCCCAGAGGTAGATGAATATGGAACCAGGGAGGTAATAGACATGTGCAGTGGTTTCCAATAAGAAAAGATATGATGCAGTTATATGTTGGTCTGTACCATACACAAAGCCGAAAGCCTACGATGGATTCCTTACTATCAGCTGAATGATGTGGTCATTATTGTTATCTCAGAAATAAAACACTTGAGGGAATTAATTATTCCAAGTGAATCTTCACAAATTTGTGGCATGGTAATAGTATTGGAAGCATCATTTACCCATGGATAAAATTATCCTCAGATTTATTAGAGATTTCATCTGCAATCTTATGTGGCACTGATAGACAGTAAAGCAGTAACATGTTGACTGCTCTTCCATAGAATAAATTGGGCTGAATTAATGCTTTGATCAAATTAATGATTTTAGATGTTCTTTTTTTTAAAGGTGAAACAGTTGAAATTTTCTTTAAAACTTCATATAGAATAGGGGTGAAAAAACTGTCTCTTCAAATTATGTTGGGCTACATGCATTACTCACAATCTCCTAAACTAGGGGTTCGCACCTATGGCCCATGGACTGGATCTGGCCCATGGCACCAAATAATCCGGCCCCTGACCTCACTCCAAACACATCGCTGGCAGCTGGAAATTGCATCGTCAGCAGCCAGAAAGATGTCACTGCCCACCAGAAACGCATCAGTGGCAGCTGGAACCACCACCCCACAGCTACGAGGAACGCTTCTGCGGCTGCCAGGAACACCACTGCTGTTTCCAGTTGAATACTCATATTTTCATGATTAGTTTTTGCCCCATTTATTAGATTGGATTAAATGCTTAAATTAGGGCAAATGTTTCCATCACTAGATACAGTACATGTAAAATATAGCAGTGTTTTGAACATGCTTACCAATTCTTTGTTTTGGTCATTTTGACAAATTGTAGATTAGAAAAATGTTACTATTTCAATGTATATGGCATAATCGAGTTTCAGAATAAGACTTGTGTGTGCCAATGAAAAGTTTCAAATCTGAAGGTATAGAAAATGGCAGGATGTCCCTAAGCCTAAAGAGACACTAAACATCATCAGATGCCAACCAAGACAATGTATGTATGTTCTTACAAAAATAACTGATACAACACTTGAAAAGATTAGTTACTAAAAAACCATGGGAGCCAAAATATTTTTGAGGTTCTAGGTGGTGTTGCTGTTAAATAATTAGAAATTAGATGATAGAAATAGCAGACTCTTCCCTCAAGAAACAGGCTGATGAAAGGCAGAAGAAGAGTGACATCAGGCTGTTCTCTCAATGGAGGATACCACACTTTGTTTCTGTTGAAATCCAGTTGTGACTAATTTTTACAAGAATTTCAGTGGGACCTAAGTGCAGTTGACTGAACCCAATATGAGAATTCTTATGACGGAGGAATATGTGGTTTGATATTTGAGTTCTTGGAGGTGTTTGCCTCAACTGCAGAACAGCTCGGAGCTGTGAGCAGATGACAGAAAGGAATGATTTCTGCAAAAAGCCATATATTTATCTCTGGAAAGTGCCACCCAAAGATCAAAGAAACCCTTACAAAGCTGCCAAAAACTTGTATGAAGGAAAGAGTTTCTTACACCACCTCTATTGTCTCATTTCTTGACATGTTTCAAGCTAGTGGTAGGGTCTCCTCTTCCACTTTATGAGGACTCAAGCCATGACTTGAAAGCAACCAGTCACATATACAGGTATTAGCTATATGTTGCTTTTTATAAAATGTGTACCCACTTCTCAACTTTCTTTTGTGTCTCACAAACACAACAATAATATTCTTCTATAAGTGAGTATCTGATAGCCTGCTGTTTCATAAATGCCTCTAACTTTAGATATAAAGCAGCATTATAAAATTCTAACAAAATTATTTCTGCTCCTTTCTAAAACAACAAAGAACTGTTCATTGTAACTCCTCAGCTGAAGCTCTTGTGTTTTCTTCCTTAATCAGGATAAAGTGATAACACTGAATAGAGTGATAATACTGAGAATCAGTCAGTTGCACAAATCTAGTTGATCCTCTGTCCCAGGGACATTGACTTTAGGGAATTGACTTTACAGGAATATGCTATCTGTCACAGGTATCTCTGCCTCCCTGAAGTACTTGTTTGTAGACACCTGTCAAGTGCTCCATGCATCACAAGATGAAAGGATGCATGTCCAGCTTTTGCTTCTGAACATTAATTCATTGATATCAAGAAATGATACAACTTTGCATTCATTTTTTCATCAGAACTCCACTAGGTTCAAAGTTAGAATGTGACTTTTACTCCATTCTCTAGAAATAGCCATTTGATATTTCTAAGCAATAAAACTGTCTCATACTAGACAAATAAGATTGACTGATACTATGTTTCCATAAGATTATTGTCTTGAAGATGAAATAATTCCAGAGGTGACCAGATAAACACCAAAATTAATCTACTCTTGACATTCTGTGAACTATTGCCAACAATGCTGTTTGGATGTATACTATAGCAAAGAAAGAAATTGTCCTATAAATTTCAGTACCATGAATATTGCCTGAGCCCATTATTTTGTTAACAAGATTTTACATATATAATTAACTTTCCTTTTGGCGAAAAACTTTGTTACAAGTTGAGTAATAAGATAACATTTATTAAATATGTTAATTGATCAGCAGTTGGTTTTTAGGCCACTTGTAGTACAATCAGCTATGCTCAATAAGAAAATTGTCCTTCTTTGTGACTTAACTCTTTTTAAATGGCACTGAATTTGCCACAAATCTCAGGGATGGAGAAAACTGTAAGAGACATTTCAAGTAGTTGAGATTCCTCCTTGCAAAGTGATGTGATCAGCAAAATCTGGTCCACTTTGACCAAGGTTATAAACACAGCTTCCCAAGACTGATTCACTTCAAACTTAGTGGTACACTTTAAACTATTAACCTTGTGTGTACAGCATTGGGAAGCAATGCCAGGTAAATGTGTTAGCGTACTACACTGGATCTTAGCCAAAAGGCTGAGAAGCGATGTGTTAGACTAGAGTAGTAGATGTAAAAAAGACCAGTCACCCTCCAGATCACAATGGACCCATCTCTTGTAGTCATTGCCATTGATGTCAAATGCTGTTGACATTGGAGTCCAATGGTATTGAACCTAAGGTGGAGGTCTTCACCACTGTGTTAGATTTTAGAAGACTATCTCTCTATAGACAAAGCTGTCAAGTGTCCCGTATTGGCTGGGAACCTCCTGTATTTTACCCTTTTTCCCGGCGGCGTCCCATATCAGTTAGACTGCAATGCCCTAATGCTGGAGGGCTGCACAGGATAAGCATAACTGTCAAGTTTCCTGTTTTGTCTGGGAAATTTCCCTTATTTTCAAATCCAAAACATGACAGCTATGTCTATGACTATTTCATATAGAGAGATTTCAAACATCTTATATCAATATTCTTTTAATATTTTATATTTGCAACATTTGGTCATACTGTACTTCACAGTGATTAGAGACAAGCAGGATGCATCTATGGAGACAGCAACAATGGTATTAACCTCACCCCAAAAGAAAATATTAAGAAGTAACATTCCTTTTCTGTGTAAGTTCATGTTTCTATATTCCTTCTCTACTGGAAATATAAATGGCATTTTTTAATATCATGCTCATGACCCATCATTTTGCAACTTAAGCCTATGATGATACTAGAACTAGATTCACACACACCTTAAAGTAGGATGTCTAGACACGAATCTGGCCAGCAGTTGCCCTGTTGTTGGGAACATTATGTACTTACAAAGAAGCAGAATATTTTTAAGAATTGTTAGTGAGAGAAGCGGATAAATGTCTTTGGGGGATGAGACATGAGAGGTATCAGTAGCAGTGATATTGGGGGAGGGAGAATAAATTTTTTTCAGAGAGAGACAATAGGTTTTATGTGCTGTTCAGAAACATAAAACTGGTTATTTTTGGAGCTGCTGTTTAAAGCAAGGGTGCCCAAACTACGGCCTGGGGGCTGGATCTGGGCCCTGATTCCAATTCATCTGGCCCACAAAGCCTTCGTCACTCCTGGAAGCGGAAGTAAAATACACCAGTACAGGCGTGTTTTACTTCTGCTTCCAGGAGCGATGAGGGCTTCACGGACCGAATAAATTGGCATTGGGGGCCGGATCTGGGATCTGGTCCATAGTGATGGCTCCCTGAACCACATGACCGGCCCATGGCCCAAAACGTTTGGGCATCCCTAGTTTAAAGTATTATAAAAGCCAATATATCAGGGACATCTATCTTAACACTTTCTGTCACCAGATTATACAACTTGTGAGAGACATGTGGAATGGTTATACCATGCAGATGGCAAGTCTGCTTCCCATCATACACAAAATTGCAGCCTTCCCCAATACAACCTGGACAAATACCTGGAGTACATTCTGCTTGCATGGTTTCAATACCTGGAAGAAAGCTCTACCATGAGTTGGGTTTTGTGTTTCCGTCTGAGCTTTTGTACTGTTGTTATTCCTACTTCATGTTCAAACATTCAACATATCATTAAAAATCATATGGAGGAAACCAGATTGTTTACCAAAAATTAAAAGCTTTCATCTGAATTGCTCTTTGAATATGTAGTGCACTTTCATCAAAAAAGAGACCCATGCAACTTGAATATTGATAACTTTCTGCGTAATCTGCAAACTAGTATTACAGTAAACCAATTTGCAAGTCATTATAAATAATGAATAAATGTAAGCAACTCACACCCTATAACCAATTTGCAAATGGAGAGTGAGATTCAGCATAACTTTACCAGCACCTAATTTAAACTCCATAGTTCTGCATAGTATCTTCCTCAAGATTATGTTCCAATACTTGGACTCCTAATTGTTATGGTGGTGTTTTTGTAAGAAGTTCCTCTGTTCTAAATAGCACACTGAACAAGCAAAATATCAAGTATCCATTAATAAAAATGGACCTGATGCTTAGGACTAGATACTTCAAAGAATTCCTAGTTGTTTACTTATGCAAGTTTTAGCTGAGCCATTGCTCCAATAATTTTTCATTGATTTGGAGATGTAAAATGTATGCATTTTAAAAAAAAAAGATGGCAGAATCTAGAATAGACATAAGGGGCATCCCTCTGCTCTCTTTATATGATTATGTACAAAAAGCAGGGATGTATTTTTTCAGATCATTCTTGCCACTTGCAGGTTTCATAAGCTCTCCTTAAATGTCTCCTCAAGTCTACTCAAGCTGTTCTTCAATAATGATTTAAAAACTTAATCCATTAAATACTGTTGCCCAAGAAGTGACTAGGTAGAATATACTAATGATTGTATGTGTTACATACAATCACATTGGTTGATCCTTTGGTTTGATCTGGTGGTAGAAAGATTTATCCAACAAGATTGCCGCCAGGGTACGCCCAATTTTATTCACAATATTTGTGGAGGTTCTTTCTATATTGATTCATTTACTGGTCTGCTGATTATTGCCAGAAACATGCGCCTATGAGGACTTACGTTTAGCCAACAACAAAACCAAGAAAGTGGTTTCATTTTGGCAGTCCAGGGTTTGATCAGGACACGAAAGAAGAAGAACATTGATTGATTTGTGGAGCCAAAGAGCCCTAACTCAAAACGGACAGCTAGATTCTTTCACCAGTCTTCATTTTATGGATCCTGACCCATCAAAATGGCAAGCATGGCAAAAATGTAATTGTTGGAATTCACGTGTCACACCATAACGTTCTTTTATAGAAGGGAGATCAGACAACAATCCAGTTACAAGCAATGATCTAAGAAGAAAGTAAATAAACTCAATAGGACAAATAACTTTTTACATTTGGTAGTGAAAAAGACCGCAGTCTCTTGTATGCAAAAGCAAAAGCTTCCAAATATCCTAACTCGATTTATCTGCTTAATTTGCTGTAGGCCTCTCTCTAGAGTTGTGTGGTTGTTGTTGTTCTGTTTTGCTTTCTCTGGATTTTGTTTTGTTTTTGAAGAAAAAGTTAGTTGGCAGCTTAACTTTGGGTAATTGAAAGTAATTCTGATTTCTGCAGTAGGGTGTAATTGCCTAAAAATGTTATTTGGTGATTATGATTCTGGAGTGAATTGTGTTCTTTGGGTTCTTGCGCTGCTTCTCCATTGGGGACTTGGTTTCAGTGGTGTACAGCTGCTGGAGCTGATTTACGGTGCCGTGGCTGTGGCTGGTCATAAATAAATCCTCTTATAGAGTTGTTATGAACACCTGTTAGATCATCTGTCAGCATAGCACTGTTCACATTTATCATGGTGCGGTAGTTATTTTACTTCAATCCATTTCCAACTGACTCGGCCTCCATCACTGGATTACTATTACCACACCATAATCGCTCGTTTCCACTCCATGTTACAACTTGCAGATAAAAGATTTCACTACTTGGCCAAATTTCATAAATAAAGGAGCAGTTCAGTGCAGTAAAAGTTTATTTTTGTCATCATTTGTCACCCCATTATTCTATAAATCAAATGGAATAGCACTATTGCTAGCTCAGGCGTTGCTGTCAGCGCTGCGTGTGGAAATGGTCCGTTTCTTCTTTTTTAGATGAGATGACATGTCTTTCAGACTTAACCGGCTTATGGCTTTGTTTCACCCATTTTATTTTATTGCCCCTTCAGAAAATTCCTTGGAGACGCAGGAGACTAAAGGAGTAAAACGGAATTGGAAAACATAGTAAAATAGCCCACTCTCACTGTGTTATGTACATTTCCCACCTTTGCAGTTGCTCATTTACAAACTTGATCGCAAAAATAATGACCCTGGTTATAAAATTGCTCCTGGGATTTTAGCAACCTTTGCTTTAGATTATACCTTGTAAACTGGAAGGATAAAAGACAAATCTTTTTGGCTTCTGTTCAATATTTTCTTTAACTCTCAGTCACACAAACGATACAGTGCACCATTAAATTGTAGATAGATAATTCTTCACATACCTGAAGCTATGTTATATTTTATGTTGAATCATGTAATATGCGTTAAAAATATTTATTTCTCATATTTAAAAGATGCTGTGTATTCCATAAGAAATTGCTATCAGCTGACATTATTCTAGTTTGCTTAATTTAGTTTTTTTCCCCAGGATGTCCAGAATTTCTAACAAGGATGAATCTTAAAGAAGCAAATGTCCCTTTGGTTAAAAATAAAGAGAGGAAAGAATATAGTAAAAGAACAGGCTAATAGAAAAAGGTTTATAGATGATATTATACTTCCAAGTTGGTTCTAATTCAAGTTACATTCTTCATAGTCATTATGTAGCTCATAAATTCAATAAAGTGTTTTACTATTACTATAAAAATGACAGGAAGGGGGTTTTATGTTATAAGTTTCGTTAGTTGCTCTTCCTGTTTTATGTGGAAGTTCTATGCCCATTATGTCATTAAAGTCTTCGGAGTCTGAAGGGCTCAGACCTCTCCATTACTTATTTTTGATATCGGGCAGAGGGGTGGGGGCAAATGTTGTCACTTCTGCTATTGTCCATTGTCAACATTTATGAATAAGCCTCTCCATATTTTGTGCATAAATATATTGTCAGTAGTAAGTGGATTCCCCTAGTTTTGTCCTTTCAGTGCTGTGGGCCTTTTCAAATTACCCAAAGCATTGGTGGAGAAATCTTAAGATCTTTGGATTTGCAAACATTCTGCAGATAGGTTGGAAAATTTCAAATCTCTAAATGTTAACTAGGAGAAGGGAGCCTGAAATAGTAATAAATGTGTGTTACTCACTCACTCACTCACTGAACATATTTATAAGTTGCTTAACATTCTAAAGCAGTATACAGAATTGGATACTTTGGAGTAATTGGTCAGTGAGGAGTTCATGCAATGGTAAACATCTCTGTGACAACATTCCGCACATGCTAATAGACTTGAGAAATCAAGTCCACTTGCACCGAGTTTTTTAGCCATTTGGATATCACATCACCAGCTGGCTAGGCGGACCATGACGTATGCCCTGTGCTTTCATCTTGCCCAAAGGATCTGATGGAGTGACATTATTGACAAGAGATGGGCAACACTGCCTAGTCAGACCAGTAACACCATCAATTACTGTTTATTTGATAAAATAAACAAATGTTGTGTGTCTTGACAGATAGGCCAGTCTTTAAAAGAAATACTTAAAAGTTGTTCCAAACCTTACCTTCATGGAACAAAGTTTCTCAGTGTTTACAGTATTGGCAGGAACTGCTACTTAAGAACATAAGAACAGCCTTGCTGGAACAGGCCACAGCCCATCCAGTCCAGCATTCTGTCTCACACAGTGGCTCACCATTTCCTTCAGGGTATTCCCAAGCAGATGCCTTCACCTGCTTAGGATTCCCTGGAAATGGCATTGAGAGATATCCTGCCTATCTCTCCAACCCGGAGGTTATCCTTAAGTATCCATAATTATAGCCATTGATACCCTTGTCCTCCATGAACTTGTCTAATCCTTTCTTAAAGCTGTCAAGACTGACAGCTGTCACCACTTCTTCTGGCAGGGAGTTCCATAGACCAGTAATCCTCTGGGTGAAAAAGTACTTTCTCTTATTTGTTTGAGAACTAGTACCCAAAAGTTTCATGGAGTGTCCCCTAGTTCTAGTGTTATGCGATAGGGAAAACAGTTTTTCCTTATCTACTTTGTCCACACCGTGCATGATTTTATAAACTTCAATCAGGTCACCTCTTAGACGCCGTCGTTCAAGAGTGAAAAGGCCCAACCGTTGCAGTCTCAGATGGTAAGGAAGGTGTTTCAGTCCCTTAATCATTTTGGTTTCCCTCCTCTGCACTTTTTCCATCTCCATAATATCCTTCTGGTGGTATGGCGACCAGAACTGTACACAGTATTCCAGATGGGGCCTCACCATAGATTTATAAAGAGGCAAAATGACACTTGCTGACTTATCTTCTATACCCTTCCTAATGATCCCTAGCATTGAGTTTGCTTTTTTCACGGCTGAGGCACACTGGGTTGACACCTTCATTGAGCTGTCCACCAAGACACCAAGGTCCCTTTCCTGGTTTGTCGCAGAGAGTTCAGACCCCATCAGTTTATAAATGTAATTGGGTTTTTTTGCCCCAACATGCATCACTCTGCACTTACTAATGTTGAAGCTCATTTGCCACTGTTTTGCCCACTCCCCCAGTGTCAAGAGATCCCTCTGGAGCTCCTCACAATTTTCACTACCCTGCATAATTTAGTGTCGTCAGCAAATTTGGCTACCTTGCTTTTTACTCCTACCTCTAGATCATTTATGAAGAGGTTGAAAAGCAGGGGTCCCAGTACTGAACCTTGGGGGACCCCACTCATTACTTCCCTCCACTTGGAGAAGTGTCCATTTAGTGTTACCCTCTGTTTCCTGTCCCTTAGCCAGTTGCTGATCTAGGACAAGACCTGTCCCTTTATTCCATGACTGGTAAGTTTATTCAAGAGCCTTTGCTGTGGGACCTTGTCAAAAGCCTTCTGAAAGTCCAGATGAACAATGTCAACTGGATCCCCCTTATCCACATGCTTGTTGACACTCTCAAAAAATTCCAACAGATTAGTGAGGCATGATTTGCCGTTGCAAAAGCCATGTTGGCTCTCCTTTAGCAGTGCCTTCTCTTCTATGTGCCTATTAATTCTATCTTTTAGGATGGTTTCCATCACTTTACCTGGGACACATGTCAAACTGACAGGTCGGTAATTTCCTGGATCACCCCTGGATCCTTTTTTGAAAATTGGTGTTACATTCACTACCTTCCAGTTATCAGGCACAAAGCCTGATTTGAGGGAAATATTATATGTTTTGGCTAGGAGATCAGCAATTTCATCTTTAAGTTCCCTGAGAACTCATGGATGGTTGCCATCTGGTCCTGGTGATTTGTTAGCGTTTAGTTTAACAAGACATGCAAGGACCTCCTCCCTGGTTATTTCTATCTGGCTTAATTCTTCGGTTTCCCTCCCTACGAAGATAGGCTCTGTTTTGGGCATGTGGTCTCTGTCTTCTTCAGTGAATACTGAAGCAAAGAATTCATTGAGTCTCTCTGCAATCTCTGTTTCCTCTTTAATAACCCCTTGCCTTCCATTGTCATCTAATGGTCCAATGGCCTTCCTAGTTGGGTTCTTACTTCTAATGTACTTAAAGAAGTCTTTGTTATTTCTCTGAGTATTCAGTACTTGTTTTACCAAGGTATAAAGTAGAGTAATTCTCTGAACATGTCTTACGAATTTATTTCCTCCGTTCCTGTAAATACATTGCAAAATGCACTGCTTTCTGGAGAACTGTCACTCTATTACTTTCTTTAAACCAGGGGTGCCCAAACCTTTCTGGCTATGGGCTGGTCACGTGGTTCAGTGGGTTGGTCACGTGGTTCCTCCCACCAGAAACAAGTAAAATGTATTTGTGCATGCGTCTGCAGCTGTCGTAAACAGTTTACAACAGCCTTGGGTTCATTTATGGCAGCATTTTGTGCGTGCGTGGCCGTGTTTTACTTCTGCAGTGAGGCAGGCGTAGGCCGGATGATTTGGCCCCATGGGCCATAGTTTGAGTACCCCTGATTTAAAGCAAGGCTCTGCTACCTTTGGCCTACAGATTACAAGTGCTCATGAGCTCTCTCTGTGTGGCCCTCCAATCTGCTTGCTTACTGTTGTCACCCTTAAGGCATATTTCCTCAGACCCAGGAGGCTGCTAGAAGTGCCAGAGAAAGAACCTTGCATATCTCTCAAAACCTGAAAAGGTAAGAGAGGAAGCAAAGAAGTAGTAGCAGTGGTCTTTCATCCCCTACAGCCTGGATGCTTTCCAAATTAAAAAAAAATGAAATTGGTCTTTTCAATGTATATAAGCTTTTATAAAATCTAGGATTGTCTATTTCTGAATGCAGAGATGAAACAGCTTTATTTTTTAAAAAAATAATCCTAACTCAAAAACTCTTTGCCTGAGCAATCACTGTTGCACTGGAACTGCTTAGATCAATTTTCTTCTCAAATGAACTTCCTAGATGTAGTGATACTTGCTATGCTGGTTGGTTGGGTGAGAGTTGTAGTCAAGACATTTCGAAGGAATCAGAGACAGCTGGTGGACCTCCTCCCATCAGTCTCATTGTTTCCTCCAGCATTTGGTAGTCCAGATTTTGTCCTCAAGGTATGGCTTCATTTTTATTAATGGAATTTATCAGAATTCAGGTATACACACACTCCAAGGCCTAATCTTTGGAACTAACTGGCACAGAGGCACAGTCATTCAGTGGTAAAAGGAAGACATGGCAACTCTGCTCTTGCTCAAGACTTGCCTTCTTTACTACAATTTCACACATCCCTCAGCTGGGCTTCCTGGAATTTGAATTTGGGCTGGGAAAATTATTTCCAAAATATAAGTGAAGCCCTACTCTCTCCTCCTGAACGAGAAGAGTCTTGTAGCAAGATGTTGGGAAAACTAGTGTGGAAATCGTCAGCAACAGAAAAATCTCTCATTGGTGCTGGGATTATTTCTTTGTTTACAGGATATGTTTTTAAAATGTTTTTTATCTCAATAGTATTTCAGTACTATAATTAATTTAACTGAATTTTAGTGCTATAATATTATGCCTTTACTGGTTCTTGCTTTTATGTATTTTTACCCACAGACCTTTTTAATCTTTCAAACTGTCTTGCATCCCAAGTCTGAAAAAGAGTGCCACCTAGCAGTTACAAAACAAGAAATTACAAGTAGATAAATAGGGACCACTTCGGTGGGAAGGTAAACAGTGTTCCGTGCACTCCGGTGTCTAGTCATGCCTGCCACATGACCACGGAAATGTCTGCAGAAGCAGACAGTGCTGGCTCTTAGTCTTTGAAACAGAGATGAGCACTGAACTCTAGAGTCGTATACGACTGGCTTTCGAGCAAGGGAAACCTTTACCTTTACCTTATTTTTCTAACATTTAACAATTTTTATTCATTTTTGCGGTCACATTGAAAACTTTGCTGAGAATTGTATTGGAGTTTGCAGGAATTGTCTTTGGCAATGAAAAAAGAAATAGTTCAACTTGATCAGGTTTTAGGGTTTTAGACTAGTCTGAATTATGAAACAGAGATGAGCACTGAACTCTCGAGTCGGATATGACCGGCTTTCGAGCAAGGGTGACCTTTATCTATCAGTTAAATAAAGTAAAACAGAGTCATACATGAGCCCTTTCCCTTGATAATTTGCATTGATTGTTGAAGCTGTTGGTTTGGAATTGTGATCAAAAGCAATTCACTCCATCCATTTGTACTGTGGCAGAATTTGTGATGTTTGAAACAACAACACCAGTATCCTTTCTTGATCTTTCTCAGAGGCATGAAGACCTGGCTCGTGCAGCGGGTGTGTGGGATGGCCGGGGAGATAGCCACCTTGGGCTGACTTGTCTGAGCGGTTGGTTTCTTGTGACACTGGTGGGATTTTTTAAAGAGATTTTTATACGAAATTTTAATTTTTAAAAACTTAAATAAGTTGTATTTTTAATGTTTTTGGATGTTTTGTGTTTTTACTGTTACTTGTAAGCCGCCCGGAGTCGCCTTGGCGAGGGGGCGGCATTAGAAATACAAATAAATAAATAAATAAATATTATGCAGTTACAAAAACATCTACTTCTGTCTGACTCCAAGATGTAAGGAGAAAAACTGTCTGACAATTCTTATGACTCTGTATGTATTTGCACATAGGATAGAAAACAAGGAACACCATAGCTCTGAGCCCTGATGTTTACTTTGTTCACAAATAATTTGAATGGAATGAACTACCACGAATTCTCTGGCCAGCATGCATCAGGGCCTTCATCTAAAGTGGTGGTTCCCAACATGGGGCACATGCACCACAGGGGGGAAATTTGATTGTTTGGGGGGGGCAATTTGATTGTTTGGGGGGGAATTGGAAGCTTGTTTAGACCATTTTAATTGCCTTCTAGGCTTCCTCCATGTGAATAGGAGTTCACTTTTTTGAATAATAAGAATTATATGTCATGGGGGGCATCAGGATTTTAGAGATGCTTAGGTGGGGCATTGCCAAAAAAAGGTTGGATGTAAAGCCTTGCCATCCATCCAACAGCCTGGCATTTGCTATTATAGGGCACCTCAAGTGAATCAAAGCTATGGCTTTCTAGCGGTATCCTGGGTGACAACTTGATTTTCTGCTTTCACCGTCAGCTGCAGCCACCCAACATGATAGGCTGTTAATTTGTGCATTTCATGGTGTCTGTCAGGGGGGAAAAGGGGGCACACACACAGAAGAGGCGGGTTAACGGGAGAAGGGAATGGAGCATGTCCCAGCTTCGGAAGCACCTGTCTGCCTTGATGGCATAGAGCACTTCTTATTAGCGCGCAGGTCTCTAAATGCAGCCCTTGGGATGACAGGCGGGCATTCCCAGCACCCACACCGTGTGACAGGCCCTGGAAGCCGGTCCCATTGTTTGCCCTTGATGAGCATGTCATTAATGGAAATGGAAGAAAGTGAGGGCCACATCAGTATTCAAATAGCCTCCATTCTTTCTGCCATTCATCTTGCCTGACTGGGACAGACTGCAGCAGATTTCCTTCTCTGGCTCCTCTTGTACAGTTTCACCACTTGATCCTTTGCATGCCAAATGCTATGTCTCTCAGGCACACATCTTCCTCTCCCCACCTCCACCCAATCACACACACACACACACACACACACACACACATGAGAGGAAAGAACATGCTCTCTATATCTAGAAATAAAGTGAGGGCATGCTCTCCCACGCTTCCCTCCACTGTTGTGAATTATTCTTGTTTAATTAGAGAACACTTGGTGCGTGCAAGCAATGAAGTTCCTATTGTTTAAACTTGCCCTGTGAACCGGGCGCCTAACTGCATCACATTTTCTAATTCTGCACTGCACTGTCCCTTCATTGGGTTGGGGGAGGATGATTTCTGCTCCCTTTCACCCTTTGCAAATCTGGCCGCCACCCCCACCACACCACCCCAGCTGAGACCGAGGCTCACCTTCTGTCGCTACTTGTCTTCCCTGGTTCCTCCTTCCCCAAAATTGGCCTTGATGGTCCCCATGCACCAATGTTTATTGGAAATATGTCTTCAGTTAGACATCGATGGAATAGGGAACAATTTGTTTCATAATTTCTAAAAGCACCTGCCCCTGAGACCTTTGATGTAGGTCAGCAGAGGTAGATATCTGAGAGACAAAATGAACATTGGGGCCCCCTTAACTTTAAGGGACTGTGGTGGCTTAGTGGTTAAAATGCTGAACTTGATGACTGGATGGTCAACAGGTCAGCAGTTTGAGACCCGAGTGTTGCATGACAGAGTAAGCTCCCGTCTCTGTCTCAGTTCCTGCCAACCTAGCAGTTTGAAAACAAGAAAGATAAGTAGGTACCGCTTTGGTAGGAAAGTAACAGCATTCTGAGTGCTCCAGCATCTAGTCATGCCTTCCATATGACCACAGAAACATCTTCAGATGCAGAAAGCGCTGGTTCTTTGGCTGTAAACAGTGATGAGCACTGAACCCTAGAGCCGTGATGGCGAACCTTGGCACTCCAGATGTTCTTGGACTTCATTTCCCAGAAGCCCTTGTGAATCCACATGAAGGGGTTTACTGCAATTCATCCGCCCCGCGCTGCCCTCGTTGCTCCCGGAAGCGGAAGTAAAACGTGCCCGTCCAGGCACATTTTACTTCAGCTTCCGGGAGCGATGAGGGCAGCACGGAGCGGATTAATCGCAGTAAACCCCTTCGTGTGGATTCACAGGGTGTTTTGGCTCCTGGGAATTGAATTCCCAAGAACATCTGGAGTGCCAAGGTTCACCACCATGGCCCTAGAGCCCTGATGGCTAACCTTTGCACTCCAGCTATACTTTGACTTTAATTACCAGAAGCCCAAGTCAACACACCAGCTGATCAGGGCTCCTGAGAGTTGAAGTCCAAGAACATCTGGAGGCCCAAGGTTGGGAAATCTTGCCCTAGAGTCAGACATGACAGGCTTTCCATCAAGGGAGACCTTGACCTAATTTTGGGAGGTGGGGAGACTTTGGGGATAGATAGCTGGCAGGGTTTCTGCAGACAGAGTTTGTCGTCTACTGTTGCCATGGGGTGGATCACTAAATTATAGAGCTTAGGAAAGGAGGTCAAGAGTGTTCACCTTTCACAGAGAAATCATTAAATACCGAGTCATATTTGTCAGTAGCAGTGGCCATCAGAATGAGTTTATTTGGCGGACTTTTAATTCATGGTGTCCTGTACCAAGACAAGAAGTTAATCATACTGATATTTAGTGACATGTCTCAAGAATGTCCTTTGTTGAAAAGGTTAGGAAACTTGAGGTGACCGTGTTCCATCTACACCCCTGTGTGTATGTGGGTTGAAATGCTGAGCTACAAAAAGTTAGGATTCTTGATTATTATTATTTTACTACAACTCCCAGAATATCCTGCCAAATGAAACTGCTTTTCCGGGGCTTGTTGAGAAATGAATGCAAACCTATGTGAAGGTTTGGTTGGGCAAGTTATTGCTAAGATGCTTCCATGAAATGGAACTGCTCCCAAACCCAGCTTCGTCACAGCTTGTGAGCCCATCTTTGAACCACTTTCAAATGATCTGTTCAGCTGAAAATATGTAGTTTTCTCATGTGTGAAGCTATAGCTGTAGTATAATTAAAGTAAGCCATGTGTTCAGGCTGGTCTTACTTAATTTAATGTTCTCCATGTGTGTTGGATTATAACTGCTATCACCCTGGCCAGTATGGACAATGCTAAGACATTATGGGAGTTATAGTCAAAAACATCTAGAGGGCCGAAGCTTTCTCACTCCTACTTTAGATATATGTTGTTAGAATAGAATAGAATAAATCTTTATTGTCATTGTCCCCTTGCGGGAACAACAAAATTTCTTGGTTGCTAGGTAAAGGGTAAAGGTTTCCCTTGCTCGAAAGCCAGTCGTATCCGACTCTAGGGTGCAGTGCTCATCTCTGTTTCTAAGCCGAAGAGCCAGCGCTGTCTGCTTCTGCAGACGTTTCCGTGGTCATGTGGCAGGCATGACTAGACACCGGAGCGCACGGAACGCTGTTACCTTCCCACCGAAGTGGTCCCTATTTATCTACTTGCAATTTCTTGCTTTCGAACTGCTAGGTTGGCAGGAGCTGGGATGAAGACGGGAGCTCATTTCCGTCCTGCAGTACTCGGGAATCGAACTGCTGACCTTCCGCTTCCCAGTCAGCGTCTTAGCGACATGAGCCACTGCAGTTGCTATATCAACTCAAAATAAAGCACTCTTCAAAATGTAAAACAACTACGGAAACACTAATTAAAACAGTATGATACAGTACCATATGACAAATAAAATAAGATGACTTCAGAGTCCAGGGTTTCCATTTAAGGCCAAAATTCCTCTAGAGAAGAAGCTGTTCTTACGACGGCTCATTCTCACCTTCATTGTTCTATATCTCTGTCCCGATGGCAGCAGCTTGAAGCGGTGACCAGGATGCGATGGATCTCCTAATATATCTAACACTTTTCTATGGCACCTGATGGTATAAATATGTTGTTATGTGCCATCTAGTTGCCCCTGACCTATGGTGACACCATAAATGACTGATCTCCAAAATGGTCTGCTCTTAATAGTCCTGCTCAGCTCCTGTAAACCCAAAGTTGTGGCTTCTTTAGAGTAGGGGTTCTCAACTTTTAAGCCGCGGGCCAGACCATGTCCCCTCAGACTGATGGTGGGCCAGACCTGGTGGTGGCAGTGTCACCAGCAGCAGGGTGAGTGGGGGGCTTGGGGTGGTGCGGTGGCGGCAGCAGCAGTGGAGCCACCTGGAGTCCCCACCACTCCCCCCCCTCATGCTGCTTCCTGTTTTCCAGCCTGGGGAAGCTGCATGGAAGAGTCTAGGCTGTCCTTCTCGCCTGCCCTTGGTCAGAGCGGCCCCCAGGAAAGACGGGCAGCTGTGTGTGTCCGCTGTTTCCGCTTCTGCTGCCTCTGCCGCCTCAATCCTTGTCTCCCCCACTTGGCTTGGCGAGTCCCTAGTGGCGAACCATAGCAGGGCGGATGTTGTAAGGTTTACAACATCTGCCCTGACATGGAGCACCGTTAGGTACATGCCAAGCCAAGTGGAGGAGATAAGGATTGAGGTGGTGGCGGAAGCGGAAGCGGAAGTGGAAGCGGCGACAGGAGCAAGGGCACTGGTCATTTAAAATGGTGCCGCAGGCTGGGTCCAGCTCGCGGGCTGAGTCCAACTCGTGGGCTGTAGGTTGAGAGCCCCTGCTTTAGGAGTCAATCCATCTCACATTTGGCTTTCCTCTTCTCTTGTAATCTTCATCCTTGCCCAACATTATTGTCTTTTCCAGATAATCTTCCTTTCTCATGGTGTGCTGGAAAGATGACAGCCTCTCTTCCATTATTTTTACTGCCAGAGATAGTTTAGGCTTACTTTTGCTCTAGGTCCCATTTGTTTGTCTTTTTGACAGTCCAGAATATCCACAAAGTTCTCCTCCAGCACCATATTTTAAATGAATCATCCCCCACCCCACCCTCCGTCAGCTTTCTTTACTGTCCTATCTTCACACTCATACATAGCAATTGGGAAAACAAAAAATTTCATGATCTTGGTTTTGTCTCCAGTAACACATCTTTGCATTTGATGATCTTTTCTAATTTCTTCATTGCTGCCCTTCCAAGTTTCAGCCCTCTTCTGATTTCTTGACTGCAGTTGCCATTTGGGTATACAGTAAAACCTCGCATAAAGAGTGCCTCACTTAGATACTAACTTGCTTAAAGAGCAGAATTTTCTCCAAATGGTCGCCTCTGGCTTAAGTGGCTAAGACACTGACTGGAAGGTGGCAGGTCAGCAGTTCGATACCCGAATACAGCAGGATGGAATGAGCTCCCATCTTTGTCCCAGCTCCTGCCAACCTAGCAGTTCGAAAGCAAGAAATTGCAAGTAGATAAATAGGGACCACTTCGGTGGGAAGGTAAACAACATTCCGTGCGCTCCGGTGTCTAGTCATGCCTGCCACGTGACTACGGAAACGTCTGCAGAAGCGGACAGCGCTGGCTCTTCAGCTGTGAAACAGAGATGAGCACTGAACCCTAGAGTCGGATACGACTGGCTTTTGAGCATGGACAACCTTTACCTTTCCTTAGAACAACTAAAAACACACTTAACAACTAAATCGGGGTTCACAATCCCCCTGCCAGAAGTCACGATCGGTCACTTACCATGGTGGCGGCGGCTCTTTTTCCAAGTGTTTCACTTAAAGAGCAACTTGCTTAAAGAGTAATCCCGTGAAACGCATTATGCTCGTTATGCAAGGTTTTACTGTATGTTTACCTTAAGTAAAATATACATGGAAAATGGTCCTGACACCATCAGGGGAATTGCCATTATACTGTACTAAACTTTCAACCAAGCTTCTTCTTCTTCTTTCGTATCTAGGTAAGATTTTAAATTGCCGAAACAGCCACCTTTAGGTGAATTCAGTCCATAGTTCCTTTTGCCCGACCTAGTGTGAGAAAGAATAGCTGGAATAACAAGGTTGCCATTGCCCAGTGTACGCCTGATTGTGGTTCAAAAATACCATAATCTTCGAGGAGGCTCTTTCTGTGTACCCCTTCAACTAAACTAAACTAAACTAAGAATTGACTATTAGGGTTATCCTCATTCTTTGTACCACCATTGCCACCATTATTAGTCAATTAACTGTCATTATTAGTGACTTCAAAACTCCCATTTTGGAGGGCAAATAAATGGAATATGACTCCACAATCCTTCCTCTAGGAGGCTTCACTGTTTTATGTGGCACTTTTTAAGGGGTGAGGGTGGGGGAAATCTATTCACCTGTCTTTTCCATTCATTCATATTGTTTAAAGCTTGCTGTGCACAACCTTTCATTCCTCCATAAATTAATGATGAAAATAGATAAAGCCAGAAAAATGGTCAATGTAAGCAGTGTATTAATTTATTTTTAATAAATAGGGAATGCCTCGTCAGGGGAAAAGGCAAAAGCCTGAAGTGACTCTTCTTGCTGCCCTGGGTTCTATTCTCAAACTGCTTGCGTGGACTCCCTCTATTCTCCTGCCCTGTTTAGAGCTCCCACAATCAATTTATTATGACATTATTAAGCAAACTATTGTGGATAAACTGGAGATGGGAAAAACACTTTAGAGAAGGTATTCAGGTTGAACATGCAGCAGGGGAAGGAGGGAGGAACAGCCAGGAAAAACACCAGTCCTACCCTAATTGGTTTTGTTTACAATGTAAAATTGGTTTGAGCCAAAAGAGCAGGAAAAGGGCACTCACCCCCACTCTGAGTGTTCGAACCCCGGGCTAAGTGGAAAGAGGAGAAATCAACTCTTTGCAAGGCCCAGGACATTATGGGGGAAGTAAAAATAATTAGCGGCAGCTGAAACAAAACCCGCTGAATTGTGTGAAGTGTTTTGCTTCGGATTCCAGGAAAGGGGCTTCTTAATGGTGCCCCCCACACACACACACACACTTCACAGAATGCTCCCCTCCTTTCTAAAAGCATGCCTTCCCCTATGAAACACAATCAGAAGCACAGAAAGAGAAAGCTTTTAATGTGGCCTTTCAATTATATTCAGGGCTTTGTGCTCGAGCACCTTGGCTCCATTGAGTGCGTGTAATATTAGTAAACTGCAACAAATCACCTTCCACCCTGAATAAAGATACTAAACAACATAAAAGGAAGGGCCATACATTTTAAAGCAACTGTGTTAAACAGGGCAGGAGAGGCTGCAACCTACTTAAAAGGTGAATTGCCAGTAATTAAGGCTTCCAGGGGCAGCAATTTGTAATTTTTGATGGAGATTTTTTTTTGTTCAATACTGTTTTGTTGTTGCAATGTGCCTCTGGAAGAGATGGACAGTTTGACTTCCTCTCCCCCTCCCTTGCTTCTCATTGTAAGTTGTTGTTATTGGTTGTTGTTGTTCAGTCGCGCAGTCTGACCCTTTGCGACCCCATGGACCACCACTTGCCAGGCTCCCCTGTCCTCTGCCATTCTTCGCAGCCCACAATATGATACTTTCTTTTTGCACTCCCTGATATTGAAAGGGACTCTAATTAGCAGCATAGTCCAGTAAATCTAACATGGGGTGTGACTACACTGGAACACAGAATAAGGTTTTATTATAGTGATTTCTTTCATCATCTGCCATAATTTTGGGATTCATTTGCTCATCCATCAGTTATTAAAGAGTTAAAGGAGCATTCCTTTACATTTGCCCAAAATGTTTAATTTGCTCAATCTGGACAGCATTGTCCCACCTCTTTGCATTCCTACAATTTCTTATGGCTTCATGTAGTTCAGGGGTTCTCAACCTACAGCCTGGGGGCCGGATGCAGCCCATGACACCATTTCAAGGGTCCGCCAGCCGCGAGTGGGGCAACCACCCCACGAACGCAACCAAAAAAAAAACCTACAAGGCCTGGCGTCCTCCGCGCCAAGCCACCCCTCAGCCAATGAGGCTGAAGGCGGGGCAGTCAGTGTGCATGGTTAAAAAAACCACCAATGGGCCAACAACCAACTGTTGCTGCCTTCCACCCCACTGGCAAAGACCGGCACCGGCCTCGCCGTAGCTTGGGGGGAAGAGGAGCACCTCCCCCCGCAGCTTTGGCGAGGTAGCGGGGAGACAAGATTGTCTCCCCATAGCCCCAGAGGCCAGCGTCGGCCTCGCCATAGCTTCGGGGAGGAGAAGAGAAGACGAGACCCTCCTCTCCCCCCGGCATCGGCGAAGGACGCACTGGGGAAAGGCACAGCTGGCAAAAGGTAAGTCTGGCGGGGGAGAGGGACTGAGAGTGGTGGAACGGGCCCGGGAACCACGCTGCCCACCTGCCCCACCCACTTGCCCCACCCACTTGCCCCACCAGTTCCTCTCCCCCGCCCCAAATGCCTTTTGCCGACTGGGCCTTTCCCCGACTCGGCCTTCAGCACTGGGACTCACACCGGCCTGCCCCTCCGCCCCTGCTGGCGTCGAGGCCTCGAAGCTGGCAGGGACATAGGGCAGGCCAGTGAATGTCCATGCTCAAAAAGCTGCAGGGGAGAAAGCCCCAGCAGACAAAAGGTAAGTGGGGTGGGGAAGAGGGACGGGGGGTGGGGGGAAATGGGCCCGGGAACCACACCACTCACCCGCCCTCTTGCCCCCCCGGTCCCTGTCCCCCATCCCACTTACCTTTTGGAATCAAAAGTGAGTTCTTTTGATTCCATATGAGTTAAGATTGATTTCCCCACAGCTTTTATTGTAAAGTATAACCTTAGTATTGGACATGTGTCTTTGGAGTGAGACAGGAGATGTAGTTGGTCTGGCAACTTCTTGGAATAGGGATATGAGAACATTCCAAAGCAGAAGTTACAAAACTGATCATAATTCTCTGGTTGAGGGGCAATCTGAAGCCATCTGTATCTAGCATTGTTGTAAACAATGCTGAAATCCTCTTTCATAACATCACATATAGCTGGTGATGTCACCATCTGTGGTAAATTTTCAGAAATAAAAAAAATCCAGTTCCTCCAAGACCCTGATAATCCCATGGGATCCCTTTCTTCATGGGAAAGACATTGGTAGCATAAGATGGAGGGAGGAGTCTTTAATTTCCAAAAATTGCTACCACCAGGATGATTGTACTGGCAGTAGCAATTTTCTGAAATTAAATCTTTTTCCTATCTCCTAGCCCCTGACATTTACCCATAATGATGGGAGTCCAAATAGACTCAGAACCTTTGGGTTTGTTTGTTTAGATTCAGTGTCTTTATTTCTAAAATATCATTGTGGTTGATGACATCATCAGCATTGCACAGCATAATTCTGTGGACAGAATTTCAGCTGATAGACTTTTTTTCTGTCTCTGATGGAGGTGATTCACCCTTTCAAATTTAGAGAAAAGTTATTCACCCTTCTATGGGGCTGTTGTTGTTTTTTGCACCCTAACATGTAGATGGAAAGAGACCGAATTTAAAAAACATAGTAATTTCCTGTTTTGAATCTAAATAACCAATCATCAGGCTAATTTTTTCTTCTCTCCAAAAGTAACTACTTTTCATTTTATATATAAGTATATGCTGATCTCTGTGTGTGTGTGTGTCATACCTGTCAACTGCGGCTCTGAAAAATCCGGGACCTGCGCAGAATGGTTCTGCGCAGGTCACTTTTTACGCTTGCGTAAAAACCTTCTATGCATGCGTAAAAGTGACTTGCGCAGAACCGTTCTGTGCAGCTCACTTCTACGCATGCATAGAAGGCTTTTACGCATGCTTAGAAGGCTTCTACGATCCCCTTCTGCACAAAAGCCTTCTACGCATGCGTAGAAGGATTCTACAGAAGTGTAGAAGGGTTCTATGCATGTGTAAAAACCTTCTACACATGCGTAGAAGTGAGCTGCGCAGAAGGGATGCGCAGTAACGCCTTTCCCCCTGTTGCCAAATTCCGGGGTTTCGGCAACTCCGGGCGGGAAATAGTGAAAATCAGCACTGAAAAACGGGAAAGCCCGGCCAATCCGGGAAGGTTGACAGGTATGGTGTGTGTGTGTGTGTGTGTGAGAGAGAGAGAGAGTGAGGGAGTGAGTGCGATACAGTACAGACTGTTTGACACAAAATTTGTTAATCTCAGAAAGTCAGTAATTTAACACTTTTTTGAAACCATCATTTGCTTGAGAGACTTTTTCATTCTGCTGTTTGCAGCGAGGATGAAGTGAACTGCTGTATTATATTTTCTTTACCATCTACCTAATGACTTTTTGACACAAGCTTTGTAAGTAAGCATTTCTTTTTTCTTTCTACTAAAGCTGTGCCTGAGTATCTATTTAATAATTTAATTAAAAGAAAAGTGGAATTGAGGAGGACTTGCATTTCAAAATATTCCACCCTGAGTCAATCCATTGAGTGGGCATCATACAAATTAAAGTTGTTGTTGTTGTTGTTGTTGTTGTTGTTGTTGTTGTTGTTGTTGTTGTTGTTGTTGTTGTTGTTGTTGTTGTTGTTATTATTAAGCCATAATCCTTGGCTACATCTTAGTTGCTCCATCCAACAAAGATTATCCAACACTGTAAACCAAAAAAGGGAGTCAGTTTCATTAAAGAAAATATTGACAACCTGTGGATTTTTAGATCTTAGTGGACTTCAAAACATTACTGCCCTCACTATTCGTTTTCCTGGTTATGGTTGATTGGAATTGCAATCCAGCCACATCTGGAGGTTCTACAGCACTGGGCTAAATTAAGGTTGTTCTAACATTTCTTCTCTTGAATAGAATATCTGACACGTGATTCAACCTCAGAAAATATCTTAAACTACTTTTCACAGTCTCTTCAATTTCAAATGTTATGTTCTACATAGCACAGAGGTAGGTGGGAAATAGAAATTAAAAACCTCAGATTCTTAATAATTTGAATTCTAAACATGATTACAAGTGGGAGATAAATAAAATAGCTATCACAATTCTAAGTGAATATATATCACTGAAGTTGAGCTCTAACTGTTTCTTTCTTTTTCTGCTCTTCTGTCAAGAGAGTTGAGAGAGAAGAGAGATGTATACACATACAACTATCTTCCTGACAGGAATCATACTTTTATTCCTATTTGCCAGGGCCTTG
Source organism: Bradypodion pumilum (assembly GCA_035047305.1). NCBI lineage: Eukaryota > Metazoa > Chordata > Lepidosauria > Squamata > Chamaeleonidae > Bradypodion > Bradypodion pumilum. The sequence continues at coordinate 49,040,454 of JAWDJD010000002.1, forward strand.
AAGGAAATGACGATTCTATTACTTGAAAGCAATGAAAATGTGTATTATTTCCCTGCATCCATCATTTATGCCACAAAACAGGTCCAAGGCAGAAACTCTCATTTAAATCTCTATCTCTTCTGTCAAAATGGGCATATTTTGAACGTGGGTATATGTTTAATGTCGTTGTACACTGTAAAAAGCTACATTTCCAATGACTTGAGGAGGCGGGCGAAGATTAACAGCTGCCAAAACCAGGTTGCCATTATGACATGGTGCATTCTAATTGAGTAATAAGAAGGAAAATAGTATTTATTTTATATTCAAGAGCGGGAATGCCAAGTGTGCTGGCAATATGCTGGTATACTATTCTCTGAAATAAATACAGGATCTTTCTGAATGATTTAAAAATCACAGAATCATATAACTTTGAGTACTCCAACCAACTGCCAGTAGAGGAAATCACCTGATAAAGCAGCTATGACAGATGGCCATCCTACCTCTGTTAAAAACGCTGGTGGAGGAGACTCCACCACCATCTGAGGTAATTTGTTTCACTGTCAGATAGCTCCTACTATCAGTAAGTTCTCAATTGTTACTTGAAATCTCCTTTCTCATATTTTGAATCCAACCCTCTAAAACTGCAGAAAACAAGTTTTCTCATGTTTCATGCATATAATCTTTCGAATACAGTCAACCCTCACATAACAACGCGTTCAGATAGCATAATTTCCACTTAACAACGCGTCGTTATGCACCATGTGTTCCCCCGCATAACACTTTTTTTAGTGTTGTTGTCCGGACAACAATGCTAAAAATAACCATCATTATCCAGACAAAATGTCGTTATGCGGGAAACTCCATAGAAACCCGCATAACAACAAAAATCGCTTAGCAACGCTACTTGGGGAACCAAGTAATGTCGTTATGCCAGGGTCTACTGTATACGATGAGCACTGAAACCTAGAGTTGGATACGAATGGCTTTTGAGCAAGGGCGACGTTAAATAACAGTTAAACGGGACAACTCTAGTTGCTCTACTTATAAAGCAAACTAATATTTGTCTTAGTGTGTTTTCATTTAGTAGTAGTAGTGATGTAATCACCAATGCTAATGCTACTATTACTAGTAGTACTAAAACTACAAAATGCAATAGTTTTACAGCAAGGTGGTATGTTCAAAGAAATTTACATATTATTTTGTAATTGTTATAACACTCTTGTGCAATGTTTGTTTTGCACTTAAATGTATATATTGTAAACTAAAATAAACAAGACTTTTAGTGATGCGGGTGTGGGTATGGATGTGTGATTGCTTTTCTTTGTGATGTCACTGGCAGTACCCAAGATGTTGCCAGTATATGTACGTGAGAGAGAAATAGACAGACAGACATAATAAATAGAACAAAAAAAAATCTGTGATAGATTTAAAGATTAAGTTGTGTATTCCACACCATATAATTATACCATATAAATCAAATTTTGCACAATTTTATTTATTTATTTATTGTATTTCTATACTGCCCATTTTGGTGGTATCCCACTCTGGGCGGTGAACAAACAGATAACAACAACACACAGCAGATCAAAACAAACAACTGACAAATACATCACAAACAACTAAAATAAAATAAAGTAATTGGTGTTTGAAGGCATAGGAACTCAACCTGACTGACAATTTTTCTACAGAATTTGCCGATTACTACCAGAAACATGTACCGAAGAGGACTTAGTTTTGACCAATGACAAAGCCAAGAAAGTGGCTTCATTTTGGCAATTCAGAGTTCAATCTGGACATGGAAGAAGAAGAAGAAGAAGAAGTTATGTCACCAAGATATTTGTGAAGACTGAAATCCATATTCAGCATTCAATGGATTTAAGGGGAGCAAACCGATTCTTCACTTTAAACGGTGCAGTTAAATCTGCTCCATATGTCAGTTGTGCCTTAATGTGGAATATTGGTTTTCCTGGTATAGAGTATAGCAAGACTTGGACATTAGAGTGCAGAGGAAGAAATGGGATATATTGGAAGTCTGGAGATAAATCACCAAAACTTAATGGTAAAAAAATCTGTTACAGATGACAGTTGCAACGAAGAGATACAAAAATATTCCTTTCTTGGCATTGAGATACAAAAATATTCCTTTCTTTGGCCCCAGCTGGGGCCAAAGACGCTGTTTGTGAGCTGCGCCTCCCCGCCCCTTCCACCGGCAGGGAAGGTAAAAGGAGCCCAGCTGGGGCCAAAGACGCTGTTCGTGAGCTGCGCCTCCCCGCCCCTTCCACCGGCAGGGAAGGTAAAAGGAGCCCAGCTGGGGCCAAAGACGCTGTTCGTGAGCTGCGCCTCCCCGCCCCTTCCACTGGCAGGGAAGGTAAAAGGAGCCCAGCTGGGGCCAAAGACGCTGTTCGTGAGCTGCGCCTCCCCGCCCCTTCCACCGGCAGGGAAGGTAAAAGGAGCCCAGCTGGGGCCAAAGACGCTGTTCGTGAGCTGCGCCTCCCCGCCCCTTCCACCGGCAGGGAAGGTAAAAGGAGCCCAGCTGGGGCCAAAGATGCTGTTCGTGAGCTGCGCCTCCCCGCCCCTTCCACCGGCAGGGAAGGTAAAAGGAGCCCAGCTGGGGCCAAAGACGCTGTTCGTGAGCTGCGCCTCCCCGCCCCTTCCACCAGCAGGGAAGGTAAAAGGAGCCCAGCTGAGGCCAAAGACGCTGTTCGTGAGCTGCGCCTCCCCGCCCCTTCCACCGGCAGGGAAGGTAAAAGGAGCCCAGCTGGGGCCAAAGACGCTGTTCGTGAGCTGCGCCTCCCCGCCCCTTCCACCGGCAGGGAAGGTAAAAGGAGCCCAGCTGGGGCCAAAGACGCTGTTCGTGAGCTGCGCCTCCCCGCCCCTTCCACCGGCAGGGAAGGTAAAAGGAGCCCAGCTGGGGCCAAAGACGCTGTTCGTGAGCTGCGCCTCCCCGCCCCTTCCATCGGCAGGGAAGGTAAAAGGAGCCCAGCTGGGGCCAAAGACGCTGTGCATGAGCTGCATCTCCCCACCGGCGGGTGCTGTACTTGGGTTTTTTTTGTATGGGAGAGACTAAGGGTAGTTTGTTATGGGAGGGATTGCCAGGCCAGCCAGGGAGGAGAGGCAGCATTCTGTCCAGGGCAAGCAGGGAGGCTCCGGAGGCCAATATAGAGGTTGTGATGGGCATGGGGCGATATAGCAGGTACCGAGGGGCGGGCCGCACTCGGGGAACGCGGGGCAGATGCTTAGTATCTGTCCCTCGTTCCAGCCCCACGGTTACACCTCTAGGACCTGAGCAGCTGACCCAGGGTGACCCTGTCCTTAGGCTGCTGCTGATGAATGCCAGGTCGGTTTGCAATAAGGCCCCCCTGATACAAGACCCTATTATGGGGGAGCGGGCCGACTTGGCATGTATTACTGAGACCTGGCTGAGACCAGAGGATGGGGTTCCTCTGTCAGAAATGTGTCCAGCTGGGTTCAGTACTTGGCACCAGCCTAGGGATAAGGGTAAGGGTGGTGGCGTTGCCATTATAGCCAGAGCGTCACTGGGAGTCACCAGGGCTACTGCTCCACAAATTCTGGGTTGTGAAGCCCTGCTTCTGCGTCTGGGCTCTAAGGGTCAGTTGGGAGTCTTACTCCTGTACCTGCCCCCTTGCAGGGTAAGAGACTCCCTGCCTGAGCTCCTCGAGGCCATCTCAGCGTTGGCGTTGGAGTTCCCTAGACTGATGGTTCTGGGGGACTTCAATTTACCCTCGCTGGGGACTGGCTCCGGGGTGGCTCAGGAGTTCATGGCTTCCATGGCAGATATGGACCTGATTCAGGTAATTCAGGGCCCGACCAGGGGCAGTGGCCACACACCAGATTTAATCTTTTTGTCGGAGCGGTGGCAGAGTGATCTGAGATTACGGAAATTAGACATATCACCTGTGCCATGGTCAGATCACTATTTGGTGGCTCTAGACTTCCTGGGTGCATCGCTTCACCGTAGGGAGGCAGGGCCTATTAGAATGGCCCGCCCCCGGCAACTGATGGATCCTGATGGATTCCAGAGGGAACTGGGGGATTTCCCTCTGGATCGGCAACACGATTCGCCCGAGGCACTGGTCGACCTGTGGAACAGGATGACAACAGCGGCCTTGGATGAAATCGCACCACTACGGCCTCTCAGAGCTCATCGAGCTAGGTCATCGCCATGTTCACAGATGAACTGCGGGAGCTCAAACGGGCAAAGAGACGCCAAAAGCGCCGCTGGGTGAAGACCCAGAGACACTCCGATTGGACACTAGCTAGAGCCGCTATTAGGGCCTATCTAGTGGCGATGGAGGTGGTGAGGCGACAATACTTCACCACCCTTATCGCCTCCGCTGATAATCGCCCAGCCACCCTGTTCCGGGTTACCGGGTCTCTCCTTGGCAGGGGGACCCTGGTGCCTGGTTGGCAGGGGGACCCTGGTGCCTGGTTGGCAGGGGTCGGCTGAGGACTTTGCTGACCATCTAGTGGAGAAAATTGATCGGATTCGCTCTGGGTTTAATCCTGGCGTGGATGGGGAGGGTCCGGAGGGAGTCGGAGCACAGTCTTGCCATGCCATCTGGGACCGGTTTGATCCAGTTGCCCCTGATGAAGTGGACAGGCTCCTTGCAGCTGTGCGCGCCACTACCTGCCCCTTGGACCCCTGTCCCACCTGGTTGGTGAAAACCTCCAAGGCAGTGACAGGTGGCTGGGTTGGGGCTGTGATCAATGCATCATTGCGGGAGGGGGTGTTTCCTGCACCTTTAAAACATGCTTTGGTGCGCCCCCTCCTGAAGAAACCTTCCCTTGACCCAGCTGTCCTAACTAACTATAGGCCTGTCTCAAACCTCCCCTTTTTAGGGAAGGTGTTGGAGAAGGCAGTGGCGTGTCGGCTGCAGGGGGTACTGGATGAAGCGGATTATCTGGACCCTTTTCAGTCAGGATTCAGGCCTGGATATGGTACCGAGACGGCATTGGTCGCACTGATGGATGATCTCTGGCGGGAGCGGGACGGTGGTCATCCATCCGTCCTAGCTCTTCTTGACCTCTCAGCGGCTTTCGATACCATCGACCACGGTATCCTTCTGGAACGGCTCCGAGGTTTGGGAATCCAGGGTACTGTGTGGTCCTGGTTTTCCTCATTTCTGAGGGGTCGGTCCCAGTCAGTGTGGTTGGAGGATGAGAGGTCCAGCCCTAGGCCCCTCAAATGGGGGGGGGGTTCCTCAGGGCTCGGTGCTCTCTCCTCTCCTATTTAACATCTACATGAAGCCGCTGGGTGAGATCATTCGTTCCCATGGGGTGCGGTACCATCAGTACGCGGATGACACTCAGTTGTACATCTCGGCCCATGGGGACCCCAGTGATGCCGTCAAAGTCCTTTCCAGATGCCTGGTAGCTGTGGGGGTCTGGATGGGGGCTAACGGGCTACAACTGAATCCCAGCAAGACTGAGTGGCTATGGATAGGGGGTCCTGAGTTAATCCGGGAGCTACCATCGTTGGTTCTGGATGGGGCTATTTTGCCCCAGACAGACCCGGTGCGCAACTTGGGGGTCCTCCTGGATTCGCGGCTACTGCTAGAAGAACAGGTGGCGGCTGTGACCAGGAGGGCCTTCGCCCAACTTCGGGTGATCCGCCAGTTGCGCCCACTCCTGGACCGGGACTCCTTGCTCACGGTCACCCATGCTCTGGTTACCTCCAGACTAGACTATTGCAATGCGCTCTACATGGGGCTGCCCTTGACGACCATTCGGAGGCTACAGCTGGTCCAGAATGCGGCTGCTCGGGTGGTGATGGGGTGTGGGCGTTATGCTCATGCTTTGCCACTGCTCCGGGAGCTGCACTGGTTGCCAGTATGTCTCCGGGTGCAATTCAAGGTGCTGGTTTTGACCTTTAAAGCCCTATATGGTAGTGGGCCAGGTTACCTTAGAGACCGCATCGCCCTGAGGACGTCTGTCCGTCCAACCAGAGCGGACCGGAGGGGCTCTCTAATTGTTCCATCAGCCAGAGGGGCTCTCCTCTCTGGCACAAGGAGGAGAGCCTTCTCCGTGTCTGCACCGGCCCTCTGGAACCTCCTGCCAACAGAATTACGTCTTCGGACGGAGTTGCTGCCTTTCAGAAGGGATCTTAAAACCTGGCTGGCGGGTCAAGTGTGGGGTGCAGGTGGAAGGGTAACCACCATGGGGTGGTTGGTGTAGAGGAACTCTTCCCCATGGTGCCTTTCGATCCTGCAGCCCCTGCTTTTTAGTGGGTGGGTAGTCTTAATTTGTTTTTACTGTTTTAACTGTTTTTAGGATTGTGATTATATATTTGAAATGTTGTATTTATTATTGTATTTGTGAATATTGTATTTACATTTGTAAACTCCTTGGGTTGCCCTGGGGTTACGTTTATGTTGTTAGCCGCCCGGAGTCGGCCTTGTGTTGAGTGGGCGGGATATAAATTGAATAAATAAATAAATAAATAAATAAATAAATAACTAAATAAATAAATAAATTGTAGGTACAGTACCTATATTTTGGCCCAGGACTTCATCTGGCTCTTTACTGACAAAACACAATACTCTGCATTAAGTGTATCAAGCCATTACATAGTAGCTTGCAAAGCATGTCATGGTTTCTTTCTGCTTGCAGGGTGGGAGTTTAGAACATCAGAGCTTATTTAGGTTTTACGACCAAGGTGTTAGGGTCACAATGGAAACTTTGGAGATTTACATTTTTATCCTGCTTTGACCTTTTAGCTTCATTCCTTAACTGAACAAGGCATGCTGAAGAAAGTGATTACTATGAAGCGGCCACATCCCCAGAGTGTTATGAGGTTCCAGGCACAGTTAAACTATCTCAAGACAACCATGTTCTCTACAGTTGCTTTATTGCCATTATAAAAAATCTTTATATGGTGAAAAATTTGTATTTTTATGCTGGAAGAAGATGAAGACGACAGTTTCTTTAGACTGTTGAACGGTAGTTTCAGTTTGAGCTTCATGCCCACAGAGATTGTAAAATGCCTAAGACTGGGGCAGTCACTTGATTGGCTACTTATAAAGGAGTAGATTAATCTCTGTGAAATTCATAGAAAGAACATTCTGCCATTAACTGGCACTTTCCAGTTATCAAGCTACTTTATGAAACTGAAAAAATCCTATTACATTTGCTAAATAGGCAACTTTGGGGGTGTGGTCTTCATGAAATCATCACTTCTCCAGAGCATTAGCTTCTCACCACTGTGCTTTGTGCTTGTTAAACCACAACAGCTGCTTTTTCATCAGATACACTGATGTCGAGTTTAACCATGTTCATAAAACCTTTTTTGAAAAATGTAAGCCTGCATATAGTGCTTCAATCTTGGAATTTAGAAGGACTTCATAGTTGGCCCAACCATTCAATGGGGGTAAGGCAATTGTCTCTGGCAGTTCTCAGCCAGAAGAGGCAAATTACACTGTTCCTCCAACTCAAGAGGCTGCACAAAAGCCACCTCACCTCCCAACTTTCAGTTTGTGGTAGCTGCCGCCACTACTGCCATCGCACCTCCCCCATCCCCACCATGCCACCATTATTGTCTCCACTAGCCTTCCTGACTTTTCCCTGGCACCACAAAATGGTTAGCAGATCTTTACTTGGGTCTGATGGTTTTGATAGAGATGTCCTAGCTGATCTGATCACTTCTTTACAGAGACAGCTCTAAGAGATTCTGTAACAGTCATGTTATTTAAGAGTAGGTAAGCAAGGTGGAGGGACTACAGTGGCTTAGTGGTTAAGATGCTGAATTTGACAATTGGAAGGTTGGCAGGTCAGCAGTTCAAATCAGTTGGGAAATTGTACAGTGTATTTGAGTAGCTGAGGACCATTGTTGTTGTGATGTGTTATCTGGTCATTTCCAACTTATGACAAGCATATGAATGAATGTCCTTCAGGATACCCTGTCAATAATAGCCCTGCTCAGCTTTTGCAAATCCAAACCTGTGGCTTCCTTTATGCGGTTAAATCCATCACATATTTGGTCTTTCTCTTTTTCTGCAGTCTTTCCCCCCTAGTATTATTGGTTTTTCCAGTGAGTCTTGTCTTCTCATGATGTGGCCAAAGTACAACCGCCTCATTTTTGCATCTAGATAGAGCATAAGTACCAATTTTAGCACATGCGACTGAGATGGAAAGAGAATAAATACTTCATATTCCCAGCTTGGTAGTAGAGTATAAAGGCTAAACCCAGTATCCTCAATATTCTCATCCTACTAATAACTGTCATGCAGACAAAGTAATCAACATAATTCCAAAATGTTGCCTTGGAATAAATATGATCTGAAAAACAAAGCCAAGGTCAGCATATTTTAAATATATTAAAATGACACCACCATCTTTGTTTAAATGCATTGAGTGGTTTGCTTCCTATCATGTCATGCCTGCTTCCAGAGGATACAAAGTCATCACAGGATGTCCCTTGATCCTGCTACATCACACACACACACACACACACACACACACACACACACACACACACACACACACACAGGCTTGTGCACCAGCATCCTTAATATTTCCTTCCTTTCAGAAGCAAATAGAGCATACCCTTATCTGAATGCTAATTTCCTAGTTAAAAACCCTCCCTTGCTGACAAGGGACTGAAAGAGTTTTAAATCACAGATGTAGAGTATCAAATGCAATAATGCTCTTGCAACAGTGCATTGAAGCCTCAATTAATTAACCCTTGGGCTAAGTAGGCAGGTACACGGTGGTGGCCACAGGCGGTGGATGGATGAGATTTAAATGTGTATCTCATTTCCCCAGCACGGAACATGCCGTTTGGTTTAGAAAGGAGTCATTTTGCACATTCGCCTCATTTACTCCTCGTTTTAATCCCTTTAATTCCACCTGAGATCCAGGCAAGAAAGGAGGAGGACAGTGAGGTGTAAAGGGCTGCCGGGCTGGCCTTTGTTTACACACTTTGTCCCTCAGGAACCCCGTACAACAGAGCCGTGGCTTCTGGCCTTTTCATTGGGCTGCAGGGCTTCAAAGCAGTTATCATATGGAAATAGTTAAACAGAGATTAGAGAGGGGAGGCCCTTCACAGCAACCCATCCTTTTAGCAGAGGGAAAGCAAGGAGCAGGCAGGGATGGAGTGAGGAAAATGTGGGTCACTGAGGGACCTGAAGGGGTCCCCAAGCAGCACAAGAATGAACGAGTGGGCCATTGAAAACCTCAGGCCAGGAGGACCACAGCTGCTGCCTGCCTTTTATTCATTCCTCCTCCTCACAAACCAGCAATCATATTCAAGTGTTATATGGGCATTTCACTCATGTATAGCTTGAAATCGCCTGCATTGAAACCACAACATTAACAAGACCACTTCAGGCTATTATTTATCACTATTTTTTAGTTATCTATCCTGTTGTTCCTCCAGTGACCTCAAGGAGATATATGGCTTTCATATCCTCCCAGCCGCCCCGACGCCGACACCGCAGCTCGCCAACGCTCCCTGCTCGTTCCAGGAGCCCATGCCACTGGCTCCCGGGATTTGGGGCAGGTGGGAGCCATCGCTTCTGCCTCCGCCCTCCCCACCTGGGGGAAGAAAAAGGAGACGCCGACACCGCGGCTCGCCAACGCTCCCTGCTCGTTCCGGGAGCCCATGCCACCGGCTCCCGGGATTTGGAGCAGGTGGGAGCCATCGCTTCTGCCTCCGCCCTCCCCACCTGGGGGGGAAGAAAAGGAGACGCCGACGCCGCGGCTTGCCAATGCTCCCTGCTCATTCCGGGAGCCCATGCCACCGGCTCCTGGGATTTGGGGCAGGTGGGAGCCATCGCTTCTGCCTCCGCCCTCCCCACCTGGGGGGAAGAAAAAGGAGACGCCGATGCCGCGGCTCGCCAACGCTCCCTGCTCGTTCCGGGAGCCCATGCCACCGGCTCCTGGGATTTGAGGCAGGTGGGAGCCATCGCTTCTGCATCCGCCCTCCCCACCTGGGGGGAAGAAAAAGGAGACGCCGACGCCGCGGCTCGCCAACGCTCCCTGCTCGTTCCAGGAGCCCATGCCACCGGCTCCTGGGATTTGAGGCAGGTGAGAGCCATCGCTTCTGCCTCCGCCCTCCCCACCTGGGCGGAAGAAAAAGGAGACGCCGACGCCGGGGCTCACCAGCGCTCCCTGCTCGTTCCGGGAGCCCATGCTTGTTGCTGGAACCAGGGGGGGATTGTGGATGGGGTGGGAAGAGAGAGAGTTGGTCCTGCCAGCCAGGAAGGAGGGGCAGCATTCCATCTAGGGGGGTTCCAGGGATCCATATAGGTGTTGTGACGGGCATGGGGCGGTATGGCGGGTACCGTGGGGTGGGCCGCACTCGGGGAATGCGGGTCCAATGTTTAAGTGCGGTCCCTCATTCCAGCCCTGCAGGTACATCTCTGGGCCCTGAGCAGCAGATCCAGAGTGACCCCGCCCTTAGGCTGCTGCTGGTGAATGCCAGATCGTTCTGTAATAAGGCCCCCTGATCCAAGATTCTATCCAGGAGGGGCGGGCCGACCTGGCATGCATCACCGAAACCTGGCTGACACCTGAGGATGGAGTACCTCTTTCGGACATGTGTCCAGCTGGGTTCGGTATTTGGCACCAGCCTAGAGGTGAGGGGAGGGGCGGTGGTGTTGCCATTGTTGCCAGGGAGTCTTTGGGAATTGCTAGGGCCACTGCTCCACAAGTGTCTGGTTGTGAGGCCCTGCTTCTATGGTTGGGCCCCAAGGGTCAGTTGGGGATCTTACTCCTGTACCTGCCCCCTTGCAGGGTAAGGGATGCCCTGCCTGAGCTCCTCGAAGCCACCTCGATGCTGGCATTGGAGTTCCCGAGGCTTATGGTTCTGGGGGACTTCAATTTGCCATCATTGGGGATGGCTTCTGAGGTGACAAGGGAGTTCATGGCTTCCATGGCAGCCATGGGCCTGACTCAGGTAGTTCGGGGTCCGACCAGGGGCAGTGGTCACATGCCAGACTTAGTTTTCTTGTCGGAGCAGTGGCAGAGTGATCTGAGATTACAGGATTTAGTCATCTCACCTGTGCCATGGTCAGATCACTACCTGGGAGACCGGAACAAGATGGCGGGGGAGTAAGATGCGAGTGAAGCAGGCTGCGAGATAAATGTATTAAAAAGGTGGAAAAACAAAGGCTGTCAAAGATAAATCTGAGAAAAAAGACAGAGGAGTGCTGTGGGGGTGAAGAAGAAGATTTCAGGGATCAAAAGAGTCTGTGCCAGTGTGATAGAGCCTGAAAATGCTCGAACAGGCAGAGAGACGCCGCCTGAATGGGACGACACAGATTTGCAAGCCTCTGTAAGTCCTCCGTTTCCTCTTAAAGTTTATTTTGGGCTGTAAAGACTACCTAATTAAGGAAGGTGTGATTGATGAGACTGAGAAGGAAAAACAGACTTGTGGAAGATAGTGAAAGATTGGGTTTCAAAGGCAAGGTAAAGAGAGTAAGTTTGAAATAAGCCTTGAAAGTGAGTGGAGAAACCCTGAATGCCCTTAAAGTATTGGAGCAAATTTTTGAACAAAAAAGAGAGATGAAAGGGGAACTCTGAGGCAAGAGAGCTAATGGATTGAAAGAGGGGGAGTCTATCTGCCCCCCTTTCTTTTTCTGAGAGGAAGAATTTTTGAAAGAAGAAATAAAAAAAATAAAAAAAGGAGAGAGTGAGTGAAGAAGAACAGGCTCTTGAAGATGAGAAACAGCTGATAAAGTAGCTGCGACCTTAAAGTAGTGAGAGGAGAGAAAAAAGAAGTGAGAAACAGTCAGCCCTAAATGAGTTATTAACATCCCAAAGAGTTCAGACTTTAGAAAACTATCAAAATGGATCCTAGTGACAAATTAACAGAAGATTTCGTGGAAAGGTGCATGGAAAGAGTATCGACTAAAGGGGATATATATATGATGAAGATAAAAGAGCTGTTTGAGGATATAAGAATGTTTTTTCAAGAAAGACGTCTGGACATGGAGAACACAATTCAAGAAAAAGGACAGTGCATGGAGGACATAATTCAAGAAAAAGGACAGTGCATGGAGGACACAATTCAAGAAAAGGGACAGTGCATGGAGGACACGATTCAAGAAAAAGGACAGTGCATGGAGGACACAACTCAGTGTATGGAGGACACAATTCAAGAAAAAGGACAGTGCATGGAGGACACAATTCAAGAAAAAGGACAGTACATGGAGGACATAATAGAAGTAAAATTAAAAGAAATCATGAATGGACAACAAGAATTAAGGGAATTGTTAGTTAGCTATATGAAAAAAATAAATAATAACTTTATGACAATAGAGGCAAAATTAAAAGCTGTGGAAGAGGAGATAAAACATATACAAGCAGTGGAGAAAGAAATGGGTAATTGGAGTAAACTTGAGAAAAGGTTGAACAGAATAGATGTGACAAGGAAGCAAGAAATGAAAGACACCATGAATGGACAACAAGAATTAAGAGACTTACTAGCCAACTCCATGAAAGCAGTAACTAAAAATTTTGAGACAATAAAGGTAAAAGACTTGCAAGAAAAAGATAAAAGAATAGGTAAGCAAGAAAAAAGGCTGTACATGCTGGAAGAGATGGCGAGACAAAAGAACGTGTTGATTAAAAATATTCCAGAGGGAAGTCCAGACCGTTTGAGAGAAAGAATTATTAAATGGTTGAATGAACTGAAGATGGGGAGAGAATTCACACAAGAGGATATCCTAGTAGTTTACAGATTGGGGAAGAGAAGAAATGGGACTTTTAAAAGGTTTGTTTTGGTAAAATTTGCAGGTCTGGATAGAAAATTAGAATTAATGGCATTTTTAAGAAGAAACGGTACACGAGTACCAAAATTGGATGGGGAAAAACTGGATATTTATCAGGATATAACTAAAGAAGAAAGATTGTGGAGGAAGAAAATTAAACCAGTTACTACATTGCTAAGGGATAAGGGAGTGAAATATAATTGGCAAAAATTACATCATTTAAGATTCTTTTGGGCTGGTAAAGTTGTTGTGATAAACAAGCAAACTGAATATTTGGATATCTTAGAATCTTGTAATATCATTAAGAGAGGATCAGAAGAATGGAGAAAACTTAAAGAAGAGCTTTTAGTTTTGAGAAGTCAATTCAAAATATAAAAGAAGTGAAAAATATAGGGAGAAAGATAGGGGCAAAAGGGAATATCTATGAAATTGTTACAAAAAGGTTAATAACTTTTGTTAAGAATGGTTAAAAGGGGGTAAGGTGGATGGAAAATCACAATGTAAAGTTTGAAATAAATGGTTTAATAAGTTTGAAATGGTAAATAACCCTCTGTTAAGGAATGCCAAGGAAGGGCAACTAGTAGTAATGCTTGAATATGATGTTTTGGAAATTGTTACCTTTCAATGAGTTCCCATTTGTTGTTATTTTGGTTTTTATATTTGTTCTGATGTAAGATGGAGGAGTTTCAGTTTAAGGAAGAGATCAAAATATATAAATAACTTTTTCTTAATGGGGTCTAAGATTATGAGGAAATACATGTTGGGGAAGACTGCAGAGAATATCGTATGTGCAGTATATAGATAAAGAATTTGTAATAGGTACAGAAAGGGTATTGAATAAGCTCAACTACTTCAGTAATGGTAGGGGGGAGGGAAAGAAAGGGGGAGATAACTTTAGGATTAAACTTTGCATAGAAAAGAGTTGAAGGAAAGGTAAGGACATGCGTAATGGTAGAATAACCATTAGTAGGAGGAAAAGAGAGAGAAAAACAGCTGTATGTTATGAACAACAAAAGTTATTTAATGTCTTAAATATTAGCAAGAATCCATCTTGCCCCTATCTATTAGGATATAAAAAAGGAAGAAAGATTGTGGAGGAAAAAAAAATTAAAATAGTTAAGTCATAAGGATATGAGTTAATCTTCCGTGTAAGAAAATTTGTTTTGATAAGTAATTATATTGGGATTTTGGTTATATTACAACCATGTAATATTGTTAAAGAAGGATTAGAAGAATGAAGGAAACTTAAAGAAGAGCTTCTAATTAAGGGAGGCTAATCCAGAACATAAAGTAACAGGTAGAGTATGATGTTCTTGAAAATGTCTCTTTAAAAAATAATAAATGTAATAAAATGAGTAATGGTGTGACAACCATTAGCAGGAGGGAAAGAGAAACACCTGCTCCGCTATGAATAATAAAATTTATTTAATGTCTTAAATAATAACAAGATCCCGCTCCAGATTCGGTCTCCCTCCCCTTCTTCGGCACTTCGGAGGCGGTCCCTCAATGGAAGGACAAGGGGAGTGAAGAAGACAGAAGATGGTGAAGGGAAAGAAGTGAAAAATACAGGGAGAAAGATAGGGATAAAAGGGAATATCTATGAAATTGTCACAAAAAGGTTAATAACTTTTGTTAAGAATGGTTAAAAGGGGGTAAGGTGGATGGAAAATCACAATGTAAAGTTTGAAATAAATGGTTTAATATGTTTGAAATGGTAAATAACCCTCTGTTAAGGAATGCCAAGGAAGGGCAAGTAGTAGTAATGCTGGAATATGATGTTTTGGAAATTGTTACCTTTCAATGAGTTTCCATTTGTTGTTATTTTGGTTTCTATATTTGTTCTGATGTAAGATGGAGGAGGTTTGGTTTAAGGAAGAGATTAAAATATATAAATAACCTTTTGTTAACGGGATCTAAGATTATGAGGAAATGGATGTTGGGGAAGACTGCAGATAATATCATATGTGCAGTATATAGATAAAGAATTTGCAATAGGTACAGAAAGGGTATTGAATAAGCTTAACTACTTCAGTAACGGTAGGGGGGAGGGAAAGAAAGGGGGAGATAACTTTAGGATCAAAAATTTGCATAGAAAAGATTTGAAGGAAAGGTAAGGACATGTGTAAGGGTAGAATAACCATTAGTAGGAGGAAAAGAGAGAGAAAAACAGCTGTATGTTATGAACAACAAAAGTTATTTAATGTCTTAAATATTAGCAAGAATCCATCTTACCCCTATCTATCAGGATACAAAAAAGGAAGAAAGATTGTGGAGGAAGAAAATTAAAATAGTTAAGCCATAAGGATATGAGTTAATCTTCCGTGTAAGAAAACTTGTTTTGATAAGTAAATATATTGGGATTTTGGTTATAATACAACCATGTAATATTGTTAAAGAAGGATTAGAAGAATGAAGGAAACTTAAAGAAGAGCTTTTAATTAAGGGAGGCTAACCCAGAACATAAAGTAACAGGTAGAGTATGATGTTTCTGAAAATGTTTCTTTAAAAAAAAATAATAATAATAATAATAATAATAATCCTCTGTCAAGGTGTGTTATAGATAGATAGATTATAATTTATAAGGTGATATATGTTAAGGTCTGTAGAGAATTGGATGTGTAGTATAGATAAACAGAGATACAAGGGTAAGAATCTGTAACTAGTTATAGAAAGAAAATTGAATTCAAAAAAAAAAAAAAAGAAAGGGGGAAAAAAAGGTGGGATAATTTTGGGATTAAAATCTGAACAGAAATGATTTGAAGGAAATGTAATAAAATGAGTAATGGTGTGACAACCATTAGCAGGAGGGAAAGAGAAACAGCTGCTCCGCTATGAATAATAAAATTTATTTAATGTCTTAAATAATAACAAGATCCCGCTCCAGATCCGGTCTCCCTCCCCTTCTTCGGCACTTCGGAGGCGGTCCCTCAATGGAAGGACAAGGGGAGTGATGAAGACAGAAGATGGTGAAGGGCTGGGTGAGGGTGATTGGGAGGTGAAGGGTGGGTGAGGGTGAATGTATTCAATGTATATTTGTTCATATGTTTTTTTTATTGTAGTATATTGTATTGTATTGTAATGTTATGAATGTTTAAGTTTTGTAATTTTGTTTGAAAAGTAATAAAAATTAAAAAAAAAAGATCACTACCTGGTGACTCTTGACTTTCTGGGGGCGACGCTTCATCGTATTAAAATGGCCCGCCCTTGGCGACTAATGGATCCAGATGGATTCCAGAGGGAACTGGGGGATGTTCCTCTGGATCGGCTACACGATTCACCCGAGGCACTTGTCGACCTGTGGAACAGGACGGCAACAGCAGCCTTGGATGAAATCGCACCACTGCGGCCTCTCCGCGCCCGTGGGGTTAGGTCATCCCCGTGGTTCACGGATGAACTGCGGGAACTCAAACGGGCAAAGAGACGCCTAGAGCGCCGCTGGGTGAAGACCCAGGATGACTCCGATTGGACACTAGCTAGAGCTGCTATTAGGGGCTACCTAGTGGCGATGGGGGTGGTGAGGCGGCAATACTTCACCACCCTTATTGCCTCCGCTGATAATCGCCCAGCCACCCTGTTCCGGGTACCAGGTCCCTCCTCGGTAGGGGGAGATCAGTACCCGGTTGGCAGGGTTTGGCTGAGGACTTTGCTGACCATCTGGTGGAGAAAATTGATCGGATTCGTTCAGGGCTGAATCCCGGCGTGGATGGGGAGGGTCGGGGGGGCACTGGAGCACAGTCTTGCTGTACGATCTGGGATCGGTTTGATCCTGTTGTCCCTGATGAAGTGGACAGGCTCCTTGCAGCTGTATGTGCCACTACATGTCCTTTGGACCCCTGTCCCACCTGGTTGGTGAAAGCCTCCAAGGTGGTGACAGGTGGCTGGGTCGGGGCGATAATAAATGCATCATTACGGGAGGGGGTATTTCC
Organism: Bradypodion pumilum; assembly: GCA_035047305.1. Classification (NCBI taxonomy): domain Eukaryota; kingdom Metazoa; phylum Chordata; class Lepidosauria; order Squamata; family Chamaeleonidae; genus Bradypodion; species Bradypodion pumilum. Next base: position 49,057,090 of record JAWDJD010000002.1, read on the forward strand.
TGAACCGCTAAAACATGCTTTGGTGCGCCCTCTCCTGAAGAAAATATCCCTTGACCCAGCTGTCCTTAACAACTACAGGCCGGTTTCCAACCTGCCCTTTCTGGCTGCAGAGTGTCCTGTAGGAAGCAGATTATCTAGACCCCTTTCAATCAGGATTCAGGCCCGGGTATGGTACGGAGACGGCATTGGTCGCACTGATGGATGATCTCTGGCAGGAGCGGGATGGGGGTTATCCATCCGTCCTTGCTCTTCTTGACCTCTCAGCGGCCTTCGATACTGTCGATCACGGTATCCTTCTGGAACGGCTCAAAGGACTGGGGATCCAGGGCACTGTGTTGTCCTGGTTTTCCTCTTTTCTGGAGGGCCGTACCCAGTCAGTGTGGTTAGAGAGTGAGAGGTCCAGCCCTAGGCTCCTCAAGTATGGGGTGCCTCAGGGCTCGGTGCTCTCTCCTCTCCTATTTAACATCTACATGAAGCCACTGGGTGAGATCATTCGTTCCCACGGGGTACGGTACCATCAGTACGCGGATGACACTCAGTTGTACATCTCGGCCCGTGGGGACCGCAGTGATGCTGTTGAAATCCTATCCGGATGCCTGGAGGCCATTGGGGTCTGGATGGGGGCCAATGGGCTTCGGCTGAATCCCAGCAAGACAAAGTGGCTGTGGATAAGGGGCCCCGTGTTATCCAGGGAGTTACCATCTTTGGTACTGGATGGGGCTGTTTTGCCCCAGACAGACCCAGTGCGCAACTTGGGGGCCCTTCTGGACTCGCGGCTGCTGGTAGAAGAACAGGTAGCGGCTGTGGCCAGGAGGGCTTTTGCCCAACTTCAGGTGATTCGCCAGTTGCGCACGCTCCTGGACCGGGGCTCCTTGCTGATGGTCACCCATGCTCTGTTCACTTCCCGACTAGATTATTGTAATGCGCTCTACATGGGGCTGCCCTTGACGACCATTTGGAGGCTGCAGCTGGTCCAGAATGCGGCAGCCCGGGTTGTGATGGGATGTGGGCGATATGCCCATGCCTCACTGCTACTTCGGGAGCTGCACTGGTTACCAGTTTGTCTCCGGGTGCAATTCAAGGTGCTGGTTTTAACCTTTAAAGCCCTATATGGCAGTGGGCCAGGATACCTTAGAGACCACATCGTCCCAAGAGAGTCTGCCCGTCCAACCAGAGCGGACCGGAGGGGCTCTCTAATGGTGCCATCAGTTAGGGGTGCACATCTGTCCAGCACCCGAAGGAGGGCCTTCTCTGTGTCTGCACCAACTCTCTGGAACCTCCTACCAACAGATCTAAGACTTCAAAGAGAATTGCTGGCCTTCAGGAAAGGATTGAAGACCTGGCTGGCAGGGCAGGTGGGGGGGGGGGCCAAATGGGAACACGGTCCCCGCCTGCTGGCTTATGTAAACAATTAAGAACTCTCTCTTCTTCTTTTATAGTGGGTGGGATGGGCGGGTGGGATATGGGTCTTTTAAAGTGGGTGGGATATGGGTCTTTTAAAGTGTTTTTATGTGTTTTTAGAACTTGTTGTAATGCCGCCCTGAGTCGGGTTCTGCCTGAGTGGGCGGCATATATAAATATGACTATTAAATTAAATTAAATTAAATTAAAATATCACCCACCCCGCCAAATATCCTTTGTCCTTACAACAATTCTGCAATATAGATCCGGACGAAAGAGTGTGAGTAGTCCAAGATCAATCAGTGACATTCATTTCTGAGCAGAATATGAGTCTAGTCCTCTTGAGTCCTTCTCCAATACTCTAAACCTGTTGTTTGACTTTTAAGGGGGACAATTGGAAGTTTGTTTAGACCAAGTTAACAGACTTTTTGAATAATAAGAATATGTCACAGCAGGGTTGGTGGCATCAGGATTTTAGAGATATTTATGTCGGGCATGGCCAAAAAAAGGTTGGGAACCACTGTTTTAAACACTAGCTCTCACTGGCTGTTTGAGAATCACAAGCGGATAAGAGATGAACTCAGATTGTGATAATGGAAGTGACTCGTAAGAGAGTTTTGGTGCTGAAGTTTTCTCTTGTTGGAGAATGTTTTAAACATGTAATTAACAAGTGCATTTTCCAAGCATTGCACAGGTACAACATAGCCTTTGATGCACAAGCCAAATGGATAGTTCTGCACTCTAAATAGAAGACGCTGTCTCATGTTAAGTCTGGGCAGCTACAACTTTCCAAAGAGTCTCTTGAAGCTCCTTCTCGAGATATCTTGGAATTGAACCTGAAATTTTTGCCTGCACAACATATCATTTTTCTTCTTAAAACCTCTGTGGTCTAAAGTCCTGTTTTTTGGAGACCATTTCATTTCCTACATTGAAGCACACATGTTACCATAAGGAGCCCTGGCCTACCTCTCCCAATTCCATTTCACTCCATTTAGCTCCAGTGTTGATGAGCAATGGTTTGAGTAGAACCTAGCTAAACAGATCTCAGACAGGGAATATTTTATGGCCATGTCTCCCATTGAGCCTTGTTTATGAAGATACTTTCATAGCCAAATTTTATAACAAAGGCTGAGCATGGAACCCAGGAGCAAGACCATGATTTCTTTTAGTAGCATATGAAGAGTCCACCAATGCTCCATCTAATGGGAATGTTTTATAGTGGACATTCTGCCCATCCCATGTAATGGTACAGCTTATGCCTTAAGCAGCAGGAGACCATACTGTATGTTCTCCTGGTTTTCACCCTTTGCTTGTCTATGAAAGCAGACAATGGGCATTCCTATGGGGAAATAGCACTTTCAAGTCTCTGGAAATGAGTCCCAGCTATATGCCAAGGTGTTCCTGAAAATAGTTTTCTTTCATCTGGTATGTCCCAGGATAGTTAGCAAGAAATTAGTACCCTGATTTGTTCAAAGATCTAGTTTTTGATGTTGGAACAGTTCAGCTTACTTTGTTGAGTATGTCACACTATTTACATGTGTGCTTGTTGTATATAGTCAACTAGCTCAGTTACACCATGGCATGTGGAACATTGTCCTTCAAAACAGATTGAATTTTGTAAAAGTCTGGGTTTCTCATGCAAATGAAACAATACTATTAAAATTATCTCTCCTCCCCCTTAGTAAGCCATTTTCAAAATATTCTCTTAGTCCTTATATATACATTAATAATAATAATTGTGTTATATCAAGTCAATTCTAACTTATGATGACCTATTTTCAGAGTTTCTTAGGTAGAGAGTACAGTATTCAGAAGTGATTTATCATTCCCTTCTTCCATGGTGCTCTGGGACAGTGCAGCTTGCCCAAGGCCACAATGACAGGCTCTTCTGGGATGCACAATGGCGAATTGAACTCCCAACCTCTGGCTTCATAGCCAGAAACCTAACTCATGGCGTTATCCAGCCACCTACTTGCATGTGCAAGGTAGGCTAAAAAAATAGCTCCATCCAGCACAAGTTAGTTGTGACTAATAGTGTTTTCTTGTATTTCAGGTTTAGAAATCTGACCCATTTAATTCTATGGGGTTTCCTCCCAGGTAAGGGCAAGATTCTTTGGAAAAGACAATAATTCTGGGAAAGGTTGAAGGCAGCAAGGGAAGAGAAAGACCAATTGTCACTCCCTAAAGGAACCCGCATGTTTAAGTTTGCAAGAGCTGACATTTTGGAAATATGTCATTTGTAGGGCCACCATAGATCAGAGATGATTTGATCACACAACAACTACAAAGAAAATAGAATTACAATTTAAGTCCATCTGAAGCAGTAGAAAAAGTTAATTGTGACTAACTCAAGTTCCCTTGCTTTCAGTTGGACATGATCATAACCAAATATTGACTTTGTAGATCAAACAAGGGAGCAATTCACCCCAAAATTCTGAAGAGGATCCCCTTACTCTAGTCCCAAACCACATATGGTTCAGCATAACCATAGCCAATACAGATATTCAGTAACCTGTCTATATATGTAACAGACATGGAGCAGTAATGTTCAACACTGCATTGTCATCTTTCTTATTCATCTTTTCCAATGGTGGCTATATATTTTTACAATCAGGTGGCACAAATTAGTTACTGAGTTCTGCTTTTGCAACTATATAAAGTCTGAAGGATAAGTTCATCTTCCATAAAGAGAGTGTGCAAACTCTGAAAGGCTGAAGTGTCAGCCTTTTTGAAGAGGGCAACCAATGCACAAGAGTGCAAGAACAGGAAACACAATCTCAGTAGTGCTTCCTGTTTGTTCCCCTTCTTTGTCTGAGGCTTGATGTTGTTCTGTACAACTATTCCTTGAAATATAATTCTAGTCTAAATCCTGTCCATATTCTCAAGTAGAGTTAGTGTTATGTATGTTTGGTGTATGCAAACCAAGACACAGGACACAGCCTCGGGCTGGGTTAACTCAGGTTTATTGCATCGTGGACAGAGGGAACATGAGGTAATGGCGGATCGATAGCTCCTTATATACAGTAGTAATACATTTGAACGTGGTTCCATGGTAGCCCATTGGCTACTGTCTGCGTGACGTCATTGAGGGTCACGCCCTTCTTGTCCAGGTGTAGGTGATGGCGGGAAAACTTCCCGCGCTGTTGCCTTTGATGAGTTTGGACCAAGGGAGCTTGGACGCTCGCTGCTGCCAGCTGGTGGTCATTAGCTCGCGTCCTCTTACAGGGTTCGTATGATGCAGCTGAAGGTTACATTGTTGCTATAGGCAAGGTTACATTGGTTCAGATACATTGTGGAAGGTAAAACCATTAGAACACAACACCCCTCCCCCCTAGGACGAGACAAAGTCTCGAGCCCACTCTTAACCACTCCCCCCCCCTAGGAGACAAAGTCTCTCAGCCAAGATGGCTTATTTCGAACACGCTGGGGTCTCGATGCAGGCTGCCTTTCCCCGGGTTTGCTACCTTCCCTTTGTCCCCTGGTTTCCTGTCCTGTAATTGGAGAGGGAGACTCGTTAGTGACTTGCCGCGGCTCCGCGGCGTTGTTGGAAGGTGTGCTCTTTCTTAGGGAGGAACCGGGGGCACTGGGGGCTAACGAAAAACCCCTCTTCTCGCTTGGATGGGTGGGGGAACACTCCTGAAAACCCCCCCGGCTCGCAAAATCAAAATCAAAATTACTTTCGGGGGCAGCGGTCGCGAACTCCTCTCCCCCTTCCCCGGCCTCTGATAGGACTGGTGTATCAAAAGGGTATGAGTCAGGGCCGCTGCTTCTGCCTTCCCCCCTTGCTTGGGACTGTTGTCCGCTGCTGTCTCCCCCTTGGGTTAAGCGGGTGGGGGAGAACCCTAACGCTGAATCCTGTTGTAACGCTGAATCCTGTTGCTGAGCCCCACTGACTGGCCTACTCACTCGGTGCCTCAGTTGGTCTGCGTGCCTCCTCCAGAGGAGGCCGGTGTTAGTCTCGACTCGGTACGACACTGGCCCCGTCTGTTCTACAACCGTCCCTGGTACCCAGGCTGGCCCTGCGCTGGAATAGTTCCTGCAGTGAACAGGGTCGCCGGCGGCGAAACTTTTCGAGACTGCCAACCCTATGTTTTTTCCTTTATCCTCGACTCTCGTCGGGTCTAGCCTGGACAGGATCGTGGTCAGTTTTCGCCGCATCAAGAGCTCTGCCGGCGAGTAGCCTGACGCTAAGGGGGTCACCCTATACGCTAAGAGGAATTGGCATACTTGGTGATTCAGGTCCCCCGGGCCCATGCGCCGCAGCGCATCCTTTGTTGTACGCACCAGCCGTTCCACTTGGCCATTCGTGGCCGGGTGAAACGGCGCGGATGTGACATGCCGAATGGCGTTTGCCTCCACGAATGCTCCGAATTCAGCGGAGGTGAAACAACTAGCGTTATCGCTGACTAAAGTATCGGGTAAACCGAACGTGGAAAAGACTCTCCTTAGCTGGCTAATCGTCGTGGCGGAGGACGTGCTCTTTACTGGGATAACCTCCAGCCACTTGGAGAATGCATCCACCACCAGGAGAAACATGGTTCCTCGGAAAGGGCCAGCGAAGTCTACGTGCATTCTGGACCATGGCCCCCTTGCTGTGTCCCATTCCCTATGCGGAAGACGGGCCGCCTCTGGTCGGGATCCCTGGCATGCCTCACAAGTGCCGACCATGTGCTCAATGTCCGCGTCCAGCTGTGGCCACCAGAAGTAACTCCGGGCCAGCGCCTTTGAACGAACTATGCCCGGGTGGCTGACGTGCAGCAGTTCGAGCACCCTCGGCCGCAGGGACGTAGGGACCACCACCCGTTGGCCCCACAACAGGCACCCCCTCTCTATGGACAACTCTAGCTTTTTCCGAAAAAATGGGTCGAATTCTGTGCTTGGGGACGATGCCGGCCACCCCTTCTGTACCCATGAACTAACTTTCTCTAGCGTTCTGTCCTTGCCTGTCGCCCTAGCAATGTCGGCTGGTACTATTGGGGGTGCGTCTAAGACCTCAATTAGCAACACCTGGCGGTCTCTTTCTGCTCTCGCCTTTTGGTCGTCCGACAAGGGCAAAGGAGATCTCGAAAGTGCATCGGCATGGCTGATCTCCTTTCCGGGCCGGTACTCCAACTCATGTTGGTATGCGTTGAGAAAAATAGCCCATCGCAGCATTCTCGGGGACAGGATCTGCGGCGTGGGCTTGCTTTCCGTGAAAATCCCTAACAGTGGCTTGTGATCAGTCACGATTTTGAACGGGCGGCCATACAAAAAATCGTGAAATTTTTTGGTTCCCGCTACTATTGCTAATGCCTCCCTGTCGGTTTGTGCGTAATTGCGCTCCGCTTGGGACAGGGACCTTGAATAAAACGCTACCGGGGCCTCCCTTCCGTCATCCAACACGTGGCAAAGCACCGCCCCCACCCCCACCGGGGATGCATCACAGACTAAGACCACCGGCCGTTTGGGGTCGAAATGCGTCAGGATTGCCTCAGATGTTAAGAGTTGCTTTAGTTCTTTGAACGCCCTCTCGTGCTCGTCACCCCACATCCATGTCTCCTCCTTTTTAAGTAACCGATGGAGCGGTTCGGCCACGGACGCCTTCCGCGGGAGGAATGTATGGTAAAAATTGAGGAGCCCCAGGAAAGACTGTAGCTCGGTTTTGGATGTGGGGCGAGGGGCCTTCTTTATGGCTGCTACTTTGGATTTAGACGGCTTAATCCCCTCGGGTGTGATCCGGAACCCTAAAAACTCGACCTCAGTTTCAAAAAAAACACATTTGTCCTTCCTTAGTCTCAGCCCCGCTTTCTCGAACACGGTTAGTACTTTGTCCAATCTCTTTGCCAGTTCAGCCTCACTCCCCCCTGTTATCAACACGTCATCAAAATAAGGCAACACCCCCTCCAGTCCCTTCAGGAGGCGTTCCACAAGCGACTGAAAAAGGCCGGGTGCCGAGTTCACGCCGAACTGTAACCGCGACACCTGGAACGCCCCTTTATGTGTAACTATCGTTTGTGCCGCGGCCGTGGCGGGGGTCACTGGGAGTTGCTGATAGGCTTGTGCCAAATCGAGTTTAGCGAAACACTTTCCCCCATTCAGCCTGGCCAAAAGGTGGCTGATCACCGGCACCGGGTATGCATTAGGGCGGATCGCCTTGTTAATTGTACACTTATAATCAGCGCAAATGCGCACCTCCCCGTTAGCCTTTAGAGCCGTTACAATTGGAGTTTCCCACTCCGCGGAATCAACAGGAATAAGAATCCCCTGGCCCACCAGTTTGTCCAGTTCCGCCTCTATCTTGTCCTTGAGTGCGAACGGCACCCTGCGCGGTTTGAGTCTTATCGGGCGGACCTCCGGGTCTAGGTCGAAGGCTACAGGGGGTCCCTTGAACTTTCCGAGTCCTTTCTTAAAAACGGCGGGATGCGCATCGCAAACCGCTTGTATTGGGTCCACCCCCACTGTATGCACTCCCCCTATGAACAAACCTAAAGGCTGAAACCACTGCGTCCCTAGGAGGCTACAACTTCCCCCCTTAAGGACAACTAGGGGCAGTTCCGCAGAATGTCTCTTAAAATTGACCCGAAATTTCCCGACCCCCAACACCGGAATGCTGTTTCCCTGTACGTCTCGTAGCGTGGACCTCAACGTTTTAAGTTTGGGCCGCACGTGGGGGTCGATCCTCAAGAACTCTTTCTGGGGAATTATAGAATAGGAGGACCCCGAGTCAATTTCCATCCTAATAGGGGCCCCTTGTACTAGTACCTCAACGAAGTAATGGGACTGTCCCGCGGACACGCTGAACACTGGGGCGTCGTCCTCGCTGTCGTCCGAGACGCGGCCCACGCCATCCTGCTTCCTCGTGGTCTGGGCGCCATCTTTGGGCCTCGCTGGACGGTCCGGTCTGGCCGAACGGTCTTGTGACTGCCTCCGGCCCTCCTTCCGTTTTCTGCATGCCTTGGCAATGTGCCCCCGACGGCCGCAGGTGTAACACTCGGCCTTCCTGAATGGGCATCTCGCGCGCTCATGGGCCGCTCCGCAACCATCGCAGCGTCGACCACCCTTTCGGACCTTCTGGACCTCCTCGCCGTCGCTGCCTTCCGTAGACAACTTTGAGGCCCGTCGAGTTGCGTGCACCGCCTGTCCGGACTTCCCGTGCACCGAATTTGCCGCCTTGCCGGCTCTAGGACGCCACTCACGCCACTGGTGCATCTCGTCCACTCCAGCATTCGTGGACTCTGCGGCTTCCGCGGCCTCTACGACCTCTGCCAGCGTGGGTGGCGGCTCCTTGTTCATCAAGCTGCGCTGCACCTCCTTGTCTTTCAGGCCACACAGCACGCCGTCCCTGAGGGCCATCTCTAGGATGTCGCCCCATTTGCAGGGGGCGGCGGCTATCCTCATGGCGGCCACGAATGTCTCAACCGACTCGTCCGGCGCTTGGACTCGCCTCCAAAACGCGCTCCGAGCGGGAAACATTGCCCTCGAGGGACTGAAGCGCTCTCGCAGCAGCTTCATGATGTCGTCTGCCTTAAATTCGCTCACCTTCTTCGGAGCGATGATGCCCACCAGCGTCCGCTTGGTTTCCATCCCGAGCATTCTGGTGAGGATGGCCCTCTTCCTCTCCTCGTCGTCTCCTTTGACTTTGAGTTCCACCAGTGCCGCCTGGAAGTCCATCTCAAGCAGCTCCCAGTCTTGCGGTTTGGTGATGTTGAACCCGCTCTGTGCCCTGGCTGTTCCGTGGGGATCCATTATCCCACCTTCGTCGCCAATTTGGTGTATGCAAACCAAGACACAGGACACAGCCTCGGGCTGGGTTAACTCAGGTTTATTGCATCGTGGACAGAGGGAACATGAGGTAATGGCGGATCGATAGCTCCTTATATACAGTAGTAATACATTTGAACGTGGTTCCATGGTAGCCCATTGGCTACTGTCTGCGTGACGTCATTGAGGGTCACGCCCTTCTTGTCCAGGTGTAGGTGATGGCGGGAAAACTTCCCGCGCTGTTGCCTTTGATGAGTTTGGACCAAGGGAGCTTGGACGCTCGCTGCTGCCAGCTGGTGGTCATTAGCTCGCGTCCTCTTACAGGGTTCGTATGATGCAGCTGAAGGTTACATTGTTGCTATAGGCAAGGTTACATTGGTTCAGATACATTGTGGAAGGTAAAACCATTAGAACACAACAGTATGCATATCAATGTACTGTAAAGCTATCAAGATATAAATGTTCCATCACAATTACAATGTATCTCAGCTGAAAGGAACGCGAGCAAGCAACCCCTTGGGGCAGCTGCGAGCGTTCAGCCTCACATGGTTCACATTGCTCAATCACGGACAGCCGCGGGAAATGCCTCCGCATTCAGCAGAATGAAGATACTCGCATTCAGCAGAATGAAGATACTCGCATTCAGCAGGAAGAAGATACAACTGCGAGAGTAAGGCGTGCCTGGGCGAGGCCACGCCGACAGTAGCCAATGAGCTACCGTGCTGCAAGATTCAAATGTATAGTCCTCAGTATATAATGAGATGTACCACCACCATTACCCCCATGCTTCACCGGAACACCATGCAATAAACCTGTGTTAAACCAACCCTTCGGTTGTTCTGTTGTCTTTGGTCCCATACACTAAAGTTAGACTGACTGAATCAATGGGCTTTACATAAGGGTTGATTTACAATAATTACAGGCTTTCAAGTCGATCCCAATTCATAGTGGCCTTTTCCGGGGTTTTGTAGATGTAAAGTACTGAGAAATAGTTTATCAGTCCCTTTTTCCAGTAATATTCTGGAACTATGCAACTTGTTGAAGCCTGCACAGGGTGTCTTTTCTCTTGTGAGACACAGTGAGGAATCAAACTCCCAAACCATGGTTCCAAAGTCAGGCACTCCAACTCAATTATCCAACCAGTTACCAAAGCTGAATTATCATTCAGCAACTGATTCAACGTGGGTCTATTCTAGCTTGGAATAATAAATGGAGAGAGAACACTATCTCTTTTTCTTCTTATAAAAGATACACATGTTGAAAAACAATATTTTAGCTAGGTGTTTGAATTTGCATGTGTGTCAAGGAAATGAAAAACTGAACATGAGAAACTATGATTTTGCTTCATTGGGGAAAAATTATAAGCAAATTACATACACTTGCTTTTTAAATCTGTGGTATATAATCACAGGTTTTGTGTGTGTGTACAAATTTAGCTTTTGAAATATTGCACTTAAAGAAGTATGAATGAAAACACAATGTTAGAGATAATGAAATTAATTCATCTATGGTTTTAACACTCTCTTTCCATGTTGGTGAATTTCAACTTTTTACTGGGAGCCCTTTACCAGAGCAGTGCAATTTGAACAGTGTATCTACAGGAACTGATGAATATGCACTAGTTTCTAAATGCTTTCAAGATGCATCCCTCAGAACAAATTTTGAGTAATATCATTATTTAGACCAGTGTAGAGAATTTCAGAGGGTCCAGAATTAAAACATGCAAAAGAAGTGGAAACCAAATTTTGCTAGAAACCCATTTCCAGTTTCATTTGCAGAATGGGTAGGAGGGTTTTGGGCAGTGGTGGGCTCCAAAATTCTTTACTACCACACTGTGGGTGTGGTATGGTGGGCATGGCCAGGGGTAAAGCCCTGTGTTGCACCCAAATTAGGACTACTTTATTTCAAAACTTGGATGGGTGGGGCCTAGGGTTGCCATAATTCTCTCCTGCCAAACCGGGACAGCCATTGCATTCTTCAAACTGTGCATTTGTTGGACGGGGCTGTCAGGGAGACCGTGGCTCTAAGACCCCGCTCAATCCCTGTCCAGGGCAGACAGGAAATGCCAATCCTATGCAATTAACCCTTTGTGGTGACGTGAAGAAGGAATCCTCCATCCCAGTGTATGGTGGAGGTTTGGCTTCTTAGATATGGGTATTTCTTGCTCCCTCCGGGCTTTCAAGGAAAAGGGCTGACTCCTTGTCCCCCAAACTTCAAGGTGAGCCAAGAGATTTTTGCAAAGAGTTATTTCACTGCCTCCGTCCCTTTCTTTCAATTATCTTGCTTGCAAGTGTCTCCTCTCTCCGGTGGGCTTCTCAGGGTGCTGATTTGCCTGCGCTGCTTTCAAGCAGGATAATTAAAAGAAAGGCAGTAAGGCAGTGAATTACCTCTTTGCAAAAAAATCCCTTGGTGAGGGATGATCTTGCTTCCTTTGTTCAAATTTAAAAATCCAGGACTTTTACATGTTTTTTCTTGAACCGGCCGGGACAGCTTGAATCCTGGAAAATCCTGGAAAACTGGGGCATATGGCAACCCTATTGGGGCCAGCCAGAATTTCTGCTACTGGTTCTGGCAAACTGGTGAGAACCTGCTGATGCCCACCACTGGTTTTGGGGTCTGAAGGGATTGGGGAGTCTTGTGTTCCATTTTACTGCATAAGCCACCATTCCCGAAGGCTTCTATGAATGAAAATTACTTTGGGGGAACTTCATGCAACCCCTTGATTTGCATGTATGTGTAGACATCTCCCATCTATGATCTAAGCAAACTTCTCCCCTCCCTGGAAGACATCTAAAAGTCATCTGCTAAACTCAATACTGAAAGCTGCACTCTTGTGCCAAACAAATGGCGGCATCATTGAGCTGGAATTAAAAAGAGAGGGCAAAAAAGAGAAGGATTATATGAGTGTGGAAAAGGAGGGGTAAGTTGTTTGTTTCTCACTTGCTTCTGGTTTGGCCATTGGCTGATTGCTCCCCCACCCCTTCAGCATGGCCTGCACTCCACCGTGTAACTCTCCAGCTCATTTCTCTCCATGCGATTTACCATCTGTGAGCTCGTCTTTAACCTAATAAAAATCATCTAGCTTTTGACTAACAAGAAAAGGAAACAGTGTTCATTGTGGGGTTTGGGGGAAATGGCTTCACTAATCTGCAGGATGAGAATGGAGTGATTTATAGGCAGATTTAACTGGAGGCTATGATTAGGGGGCTGGTAGTAAGTGCATTAGATGTCTAAGTGTGGCAATAGAGTAAATAGGCGTTTTATTTATCGCAGTGCCAGGGGCCTCTTAGCGGAAGAGCGCTTCTCCAAATTGAAATATAGCAGAGTTTACACTCCTGATTAGGGCTTCAAGTGCACAGCCCAAGGCTATCAGCGAGCAGAATCAACGCTCGCTGACACCTAATTGTCACTGGATTAATGTGCAAACAGAGACAGCAAAACAGCCACAACAAATAACCCAGTGTCAGAGCTGTTGGTGGCACTGTCCACTAAATGACTGGGGGCCAAATTGAAGTTTATATCTCAAAATCCACTAAGATCAATGCATCAGCCAAGCTGGATATAGGGCACCCTTCTACCTTTGCTAATAGCCACATGACACCAGCAGCTTGGTGGATCTACAGAGACTGGTGTATGACTTTGAACCAGTTATGTGGTTGTGTTGTTGATGCTTTTAAAGTTGATTTTACCAGCTTCTTTTTAACTGGCCTATTATTAAACTTTTCAGGACTAGCAACTATTTTAATTTGTTAATGTTTTACTCGACACAAGGAACCTTATGCCTTATGGGAGAAATCTTGCTCAGTCCTTGGTGAAATAACTTCTTTGGATAACAAAAACTCCCCAGCTAACATGGCCAGCAACCACTTTGATTGGAGGATTCTAGAAGCCATCACTCAAGAAAGATGAGGCCACTCAGAATTTGCTTTACTGCAAGTAGCCTAAGCATTTCGTCGGAGTGATGATCATTTGAGGTTCACCATTCATGAGAGAAATTTGAGTAGTCTCTGTTGCACTACACGAGGTCAATGAACAAGGAAGAATAGATAGATAGATTAGATAGATAGATAGATATGTGTATAACATGCAGATCTACAATCTTATGCAAATAAGAGCCCTTAACTGTCTGCAAATGCGCAGCATAAATAAATGTCTGTCATGCCTAGTATATGTATAGTAATGCGTGCGTAAACTTATATTTAGGATATCATTCAATTTATTCTTTTGCTTTACGCTTCACAATTCAGAGCTATTAAGATAGATTTATGTAGGGGAACATCTCTTTACTCTACAATCTTGCAACTTCCCCTTGCTCCTTGCCATAAAATTTTATCACCCTGTTTGTGATTCAAATCTATCCAACAACAACAGATTCAATCTGTGGCACCACCTGTCCAGCTTTGGACCACAAAAGGCCATTTGGGCAGCTAAGCAGTGGCCTTTCTTTTTCTTTTTCTTTTTCTTTACAGCCTGGCTCATTGTTCTCATGCTCAGAGAGGATTTCCAAGGATTCCTAGGAAAGGTGTTGAAAGCAGGAAGAGAAGAAGGGAAAACAAATGTCCCTGTTCTTTCCAACCTTCATTTTCCTCCTAAATGGAAGAAATTGGTGTGCACCTTATGTAACAAACAGAATGATAATAATATGTCCTAAAACAAATGAGGGAAGAGCTTCCCGGTCAAGGAGCACATACATCCCATCATTTGTCTTCTATAATTAGCCATTTAGGTGGGGAAAGTCACAAATATATGATTTACATCTCTAAATGTATTTCTAAAGTTCTTAAGTTTTATTGAGCATGAAAGTTGGTCTTTCCCTGTGGTGAGAACTCAGGAGGCTGTTGAGCTGGCTGGTAGCTTAGTGGTGCAAATTTTTATGATTTACTCCTGACATTTGCAATTTTTTGCAGTAAAATATTACTTTTCTTTATTTCAGGCCTTTTAGCTGAAAACCGCGTAATTCCCTTTAAGCTCCATTTGATTGTCAATTGTACAACTCTCTCCGAAGCTTCAGGCTTATGGCTTTTCATACACATATGATTTCTTTTTTTGCTGCAATATAAGGCACCTTGGCATGGATTCATTTTTCACAGACATTCCTGGATCTCCTCCTCCTTAGGTTTTGCAAGTTTTGTAGTGCCAGTTTTTAAATATGTTAAATGGATTGAGAGGGTGTGGCAAGGAAACTTAATCAGCTGCTTGACTTTTTTGGCTCTTCCCCATGCCCCACGCTATATAGCCTAGATATGGGTACTGTATATTTATACAGCGTTCTGTGTCTAGGCATGCCATCTTCCAAAGCATTCCATCTTCCAAAGGAATGCTTCTTCATATCCTGAGATTCAGGAAAATAGGCAGAATAAGTACCTGGATTACCATACAGGAATCTGCCTTATGAGCTAGATAATTGGCACATCTGCCTCAGTGTTGTCAACAAAGACTGGCAATAACTTTCTAAGGTCTCACTGAGAAAATCTTTTGGCCTTGCAAAAGTTCTCAATAGCTATCAATTCATATTCCTCAAAAGAAGAGGGAATTTGCAATGATTTCCACTTAGCCATTAGCCCAGTGATGGCGAACCTTTTAGAGACCGAGTGCCCAAACTGCAACCCAGAATCCACTTATTTATTGCAAAGTGCCAAAACAGCAAGTGGGGGGGGGGGACACTCACATTGGGCAGAGGGGCAGGGTGAACTCTGTGCTGGTGTGACTGCATGGGTGCCCACAGAGAGGTCTCTGAGTGCCACTTCTGGCACGCATGCCATAGGTTCACCATCACTGCATTAGCAATTAGCCTCTGACATGAATAAAGAAAGAGACCTCTCTATAGTGCTACCTGAAAGCAAAACCATGTGGATATCCCATTGGTTTGCTGACTTCTTTAAAATAAAATGTTACTTTCCTCCCAAAAATTGCTATCATTCTATACAATATAATTATGCAGTTATCCCAAATAATTTTCAATAAACAAAATCCAGCCATGTGACTCACCAGAAATTCAAACAAATGCTGTTCTTCTAATTTTACATCATAGAGTAAGCTTGGCTGGACTACATACTCCATGCCATGTTATCCTGAAGAAGTAGTCGTGAACTACGAAAGTTTGCTAAGTTTTGAATTTTTAAAGTGACCTGAAAAAGGTGTCATCTCCTTCTTTTATTTGACCAAATAATGCTGTCTGCTCTTAGGGCAGTGATGGTGAACCTTTTAGAGCCTGAGTGCCCAAACAGAGAGGTGGGGCAAGCTTTGCGCTGGGGATAGCGAGGAAGCGCTCCCATTAGGATTCTGGGCAGATGGGTGGGGTGAACTCTGTGCTGGGGAAGGGAGGAAGCGCTCCCATTGGGCTGTTGGGCAGAGAGAGGCAGGGCAAACTCTGTGCTGGTGCGACTCTACGCATGCCGACAGAGAGGGGTCTGCTTACCCTTTCTGACATGTGTGCTATAGGTTTGCCATTACTGCTAGGGTGTCTGTCTGCCTGTTGAGAGTGTTGAATCTGGTGAGTGAGAAAACATGTTGATATTTGGGTGGGTGCAGTTTGGGTTGGTGTATCATGAAATGTTGAGGCAGAAATTGTGTGAAGCAACTTTAAAGGCTCCTGTGGAAACAGCTTGAGATTAATCCAGCTATAATACTAACAAGCATCTCATACAAACCAGAAATGCACAAAAGTTGAGGAAATTTGGTATACTTCTAGGACTTAAACATTTTCTATATTTTATAGTAGGGGTTCTCAAACTATGGCCCATGGGCCATATCTGGCTCACTGCATGGAAAAATCTGGCCCTTGCTGTGGCCGTGGGTGGCACCGCATCTAATGATAATTATCAGCCATAGCCCTCTGTTCTTGGGAGCTATGGCTGCTGTTGGGTTAGGGCTAAGGTGAGGGAATGCATCTTGCACACTTGCACCTCAGGCAGGTGACAGGCAGGCAGGAAAGCAGTCCTCACTCGCCAGCCAGGCCTTGTCATCTCCAGACTGGAGGAGACCCCCTCCCCCTCACCGGTAAGCATGGCTCACCTCAAGTGCAGCCTCATGAGTGATGGCAAAGGGTGCGACCTCCCACCTCAGGGATGAGGAAGGAGAGGTTCCTATGTGGGGAACAAGGGGGTTCTATATGGGGAGGGGGTGAATTGGGAAACCAAGGGGGGGAGAAAGGGAAGGGGGGATGATGTCAAGGGAAGGACAGGCAAGGCCTCTGGGGAGGGGGTGGGCATTTCATTCAAAAAATAGTCCAGCCCCTCAACACTCTGAGGGACTGTGAACTGGCCCCCAGCTTTAAAAGTTTGAGGTCCCCTGTTTTATGGCAGCCAACAGAAACCAAGAAATCCAAATTTTTGCCCTACCTGGAGAAGACCCACAGAATCAAGTGTTGAGTCATAATCAGCTGAAGCAACAATTATGCATCTATTCTACAATGTATGCTGCATAAACAAGGTGTGTAGTAAAATAGTCATGTGCCATCAAGTTAATTCTAACTAATAGCAACCATTTTGGGATTTTCTTGCACAAAGTACACAGAAATTGTTTTCCAGTCCTTCATACTGATGGCGTTCTGGAACCACGTCCAGTAGTTTGTCTGGGTCATCTCTGCTTACCACTTATGCTCTTAACCACTGTGTTATAACAAAAAATATTTCTGAGTTCTATATTTGATCTTCATTAATATGTTTAAAGATTCTATGATAAGAAAGGCGAAATAAATGGTAAAATTCCATAATTCTTTGAGATGAAACCTGGACCTTGATCCAGTATTGTTAACATAAGCTTATAGAAAATTGTGATCTTTCGACCTAAAGACTGGGACATCGCTTTCATGAATAGCAACTCTATAGTTAGATATATGAGTAATTATGAGTCAATTTTTATTCAAAAAATTTCAAACACATCTGTTTGGTCTCTACCTCATTTGCTGCCGGAAAATCAGAGAATGTGGTATTCAATAGGGAAGTCCCAGGTTCATTTCACTAACAATATGCTTGATGAATTCAATGTATTTTTTAATCCAAGTGTAAAACTCTAAGGACAGCCAAGGTGCTGACTTGAGCATGAAAGTCTAAATGAATATTCTGCCACACTGACAGTACTTAAACAACCAAAGTCTCACCCTAGGCAATATGCCTTCTGCAAAATTCATAATCTATATATAGTTATTGTAAAAATTGTGATTTCATGGAAAAAGTAATTCACAAATAATTAGCACAGCTCCCTATCGGTGACCAACTGCTCAATGTATCTTTATTTTTTCTGGTCTACAAACAAAGCTTATATAATTTGATAATGTATTATACAGTATATATGTATGTTAAAATGACTGTATTCCTAAATATATCAGCAAATTAATCCTTTTTAGACTTCTAGTATTTAAAAACAGCCTGGTCACTAGATTGTCAGTTTACACAAAAGGGCCAGACTAAGTTAGCAGCTTCTGACATGTTTGCTCAGCCAAGACTTTCGTGGCCTTAAGCTGGTGGTGTCACTGTGATAGTGTATCAATCTTGTGATTCTATGGTGCTGTCATTCTAAATAAACAATGCAAAAGCAGTGTCCCAGAAATCTGACATTTTAAATTGGAAAAG
Source organism: Bradypodion pumilum (assembly GCA_035047305.1). Classification (NCBI taxonomy): domain Eukaryota; kingdom Metazoa; phylum Chordata; class Lepidosauria; order Squamata; family Chamaeleonidae; genus Bradypodion; species Bradypodion pumilum. Next base: position 49,074,804 of record JAWDJD010000002.1, read on the forward strand.
AATAAAGCAGTACCAATACCAACACCAATGCAACCACAGCTCCAATTGGATGAAAATAAAAATAAAATAAAATAAAAAGGACCTTGAGTTCGATGTATCAACAGCATGCCAGAGAAGAAGCTGCCTGCAGAAAAATAAAATATTACAAAATATCTTTAATATAAAATGCATCAAGAATTACATATATCTCAGGGCATCACTATCTTTCAAAGGTTTCTTCAGCATAAGGATCTAAAGAAAGTAGTTCGAGATGTTTACGTTTTAAAGACCATAATATAAAATACAAATCAAGAGGAATAATGTGCTGTCAATTTGAAGTTATGGTGACCCTTAAGGTGGAATAGAAGGATCTGTTCTAGAGTGCAAGACGTATAGCAATGGGCTGAAACCACAGGAAGCCAGATATTGATTGGTTATCAGAAAAATCGTAACAGTTAGAGCAGTACAACAGTGGAACCAACTGCCTCAAGAGGTGGAGAGCGCTCCAACATTGGAAGCATTCAAGAGGGAATTGGACAACCATCTCTTTCATACCTGCTTTGATGAGGATTCCTGCATTGAGCAGGGGGCAGGACTTGATAGTCTAAAACTCAATGATTCTATGATTCAGAGATTTTAAACCAGAATGTTCAGCAAACAGCTGTTAAGTCCGCCTTCATTGTACAGCAAGTGTGTACAATGTGTCTCTCAATTTGATATGGAACTTTAACTGAGGTCTTTCTGGGAAGATTCTCAAAGAATTGCAATCCAATTTTCCAATCTGTAAACACCCTACTTCTTAGTACATCAGACTTTTGGAGGAACTAATCCATAGTAAGAGATTTGTTGCCTTAAATATTTGCATACATTGTTCAACTGCTTTACGATTTTAGGTGCTATTTCCTCCCTTCCCTCTATAATTCTATATAAACCATTAACAATATGAAGACATGCTGCCTTTTGGAATACCAGTAAAATTATGTGCCTTCTGCTAGATTGCCCTTGCTTGAAAGCCAGTTGTATCCGACTCTAGGCTTCAGTGCTCATCTCGGTTTGTAGCCAAAGAGCCAGTGCTGCCTACATCTGCAGCCATAACTAGCCACTGAAGTGCACAGAACATACCTATTTATCTACTTGAAATTTCTTGCTTTTGAGCTGCAAGGTTGGCAGGAGCTGGGACAGGTTGATGGGAGTACACTCCATCATGTAGCCCTCGGGTCTCAAATTGCTGACCTGCCGACCTTCCAGTCATCAAGTCCTAACCACTAAGCCACCGCAGCCCCTTGCCTTCTGCTAACACTGATCAAAATGGATATATCTCTTTTTTCAGCCTCCCCATTCACCCTCATTTAAAGGGAAATATGTGTCAGATATTCCTTGAGGTTCTGCAGGTTCATTAACAAGGTCAAAATCAATGTTATCTTACTATTTGGAATCATTTTTGGCAGAACGATGAAAAGAAACCATAGTTGAAGTAGACTTAATGTAATCATTTTCTTTTCATTGTTCTTTATGGGAAAATAATTTGGCCCGAAATTTAGTGGTCCCATCAGGGAAGTGATATCTTTAAAAAGGTGGTCTGAAGGACAGGTTTTACTGTACTTTAATAGGCTTATAGATTAATATAAATCTTAATATTCATAATATTTAACATCCCTTTTCTCAATATCCACTCCATCTATACATCTATTTATAATGTATGTTTCAAACACAAGTTAGACTTGATTTTATTGGACTTACTTATAGTGCTACAGGGACAGCCACTTGACCCACTTTTCCCCTACTGTACAAAGGTACAAGAAATCTAATCTGAAGCTAGCATTGCCTTTAAAATTATCTATGCTTTGCCCCATCTAAGATATGCTCACACATTTGATGTATGCAATCACTTGGCTGAACTGCATTCTGAACAATGCTAAAAGCTTGGAAAAGTTACTTTTTTTACCACGCTCCCAGAATCTCTTTCACACCACGTCCATTTTAAGTGAGAGATTCCAGCAGTTCTAGCTCAAAGAAGTAACCTCTCCAAGTTTTGCTAATGATATATTTTGCTTTTCACGCAGGAAGGATCATTGGCATTATGCAAAGTGAAAAACCTACATTATGGCCCGACTCATTTCTTAATCTCAATTGACAATGGAGCAGATGACTAATCATGTCTCTCTTTGGATGTAAAATTGAGTCTGTGAATAGCTTAATCAGGTACTGACATTCCAGTCTGTATAACAGGGTTGGAAACATGTGACCCTCCAAATATTATTGGACTCTTGGTTATTGGCATTGACATTAGCCCTTGCCAACATACCCTAGATGATGCAAGGGAAAGTCTAACAATATCTGAGTAGTCACACGTTTACATTCCCTGCTTTATGCTCAATCTGATATCCATGTTGGTCAACTAAGGAATGAACAAATTCATACAAGAAAATGATATGAACTAAAGCATATTCAAAAATATTGGGGATAGTGTACAGTGCCATTAGTGGTGGTACATCATAGGGCTCAGGAGACTTCTATTATTTCCCCTGCTATACACTTTGCACATGTAATTTCAGTTGAAAGATTGCTAGTTTGCAAAAAGATACATAAAATCTGTCATTCCTCTTGGTGTATTTTAAATATACAAGGTACTATGCTCAAGTTTGTATGATGAGGATAAGAGGAAAAGATAGCACTTTAGATTCATTGTTGAATCCTCCTCCATGCTCCTGTGACATCCTGTTGCTTAGTGTAGTAAGTCTCACTAGAGTAGTAAATAGTTGCTTAGTTTTTAAGTCACAGTTGAATCAGTGGGGATTTGGTGAACAACTCCACCATAAGTTCCATTTTCACTTGAAAACATCTCAAAGCTCTTACTTGTGATTCTGAATTTCAAGATGCTGTAACACAAGGTTGGGCAATGTATGGCCTCCCAGTGTTAAAGGTAAAGGTTTCCCTTGCTCGAAAGCCAGTCGTATCTGACTCTAGGGTTCAGTGCTTATCACTGTTTCAAAGCCGAAGAGCCAGCGCTGTCTGCTTTTGCAGACGTTTCAGTGGTCATGTGGCAGGCATGACTAGACAATGGAGTGCACGGAACGCTGTTTACCTTCCCACCGAAGTGGTCCCTATTTATCTACTTGCAATTTCTTGCTTTCAAACTGCTAGGTTGGCAGGAGCTGGGACAAAGACACTGGTCCTTGTTAATGCAGCCACTGCAGTGGAAAGATGGGGACTGCAGTCCAACAACATCTGGAGGATTACATGAGGATTCCCCCTATGCAAGAGATACAGCTTCAGAAGTTGCACAAGAGTTGGCTCATTTGAATCAATGGAATTTAATGGAAGAATTTGATCACCAAATGATTCAATGTTGCCTACTCTGGTGCAAATTACTACACTAAGTAACAGGATTTCAGCTGTAATGTAAATCTAGATCTATTGGACAGCTGATATGAAGCAGCCTTTACTTCCAATCCTACCAAAACTGGTTAATATGCAGGGACCAGTTTGTGTTTGGATGGCTATCAAGGCGTGAGAGATGTCAAAGCTGAACAAATAACTATTTTTAGTTTTATTAATACCTGCTCTATGTTCTTCTGTCATTTTCCTAGTTGTTAACCCAAAGTGTGGATTGACAAATAATTGTAGTGGTAAAATGAAATCATCACGAGATGAATTCGCACCATCTGAAGGCATGCAACCATTCCCACAGGAGTGCCATTCGTGTATATTGGGACGGGAGTGATACAGATTTATAAAAAACAACAAACAGAATCAGGCTCGGCAAACATTTTCATCATCTTCAAGCAAGACAAGCAGGTGCTTTCAGTTGTTCAGATAAGTCCACAGTATGTCTGAGATTGGACCTGCCCAAGTTTTTTTCATTGAATACTATCCATTGTATCTGTTATTTTTCCGAATTAAAATGACTGCTCCTTAGCATTGACTGAGTTTGGATTTCATATCCTATCAAACAAATAATCAGAACCATCAGAATTATTCAGCTGATCAGCTTTATCCTAGATGGGGCTTTTCAGCCTGGGAAGAGCATGCACACAGCTTTATTTGAGCGTATTCATTCCTATATGGAAGTACATGTGCCTACTAACCCATACACAGTGAGAGATGGATAGATTAATTGTCAATTTCTTTCCAACCAAACTAGCACAAACTGACCAAACTAGTATAATCGCTGGGTATAACTGACAATGCATTTGGATAATGTGGCCTATATGTTTCTCTCTCCCTTCTTAGCTATTTGAAATTCAAATTCAAATACCCTTTATTGGCATTAGAACCAGAACTACAGTGCCAAGAGTAGGAAAAACTCCTAGTTGGGCAGGGTATAAATATAATAATAAATAAACAAATGCAAGCGTGGCGCCAAAATGGCCACCGCGCTCTTTGCGGGGCCCCCCACCGGACTTGGACATCCGGGTAGTTAGGGGGGCGTGGCCAGCACCCTTTAAAAGGGGTGGCCACGAGGCAGCCGCGCTGCCATTTTGCGAAGCGACGGAGAGGAGAAGTTTTTCCCCAATCGCTCCGTCGCTCTTCCCTTTAGCCGGGAAGCCTCTTTCGAGCAGCGGTTTATTCTGCGCTTCTTTTCTTCGGCTTCCCAGTGAATTGCAGCAATGCCTTCCAAAAAGAAGGCGATGGCGAACGCGGTTCGCACTTCAAGGAGGCGCCAGCCGGGTCGGAGGACCGCGACTGCGCCCCCTCAGCAGGCCCCCTTTCCGGGGGCGCCCACCGGGACCGGCGGGATGGGGTCGATTGCTCCCTGGCCCGAGGCTGGGCAGCCTCAGACCGGCCCTGCAGGGGCTGCGGCCCCCGGCCCGCAATTAGCGGCCACCGGCCCGGGCCTGGCGCATAGCCAGGCTGGGCCTTCGGGCCTTGGCATGCAGCTTCCAGCGGTGGGCTGTAACCAAGGGGGTTGGCTGGGTTCCCTTCCCTGGCATGGCATGCCCCCGGCCCTTCTGGGGCCGGTGGTCGGGGCATGGCCGTATTCGGGCCCCGGGGTCCAGAGACCTGGCCCGGCGCCAGCGACCGGTGGGCCGGCCGGCCCTTTGCCCCCCATCAGCGTGGGGGGCTATGTAAACGTTGATGCCCTACTGGCCCGCGTAGCGGCCTTGGAGGCATCTTTGGGGATAGTTAATCCATCAGGGGCACCCTTTGGTTTACAGGTCAACTCAGTGTCTGCCGGTCCTCGGCAGGCGGCCGAAAGGGTTGAGCTGCCTGAGGCAAGTAGGTCGGCGACAGCCGCAGCCTCGCAGCTCCCCACTCAGCAGATGCCGCCAGCAGGTAGTGGTCAGGCCCCGTCTACGAGCTCGGTTGCGGTCGCGAGCTCCGACACCCGCAGTGGGCCGGAACCCCCAGTGGGGGCGGCCCATGGGGGTGCAACTTGTGAGTATACGGTCCAAGCTAGTGCACCCACACCACAACCCACTACGGGGGGGAGGTTTGCAGTGGCCGTGGCCTTGCCTGGCTGGGGCAGCGGGTCAGCCGCCTCTGGCCCATCTGGGAACAGCTCCAACACTCCAAGGCCCCTCTTGGGGCGGGGCACCCTGTCCTGTAGGGAACTTATTGGGGGTGGCGGGGCTGGTCCAGGCTCCTTTCATGGTGCCCAGCACGGTCAATGTTCCAGTGTCGGCCTTGCCGACAGCAGGTTATTCTTTACCCCTTGGGGATCATTTGGCCCAGGCTACCAAGGAAAAGATCTGGCGGGGGGAGTATGTGGACATTTTCTCCCTCTTGAATAGAGAACCCACCAAAGAGGAGAGGGAGGGGCAGGACGAGAAGGACAAGGAGCAGTCTCGTCGACGTAAGCCGCCACGTACGTGGGCCAACTGGTTACCCGCATACCTTATATACATGGCGGTGTACCTCAGGGCCCGGCCCGACCTGGCAATTCCGATGGTCCAGTATTTGGACAACATATACCGGGCGATGGTTGATTTCCCTGGCCCGTCGTGGTTGGCTTACGACGAGGAATTCCGCATGAGAGTGCCCCTACATCCACAGATGAGGTGGGATGAGCCCTGCCAGAAGCTGTGGCTTCTGTATATGACCCCCACGCGCCCGGCGCCAGGGGAGAGGTACCATTGTGGACATGCGGTCCAGCGAGCTACTCCGGCCCAGGCACCCCGCCAGGTGGCGGGGCAGGGGGTTCCAGCCCGCCTGCTGTGTTGGAGTTTCTCGGCCAATGGTGCGTGTAACAGGAAGCAATGCCGTTACAGGCATGAGTGTCCCTCTTGTGCTGGCCCCCATGCCGCCTCCGCGTGTCCTAGGGCAGGCGGACTGCGGGGCAGAGGTAGAGGTGGACAGGGAGCGGGCAGAACTGCCGCGGAGGGAGCTGGTCAAGCAAAAGGCCCCCTCCCCAATTAATGTGGACATGCTGGAGCGTTGGCTCGCGATGTACCCGAGGAGGGCAGACGCAGCTTACCTGCTTGAGGGTTTCCAGCAGGGGTTTCACATTCCTTTCACAGGGGACAGGTCCCCTCAAGATGCACCCAACCTGTTATCACTCAGGGGAAGGGAGGAGGTGGCTGCCATGAGCATTGCTAAGGAGGTTGCTGTTGGCAGGGTCGCTGGCCCTTTCCCTGTCCCACCATTTCCCAATCTCAAGGTTTCCCCGTTGGGGTTAGTGCCCAAGAAGTCACCGGGGGAGTTCCGTTTGATACACCACTTGTCTTACCCGGCTGGCCGTTCGGTCAACGATGCTATCCCTGACGACCTTTGTTCGGTTAGGTATACATCTTTTGACCAGGCCCTGCGCATGGTGCGCTCATGTGGCCCGGGTGCACTACTGGCTAAGTGCGACATTAAGTCCGCATTCCGTCTCCTGCCAGTGCACCCGGGCGACTTTGAGTTGCTGGGTTTCAAGTTCCGGGGTGAATTTTATTTCGACAAAGCCATGCCTTTTGGCTGCTCCATTTCATGCTCGGCATTTGAGCGCTTCAGCACTTTCCTGCAATGGGCCTTTGTTCGCAGGTCAGGGTCCCGGTCTGTAGCCCACTACCTCGACGATTTCTTATTCGGGGGTGAACGGGGCTGGGACAAGTGCACGCGTCTCCTACATACATTTCAGACGCTAATGAAGGAACTCGGTGTCCCTTTAGGGCCCGAAAAGACCGAGGGCCCTTCAACTAAGCTCACATTCCTGGGGGTTGAGATTGACACGGTTGTGCAAGCATCCAGGTTACCTGTTGATAAGGTTTTCCGGATCGTTGCACTCATTTTGGACTTGCTGGCAAAACGCAAGGTGTCCCTTCGGGAGCTCCAGGTGTTACATGGTCACCTCAATTTCGCTTGCAGGGTCGTCGCACCTGGCAGAGCGTTTGCTCGACGCTTGTGCGACGCCATGACTGGCTTGGCCAGGCCCCACCACAGGGTCCGACTGAACAAGGGCATGAGGGCTGATATGCTCATCTGGCTTCAGTTCCTGAGGGAATTCAACGGGGTGTCCTTTTGGAGATCCGACCTTTTGGTTTCCCCTCGTTTTCAGGTTCAGTCGGATGCATCAGGGTCCCTGGGTTATGGGATTTACTTCGAAGGGAAGTGGGCCTACGGCAGATGGCCGCCAGCCTGGTGGGGTTCGGATCGTTTGCGTGATCTCACGTACCTAGAATTTTTCCCCATTCTGGGAGCTTTGATGCTATGGGGCGAGGAGTGGGCCAATTCGGTCGTCCATTTCTGGTGTGACAATGCGGCAGTTGTCCACATTGTCAACTCACAGACGTCTAAATCTCCCAGGGTCATGGAACTGGTTCGCCAGTTTGTGTTGCGCAGCCTACGCCTCAATGTGCTTTTTAGGGCCAGGCATGTTCCAGGTATTAATAATGATATTGCTGACGCTTTGTCCCGCCTGCAGATCCCCCGGTTCCGTGCCTTGGCCCCGGACGCAGAGGAATTTCCCTCGCCGCTCCCGGACGAGATATGGATGCTTGGCGAGGAGAGGTGAACCGGGCGATCGGCATGTCACTCGCCCCCCACACGCGTAAGGCGTATAACCATGCATTTAGTTCATTCAGGGCCTTTTGTGCCCAATCATGGCTGCCTGAAAGTTGGCCCATCCCAGTAGCTCACATCCTCCAATTTAGGTTTACTTACATGCCCAGGGCTTAGCCCCCCGCACCATAGCATCCAGGCTGTCAGCGCTGGCATTCATGGCCAAGGTGGGTGGTTTTGCTGACAGCACAAGTGATTTTCGCATACGACATGTTTTGGAAGGGTGGGTGCGGGAACGTGGGCGTAGCCCGGACGACCGCCACCCTATTTCTCCAGGGGTGCTGACCCACCTTGCACGGGGTTGGCATGACCTGTGTTTCGACAGGTATGAGGCAACCCTGTTTCACGCGGCTACTTCGGTGGCCTTTTTTGGGGCGCTCCGCATCAGTGAGCTGGTGCTACTGTCTAAGGTGGATGCGAGTCGTAGGGCACTGGAACTCGAAGATGTCTATGTTTCTTCTGATTGGGCTCATCTGAGGATACGCTCCTATAAGGTTGATCAGCACGGTGTAGGCAGTGGTGTAAGACTGCTACGATGTTCCTTGGCAGACATCTGTCCGGTTGGTGCCCTACAGGAGTTCCTTGCACTACGTGGTACGCACCCTGGCCCGTTTTTCTGTCACCAAGATGGGTCTCCCCTTACTAAATTTCAATTGGAAGGTGACCGGTAAGGCACTAGCCAGTGTTGGCCTCCCTGGGGCTCGTTACGGCACCCATTCATTCCGGATAGGGGCGGCTTCCACCGCAGCGGCGTTTGGGTACTCTGGGGCTGAAATATGCAACATGGAAAGGTGGGGATCACGATGTTTTCAGTTGTATGTTCGCCCTCTTCAACAGTGAGTACCAGTTAAGTCACTACCCTGTTTCCTTTTTTCCTTGACAGACCCTGGGTGTCGTCTTACACCGGTGACAGTATGGCTGGTGGGCCACAGCTATGTGCACAGGGCAGCGCAGTTTGCTGCGGCGACAGAGTGGGGACCCCGACTGGGACTGGGTGCATCCGCAAATCTCAGGTGGTACGGTAAGCGCGGAATGTTATGGCGGGAACTGTTGCCATTCCTTTTCTCCATCAGGGATGCTGACCCGCCTGATGTCCTTATTATACACCTCGGGGGTAATGATTTGGGACAGGTCACGGGCCTATCGCTGAAGCATGCGATTTGCGGTGACCTGGCCTACTTGCATTATGTGTGGCCTGCCACAACCCTAATTTGGTCGGACATGATACCGCGGCACGCTTACAGGGGAGGGTTTAACCTCCAGGCCCTTGATCGGGCTCGGCGCTCGGTGAACAGGGCTATTGCCCGGTTCTTTCTGGACAAGGGTTGGGGGCGCGTCGTATGACACCCCACCATCAGTCTACAAAATTATGAGCTTTACACAGGGGATGGGGTCCATCTGTCGCCGGGAGGTATGGACCTCTTGTTGGGAGATTGGCGAGCAGGCCTGTTGACCGAGCTGACGGTCTGGGGGGGGCGGTGAGCCTTTATTGAAGCCTCCCCGTGTGGCGGGTAGCACTGGTAAGGTAAACATTTATGACCCACAGGTATCCGGCAGGTTTGCAATTGACTGGACAACACTAGACAGGCACAAGTTGGTTAACATTGTCCGGTCAACGATGAACCAGGCAATGGGGTGATGGCACGAGCTAGGCAGCATGCATCACCCCGTTATTTTACGGATACGCGTCAGAGGGTGGGGTCAGTAGTTAGATTATTGACTATGGTCAACAATTTGTTTGTTGTCAACAAACAAATGGATACAAATGGATACATTGTAACCAATTGCCGTTGGCAATTTTGGGTGGAACCTTACCAGTGTTATTTCGGCCTGCTTGCCTTAAGAATTATAATTGGTGGAATACCAATAGAAATTTATAATTCGGACTAGGGCATGAATCAATAAATGTGGCCCAATGCCGTTATCCACTTTTACCAGTGTCTGAGTCCTTTATTGGGGGGTGCGCCTGCAATGCAAGCGCGGCGCCAAAATGGCCACCGCACTCTTTGCGGCCCCCCACCCACCGGACTTGGACATCCAGGTAGTTAGGGGGCGTGGCCAGCACCCTTTAAAAGGGGTGGCCACGAGGCAGCCGCGCTGCCATTTTGCGAAGCGACGGAGAGGAGAAGTTTTTCCCCTCCACCCCCTCCCTAGTTAACAGTGTGATAATTTGGTCGCTTCGGGGCCGGGTGGGAATTTTTGGCTGGGACCTACAATTGGCTCTCGGGTCCTGGCTTTTTTGCCCATCCCACACTGTTGCTATGGTTTGACATAGGGGTTTTTCTTCTGCTGCTATTGACTTTGGTCACATGGGCGGGTAGCACTGGTAAGGTAAACATTTATGACCCACAGGTATCCGGCAGGTTCGCAATTGACTGGACAACACTAGACAGGCACAAGTTGGTTAACGTTGTCCGGTCAACGATGAACCAGGCAATGGGGTGATGGCACGAGCTAGGCAGCATGCATCACCCCGTTATTTTACAGATACGCGTCAGAGGGTGGGGTCAGTAGTTAGATTATTGACTACGGTCAACAATTTGTTTGTTGTCAACAAACAAATTGATAAAAATGGATACATTGTAACCAATTGCCGTTGGCAATTTTGGGTGGAACCTTACCAGTGTTACTTCGGCCTGCTTGCCTTAAGAATTATAATTGGTGGAATACCAATAGAAATTTATAATTCGGACTAGGGCATGAATCAATAAATGTGGCCCAATGCCGTTATCCACTTTTACCAGTGTCTGAGTCCTTTATTGGGGGGTGCGCCTGCAATAAGAGCATCACAGGCAATTGATACAACAAGGTGTGGTACAAATAAAATCATGGGGACCTGGGATCAACTGCTCCTATCTCTAGGGTGGAGTTTAGAAGTACACACTAAAAAACAGCCACTCTATCCATAAAATCAGTAGAATCATTGTTTAAAAGGAGCACAACAAAAGAAAGTGGTATGAAAGGTGGTTTAAAATGATGAGGAGCAGCATAACCAAAACATGTAAAATCAGGAATCATTAGCTGTTATGAGACAATTGATTAATGCTTTGCAATATTGTGGTTTCTCTTCCTTTAAATATACGTTGAGGAAGGAAACACTCCTCTGTATAATTTTTTTTTAATAACACAGAAACAGGAATGTGTTATACTGCAAATCTTATTCGGTAGTTGATCTCTCTCTCTCATTTAACTGACTGAAATAAAAATGAAGAAGGCTTTCTAAATGCAGAGAACCATTTGCTGAACTTCGAATTGGAGCTGGCCATCTGGAATAATGGACCGTGTTGGCTGCCTTCCACTAGAGGGAATTATTCAAAGTCATAACAGGCGATGGTCACTGGGGAGAAGGCCTAGGGAAAGCTAGTCATTCTTTCATATTTGTATGGGGTATTAGTGAAGATTTATTAAAACACTTGTCTTGTTCTGAATTGACAGTGGTGGTTATTAATATCGTTAGTTTTATTTGAAGAAGAGTCGACCGGCTATATTTCAAACCAGTTTACTGTGTTATATATAATACAACATCTCCAAAGTGGCACAATGGAAATAAGATGAACAATGGCAGATCTAATGTGTGTGCAAGATTTTTAAAACTACACTTCCCAAGCTATTTAAATCAACCTGACCCCCAATGCCATACATATAGGGATAGCAGGGAATAATCAAGGTTTTTCGACATTTGTAGCATAAGCTAAGAAGCTGGAGGTCAGTTTATAGCACTGGAGATTCCAGCCATTCCAACTGAAACAAGTTTCTAGAAACCAGTTTTTGAAACGAACGAAGATATTTTGCTAAACACTGTATATCTGTAGAATACAAAAGCACCACACTTCCAGTCATTTCTATGTACTATTTAAATTCAAACATTAATAGGATGTTGCAATTGTTTTAGCATCTTTTATCTGAATTGCATTCTATATGCCAGCAGATTTGGAAAACACAACAATGGCCACAGGATTGGAAAAAATCAGTATATGTTCCAATCCCAAAAAAAGGGCAATGCCAAAGAATGCTCAAATTATCAAACCATTGTGCTCATCCCACACGCTAGCAAGGTTATACTCAAGATAATACAGCATAGGCTTCAGCAGAACACGGAGAGAGAACTACCAGAAGTGCAGACTGGGTTCAGAAGAGGCAGGGGAACTAGAGACCAAATTGCCAACATATGTTGGATCATGGAGAAAACAAAGGAATACCAGAAACAAGTCTACTTCTGTTTCATTGACTACAGCAAGGCCTTTGACTGTGTGGTTTGGAATAGGAAAAGGAGTAAGACAAGGCTGCATTTTGTCACCCTACTTATTTAACTTATACACAGAGCACATAATGCGCAATGCAGAGCTGGATGAATCAAAAGTTGGAATTAAAATTGCTGGGAGAAACATCAACAATTTGAGATATGCAGATGATACTACCCTAATGGCAGAAAGTGAAGAAGATATAAAGAAGCTCTTGCTTAGGTTGAAGGAGGCGAGTGCAAAAACTGGCTTGAGCCTCAACATCAAGAAAACCAAGATAATGGCAACAGGCCCTATCAGTCCCTAAAAATATATGGGGAAGAAGTAGAAGCAGTGACAGACTTTACATTATTAGGATCCAAGATCACTGCAGATGGAGATTGCAGCCATGAAATAAAAAGATGACTAATTCTTGGGAAGCAAGCTATGAGAAATGTGGGCAACATAGTTAAAACCAGAGACATCACCTTGCAAACAAATGTCCACATAGAGGTAGTCAAAGCAATGGTATTTCCAGTAGTATGTAAGGTGGTGAGAGCTGGACCACAAGGAAAGCTGAGCGCAGAAGAATAGATTCCTTTGAGATGTGGTGCTGGAGGAGAATTTTGAGAGTACCCTGGACAGCAAAGAGAACAAATAGGTCAATCTTAAAAGAAATCAACCCCGACTACTCCTTGGAAGGTCAAATATTGAAGATGAAGTTAAAGTACTTTGGACATCAAATGAGAAGAGAGGATTCACTTAAGAAAACCTTGATGCTGGGAAAGGTCGAGGGCAAAAGAAGAAGGGGGCGGCAGAAAATGAGATGGCTAGATGGCATTGTTGATACAATGGGCACAAAGCTGGGCGGGCTGAGGAGGGTGGTGGAGGATAGGGATGCCTGGCATGCAGTGGACCATGAGGTTGTGAAGGGTCGGAATCAACTGTGTGACTGAACAACAACAACAACGACATCTGAATTTTCAGTTAGTTTCCCACAAGGAGCATAAAAATAGAATTCCTCAAATAATATATAATGCATTTGAAAATATATTTTTTAAAAAATTATTCATTAAAATAGAACCTTTTAATAACTAAGCCAGAAGACTGGTTTATATATGGGTCACCCTTGCTCGAAAGCCAGTCGTATCTGACTCTAGGGTTCAGTGCTCATCTCTGTTTATAGTCAAAGAGCCAGCACTGTCTGAATCTGCAGATGTTTCCATGTTCATGTGGCAGACATGATTAGATGCCAGAGTCCATGGAATGCTGTTACCTTTCATGCCAAAGCGGTACCTATTTGTTGTTGTTCAGTCGCACAGTCAATTCTGACCCTTTGCGACCCTATGGACTATTGCCCTCCAGGCACCTCTGTCCTCCACCATCCTCCTCAACCCACCCAGCTCTGTGCCGACTGCGTCTACCACATCATCCATCCATCTTATCTTTGGATGCCCCTTTCTTCTTTTGCCCTCCACCCTTCCCAGCATCAAGGCCTTCTCAAGTGAATCCTCCCTTCTCATTTGATGTCCAAAGTATTTAAGCTTCATCTTCACTATTTGACCTTCCAATGAGCAGTCAGGTTTGATTTCTTCTAAGGGTGACCTATTTGTTCTCTTTGCTGTCCAGGGGACTCTCAACACTCTCCTCCAACACCACATCTCAAAGGCATCTATTCTTCTACGCTCAGCCTACTTATCTACTTGCAATTTCTTGCTTTCAAACTGCTAGGTTGGCAGAAGTTGGGACAGAGACAGGAGCTTACTCAGTCGTGCAGCACTTGGGTCTCAAACTGCTGACCTGTTGACCATCCAGTCATCTAATTCAGCATCTTAACCACTAAGCCACCACAGTCCCCCAAGGTTAGGGGGGGCAATGTTCATTTCGCCTCTCAGATATCTACCTCTGCTGATCTACAAATGATGGGAGCTCACTCTGTCATGCAGCACTCAGGTCTATATTCATCACCTGTACGCGCACGCACACACACACCACTGCTAATGCAAAAAATAGATAATAAATATTTCATTCCCCCCCCCTCCATGAATGGAGTGGTTAGTTTCTTACCTTCCTTGTTTTTACTAGTTCTATAATGAACATTTACACACACAAACATATCCACATGCATATATACGCAAGCTATTAAGTGAAGATGCAGTTGACAGTTGTTTAGACAGTTATTTAAGCATTTGCAGAAAATGAAGTCACTCACGTGTGCTTGAACATGTTAATGACAACAGCTGAAAAGATTTTGAATATGTCATCATTATTACTGAAAAAGCGAGAGTAACTGTAATCTAAAAATGTAAAGAGACAGTACAAAAGTATCTCATTAAATCCAACAAATTTTATATACTGTACTGGGCAGGCCAAAAATGAGATGTTTTAGATTTAAAAAAACCTATGGGCTAAGAATTCTACAATTCTTATTAATTCCAAGAAGGCATATCGACAAGAAATTTACAAAATGTGCTTTTTTCATGAACTAAGTAGCAAATAGGATCCTTCAAGCAAATGCAAAATACATGTATCATTCAGTTTCGATGTTCCAGTTGATAGCACTTGGTGCATAGTTAGCCCGTATAAGAGGTAATTATAACAATATACTTTTAGGAGGATCTGAATCCAGCCCTTCCTTTTTTCCCTTCCCACACAAATGATAATGATGAAGCCTCTAATGATGGAGCCTCATATGTACAGCTTTAGCTGGTGGACTGGGTGGGGGAAACATGGGCACAATTCTTCTGCCAACTAAAGATGACAACTTGGAAACCTCTTTCTCTGTGAACAATACTCTACCTTGGCATAATGTCCTCTAATCACAGTGAAGTCACTGAAGCTACATGGATTAATAATAATTCGTCTGTTGCTTAAAATTTCTCTTTTAACCACACTAAAATTAATCTGGAAAAAACGTTCTGTAGCTGATCATGTCTTTTGGCGTGTCCATGAAAATCTGACTATGGCAAACTAGTGTTTTTAAAAAGTGTACATGTGTCCCTGTATGCAGTCCTGAACACCCAGTAAGAGGTGACAGCTGACTGACAAATGCCCGATGTTTCCCACAATACCATCTGACATTGCAATTCTTTCATGACTTCTCATTTCTTGTAAAAAAGAAAAAGTGATGCTATTTCTCTGCATTCTGCATATTTTTCTGCAGTGACTCAAGTGGTTAAGATGCTGGCTGGGAGGTGGAAGGTCAGCAGTTGGATTCCCGATCCCGAATACTGCAGGACGGAATGAGCTCCCATCTTTGTCACAGCTCCTGCCAAACTAGCAGTTTGAAAGCAAAAAATTGCAAGTAGATAAATAGGGACCACTTTGGTGGGAAGGTAATAGCATTCCGTGCGCTCCTCCGGTGTCTAATCATGCCTGCCACCTGACAATGGAAATGTCTGCAGAAGCAGACAGCGCTGGCTCTTCGGCTTTGAAACAGAGATGGGCACTGAATCCTAGAGTTGGATACGACTGGTTTTTGAGCAAGGGAAACCTTTACCTTTACCTTATTTTTCTAAAATAATTTTATTCATTTTTGCGGTCACATTGAAAACTTTGCTGGGAATTGTATTGGAGTTTGCAGGAATTGTCTTTGGCAATGAAAAAAGAAATAGTTCAACTTGATTAGGTTTTAGGGTTTTTGACTAGTCTGAATTATTCATCCAAATTTGCATCTGAATTTTTCAGTTCACTTTCACAGACAGGTACCAGTCACAAATTAAGTCAGAGAAAAGTGGTATACTTTTCTGACATGACATTTTTACTGCCTGGGTGTTGTTTTGGACCTGCACGCTCATCTACAAACTGTGCAATGTGTCTTACGTTGCACATGTTTTGAAAGCGATACTAGTACACAAAACCTGGATTGCGGATTCCGCTAGCATAATTGGCATAATACGGCCCTTGCAGAGGCCACTTCAGTCGAGAAAGCTCCTGGCCCGTGGGCTCTGCGGGCACAGAAATTGGGGAACAGATTAATAATCATAGGGTTGATTCACCCACATATGACCTGACCAGCGATTCTGCTGAAGGAAGCAAATCGCTAAACTTCCGTTACGTATTAGGCAATTACTCACTCGCAGTTAAACCTAATCCTTAGTGCAAATAGTGGCCATGTTTGCTCTTGAGCAAGCCAGGAACAATGGTTTTCCCCTGTCAGTGTTTGCCTTAGTTAATTAACTTCCCCAAGAGAGGTTCTCAATTAACCCGGGTAAATGGGTGATATGATTTTCTGTCAGATGACTCTACCACATGCAGCCTTGAACATAATATATACTGATGGTTTTCTCTCAATAAATCACTGGTCTTCGCTCCATCTTGCCTCGTGTCATTACTCGACCAGTCTCCTCTGGGACCTCAAGGGCCGCTTCACGGCCCCAATCCAACATCTGGTGACCCGCGATGTGATCCTACTCGTGAGTAAGCGATCAACGTGGTCCGGTTCTACGCTAGAACCGTGTCCAATCACCCTGGAGGACAGCGCGGCAGCCCCAGTCGGAAGGCCATCCGATTGGGAAGACAGCTACGTAGTGAGGCATCCTACAGCTTGCTCCGGCTATCGCGGCGGCTTGCAGCACGGAAAAATGCGTTCCGCTCAGGGTCGGCTGTGAACCCCTGACAGCGCAGAGGCCACCGAGGGCCCGTGGCGGCAGGCCACGCTCCGAGCTCTACCCAGAGATTCGTCACGCAAAACCTATTGCCTGAACTTCAGACGCGTCGAATCGTCCCGAGAAGGAGACTTCAAAGGACCCTCGCAGGTAATATGGGGACTTGTCCTCAGCGGCAACGTCCGTCCGCTAGTCAAAGAATTCATGGGGATGAATTCAAAATCCTGGCCAGGGTGTATCAGATAAGGTTTCACAGTGGAGAGCTAGCGAGACTTTTGGTGTACTTGAGGGAACACTGCCTGCTTTACCCAGAAACAGGTACGCTAACCCTTCAGCTCTGGGATCAGATAGGAGTCTGCATTCAGCAACCCCCGAAAGCTCCAGAGGGCATAATTCGCACATGGAGCAAATGTAGGAAACTCTCAGTAGAGGATGACCCTGTCCGGATAGAGACCCAGAAACCCCCAGCGCAGTCAGAACCATCAGCCCCAAGGAGTCTCTATCCGTCATTTCAGCTTAAGCAGGGCAGTGTAGGGAGCATTCCCTCAGTGACAGCTGCAGACGTCACTGAAGGAATTCATGGCATGAGGGACCCTGGCGCTTCTCTGACAGTTAAAAGTTCCCTGCCAATTAAGAACTCCATTCAGCGCAGGGGTGAGGAAGATCCATTCACGGGGAAATTGCCAGTGGCACAGTTAGCTAGTGCCCAACTGCTGTGTTCAGCCTATCTGAAGGCAGACACACGTTCAGGCAGGGCTGCTCAGCGCCCACTGCTCACGGAAATCTGCACGGCCCCTGGCCATGCAGGGCTCCAGAGCAGTCCCATTGCCACACTCAGGCGCAGAGCAGTGCCAAAACCCCAAGGCGCCTGCTTCCAGTGTGGAAAAATGAGACACCTTAGAAGAGAATGCCAATCTAGACCAGGCAGATCTTCAAAAGGTTGTCCGGATCTTAATACCAAATGGCCACGCTGGCACTGGAGCGTGAGGCAGCACCGAAATCCGGAAATCTGGCCCAGGCTAGAAAGGAGGCAGCCATCGCCCTGGATATGCCAGAAGAACCATCCCAGCAACAGCACCCCGAGCTCTCCCAAGGCACAGGCAGAACTACTTGTCTCACCTTGGAGTAGCCCAGAGAAACTCACCCCTAAGTAGAAGCACCCAGATGGCTGTGATAGCCAGCTGTGTATAAGCCATCTCCTCATGTGTAGGATAGAACACTGCAGAGCAGGGGAGGAATGTGCGAATGCGTAAATAAATGTGTATATGCATGGTGCACCACTGAATGTGTGACTGCAAGAACTGTGTATGATTGCAAAAGCCTTGTCTCTATGACCACAGTATGATTGAAAAAGTGTTCCTTGTGTGTAACTGCGTGGTAATGTCACTGTGAGATATGTGTTAAACAGTTTGCACTCTGCTCATGGGCAGGAACTATTTAAGGTTTGTGAAAGCATGGTGAACAAAGCCCCTTTGCCTTGCCTGCTTAGCAGCTTAAGGGCAGCGAAAGCAGGAGGGGGGGGATCCTAACCTGCACCTGCAATAGGGCGGGGTGACCCCCGTTCTTCCCTTGAGACTTTTTTCTTTGTCAAAGGATTAAGCCACTCTTGGAAACCGGTTTTGCAATCCGTGCCACTCAGGAAAACAGATTTTTCTTTTCAGAAGCGCGATCTGAAAACAAAAATCACTTCTATGAGTTTTCCTCACTAAATCATAAACTATGGGGCCCCTCCCTACGTCTGTGTTCCTCAAAACCCCATCTCTTTATTTTAAGGTGTCTGAATGTCTCTTAGCGTCTTGGAGTCACGTATCTCACTAGGAGTGAGAGAATTGCATTGTCTTCATGTGTGTACTGTGTTATCATCTTGTAACCTCGGCTCTCAACCCTTTAAAGTCAGGGGCCAACTTCCGGGGCCTCAGGCAGCTCTGGGGGTCCGGACAGTCATCCTGCCCTTCCTTCACCACACAGCCCTTCTTGGCTTGGTGGAGGTAGTGGCAGAGCAACGTGGGCCGCATCTGGCCCACTTGCCCACATCTGGCCGCGGGTTGAGAATCGTTCTAACTCTCCTTCATTCTCTTAAGAAAGATACTGTTCTGGTATTTTGACTTTAATCTGTGTAAAGTAACTCACTCATTGTACCCCTTTCACAGGAAAAAGCACGCAAACATTCTTGCGCTCTGTATATTCAGAAAATGCTTAATCGTTACCTTTTTACAGGAACAAAAATCCTCTCCAGGCCTTAAAAATAACCAATTTGTTTCTTTCTAAGTCTTAAGTTGCTTCCTTTCACAGGCTCCTGAGTTAATTACTGGTAGTGATTTCTCAACAGGAGGACCCAGTTGTCTTAATTACCTGACCTAATCTGATTGATAAGGGTTGTTGCATTCTCATTGTGCTAACTTCTGACTTGTCTTTCCTCCTTTCCTCCTTTCGCCAGTGGAACTCCCTGCTGGAAATTTTTAACTTGTGTGTCTTTTCATTTTTTTGTATTATTTCCTTACAGCTGGCACGTCATAGTTGGCTTGTCTTTAATAAGTCTTAGTCGGTCATTTTAAGTATGGCACCTGGCCCACAGCACCCTCTCTAATGAGCAGACACATTTCGCAAACTCCAGAGCACAGAGGAAGGATTAGTCCCTGAGCTCCTGAGAATGTGCAGAGTGCCACTCATTAGCCAGGAAGGCCTAGGACCATTTTAAGAATGCAGTCAGGTCACACTTTCAATCAGATACAGGCATTTTCAGGCCACCCCTTCCTTTTTTGCTGCTAGTCTAAGCACAGGCAAAAGGCTAAGCCAGCATCTGCCACCCTTCTCCAGTAAAAGTGTGCACGCCCGCCATGGGCGGATGTGCGCAGGGGGGCCTTCATGAGAAATTTACCCAAGGGAAGCCTGGCACGTCATGCGCCAAGGTTTGCCACAAGACCCCAGACCTGTCTCGCTTCATACGCAGACAGTCACCTTGTGTGAATTAATGTCACTGGCTCTCCTTCGGGGGGCTAGGACAATTTTCACTTATGGGGGTCGCACATATTAGGTTCTTACTTGGCAAGAGGACCAAGCTTAGTGCACGCTCCTGACTCTTCCGCAAGCGGGCAGGGTTGGCAGCCGTGAACCTCGCTTTGCGCACCTTTGCCAAAGAATGCTTCAACATAATTACTGACAGCCAGTTTCTTAGGAATTTGCTTCACAGTCTACCGGGAGCATACATCACTCCCGCGATAGACAAAATTTGCTAAGTTTGTTTCTTAGCCGCCCTGAGTCGGCCATGTGCTGAATAGGGCGGGGTATAAATCGAATAAACAAACAAACATTCTCACAACTCCTATTCAGAGTCATGAATTCTTTCATCAGAATGCCAAAGCACTTGCAAGGCAGTTCAACCTGCCACTTTCCAAAGCCCAAGGCATAGTCCGTTCCTGTCTGCATCGTGCAGGGGCACCGGGGGGGCCCTCGTGGGGGGTCAACCCACGAGGGACAGAGGCCATCCAAGTGTGGCAAATGGACGTCACACATGCCCCACATTTGGCAAATGGCAGTACATGCACGTTTGCATTAATACCTTCCCACAGTTTGTTTGGGTAACAGCACAGAAGGGAGAAACGGCTCCCCGTGTGGAGCAGCATCTCCTTTCCCACGGCCAAGGGCGAACCTCGGCACACAAAGTCCGATGACGCCCCAGCTTACAGCTCCAGGCAGCTGGCCACCTTCAGGGCCACCTGGGATATTAAGCACACCTTTTGGCATTCCGTACAATCCGCAGGGACGAGCGATTGTGGAACGGGCCTATCGGACACTTAAGTCCTACATTGACAAACAAACAGAAAGGGGGGGAACAACATCCCATAGTTGCACAGCAATTGCTATCCTATAAAGTGCAAAAACTAACTAACTCTTTCAGAATATTTATCTCCCAAACAAGTCTCTTCCCCATGCAGGTCCCAGAGGCCAGAATCAGGCCTGGATGCCAAGTTCGGCTATTGCGAAGTCACTGCCAGTCACTGTCCTGGATGTCATCAGCTGTCCGTCTTCCTTTATGACTTACATCTCCAAAGACATTCTATGAACATTTTGCATACTCAGTGCTACTTCTAAGGACCATGTTTTTCCCCAAAACAAGACTTTTCCAAGCTCAAGTTACACATGAAACCCCACCAAGAAGGGAAGCCTCATCTTCAAGAAGCAGCTGAATGTTTTCTATTGCTATTATTTATTCATGCCTTGTACAATGCTCCAGTTGGGATTTGCAAGGGACACTTGAATTTCTGTATACTTAGGGTCATATATTGTTAATAACGGCCAGCTTCCACCAAAGGAAGCCAGACCGGCCCATGTTTGCACCGGCCCATTGCTTGCAAAGATTGAGCACCCGGTAGCCGGTAATCCCCAGTTTATCTTCACACCTCCCCATAAGTGCTAGAAAGACATTTGCACAACACCAGAAGTTGCAGAAATAGCTTAGAATCACCTTAGGTCACAGTAAGAGATCAATGACACACCTCATTATCTTGCCTTGCTACAGAAAGCAGTCTGGATTCAGACCCACAGTTCTGAAAAACCAGGCAGCAGTCAATATATTGAGCGTGTCAGGCTTAGCCATAGGCAACGCTCGGAGAATGAATTGGTCAATTGGCTTGCACTTTTGCAAGAGCCATTAACCACACCTCCTCGGCAATAGCGCTGCTCAATCAGGAGCAGACAGAGCTTCGCCATGCCATACTGGATAATCAAGCAGCTATCGATTATCCCCTGTTGTTACATCATTTGGGTTGCGAGTCTGTCCATGGCATGTGTTGCTTTATCTCACAGACAATACCCACAAGGTACAAAGCCAGCTCACGGACCTCCACACCCTAGTTAAGCACATCAAAGAGGATGCTTCATGGGGGTGGTGGGATTCGTTGTAGTCATGGTTCCCATGGGGTTGGCTCCAGACGACACTCAAAGTGATTGTGGGGGTGGTAATACTGGGCATAGCAGGATGCTGTTTCATGCAATGTATTCCCTCGCTGCTATCGAGATGCCCCCCATGGGGGGAACCCCGAAGCGTTGTTCCCGTACATCAGCTGATGCCCCTCTTGCGCAGGGTCGCCTGTCAGGTCCATAAATAACAGAAAAAGGGGGGGGGGATGCGGATTCCGCTAGCATAATTGGCATAATACGGCCCTTGCAGAGGCCACTTCAGTCGAGAAAGCTCCTGGCCCGTGGGCTCTGCGGGCACAGAAATTGGGGAACAGATTAATAATCATAGGGTTGATTCACCCACATATGACCTGACCAGCGATTCTGCTGAAGGAAGCAAATCGCTAAACCTCCGTTACGTATTAGGCAATTACTCACTCGCAGTTAAACCTAATCCTTAGTGCAAATAGTGGCCATGTTTGCTCTTGAGCAAGCCAGGAACAATGGTTTTCCCCTGTCAGTGTTTGCCTTAGTTAATTAACTTCCCCAAGAGAGGTTCTCAATTAACCCGGGTAAATGGGTGATGTGATTTTCTGTCAGATGACTCTACCACATGCAGCCTTGAACATAATATATACTGATGGTTTTCCCTCAATAAATCACTGGTCTTCGCTCCATCTTGCCTCGTGTCATTACTCGACCAGTCTCCTCCGGGACCTCAAGGGCCGCTTCACGGCCCCAATCCAACACTGGATAACACTTTTTGATATGTTATTTTATTCTATACTGCAAATATGAGGAGCTACAGAAACGTCTCGACTTGGCAGAATCATGCAGCCATATGGTGTCAATTTCCAATCGGCAATAATTAAATAATTATGTCCCATCAAGTCAATTCTGACTTATGGTAAACCCTTACCAGGGTTTCGTTGTGTGAAACGTTTAAAAGTGCTTTACCAGTTCCTTTTTCTGGTGGTACCCTCAGACTGTGCAGCTGGCTCTTCTGTCAGGATGGACTGTGGGGAGTCAAACTTTCAGTCTGTGACTCTGCACCCAGATAGGTAATTCATTGAGCTGCCCAACCAGTTTACAATTTATTGTGTGTATTTCTAATTTTCATCCTCAACATTTTACTAAACTCTATCATCAACACACAGTACCAGGCCCCAGAGATAAATATAACTCAAATCATACTTTGGCTACAAACAGAAAGCATACAGAACAAAAATATCAAGTACATTAGCCAGATTAGAGGTTATGTGATGGATCACACCTTATGTGATGGATTTACTCATGCAGATTTCCTTTAAAATAGTTATCTAGATAGTTATTTTAGAGATGGGATATACGAAAACCAGTCAGAGGACAACATATCTCATACTCCAGTGATGGCAAAGTTATGGCACACATGCCAGAGGTGGCACTCAGATCCCTCTCTGTGGGAACCCATGCAGTTGCCCCAGCATAGAGTTTGCCCTGCCCCTCTGCCCAGCAACCCACTGGGAGCACTTCCTCCCTCCCCCAGCTCAGAGTTTGCCCTGCCCCTCTGGTCACTAGTCCAAAGGGAGAGTTTCCTCCCTCCCCTGTTGCCATGTTGACACTTTGTGATAAATAAGTGGGTTTGGGGTTGCAGTTTGGGCACTCGGTCTCTAAAAGGTTCACCATCATTGTCATACTCTATTGATTGCACGCCCTGCTCTTTTGAAGCTTCTTAAAGACATTCAGTTTGACTTCCCTACAAAATGTTAATTAGATGGAGGCTTGTTACTATTTCACAAGGGTCTAAGAATGCAGGCTGAGGTACACTGTTTTTAAAATGTTAGTCTTAACACTTTTAGTCTCATATATTCACACAAAGCTTAAAAATGTGTAGGTTTTATTATGCCATAGCCCTTACCCTGCCATTGCCTCCACCTTGCTGGGGGCTGAAAAGCTGCGGGACTCTGAACGGTGGCAGAGGACTCCGACGACCCCAGCAGCTCCAGCTGGAGACGGAATGCCACCCCACCTCCAAGCCATTGCCTCCACCTTGCCAGGGGCTGAAAAGCCACGGGGCTCTGAACGGCAGCATAGGACTCCGACAGCCCCAGCAGCTCCAGCTGGGGATGGAATGCCACCCCACCCCGAGCCCTTCATTCATTCATTCATTCATTCATTCATTCATTCATTCATTCATTCATTCATCCATCCATCCATCCATCCATCCATCCATTCATTCATTCATTCATTCATTCATTCACTCTTAGATTTTTATGCTGCCCACTCGGGGAAACCCAACTCAGGGCGGCGCACAACGGTAAAAACAGATAAAATACAGTAAAATAATAACAAAACAGATTAAAACCCTCACTCGGCTACACAACAACCCACCCTCCCACCCCACTTAAAAGACTAAAAAGGGAATAGGGAACGGAGGAATACCACAGTACACAACACAAAAAGGAGGGACAGTTGAGCTCTAGTTGGAAATAAGCCTCCACCTTGTCGGGGGCTGAAAAGCTGTGGGACTCCAAATGGCGGCAGAGGACTCTGACGGCCCCAGCAGCTCCAGCTGGGGATGGAATGCCGCCCCACCCCTGAGCCATTGCCTCCACCTTGCCGGGGGCTGAAAAGCTGCGGTTCTCTGTACAGCGGTATAGAACTCCGACGGCCCCAGCAGCTCCAGCTGGGGATGGAATGCCACCCGACCACTGAGCCATTGCCTCCACCTTGACTGGGGGTTGAAAAGCCGTGGGGCTCCAAATGGCGGCATAGGACTCTAACGGCCCCAGCACCTCCAGCTGGGGACGGAATGCCGCCCCACCCCCGAGCCATTGCCTCCACCTTGCAGGGGGCTGAAAAACTTCTGGGCTCTGAATGATGGCAGAAGACTCCGACGGCCTCAGCTGAGGCTGAAAAATATTGTATTCTATTACATAGATATGTGTATGGTATTGTTATATTTTTGTTAAATTTAGGACTACTGTACTTTATTTATTCTTTATTGATATTCTGTTTGTGAACTGATTATTTCATTGCACAGCTACTTTTACGGTATTGTTATTTTTTGTTATTATTATACTTGATTCTATTGTATTTCATTGTACTTATGATATGTTTTGTATGTATATGGAATTGAAGTGTATTGATTGTAATTTGCATTTATATTGTTTATTATTATTGTATATTATATATTGTGTTACTATTGTACTGTTGCTTTAATATGTTGGGAACCGCTTTGAGTTGCCTTCGGGCCGAAAAAAGCGGTATATAAATAAAAATGATATGATATATGAAGTCCTACAAATCTTAAAACCAGTACTGTATTGTTATTACAGTAAAACCCCTACTTACCTAAAAAGTCTGTTCCGTAGGCTTTTATGTAAATCGGTTTTATACTTGAAGCAAACCCATAGGAAAAATGAATTTTTACATAACCCAAAGCAAAATCCATAGGAAAAATGAATTTTTTACTTAACTCGAAGCAAACCCATAGGAAAATGATATTTATGTAAATCAAAGCAACCCCATAGGAAAGATGAATTTTTACATAACTCGAAGCAAACCCATAGAAAATTGTGTTATGTAATTCAGGACATATATGTAAATCAGGACATGGTTGTAATGCTAAAATCATTATGTAAATTGAATTTTATGTAACTCGAGGCATATGTAAGTCAGGGTTTTACTGTATTTTGTTATAAGGCAGGGGTTTGCAACCTAAGGCCCATGGGCCAACCCCAGCCCCTGATGCCATTCCACCTGGCCCACAGCAACGACCCTAGAAGCGGATGTGCCCACGCATGCGCAAATGTGCCCTCTCCCATTGCATCCAGCCCACTCAGCTGTCTGAAGGTAAGTAGTCTGGACCATGGCGAGAAAACCTTGAGAACCACTGTGATAAAGTGTTGGAGTACTGTATTGTAGTTAATCCTTTTTTTCTCACGCTTCCACACAATCTGGGTTTTCTGGGTTATCTCTACACATTTATTTTCCCTTTGTCTCCACAGTGCAAAGGTGTCTGTTTAGTCAGGTTTCCAGTCTTCTGTAGGAGCATCTAACCATGGGGATACCCAGGTGGACTATATGATAGTCATGTTGCCATCTGAAAGAAAGATTTCATACTCATTCCTTGGATCAAGAAAATGAGCTCAGCTAATAATGGCTTTTCTTAGGGCCAGTTTGGATTTGAAACTACTACCTGGATTGAAAGGCTTATTTCCTAATCCAAAACTAACCTGTCCTAGGGATTTTAGAGGCAAGCTTATTTTCTGTTCACAAAATTCCCCATCAAGTTTTTTTTTTCTGTTCACAAAATTCCCCATCTCCAAAACCAGATGCCATTACACATATTTGACAGGTATATAAGAAAATGGCTTAAAGAACTCAGTTCACTAGGACTTGATGATGATTAGCAGTGCAGTTCTATAAATGTATAATCATAGGTAAGTTCTGTTCTGTTCCTAAATGTATCCAGGACTATGCACTCTACAAGTAACTAATAGAAAGAGAAGTAACTTGCAGGAAGAAGCAACAGGAACTGAAGATGAGAACTGGATGATCATTTTCCATCAGTTCTTAGGACGCACCTGGCTTTGCTGCTGCAAAGTGAATCCCCATTTCAGAGAAGGGAAGGTTGCTAAGGAAATTACAGTACATCCATAGCAAAGGTAAAACCTGGGCCACAAACTAAAATGTAATTCTTTTCATCCTATTTCACAGATAGGAACTCTATATGATATACCAGTATAACAGCTACAAACTGGAACTGCAATAAAATGTAGTACAGTATGTTGCCATTCAGATTTCTATCCTCTATTCTTCTCCTGTTCCATCTCCTATTTTGTGGCAATCTGGTCAATGCTACTACATTCTCTATTTTTCCTTCCTCATCCTCCCTAACAATCCACCAGCATTCCATGCTCACACAGAATGCTCACCTTAGTTTACCTGTACTTGCAATGTACACTGAATGTAAATGTTCCGATAATTAAATTTCGGAAACACAAAAATAGTAACACTCAGCTTTAAAACATTGCATCAAGTGGAATTTGAAACATGTTTAATGTCTACCATTTTGCACCCTAGCCCCACCCACCCTCCTTGCTGTTTCAAGTACAGCAGATTCAATTTCTGTAGAAAACTTTGCATTGACTAAGAAAGATGAAAAGCAGGACCATGATTTGAATACTTGGAAACTATTATCTAGACGTGGGTTCAGCAAACTTGGTTCTTCAGATGTTCTTGGACTTCAATTCCCATAAGCCCTGATCAGCAGGCGTACTGACTTGGGCTTCTGGTAATCAAAGTCCAAGAACACCTGGAGACCAAGTTTGCTGAACCCCGATCTAGACCCAGTGGATCGTTTTATACCTGTCAAGTTTTGGATTTGGAAATAAGGGAAATTTCCCGGCAAATATGGGATACTTGACAGTTATGCTTATCCTGTGCTGCCCTCCAATGGCGGCAATAGGGCATTGCAGTCTAATTAATAAGGGATGACGGCAGGAAAGAGGGTAAAATAAGGGGTTTTCCTGGCCAATAAGGGATACTTGACAGCTATGTTATACAGGCAGGGGTGAGAAAACGTGGCCCACTTACTATGGGTTTCAGTTCCACCCTGCACAGTCAGTGGCACTGAATTATGGAAGTTATATCTCAAACATGTAAAGACCTACATGTTTCACCTCTCTGTTGAAGGATATCTTTCTTGCTTGCATGTTCACTGCATCTACTGCCTCCTCCACTTAAAAAAGGGCTTCCTTTGTTCACAATCACGGTGTAACAAGGATTCTGCTTCTTATATTTTGTTGCTTTAATGAACAGAAGATCCACAACTTTTGACTCTTGAAAAGTGTTGCATCTAAATAAGATTCACATTCCAGACTCATAGGTTTGGGCTGCTCCCAAAGCAGCCAAATGTAATGGTGTGAGTCCATCTCTTATTTTGTTGCAATCTGGTCGATGCTGTTACATTCTCCATTATCTTCTTTTGAATTCCATTCGTGCAGTTATTCATTTTTTTCCCAGACAGATTCCTCTTGAAAGGTTAACAAATGAGAAACTAAACCAACCATACAAATAACAGCCAAAAGAACAGTTTCCAAAATGTGTTGCTGTCATGCCATTTCCAATTTGATATTCAAACAGATAAAGCTAAAGGCCACCAAGCAGGGGTGGATTAAACACCACTGCCTTTTATTACTCATTCTTGTAGGAAATCTCTTAAATATTGCTAATGAAGCCAGTTATCCCTACACAGCCCTGTAGTGCGCATCCTTCCCGAGGCTGGTTCAGTTACATTTCAGTGTCTGGCAATTTACCCCAGGCTCCTATTAAGTGAATTATCACGGCTACTAAATCATCTCAGCAGGGGTTTTCTCTAATCCCATCAAGACACTTACACTCCTTTTCTTCCCTCCGAGCAGGATAATGAATTATTATTTCATGGGGAGCTGTTAAACGAGGCCTCTTCGGTAGAGTTTAATGTGTAACACGGGGGCGGAGAGGCGGCGGGGAAGGTGAAGGCTGAAACCAGGGCGAGGGAGAAGAAAGCTGTGGTGGGTTAAGCCTGGAGGCTCCCAAAGATCATGGCCAGAAACAAAGGCCTCCCTGCTTTCTCTCTCCCCCCACCAAGAGAGGCTTCCCTGGAGTTTAAGTGAGATTTCCTACCCCACCACCATCATAGCCTTAAGGGAAGATGGCCGCTTGCTTGCTTGCTCACTCACTCACCCCCCCCCCCTTTTCCTTTCTCTTCTCTGTCTCTGCCCTCTGGTTACCCTCTTCGCCAAGAAAGCCAAGGAGCAGGAATATAAATGTTTTCCTTAACCAGAGGAAGCACAGCGCTCACAAACCACTTGCGGAATCCATTAGGCTAATTTATTAAATACAATTTGCCTGTGTAGCTGAGCTGAGTAATGATCAAAAACATAAATAAGGGAGAAAAGGCCCGGCGCTGACCGAGCCACCCTGGGACTTCACCTCACCCTCCACCCACTGCCTCTTAACAACTCCTGCTTTTGTTGGATGTGTGTAATAACAACGACAGAAGGACCGTGTTAGGGAACCCCCTCCTCCCCCAATTCTGGAATAAAGATTCTGTATGTTGTGGCTTGTATTGTTGTCTCTCGAATTACATTCGAAGATGGGACCAAGGCGACTGCTTAAAGCTCAGCTTTGAATGGTCAAATATGAACCAAGTAGCTGACTCTCCATTTCTTTTTCACTGACAAGAGCCACTCCCCCTCCCCAAGATTGCGACCACAAAAGGTGGATTCCCTCCCCCATTTCATTCAGGCCTGGTTTGCCCCCACAATTGCCCCAACTAAGTTCCCTTCTTTCTTTGTTAAGCCTTTCATAGTATGTCTTGAACATCAAGTGGGATGACTATGTCACCAACATTGCAGTTCTCGAGAAGGCAAATCTAAACATCATAGCCCATCATCGTCTTAGATGGATAGGGCATGTCTGCCATATGGATGGTTCTAGACTTCTTCGCCAAGTTCTTTACAGGGGAACTTAGTTCTGGTACAAGACCTCACGGAGCTCCTTTGAAGTGCTATAAGGACCAGCTGAAACAAACCATGAAGGTGTCAGGCATAAACCTACAAACTTGGGAGGCAGATTGCACATTTTGGTACCAAACCATCCCTGCTGCTACCAATCACTTCGAAGGGGAATGCTGCAGGTATGAAGAGATTAAGCGACAAGCACGGATGTGTCGTCAAACTCAACCACGCCCTCCACCATCTATTCAGTCATGTGTGTGGTTGCATGTTTTCTGCCAAGATCAGCTTATTGAGTCACCAGAGACACATCCATTAACAAAGGAAATAATGACTTTCAGGAAAAAAAGTATGCTCGGACACAAGTAGCTGCCGATGATTGACGAGGAGTAGGAGTATGTTTGTGCCTTAATTTAGGGGGAAGGTGGGAGTGAATGAAAGATAAGTGTTTTAGTGGTTCTAATCTGAATCTTTGAAGCTCCACCAAAAATAAGGAGAGAAGTAGCAGTGGACACTGAGAGAAATAAACAAGAGAATGACCCTCGACATCCTCTGAACAGATATCAGCCTCAAGTAGTCCACTGGCTCAGATCCAGAAAGAGCTTTATGGCAAGAACAAACACTCTTGAGGGTACACAAGAGCAAAACCATATTAGAAGATGGAGGAAGGACCTCACTGAACAAAGAATAATATGAAAGGAGGATGTGGCTGAGGAACTCAATCTCCCCTACGTCACTTGGAGGACCCTGAATAGACGGAGGGTTGGAGTCAGTGGTGGGCTCAAAAAAATTTGCTTCCACACTGTGGGTGTGGTATGGTGGGCGTGACCAGGGGGGAAGCCCTGTATTGCACCCGAATTAGGGCTACCTTATTTCAAAACTTGGATGGGTGGGACCAGCCAGAATTTCTGCTACCAGTTCTAGCGAACTGGTGCGAACCTGCTGATGCCTACCACTAGTTGGAGTCCCTAAATGCTAGACCAACATGCTCAAGTGAGGGCTGCTAGCAGATAAATCTTTCTATGAAGATCTGAATAGTGAGGTGTTACGTATTCCCAGTGTTGCTATATGGAATCAAAGCTTGGAGACTGATTAAAGCATCTGAAACATACCTGTCAAGTATCCCGGATTGGCCGGGATTTCCTGTTTTTTTGCGCTGATTTTTGTCATTTCCCGCCCGGAGCTGCCGCTACCCCATAATTTGGCAGCGGGGGAAAAATGAGTTACTGTGCATCACTTCTGCGCAGCTTACTTCTACGCGTGAGTAGAAGGCTTTTACGCATGCATAGAAGGCTTTTACGCATGCGTAGAAGGCTTCTGTGCAGACTGGGATGCGTAAAAGCCTTCTACGCATGCGTAAAAGCCTTCTACACACGCGTAGAAGTGAGCTACACAGAACATTTCTGTGCAGGTCTGTTGTACGCATGCGTAGAATGGACTTGCGCAAAAACGTTCTGCGCAGAAACATTCTACGCATGTGTAAAGGCCTTCTATGCATGCGTACAACGGACCTGCGCAGAAACGTTCTGCGCAGGTCCCGTAATCTCCGGAGCTGCGCTTGATAGTATGATCTGAAAAGAAAATAGAAGATTTTGAAATGCGGATCTACAGACGGCTACAAAGGATATCATGGGTTGACCATGTGACTAATGTAGAAGTGTTGCACCGTATGGATAAAGAACAAGAACTGCTTAAACCATTAACAAAGAAAGCACCAATACCTTGGGCATATCATGAAGAATTACACAAAGTATAGAATACAGTACTCCAACTTGCTATGCAATGGAAGATCCTTGGGAAGAGAGGCCCTGGACATAGACAGACCTTGTGGCTGAAGAACCTGAGAGACTGGTGTGAAATGTCCTCGGGAGAATTGTTCCTAGGAGTTAAGAACAGGAAGACTTTTGCCATGATGATAGCCAATAATCAGAATGGATACAGCACTTGAAGAAAAATCTGAATCTAGTTTCCTGGTGGTTACTTCATACTAGAAAAGAAAAGAAGGCTTGGCTGTATATGTTATGCATTTTATGTAAGAATAGTTTGGCCCACTAGCTTTTCCTCAGTCCAGATGACCACAATGCCATGGAAGACTTGTGAGGAAGGCTATATAAACAAGCCACCTTATTTAACAATTTTAATAATACCCTGTGCCTGACAGGATTCAGGTTTACATAATCAAAAGGTGTTGTATTGACTCCTTGGCTCTTCCTAGTGCCTATTACAGTTAGTAAGCAGTTCCATGCTATAGATTGCAACTGATGTTTAATACCTAATATCTTTTGAGGAAAAAAATAAGATGGACTACTAGCTGTGCTCTCTTTCTGTGACTGGATCATTTACTTCACTGTCTTCACACTCTGCAGATTAGAGCCTGATTGATTGATCACTGCTATCTTTTTGTAATGCAAATTGTTTGGGTCACTTGGTCTTGAATGTGCAATAGAGACCCCTTTGTCTTACAAAAGACCAACTTCTGACAGATAGGAATTTCCCCCCAGATGGAGTGACGAGCAAGAAAGGAGACTTCTAGAAAACTATGAACTGATCATCAGTGAAACTGGAGTGTCTGCACTTAAAATCGTGGCAGTTAGGACATACTGGAGGAAGGCTTTCCAACAGTTCACATAAGGACTGGGATTGCTGTTGTTTGGATAGAAAGGTAAACACATTTTAATGCAAAAAAAAAAAAAGGAATGCAAAAGAATATATTATTAGAATGCATGAAAATAATTCACCCTTGCCCGATTCCTGTGAAAAATGGCCTGAGTCAAATGGGCCTGATGTCCTCTCCCTCCCAGGTCTGTTCTTTGGAATAAAGTCATAGATTATATTTTCAAGATCTTAATTTCTGTTGCATTCACATTACTAATGATATTGTTTTGGGCATACCTGTCAAGTGCAGCTCCAGAGATTACGGGACCTGCGCAGAACGTTTCTGCGCAGGTCCATTCTACGAATACGTAGAAGGTTTTTACGCATGCGTAGAATGGACCTGTGCAGAACCATTCTGCGCAGCTCACTTCTATGCATGTGTAGAAGGCTTCTACGCATCCCCTTCTGCACAGAAGCCTTCTACACATGCATAGAAGTTTTCTATGCATGCGTAGAAAGGACCTGCACAGAAGGGATGTGCAGTAACTCCTTTCCCCCGCTGCCAAATTACAGGGTAGCGGCAGCTCCGGGCGGGAAATGGCGAAAATCGGCACCAAATACGGGAAATCCCGGCCAATCCGGGATACTTGACAGGTCTGGTTTTGGGCACTGACCTTTATTGTTGTCAACTCATGTTTTATGCAAATTCGACAGTGCTTTCCACAAAGTTTGGAAGTGTCTTTTTCAACTACTAGCTCTTGGAAAACCCCAGCCAGTAAGAAAGCTGGTTGAAGCATTATGGAAGTTGCAGCCAAAGAGGAAAAAACTTTTCCAAGCCTTGATTTTATTACTTATTGCAAACCATACTGCAAAAAATTGTTTGAAAAATGACAGAAATAAACAAAACATGGTGCACCCTTTGGTGTATGCAAACCAAGACACAGGACACAGCCTCGGGCTGGGTTAACTCAGGTTTATTGCATCGTGGGCAGAGGGAACATGAGGTAATGGCGGATCGATAGCTCTTTATATACAGCAGTAATACATTTGAACGTGGTGCCATGGTAGCCCATTGGCTACTGTCTGCGTGACGTCATTGCAGGTCACGCCCTTCTTGTCCAGGTGTAGGTGGTGGCGGGAAAACTTCCCGCGCTGTTGCCTTTGATGAGTTCGGACCAAGAGAGCTTGGACGCTCGCTGCTGCCAGCTGGTGGTCATTAGCTCGCGTCCTATTACAGGGTTTATATGATACAGCTGAAGGTTACATTGTTGCTATAGGCAAGGTTACATTGGCTCAGATACATTGTAATCCATGTGTACAATAAAACCATCAGAACACAACACCCCTCCCCCCTAGGACGAGACAAAGTCTCGAGCCCACACTTAAACACACTCCCCCCCCCCCTTAGGAGACAAAGTCTCTCAGCCAAGATGGCTTATTTCGAACACGCTGGGGTCTCGATGCGGGCTGCCTCTCCCCGGGTTTGCTACCTTCTCTTTGTCCCCTGGTTTCCTGTCCTGTAATATGAGAGGGAGACTCGTTAGTGACTTGCCGCGGCTCCGCGGCGTTGTTGGGAGGTGTGCTCTTTCTTAGGGAGGAACCGGGGGCACTGGGGGCTAACGAAAAACCCCTCTTCTCGCTTGGATGGGTGGGGGAACACTCCTGAAAACCCCCCCGGCTCGCAAAATCAAAATCAAAATCACCACAATCGGGGGCAGCGGCCGCGAACTCCTCTCCCCCTTCCCCGGCCCCTGATAGGACTGGCGCATCAAAAGGATATGAGTCGGGGCCGCTGCTACTGCTTCCTTCCCCCCTTGCTTGGGACTGTTGTCCCCTGCTGTCTCCCCCTTGGGTTATGCGGGTGGGGGAGAACCCTAACGCTGAATCCTGTTGCTGAGCTCCACTGACTGACCCACTCACTCGGTGCCTCAGTTGGTCTGCGTGCCTCCTCCAAAGGAGGCCGGTGTTAGTCTCGACCCGGTACGACACAGGCCCCGTCTGCTCTACAACTGTCCCTGGCACCCAGGCTGGCCCTGCGCTGGAATAGTTCCTGCAGTGAACAGGGTCCCCGGCGGCGAAACCTTTCGAGACTGCCAACCCTATGTTTTTCCCTTTATCCTCGACTCTCGTCGGGTCTAGCCTAGACAGGATCGTGGTCAGTTTTCGCCGCATCAAGAGCTCCGCCGGCGAGTAGCCTGACGCTAAGGGGGTTACCCTATACGCTAAGAGGAACTGGCATACTTGGTGATTCAGGTCCCCCGGGCCCATGCGCCGCAGCGCCTCCTTCGTTGTCCGCACCAGCCGTTCCACTTGGCCATTCGTGGCCGGGTGAAACGGTGCGGACGTGACGTGCCGAATGGCGTTTGCCTCCATGAACGCCCCGAACTCGGCGGAGGTGAAACAACTAGCGTTATCACTGACCAAAGTGTCGGGTAAACCGAACGTGGAAAAGACTCTCCTTAGCTGGCTAATTGTCGTGGCGGAGGACGTGCTCTTTACTGGGATAACCTCCAGCCACTTGGAGAACGCATCTACCACCAGGAGAAACATGGTTCCTCGGAATGGGCCAGCGAAATCCACGTGCACTCTGGACCACGGCCCCCTTGCTGTGTCCCACTCCCTATGCGGGAGACGGGCCGCCTCAGGTCGGGATCCCTGGCAAGCCTCGCAAGTGCCGACCATGTGCTCAATGTCCGCGTCCAGCTGTGGCCACCAGAAGTAACTCCGGGCCAGCGCCTTTGAACGAACTATGCCCGGGTGGCTGACGTGCAGCAGTTCGAGCACCCTCGTCCGCAGGGGCGCAGGGACCACCACCCGTTGGCCCCACAGAAGGCACCCCCTCTCTAGGGACAACTCCAGCTTTTTCCTAAAGAATGGGTCGAACTCTGTACTCGGGGACGAAGCCGGCCACCCCTTCTGCACCCATGAACTAACTTTCTCCAGCGTCCTGTCCTTGCCTGTCGCCCTAGCAATGTCGGCTGGTACTATTGGGGGTGCGTCT
This sequence comes from Bradypodion pumilum, assembly GCA_035047305.1. Taxonomy (NCBI): domain Eukaryota; kingdom Metazoa; phylum Chordata; class Lepidosauria; order Squamata; family Chamaeleonidae; genus Bradypodion; species Bradypodion pumilum. Next base: position 49,109,572 of record JAWDJD010000002.1, read on the forward strand.
AAAACCTCAATTAGCAACACCTGGCGGTCTCTTTCTGCTCTCGCCTTTTGGTCGTCCGACAAGGGCAGAGGGGATCTCGAAAGCGCATCAGCATGGCTGATCTCCTTTCCGGGCCTGTACTCCAACTCATGTTGGTACGCGTTGAGGAAAATAGCCCATCGCAGCATTCTCGGGGACAGGATCTGCGGCGTGGGCTTGCTTGCCGTGAAAATCCCTAACAGCGGCTTGTGATCGGTCACGATTTTGAACGGGCGGCCATACAAAAAATCGTGAAATTTTTTGGTCCCCGCTACTATTGCTAACGCTTCCCTGTCGGTTTGTGCGTAATTTCGCTCCGCTTGGGACAGGGACCTTGAGTAAAACGCTACCGGGGCCTCCCTTCCGTCCTCCAACACGTGGCAAAGCACCGCCCCCACCCCCACCGGGGATGCATCACAAACTAGGACCACAGGCCGTTTGGGGTCGAAGTGCGTCAGGATTGCCTCAGATGTTAGGAGTTGCTTTAGCTCTTTGAACGCCCTCTCGTGCTCGTCACCCCACATCCATGGCTCCTCCTTTTTAAGTAACCGATGGAGCGGTTCGGCCACGGACGCCTTCCGCGGGAGGAATGTATGGTAAAAATTGAGGAGCCCCAGGAAAGACTGCAGCTCGGTTTTGGATGTGGGGCGAGGGGCCTTTTTAATGGCTGCTACCTTGGATTTAGACGGCTTAATCCCCTCGGGTGTGATCCGGAACCCTAAAAACTCGACCTCGGTTTCGAAAAAGACACATTTATCCTTCCTCAATCTCAGCCCCGCTTTCTCGAACACGGTCAGTACCTTGTCCAACCTTTTAGCCAGTTCAGCCTCACTCCCCCCTGTTATCAACACGTCATCAAAATAAGGCAACACCCCCTCCAGGCCCTTTAGGAGGCGTTCCACGAGCGATTGAAAAAGGCCGGGTGCCGAGTTCACGCCGAACTGTAACCGCGACACCTGGAACGCTCCCTTATGTGTAACTATCGTTTGTGCCGCGGCCGTGGCGGGGGTCACTGGAAGTTGCTGATAGGCTTGTGCCAAATCGAGTTTAGCGAAACACTTTCCCCCATTTAGCCTGGCCAAAAGGTGGCTGATCACTGGCACCGGGTATGCATTAGGGCGGATCGCCTTGTTAATTGTACACTTATAATCAGCGCAAATGCGCACCTCCCCGTTAGCCTTTAGAGCCGTTACAATTGGAGTTTCCCACTCCGCGGAATCAACAGGAATAAGAATCCCCTGGCCCACCAGTTTGTCCAGTTCCGCCTCTATCTTGTCCTTGAGTGCGAACGGCACCCTGCGTGGTTTGAGTCTTATCGGGCGGACCTCCGGGTCTATGTCGAAAGCTACAGGGGGTCCCTTGAACTTTCCGAGTCCCTTCTTAAAAACGGCGGGATGCGCATCGCAAACCGCTTGTATTGGGTCCCCCCCCACGGTATGCACCCCCCCTATGAACAAACCTAAGGGCTGAAACCACTGTGTCCCTAGGAGGCTACAGCTTCCCCCTTTGAGGACAACTAGGGGCAGTTCCGCAGAATGTCTCTTAAAATTGACCCGAAATTTCCCGACCCCCAACACCGGAATGCTGTTTCCCTGTACGTCCCGTAGTGTGGACCTCAACGCTTTAAGCTTGGGCCGCACGTGGGGGTCGATTTTCAGGAACTCTTTCTGGGGAATTATGGAATAGGAGGACCCCGAGTCAATTTCCATCTTAATAGGGGCCCCTTGTACTAATACCTCAACGAAGTAATGGGACTGTCCCGCGGACACGCTGAACACTGAGGCGTCGTCCTCGCTGCCGTCCGAGACGCGGCCCACGCCGTCCTGCTTCCTCGTGGTCTGGGCGCCATCTTTGGGCCTCGCTGGACGGTCTGGTCTGGCCGCGCGGTCTTGTGACTGCCTCCGGCCCTCTTTCCGCTTTCGGCACGCCTTGGCGATGTGCCCCCGACGGCCGCAGGTGTAACACTCGGCCTTCCTGAACGGGCATCTCGCGCGCTCGTGGGCCGCTCCGCAACCCTCGCAGCGTCGACCACCCTTCCGGACCTTCTGGACCTCCTCGCCGTCGCTGCCTTCCGTAGACGACTTTGAGGCCCGTCGAGTCGCGTGCACCGACTGTCCGGTCTTCCCGTGCACCGAATTTTCCGCCTTGCCGGCTCTAGGACGCCACTCACGCCACTGGTGCATCTCGTCCACTCCGGCATTCGTGGACTCTGCGGCTTCCGCGGCCTCTATGACCTCTGCCAGCGTGGGTGGCGGCTCCTTATTCATCAAGCTGCGCTGTACCTCCTTGTCTTTCAGGCCACACAACACGCCGTCCCTGAGGACCAACTCCAGGATATCGCCCCATTTACAGGGGGCGGCGGCTATCCTCATGGCGGCCACAAATGCCTCAACCGACTCATCCAGCGCTTGGACTCGCCTCCAAAACGCGCTCCGAGCGGGAAACATTGCCCTCGAGGGGCAGAACCGCTCTCGCAGCAGTTTCATGATGTCGCTCGCCTTAAAGTCGCTCACCTTCTTCGGAGCGATTATGCCCACCAGCGTCCGCTTGGTTTCCATCCCGAGCATTCTGGTGAGGATGGCCCTCTTCCTCTCCTCGTCTTCTCCTTTGACTCTGAGTTCCACCAGGGCCGCCTGGAAATCCATCTCAAGCAGCTCCCAGTCTTGCGGTTTGGTGATGTTGAACCCGCTCTGTGCCCTGGCTGTTCCGTGGGGATCCATCATCCCACCTTCGTCGCCAATTTGGTGTATGCAAACCAAGACACAGGACACAGCCTCGGGCTGGGTTAACTCAGGTTTATTGCATCGTGGGCAGAGGGAACATGAGGTAATGGCGGATCGATAGCTCTTTATATACAGCAGTAATACATTTGAACGTGGTGCCATGGTAGCCCATTGGCTACTGTCTGCGTGACGTCATTGCAGGTCACGCCCTTCTTGTCCAGGTGTAGGTGGTGGCGGGAAAACTTCCCGCGCTGTTGCCTTTGATGAGTTCGGACCAAGAGAGCTTGGACGCTCGCTGCTGCCAGCTGGTGGTCATTAGCTCGCGTCCTATTACAGGGTTTATATGATACAGCTGAAGGTTACATTGTTGCTATAGGCAAGGTTACATTGGCTCAGATACATTGTAATCCATGTGTACAATAAAACCATCAGAACACAACACACCCATACATAAACCAGGAGCCATTTTCACCCAATTAGTCATCCCAGATCCTTGCATCTGAGGGGGGGGGGGAGATTCCTAGTAGGAATGATGATATTGTGGCATCGTTTGTACTCCATAATGAAGAAGTTTACTGAAGAATGTCTGGAATAGAAAATTTTCAATATATAAATCAGGAGTTCTCAACCTTTTAAAGCCGAGGGCCGGGTCACGTTCCCTCAGACAGCTTCGGGGGCCAGATGGCCATCTTGCTCTTCCTCCACCACATGGCACTTCAGGGTGTGGTGGAGGCAGCGGGGGGGCCACATGAAATAGCACTATGGGCCACATCTAGGCCATGGGCCGCAGGTTGAGAATCCCTGATATAAATCATAGTGAGAGCATACAAATAATATCTTTCTTCAAAGTAACATTATTTTTAGCGGATCCATAATCTAACAATTATAGGGAGAGATCAAGCTGTGATTAATTAATATGCCTTCTAGGATTTAAATTAACGGTTTCTGGATATTGACCAGATTACATTTGCTTTGGGTCCTTCCAGTTGAATGGCTCTGAATGCTGCCAGTCAAAGGACATTATACATCTTTTCTCTCTCTTCTCTTTATGTGTTTTCTTAGGGGGAGGGGAGACAGAAGAGGCCATGGAAAAGCTTGGAAAATGTACAAATAGAGGACTATCCAGCCTGAGAGCATGTAGTGATTGAGGAAAAGATACTGCACAATAAATGCATTGATTTCTCAGGAGGCCCTCAAACTGTGGTGACAGTTTTCAAGGGGTGCAGGGAGAAGTCTAACAGTTTCCCAGGAATAAAAACATTATATAGCAAGATCCTGTTTTGCAGTTTATGCTGGCAGACAACAACACACTGTGTGAATGTAGAGAGATACAGAATCCGGCTCGTTTACTGGTCTCCCAATTACTACCAGAAACACGTACTGATGAAGATTCAATTTTGGCCAATGACAAAGCCAAGAAAGTAGCTTCAGCTTGGCAGTCCAAAGTTTGATCTGGACACAAAAGAAGAAGAAGCTTATAGGATCGGAAAAAAATGACCATTTGCAAAATGGAATTGAAATTTTAAACACTCTTTTTGTTCTTATAAAAACAAATACATGTTTTGGCAAGGGTGTGCTTACCAGATGCTTTCTTTAACAAATAATCATCATATTGATCTCCCCGTTGGCCTACGTTGTTATATAACCAACAGTAGTGATAATTGCAGTACTGTGAAACAAAGTTTAAGTGGACATAAAAGCCATGTTTGGCAAAAATGATAAACAGTTCCCAAAATAATAAACATGTAAACAAGTGTTATATGTGAACTTTCAAAATTACCTGTAATAAATATTGCAGCAAGAGAATGCAAAACCGAACACGGCACGTTGCCAAATATTTTAGACGTAGCATCGCATTTAAGCAGAACACTGGAAGTAGAACATTTCAACCAAGTTGCTTTAAACTCCGATTTAACCACTTTACTGATCACATTCTGAATGGTACTTTGTAAAGAGCCAGAGTTTGCCACAGACTTTGGGATTAAATTATTGTGTTGGAGGCTTATTTAGTTTAATCCTCAAAAGTCATGAATATGTTTTGAGAACAGGGTAACCCCGAATCTCTGGTCACCACCAGCAGTGGATTGGGGGTGGTGCCTTTCTTCCTCAAGCACTGAAACTATGGAAACACTACTGCAGACCAGTTATTTTATTTATTTATATTTATTCCCTTTATTGGAAAGAAAACTGTGGGCTATGGAAATAATATTGCTTTCACCACCCTGTCTTCAGGGTTGGGTTTTGGGTCTAGATTAGAAGAGTGAAAGCACAGAGGATGCTGTGAGCAGCGGTGAAAAATAGTTTGCAGGTGTTTGCAACAGGACATTTAGCATGATGGCACCTGACCTGCCATGTGCCTTCCCTTGCCTTTTTTACATGTTCCAACAATTTTTTTTGTTTTAGATCCATGATGAAAATGTATCCATTTTGCTAAAGAAAGTCACAACTAGTGTAGACCCATTTGAATCAATGGACCTTACAAAAGATTCAACTTATCAAATTCTCACTATCGAAAGGCCTACTTTAGTGAAAATTACTGTGCTAAGCAACAGGATTTCAGTCATTGTTGAACACCACTCTGAAATCTTCAGCTTTAAGAATTCTATGGTTGGCAGAAATATCAACAACCTGAGATATGCAGATGATATTACCCTAGTGGAAGAAAGTGAAGAAGACCTAAAGAGTCTCTTGATGAGGTTGAAATTGGAGAGTGCGGAAACTGGCCTGAAACTCAACATCAAAAAATCCAAGAAAATGGCATTCGGCCCCATCATTCCCTGGCAAATAGAAGGGAAAAAATGGAAGAAGTGACAGACTTTACCTTCTTGGCATCTAAGAGCACTGCAGATGGTGACTGCAGCCATGAAATAAAAAGATGCTTACTTCTTGGAAGGTAAACTATGGCAAACCTGGCTGCATAATAAAAACAGAAACATTCTGCCAACAAAAGTCTGCATAGTTAAAGCAATGGTCTTCCCAGTAGTAATGTATGGCTGTGAGAGCTGAGCCATAAGGAAGGCTGAGCAAAGAAGAATAGACGCCTTTGAACTGTGGTGCTGCATGAAGCTCGAGATTTCCCTGGACTGCAAGGAAATCAAATCAGTCAGTCCTAAAGGAAATCAACCCTGACTGCTCCATGGAAGGACAAATACTGAAGCCGAAGCTCAAATACTTTGGCCACCAAATGAGAAGAGAGGGCTCACTGGAGAAGGCCCTAATGCTGGGAAAGATTGAAGCCAAAAGAAGAAGGGGGCAACAGAGGATGAAATGGTTAGATGGCATCATTGACGTAGTGGGCGTAGATCTGGGTGAACTACCGAGGATGGCAGATGACAGAGGAGCCGGGCATGCTATGGTCAATGGGGTCACAAAGGGTAGGACTCGACTGTGTGACTGAATAATAATGGTTGACATCCTGTTTTGCAGCTCCATGTGCATAATGGGGGTGATGTCACCATCAACCTGCAAACTTCCATTGATTAAAGGCAAATGCAACTGATCAAAGGTATTTTGGGGGTGCATGTGATTTGTGCATAATGTGACACACCAAAGGAAGTTTTTAATCAGTGACATTTTGCTGCTGGGTGTGGATGCCATTAGGGTTGCATACATAAAACTGTACAGCTGGATTTCAGCCAACAAATAGTCATAAATAAGTGTTCCAACAGTTCTCTCTGCACGTCTGTTGGCAACAGCTAGTAGAATTATCTCTTTTCCCCACTCAAAAACAAAGGCATTTTTAAAAATATTTTTTTTACCATGAATAGGAACTCCTTCCTATTCCAACAGCAAATGTTTTGTTTGGGACAAGGGCTAGTGGTAATTTTATGTCAGTCTAACACAGGGTTTCCCAACGTTTTCCCATCAAGGGCCATTCCCGCCCCTGACACTCAGCTGTGCAGGCCAGAGGTATGGTTGCTCCTAGTGCTTACATTTTTGGTAGCGGCAGCAGCGAAAATCACACCATTTTTTCGCTGCTTGCGCAGCTTCTGTTGCTTCCCACAGTAGCGGGAGGGTTTTCGGAGCATTTTTGCTCTGTTTTGGAATTTTTTTACCGTGTTTCTGCTTCATTTCAGCAGCTAAAACGCAGTGTTCTGGGACTTCCTGGTCCCACGGTGGGAATCCAGGCACCACTGGAAGTACCCCCATCACCAGAAGTGCCCAAATGTTGCATTTTAGCTGCAGAAATGCAGCAAAAATGCAGCAAAAATTCCCAAAATAGAGCAAAAATACTCCAAAAACCCTCCTGCAACCATGGGAAGTGGCAGAGGATGTGCAAGCAACTGGGAAAATGTCATGATTGTCATCATCGCTGCAGAAACTGACATTTTGGAACTTCCGGTGGTGGTGGTAGCTTTTGGCTGTGGCTAGGTGGCCACTGTGGGCCGTATTAATGAGCTCCGCAGGCCAGATTAGGCTTGCGGGCCATAGGTTGGGAACCCCTGGTCTAACACAAATGGTATGGCTGTTGGAGGTGAATTGACACCAGTTAATAAATCATTGTAGACAGTATTTGATGTGCCTCACAAGTAGTCCTATTCAATTTACAGGCACATGCTGCAAAGAAAATATATTGCATCCAAATATATCTATATTAAGTGCCACAAATTATAGGATGTTATCCAATCCACTGGCTCTCTTTTGAAAATTAAACTCTTGTGAATCTTTTTAATAAAATATTTTAAAGCATTTTAATACTTTGACAAATTTGATCCTATTTTCAACATTTGTAATTCTAGTTGTATTTTTTTTTGTTTTTAACAGTGTTGTAAGCTACCTTGAGTCCCAGTTCTTGGAGAAAAGTGGCATATAAATACAGTAACCACAGTAAAAATATATAAATAATATTCTTGAAAAACATTTGTGGAGGAGATTTCACAGCCTTAAATTCGTTGCAATGGAATTCCTGAGTAGATGTGTTTAAGACTGAATGAATAATGGTATAATATAGAGAAAGAGTATGCTGCAGGATGCGTATCTGAAGAGCTCAGACCGAACATCCTTATTAACAATGGTCCAAATGTAACCCCCTCTCTCAATAGAATAGTCCTATTTCCAGTTTCATCACTGACTTGTTAAGTAATTTGCGGAAAGCTAACAAATTCTGGCTACATCCTCATAGCGACTGTTTAAACCCATTACTTTTTCTTTTAATCAAATGGCTGTTGTGTCAAAATATACAATTCTACCCATGAATCTCACTAGCTTGTTACAGTTCACTGGTTGACCTTGAAAATGTTTGCTCTCCTAAGCGTCTTCTCTCTGGCCTCCAGCTAAATTGCTCAAGACCAGGCCTGATCATTTTTCTATAAGCAGAGAATGCTGATTAACATAAACAAAACAGCTACCCAAAGAGCAACAAAGAAATACTCAATTTATTTTTTATCTTTTTATGAATGTTTCTGGTTGGAAATGGATTGCATGGCCACTATTTGATTAAAACCCATCCGTTTGATTTATTTATTTATAGATTTGGTTTTTCCAAATTTATGATTAATTCCTAATAGAACAAATGCAGAGGCTTTAAAGAAGAAGAAAAAAACCCTGATGCCTACCATTCTTGTAGAAATTATGGATTCCCTTTTCCTTCTTTTTTTTACTGCTTCTATGAAATATCTAAATCTATTGGCTAAGCAAGAAAAGAGCAATGCATCTACTTCCTAATGTAAGGCTTTTGTGTAGGATCGTAAATGGGAAGCTAAGTGCCAGAGGCTATTTTTATAGTTTAATGTATTAAGTAAATAAAAATGTATCTAAGACGTGGCCACACAATTAGTTGTGAGTTATTTATCTGGAGTTTGTATGGTTTAGAAAAACTCCATCTTCTTGGCTGATGCTGTCCTAATGCATTTAACTTCAGCCATCAGCTATGATTAAACACCTGCTGTTGTGGGGAAACAAAGCACGCTAATCCAATATGTATTTCTGACATCTTAAATATCACCCAGTCCCCTGACATCAGGCACAGCTTTTCAGCAGGATGGAATTCCAGAGCATATTTTTCTAATTTATGGATGGACAATAAATCAAAATTAAGCCTTGGGCAATGAAATATACATCAGTGCAGTATGAACTGACTGCAAACTAGGGCATGGAATAGTGGGAGTGGGGGGGGAGAGTAAGGGGGGGGTTATTAATGGAACCCTGAGCTGCAAACACTGAAGGGAAAATGAAAGAAGTTCTAGCATTTTATCTATGGAAACAGAAAACACAATAGAGAACAAAAGTTCCAGAGGATACACTCTTATTTGTGTAGAGTTGACACCCCCACCACCCCTTGCCCTTCTTCCCATCATTTACTTGATATTTGAACGAAGTGGCTGGAAAATCTCATTTATATTATTTGAAGCCTGTTTGGAATATAATATTAGGAACTGCAGTGGCTTAGTGGTTAAGATGCTGAACTTGACGACTGGAAGGTCAGCAGATCAGCAGGTCGAGACCCAAGTGCTGCATGACACAGTGAGCTCTTGTCTCTGTACAAGCTCCTTCCAACCTGGTAGTTTGAAAGCAAGAAATTGCAAGCAGATAAATAGGTACCACTTGGGTGGGAAAGGTAGCAGTGTTCCATATGCTCTGGTATCTAGTCATACCTGCCACATGAGTATGGAATCATCTGCAGATGCAGATTGCGCTGACTCTTTGGCTGTAAACGGAGATGACCCTAGAGTTGGATATGACTGGCTTTCAAGCAAGGGCGACCTTTACCTTGGATATAATGCTCAGGTTGAAATTTAAAATTTATTGATGTACTTAACAGATGCTGGTGGTGGTGGGACAAAATTTGTAGCTGGAAGGGCATGGACCTCATCCATTGTGAGCAAGTAGATTACCTCTGGCCACTACTCTCCAGAAGAGGGAAATTAAAACAGGGGAGCTCTGAAGGGAACCAATATTGGTATCACACCCTTAGGTTCAGAGGTTCTGTTGGGATAATAGCAATCTTGCATGCACTAATACTGCGTGTCAGTGGGAGGGGTCTTTATAGCCTAATGTGATTGTCCTTTGCCACTAACTTAATTAGTAAAGTGTTTTTTTCTGCATTTGAAGCAAGTCCATGTCAGGGGTTTTCGAGGGGTTGTAAGAGGCTTTGGTGGTGACAGAGTGCTGTATATGATGTAGTCCACCACAACTCCCTCCTTTCAGCCTCTGCCAGCCTCTCCCAAGGATCCAGATACCCTGATCTTACCTAGTCACAGGGAGTGTGGTTTTTCCATAGTAGCATGGATGTAGCAGTAGTAGTGTACAGTGGAAGCTGAGAGCTAGGTGCCAGTGCTATGCCCAAGTAGAAGCCAACAGGGTAAAGTCCCAAAACAGAACTTTATTTTCTATTCCATAAGAAGAAATACCTGTAGAGAATAAAATCCCCAAATCCCAAAGTCCATAGGGCTCTTTTAGATCCAGAAATGTCAATGAAATATTTCAAAGAGCCAATAAGCCTGTGGAGCAAAAGAACCCCACAAAGTCCATGGAAATATTAATCAGTCCATGAAATGGCAAAGTGTTGAGATATTTATTTTTTTTCTTTTATGTTTGAAAAAAAAAAGAATCCAATTAGCCTCGTTGGACTGCATCCTGTCTCCTGCCTTTGAGGTGTTCCCTCCAGAGAATAGAGTTCAGCCAACAAGAATCAAGTGGTCCATTGTTAGAGACCCAGTTTTAGGGCTCAAAACCTCCTCTTTTTAAAGGGAAATGAGGGACTTTCTCCCTCCCTAGGAATGCAATAGGTAATGTGGTTACATCATGATTTCATCATGGGAAAGTCCCGGGTCTCTGCAGGTGTCTCCCACTCCCTTTAGGAATTCATTGACATCATGGGAAGGCACCTGACTCTCCATGGAATGTGTTTACCTCATGGAAAAGCACCTGGGCTCCCATGGGAATGGAATGTGTTTATGTCATGGGGAAAGTCCCTGTTCTTACAGTTGTCTTCCCAAAGGTGTCTGGGAGCTAACCTTTCCCCCTCTACCTTGGACCTAACACAGAGACCTTAAATTTTCAAAAAGGAAATTTCCCAAAGATGAGGAAACTAGTAAAAAAGAAGCTGAAAGGGAAAATTGAGAGAGTCCAAACACTCCAAGAGGCATGGAGGCTGTTTACAAAAACAATGCAAGCGCGGCGCCAAAATGGCCGCCGCGCTCTTTGCGGGAGCCCCCCCACAGGACGAAGGCATCCGGGTAGTTAGGGGCGTGGCCAGCTCCCTTATAAAAGGGGTGGCCACGAGGCAGCCGAGCTGCCATTTTGCGAAGCGACGGAGCGGAGAAGTTTTTCCTCTTCCTCCGTCGCTTTTTACCTCAAGCGGGAAGCCTTTTGGCTGCTTATTTTCCTCTTTTCGGCTTCCCTTAGGTCCGACTGAGATGCCTTCGAAGAAGAAGGCGGCCGCGAGCGCGGCTCGGGCGGTGCGGCGGCGCAATCCGGGTCGGAGGACCGCGGCTGCGCCTTCCCACCAGCCGCCTTTGCCGGCTCCCACCGTGACCGGTGGGATGGGGTCTATTACCCCCTGGCCGGAGGCCAGGGACCCAAGCAGGGGTCCAGTATGGGCTGCGGCCCGCGGCCCGCAAGCGGCGGACGCCGCTCCTGGTGCTCATTCTGGGCCTTCCTCCATCGGGGCCCAGCTCACTCCGGGGCCTTCCAGCCTTGGGGGGTGGTGCGGTCCCCTCCCTTGGCAGATGCCCACGCCGGCCCTGCCGGGCCTGGGTGTGGGGTCATGGCCTTATTCGGGCCCCGGGGTGCAAGGGCCTGTACCCACGCCCGTAACGGGCGGGCCGGCTGGCCCATGGCCCCAGACCAGTGTCGAGGCCTTGCTGGCCCGCGTGGCGGCACTTGAGGCTTCCCTTGCTCGGGCCAGCCACGCTGGCGCTCCTTTTGGGGTGCGCTTGGACGCGTCGTCTGCTGGGCAGCGGCAGGCGACGGGACGGGTCGAGCAGCTTGAGGCGCGTGGCGCTGGTAAGGTAAACATTATGACCCACAGGTATCCGGCAAGTTCGCAATTGACTGGACAACACTAGACAGGCATAAGTTGGTTAAACTTATTGTTATGTATGTTAACTGTGTTTTCTGACAGGAGCGGAATGTATCTTTTCTCATGTATCTATTTTTGTTTTCCTGATTGTCCGGTCAACGACGAACTAGGCGACGGGGTGATGGCTATAGCTAGACAGCATGCATCACCCCGTGATTTTACGGATACGCGTCAGAGGGTGGGGTCATTAGTTAGATATTGACTACGGTCAACAATTTGTTTGTTGTCAACAAACAAATTGATACAAATGGATACATTGTAGCAATTGCCGTTGGCAATTTTGGGTGGTACCTTACCAGTGTTACTTCGGCCTGCTTGCCTTAAGAATTATGATTGGTTATTACCAATAGAAATTTATAATTCGGACTAGGGCATGAATCAATAAATGTGGCCCAATGCCGTTATCCACTTTCATTGGTGTCTGAGTCCTTTATTGGGGGGTGCGCCTGCAATAACAGAGGCCCAATTGGAATGCATACCCAAAAGGAAAAAGGGCACTGCCAGGTCCAAGAGGACTCCAATGTGGCATACAGGAGCTGTTCGGGAAGTGATAAAGAGCAAGAAAAGCTCATTTAGAAGATGGAAGGTTTGTCCGAATGAGGACAGCAGGCAGAAACATAAATTCTGGCAGAACAAATGCAAGGCAACAATCAGGAAAGCAAAGCATGACTTTGAGGAGCGTATAGCTAAAAATACTCAGAGAAATAACAAAGACTTCTTTAAGTACATTAGAAGTAAGAACCCAACTAGGAAGGCCATTGGACCATTAGATGACAATGGAAGGCAAGGGGTTATTGCAGAGAGACTCAATAAATTCTTTGCTTCAGTATTCACTGAAGAAGACAGAAACCACATGCCCAAAACAGAGCCTATCTTCGTAGGGAGGGAAAGCGAAGAATTAAGCCAGATAGAAATAACCAGGGAGGAGGTCCTTGCATGTCTTGTTAAACTAAACACTAACAAATCACCAGGACCAGATGGCATCCATCCACGAGTTCTCAGAGAACTTAAAGATGAAATTGCTGATCTCCTAGCCAAAATATATAATCTTTCCCTCAAATCAGGCTTTGTGCCTGATGACTGGAAGGTAGCAAATGTAACACCAATTTTCAAAAAAGGATCCAGTGGTGATCCAGGAAATTACCGGCCGGTCAGTTTGACATGTGTCCCAGGTAAAGTGATGGAAACCATCCTAAAAGATAGAATTAATAGGCACATAGAAGAGAAGGCGCTGCTAAAGGAGAGCCAACATGGCTTTTGCAAGGGCAAATCATGCCTCACTAATCTGTTAGAATTTTTTGAGAGTGTCAACAAGCATGTGGATAAGGGGGATCCAGTTGACATTGTTTATCTGGACTTTCAGAAGGCTTTTGACAAGGTCCCACACCAAAGGCTATTGATTAAACTTGCCAGTCATGGAATAAAGGGACAGGTCTTGTCCTGGATCAGCAACTGGCTAAGGGACAGGAAACAGAGGGTAGCACTAAATGGACACTTCTCCAAGTGGAGGGAAGTAAAGAGTGGGGTCCCCCAAGGTTCAGTACTGGGACCCCTGCTTTTCAACCTCTTCATAAATGATCTAGAGGTAGGAGTAAGCAAGGTAGCCAAATTTGCTGACGACACTAAATTATACAGGGTAGTGAAAACTGTGAAAGATTGTGAGGAGCTCCAGAGGGATCTCTTGACACTGGGGGATTGGGCAAAACAGTGGCAAATGAGCTTTAACACTAGTAAGTGCAGAGTGATGCATGTTGGGGCAAAAAAACCCAATTACATTTATCAACTGATGGGGTCTGAACTCTCTGCGACAAACCAGGAAAGGAACCTTGGTGTCCTGGTGGACAATTCAATGAAGGTGTCAACCCAGTGTGCCTCAGCAGTGAAAAAAGCAAACTCAATGCTAGGGATCATTAGGAAGGGTATAGAAAATAAGTCAGCAAGTGTCATTTTGCCTCTTTATAAATCTATGGTGAGGCCCCATCTGGAATACTGCGTACAGTTCTGGTCGCCATACCTCCAGAAGGATATTATGGAGTTGGAGAAAGGGGACACTCGATGAAACTTTTGGGTACTAGTTCTCAAACAAATAAGAGAAAGTACTTTTTCACCCAGAGGATCACTGGTCTATGAAACTCCCTGCCAGAAGAAGTGGTGACAGCTGTCAGTCTTGACAGCTTTAAGAAAGGATTAGACAAGTTCATGGAGGACAAGGGTATCAATGGCTATAATTATGGATACTTAAGGACAACCTCGGGGTTGGAGAGATAGGCAGGATATCTCTCAATGCCATTTCCAGGGAATCCTAAGCAGGGGAAGGCATCTCCTTGGGAATACCCTGAAGGAAATGGTGAGCCACTGTGTGAGACAGAATGCTGGACTGAATGGGCTGTGGCATGTTCCAGCAAGGCTATTCTTATGTTCTTATGTTCTTGGACCTATGATGTAACAGATCAACGGCCAGAAAGACTAAAGGTCAGAAGAGGTTTAAAAGTTCCCTTCTTCCTCGTAACTTCCTAGGTGGGGTGGAATAGCTGTTGATAACCTAATTTGTAAGGAATGTGGTCACTAAAATTCATGGAACCAGGCCATAAGTTAACTATCGGTCAATTTGCTCTTACACAGCAGACAGAGTTTGGCCATCTCTGTCTTTCTCTTACTGATGTCATTCTCCTGGAACGTCTGTGGGAAAACACTCAGTGAGACAGGTTCTCAAACTCCTCTTGAGCACATGGCAACTAAATGATTTCTATCAACTTAGCTAAACATTTTTACTTAAAATTTAAACAGCTAACTTAAATCATACACACACAAGAAAGAGGTGCAGCTAGGCACTGCATGAGCATATTCAGGATCATTACAGACCAAACCCCCTCTTTCTGCTTTTTTGTGTGCTTTCTTTGTTTTGTTGATAGCCTTTTTCTTATTTTTTTTCTAACCCTCTGTCAAGCAAAAAGCATGTGGGTTCTCTCCACTTGCTGGAGACTCCATTTTCCTTTTTTCATCCTTCTGATTGTAACTACAAATAGTAGTAGTAAAAGTAACTCTTTTCTACTTACAATGTTAGTACAAGGAACAACATCATCAGGAAACTCACAAACTATAAATGGGGAACTCAACCATCCACAGCCCTGAGTGTCTCTGCAGCAGAGTATGCTGCTCCAGTATGGAACACATCCAGACATGCAAAAGAAGTTGACATTGCTGTTAATGAAACCATTCAGATAGTGACAGAATGACTTAAACCTACACCTGTTGAGAAGATATACCATGTTATGTATGTTAACTGTGTTTTCTGACAGGAGCGGAATGTATCTTTTCTCATGTATCTATTTTTATGCAAATAAGTGGATCGAAAATGTGCATACTCTGTTAGCCAATTGGCTTGTTGCGGAATGGAATGTATCTTTTCTCATGTATCTATTCTTATGCAAATAAGTGGATCGAAAATGTGCACACTCTGTTAGCCAATGGGCTTTTTGTATTATTGTTACTGTTACTGTTTATAGTGTATATAAGTCCGAGTTTTGTCCCATCCAAACTATGTTCAAACCCCACTGATAAAGAGCTGATTTTCACTACTTCACTCGTCTGCTTCTTCATTCCCTGAACACGAAATACCCCCTTGTTGATATTGCTCCACCTAAGATCAAGAGAGAAGTAGCAGCAGATGCTGAGAGAACTAAGCAAGAGAATGACCCTCAACACCCTCTGAATTAGGGTTGCCATAATCCTCTCCCACCAAAATGGGATAGCCACGTGACGTCATTGCATTCTTCAAACTGTGCATGCGTCGGACGGGGCTGTCAGGGAGACCACAGCTCTAAGACCCCGTGGAATCCCCATCCAGGGCGGACAGCTTTAATCAGTTTAAAAAAAAACAAAACTGTGGTCAAGAGGTTTTTCCCCATGTGATTTTTCTTGCAAAATACTATTCTTGATGGTTCTATTTTTATTTTTTTGAATAAAATTTATTGGGCCACTCTTGAAACCACCCTTCCTTCCCCTGAGGTCACCCCACCCTCCCCTTCACACACACCCAACTGAAATAGACTCACCCTCAAACCCCACACGAGGATCCCTTGGAAGAAAGTTCTAAAGAGTTCTAAAGAGGGCAATGCAGTCCATGGCGCATCCATTTCCCTCTGGAAGGAGAAAAGCAGGAGACAGGAAGGGACTTATTTTGGAGGAGGACGTTTGCGATGGAGGACTCTTCACTTTCTGTCCACCCTGTTCCCTTCCTCTCTAGGAATACTGACCCTATGCAATTAACCCTTTGCGCTTGCAGTCACGTGAAGAAGGAATCCTCTGTTCCAGTGTATGGTGGAGGTTTGGCTTCTTAGATATGGGTATTTCTTGCTCCCTCCTGGCTTTCGAGGAAAAGGGCTGAGGATGACTCCTTGTCCCCCCAAACTTCAAGGTGAGCCAAGTGATTTTTGCAAAGAGTTATTTCACTACCTCCATGCCTTTCTTTCAATTATTTCACTTGCAAGTGTCTCCCCTCCCCGGCAGGCTTCTCAGCGTGCTGTTTTGCCTTCGCTGCTTTCAAGCAGGATAATTGAAAGAAAGGCAAGGAGGTAGTGAATTAACTCTTTGCAAAAATCTCTTGGTGAGAGATGATCTTACTTCCTTTGTTCAAATTTAAAAATCCGGTACTTTTACATGTTTTTCTTGAACTGACTGGGACAGCTTGAATCTGGGAAAATCCTGGAAAACCGGGACATATGGCAACCCTACTCTGAATGGATATGAGCAGTAGTGGTCTCCAAAAAAAAAATTGCTACCACACTGTGGGTGTGTTATGTTGGGTGTGGCCAGGGGGAAATCCCTGCATTGCAGCACCCAAATTAGGACTACTTTATTGGATGGGCGGGGCCAGCCAGAATTTCTGCTACCGGTTCTGGTAAACTGGTGCGAACCTGCTGATGCCAACCACTGGATATGAGCCTCAAGTCCACCGGCTCAGATACAGGAAGAGATTTATGGCAAGAACAAACATTTTTGAGGGTACACAAGAGTAAAACTAAATTAGAAGATGGAGGGAAGAGCACTCGGAAAGGAACATCATTAAAGGTGGATATAGCTGAAGATCTCAATCTCCCCTATGTCATCTGGAGGACCCTGAATAGGCTGAAGGTTGGAGTCCTTAAATGCAAGACCAACATGCTTTAGTGTCTTGCACGGGAGACAAAGAAGGAGTCGCAGTGAGGACTAACACAGGTTTATTGGTTGATGATCAGGATGAACATGTGATAATGGCGGAGGTACATCACATTATATACAGTAGTGCAATACATTTGAATCTTGTTGCACGGTAGCTTATTGGCTGCTACCGGCGTGACGTCGTCCCAGTCACGCCCCTCTTCTGTAGTAGTTTGCTAGTGCGGGAGAGTTCCCACGGCTGCCGGTGATTTGAGGAATGAGAACCATGTGAGTTGAACGCTCGCAGCTGCCCTCTATGGGCAGCTTACTCGCATTCCTTTAACAGCTGGGCTACATTGTAATTGTGGTCAGGTTACATTCATACATTTCTTAAAGCAACATTGTACATACATAACATCCCTCCCCCCTAGGATGGGACGAAGTCCCTCAACCATTGCGTCTTGACGCACGTGCGCCTGGGGCGTGCGGCCGCTTGACTTAACACAGGGGAGCCTGGTTCTGCAGAGTCCTGTCCTGCAACGGAAAGGGGGGACTCATTAGTGGCTCGGTGTGGGCTCTGCGGTAACCTTGCATTGGGGGACGGGAATGGAATGAACAGTTGGGAAGTGAACCCCTGCCTACCATTTGAGGAGCTTGGGTTCCCCCCCAGTATGAATCTCGGGACCGACGAAGAGGCCCTCGTGGCCTCGCCACCCCCCGTTACCTGCCCAGGAGTTCTAGAGACTGTGGTGGGCGGACTCCCCCCCCCCGTTGCCTGTCTTGGGGGTGTTTGTCTCCGGGGAGCTGGCGCTATGGTATATTCTAAAACAAAAGGACTGGGGGGACTGGAGGTACCAGGGGCTGAACTGAAACCCCTCTTCTCGCTAGGACGGGTGGGGGACCACTCCGCTACACCCCCTGGTACTGCAACTCATAATCATAATCAAACTGATCCCTCTCTTTCAAAGTATCCTCCTCTGTAGTCGAGAACCCAGGATATGCATTTGAATCTGCGGTTTCCGCCGTGTCTTCCCCTTGGGTAATGCGGGTGGGGGAGGACCCTAATGCTGATTCCCCTTCACTGGTGACTCGCCTTCTGAGTTGGTCGGCGTGCCTCCTCCAGAGTAGACCCGAGCTAGTCTCGACCCTGTAGGATACTGGCCCCGTCTGCTCAATGATTGTCCCTGGAACCCACGCTGGCCCCGAGGCCGCGTCGTTCCTGCAGTGAACCGGGTCCCCTACCGAAAAACTTTTGGAGCTCTCTCCCCCTATGTTTATATTCCTTCCTTCATCCTCCACCCTGGACGGATCCATCCAGTCAAAAAGTGTTACCGGACGCCTCCTCATGAGGAGTTCGGCTGGGGAAAATCCTGAGGCTAGGGGGGTTGTTCTGTAGCAGATGAGGAACTGACACAGGTGAAGGTTCAACTCACCGGGACCCATGCGCCGCAGTGCGTCTTTCGTAGTGCGCACTTGGCGCTCTACCTGACCGTTTGTGGCGGGGTGAAATGGGGCAGCGGTAATGTGCCCGATGGTGTTCCGCTCAATAAACGTCTTGAACTCTGCAGACATGAAGGTACTAGCGTTATCGCTAACCAGGACGTCTGCCAGGCCGAAACAGGCAAACAGCTTGCGCAACTGTTTAATGGTTGCCGCAGAGGAGGTGCTGTTCACGGGGATTACCTCCAACCACTTAGAGTAGGAGTCAACTACCAGCAGGAACATGGCCCCGCGGAAAGGGCCAGCGAAATCAACATGAATCCGGGACCATGGCCCGCGGGCCGTGTCCCATTCCCTATGGGGTAAGCGGGACTCCTCGGGCCGAGAGCTCTGGCAGCTCTCACACGTGCCCACTAAACGTTCTATATCCGCGTCTATCTGGGGCCACCAAAAGAAACTCCTGGCCAGAGCCTTGGAGCGCACGATCCCGGGGTGACTGGTATGCAGTAGCTTCAGTACCCTGGCCCTCAGCTTCTCTGGGATGACTACTCGCTGGCCCCAGAGTAAGCAGCCCCTTTCCAGAGAAAGCTCTACTCTGCGCCTGACGAATGGCTTGAACTGTTCCCCGGGGGGAGTAGTGGGCCACCCTTTCCTCACCCAGGAACTCACTTGGGCCAGAATCTTGTCGGCCGCCGTGGCCTTGGCGAGGTCGGCCGGGAGGATGGGGGGTGAGTCGAGAGACTCGATCAGCAGGACTTGGTGGTCCTGCTCTACCTCACATGTGGGGTCCCCTACACTTGGGAGGGGAGATCGGGACAGCGCGTCCGCATGGGAGATCTCCTTCCCTGGGTGATAGACCAGCTCATACTGGTAGGCGTTGAGAAAGATAGCCCAACGCAACATCCTGGGGGATAGAATTTGCGGTGTGGGTTTGCCAGTAGTGAAGATCCCCAGAAGTGGCTTGTGATCCGTCACTACCGTAAACTCGCGGCCATATAAAAAGTCATGGAACTTTTTGGTTCCGGCGATGATGGCTAGGGCCTCCCTATCCGTTTGCGCGTAATTGCGCTCGGCCTTCGAGAGGGACCTTGAGTAGTACGCTATCGGGGCTTCCCTCCCGCTCTCCAACACGTGGCATAGAACCGCCCCCACCCCCACTGGGGACGCATCACAGACTAGAACTACTGGTCTCCTAGGGTCGAAGTGGGTCAGGACAGCACTCGAGGATAGGAGTGCCTTCAGCTCCCTGAAAGCTTTCTCTTGCCTATCTCCCCACCGCCAAACCGCCTCTTTCTTCAATAGTGCGTGCAGTGGCTCAGCAACGGATGCCTTCCTCGGCAGGAAGGAATGGTAAAAATTTAAGAGCCCTAGAAACGACTGCAGCTCCGGTTTCGCGGTGGGGCGAGGGGCGTTTTGCACCGCTGTAACCTTGGACTTGGAGGGCTTGATGCCTTCCGGGGTTACCTTGAACCCGAGGAACTCAACCTCCCTCGCAAAGAAAACACATTTGTCCCGTCTCAGTCGGAGGCCCGCCTTCTCGAATATTGAAAGGACCCTGTCTAGCCTTTGCGCTAATTCTGATTCCCCCCCGCTGTTATTAACACATCATCGAAGTATGGGAGGATGCCTGGAAGCCCCTTTAAAAGGCGTTCCACGAGGGACTGGAAAATTCCGGGGGCCGAATTCATGCCAAACTGAAGGCGCGTTACCTTAAATGCCCCCTTGTGCGTTACGATCGTTTGCGCAGCGGCAGCAGCCGGGGTTACAGAGAGCTGCTGATATGCCTGCGCCAGATCTAGCTTGGCAAAACACCTCCCCCCATGAAGCGTGGCCAGTAAATGGCTGACCACGGGTACCGGATATGCGTTTGGCCGAATGGCCTTATTAATCGTACATTTATAGTCCGCACAAATCCTAACCTCCCCGTTTGCTTTAAGGGCCGTAACAATCGGCGTTTCCCACTCCGCTGAATCAACTGGAACCAAAATCCCCTGCCCCACCAATTTGTCCAGTTCCGCCTCGATCTTGTCCTTGAGGGCGAAAGGCACTCTTCTTGGCTTGAGGCGTATGGGTCGGATTTCTGGATCCAGGTCAAAGGAAACTGGGGGCCCCCTGTAAGTCCCGAGCCCCTTCTTGAAAACGTCCGGGTGTGCGTTGCACACGTCCCGCATTGGGTCAGTCTCTATAGCGTTAATGCCGGACAGTTCGATTCCCAGGGGAGCGAACCACTGCGTTCCCAAGAGGCAGCATCTCCCCCCTTGAGGACCACTAGGGGCAGTTTCTCGGAGTAATTCTTGAACTTCACCTTGAAGTTCCCCACCCCCAACACTGGGATCCCGTTCCCTTGCACGTCCCGTAGGTGTGACCTCATGGCCCGCAACTTGGGCCGCGCATCTGGGGGAATGCGCATAAACTCTTTTTGGGACATGATGGAATAGGACGACCCCGAGTCTATCTCCATCCTCACTGGGAGCCCCTGTAACTGTACCTCTATGAAAAAACGCCGGTGCTCCAGGCCCACGCGGTTCACGCCTGCCATGCTGTGGTTGTCTGAGACCTTCCTGGTGCCGGCCGCCTTCCGTTGGTGCGTCTGGGGATGGTTCGAATTGCCCTTGTCCTTGACTCTCCCGCGCCTGCACACTAGGGCGATGTGCCCCTTTCGGCCGCAGTTGTGACACTCGGCCTTTCGGAACGGACACCTCGTGCGGTCGTGGGACGCCCCACAACCGTCGCAGTGGCGGTCTTGCCGCTTGCGGGTCTGTCACTTCTCTCCTCGCTTCTTGACCCGCTGGACGTCATCGTCCTCGCTGGAGCAGGGGTCTGCCGTAGTGGACGACTCCTCGGATGCCGTTGGTGTGCCGGCGGGCGGCTTGGGGGCCCACCAGGCCGTTTTCGCTGGTGTCCGCCGGGCTGCCTGTACTGGTGACTTGGCCCTTTCGGACGTGGCCCCTCGGGACTTGAACACTCTGACCCCGCTCCTGGCCGCTTCGGCCGCTTGGGCCTCCCGCAGTACCTCGTTGAAGTGAGGCGGTAGTCGCGGGTCATGAGCTTCCGCTGAAGCTCCTCATCCCTCAGGCCACACAGCATGCGGTCTCGGAGGGCCTGGTCCAGGTCGTCCCACTGGCAGTGCACGGCTGCAAGTCTGAGGGCCGCCGCGTAGGCGGACACGGATTCGCCCGGTCGCTGGTCTCGCCTGTGGAACGCGACCCGGGCCGGGAAGATCGACACGGGAGGCTGGAAATGCTCGCCCAACAGCGCCAGAATGCGGTCAAGGGCACCTCTTCTACCTTCTTGGGGGCCACCAGGCTCATCAGGATGCACAGCGTGGCTGGCCCCACCTGGGCCAGGAAGTAGGAGCGCATTCTCGCGTCGTCGTCGACGCCTGCGGCTTCCATCGCGTGCCGGAACTGGCACTCGTAGAGCTCCCATTGTTCGGGCTCGCTGTCATCGAACTGGTAAGGCTTGACCTTGGGATTCACCATGATCCCACCTTCGTCGCCAATTTAGTGTCTTGCACGGGAGACAAAGAAGGAGTCGCAGTGAGGACTAACACAGGTTTATTGGTTGATGATCAGGATGAACATGTGGTAATGGCGGAGGTACATCACATTATATACAGTAGTGCAATACATTTGAATCTTGTTGCACGGTAGCTTATTGGCCGCTACCGGCGTGACGTCGTCCCAGTCACGCCCCTCTTCTGTAGTAGTTTGCTAGTGCGGGAGAGTTCCCGCGGCTGCCGGTGATTTGAGGAATGAGAACCATGTGAGTTGAACGCTCGCAGCTGCCCTCTATGGGCAGCTTACTCGCGTCCCTTTAACAGCTGGGCTACATTGTAATTGTGGTCAGGTTACATTCATACATTTCTTAAAGCAACATTGTACATACATAACACATGCTCAAGTGGGGACTGCTGGTGGACAACAACACATGGTGTGAATGTGGAGACACAGAGTCCGGCCCATTTGCTGGTCTGCCAATTGCTGCCAGAGACATGAAGACTTGCGTTTGGGCAACAACAAAGCAAAGAAAGTGGCTTCATTTTGGCAATCCAGAGTCTGATCAGGATACAAAAAATAAAGAAAGCCTATTTGTGTTATAGACAAAGTCTTACAGATAAACAATTTCATGCACAAAAGGCAAGCTCTTCACTCTTCCTGGTTGTAAACCGCTTTGGGTCACCAATGGGTGAGGAAAGCGGTATATAAATATTGTAAATAAATAAATAAATGAGGGTTACAGGACCTGGAAAATTCACTTGTTTGGACTACAACTCCTAGCATCCCCATCTGACAAGGCTAGGATCCTGGGAATCATTTTTAAAACAACTAACAGTTCCAAACTCAAGTAACAAGATATGATAAGGAATGCAAAACATTTTTTAAAAGATGAGAAGACAATGTTTTAAGGGTTCCTATCCTCCTCTTAGCTATTTGGCTAGAGGGTCCCATGGAGATATTTTTCAGATTTTAGCGACTTGGAACAGGCCAAATTGGGGTAACAGGCCATACTCAGAATAGTTCAAATGTCCAACAAGGTTAACATATATTTGCCGGCTCTTAAAGTTTAACATATCAATTTCATCCTGATATTAGCTGACACCTCTGAAACAACTCGTAATTAGCTTTGCTCTAGTGCAGTGGCTCATTTGTTATATAAAATATTTACTTTACAACTTGACTTTAAGAGCATTCCTTGCTGTAAAATGTTTTTTAAAAATTCATCCCTTTGACTATAGCATCCCACACAACTGCACACAATTAACAAATCCATTATGTGACTGCATGAGCCATTACATCCCCCCTCCCCCCCAAGTCAAGGACTACTTTTGGAATTATTGACTTCCACTGACTGCATTGCAATTAAGGAAGTAGTTTAAAACTATATATTTTCTAATATACTTCACTTATTGGTTTGTTGTTTTGGGGCTCAAGATCTCAATTATTTCATTATCTAAGGACCATATTGCTTCTGTATGTGTCTTTCTGACATTAGCCCATTAGGTTTGTTGCTGAAGAATATTTATATTTGCCAACTGATTGTACAAAGGAAGCAAATGGGCAAATC
Source organism: Bradypodion pumilum (assembly GCA_035047305.1). Taxonomy (NCBI): domain Eukaryota; kingdom Metazoa; phylum Chordata; class Lepidosauria; order Squamata; family Chamaeleonidae; genus Bradypodion; species Bradypodion pumilum. The sequence goes on from JAWDJD010000002.1 coordinate 49,132,981, forward strand.
TCCATGGTATTCTCATAGGGCAGGGGTTTGCAACCTACGGCCCTCAGACCTGGCCTGTGGCGCCATTTCACGTGGCCTGCCGCCATTGCTGGAAGTGGTGGAAGCAGCGAAAACAGCTGAAAATGCTCTATAAATGGGCCTACAGCTATCATAAACATGTTTATGACAGTTGTGGATGCGTTTTACAGCAGTGTTTACACCAGGGGGAACCACGTGTCCAGCCCATTCAGCTGTCTGAAATGGTGTGGACCATGCCCCCTCAGACAGCTGAATGGGCTGGACACGTGGTTCCCTCTGGTGTAAACACTGCTGTAAAATGTATCCACAGTTGTCATAAACATGTGGCCCGCTGCCACTGCTGGAAAACAGTGGAAGCAGCGAAAACAGCTGAAAATGTGCTGTAAATTTGCTGCTTCCACTGCTTCTAGCAGTGGCGGCGGGCTACATGAAATGGCACCACAGGCCAGGTCCATTGGCCATAGGTTGTGAACCCCTGCCCAATATCCTGAAAGCCCAGGTGGTGTCCTCAAACTTGGCAATCCTATGTATAACAGATAACAATGTTAGTTGTAACAAGTTATTTCCAGGCTCTGTTTTCTACTATTTCCCATGCTTGCATATTGCTACTGGCTCTTTCATTGCTACCTAAATTGACTCTCTTTTGGATTTTACACTGGTCTCTTTTTACACTGGCCTGTGGTGAGAAAATGTTGAGAACCCCTGACATAGGGTGACAAACGAGAGGGCAAGTAGCCCTGGATAAGAAATAAGTTTGATTCTGTGGTAAAGATCTAGTAAATGATTGAGATAATGCTATTGAAGTAGCCCACGTTTGGTAAAAAATAAATAAAATCCAACTATGAAGATTTTAATTAGTTTTTATTTTTGTTTTTATATTATACACCCATAATTTTTAAAAAATACAATGTCTGAAATAAATAAATGAATAAACAAACAAACAAACAAATAGATATGTTGTTATCAGTGATCCAGGCTGGATATTTTCTGCAGAAAAAAACTCCACAATGTGTAACTATTTTTTGCAGAAAAAATTCTACTTTCAGAAATCTGCCCCCCACCCGCATAAACCTAACTTGTGATGTAATGAATAAAGACATCTAAATCAGATTGTTAGGTGGATAAAGTCATAGTCAAACCAGTAACAAGCAACATAAATGACCATCCTCTCACTCAAAGTAGAAAGTATTATCTTTATATACTGAGATCTCAGGTATAATTAAACAGTGAATGTTGTTGTTGTTTATATGCTTAACATATAAATCATACAATATGAACATATGCTATTGAGTTAAATGGCTTAAAGCATCTGCATGCATAGTGCTAAAAACTATTTCCTACTTTGTATTCATTTCATTATAGCATTAATAATTTCTCCGATCAAGTATGTCAGCTCATGGAGCGATTTTTCAGATATTTCAGAAACCTGAATACCCTGAATAGAAGTGATTTCACTGATGCCGGCAGTTTATCCAAAAGTACATATCATAACTATTCCATGCAGTACTTTTGTGGTATATTCGTTTCCTGGTGGACATCCTCCTGATGATGACCCTCTCCATACTTAGCCAGGCTAGTCATAGGATAGCAGATGTATAGTCTACTACCATAATAATTTTCAAAGCCATTTTTGGCTGATAGTAGCTGCCAGTGATGTCCTTGTAACATAATTTACAACCAAAAGGGCTGCCCTTTACTCTGTATCTTAAATCTTGACTGAGGAATGTGGGCCCCAAAAAAACAGACTAGTAAAACAGAAACAGTCTGTAAGCTTTTTGTCTTTGCAAATGTAGCTTGATTTTTGGAGTCTACACCAAAGGTTCGCAATCTAGGGCCTGTGGGCTAGATCCGGCCCATGGCACAAAATAATCTAGCCTCTGACCTGGTTCCAGCCGCCCCCACTGCTGCTGGAATGGGCCACAGACTCATTTACGGCCATCATAAATGTGTTTACGACGGTCATAAAATGAGTCCACGGCTGTTGCAAAGGCATTTACTACAGCTGTAAATGAGTCCACAGGTGTCATAAATGTGTTTACTACATCTGTAAATGTGTATACAACAGCCATGGAAGCACTTTATGGCAGTGTTTACAATGGGTGGAACCACCAGTCCGGCCTGCTCAGCTGTCTGAGGGGGCGTGGTCCACCCTACAGCTGAAAAATGTTGAGAACCCCTGATCTACACTGTCATTTATTGTCCCACCAAATCACTTGCTATAGATACTGTTGAGTCTGGCGCTTATTTATTTATTTATTTATTTAGTATATTTATATCCCACCCTATTGGTACAAACACCACTCAGGGCTGCTGCTAGCATAGAAATAAATACAATAAAATACAAAAACAATAAAAGGCCTTTACAGATAAAAACGTTACTAAAACCCCTATCTAAAACAGTGTTAAAACATATAAACCCACAATACCCTCCCTAACCCCTTAAGAGATAAATAGTCAAAAAGAGATGAAGAAAAAAAAAGAAGGAATAAAAACAGAGGGAGAGGAGGAGGGGGAGACAGAAACAGACAAGACAGTTGTAGGGCACTATTTATATAAGCCAGCGGGACTGGGCCGTCGCACCTGACGGCCCCCACACCTACTGGCATAACCAGGTGTTAAGTGCCCTCCTAAAGGGAAGCAGCTCTGTCTGGAGGTGCAATTCAGATGTAAGAAGTATTCTGACCAGCAGGATCGGGTCAAACACAAGTGATTTATTATTCAGCTCATAGATACCGGACTGGGGGACATGTGCAAGGTGGCCAGCTTATATACAGTGAGAATGGCAGTTACACAGGTTGATACATTTCGGTGGACTTCTGGAGAAGCGGGAAGTTTGTACTGATGAATCAGCTATTTTGACAGTAGTTTGAAAATGGCGCCTTTGTAAAAGGTGCACTATTCTGCCGTAGACTTTACGGCGCCAATAGCAGTTTTAATAAATAACGCTTGGACACAACAGATACTAAAGCTGTTTTGGTGAATGATGTTGAATGACAGTGGCACAGGCGTAAAGAAGCATTCATTCCTCTGTTAGAGGTATTTATTATGCAGCAAGAGCATTCATTTTAAGGGAGGAACAGGCTGTCACATAGACAGTAAGTTGTTAGTTAGAAAGTGGTATCCTTCAGTTTGAGCAGAATTCTAATACTGTACAGTGGAACCTCATACAACAATCACCCTGTATAGCAACAAAATTGCATAACAATTAGGTTGGGGGGAGGTTGGAATGGCATCCCGCATAACAATTTTCCCTATGGAAAAAATCATACAACAATTTTTCAATGGGAAAAACCACTTAGCAAATTTTTTTGTGTTGTATGATGCACCCCACAGGGAAAATTGCTATACGATGCATGCATCGTATAACAATTGTTTTGTACAACAACGAGCCTTGTGGAATAGATTAAAATCATTGTATGAGGTACCACTGTTTAGACAACCACTGTGTAAAATTAAGCCAATTGATTTTAGTACAAGAAAGACAGCAGAATAAATAAAGGCAATATGCAAATAATCATATTGAATTCTTATACAATGGGTCATTCCTGCACTACACAAAAGTGCTTTCCTTCTTCGACGTTCAATTTGTTTTTCCCCGCTCCCTCTTCTGACCAGAGCAGAGTAGTCAAGCCAGCACAAGGTATAACAGAGTGGTTGGACACCAGAAAAGGAGTTTGACAAGGCTGTCACATCTGCTCAATATTTATACAGAAATAATAATGTGTATTGCTGTTGATGGTTTCCATAGTGGTATTAGCATTGGCAGAAGGAGATGTAATCTCAAGGATGCTGATGACATCTTTTATTGCTGAGTCTGTGGTTTTTTGCATCTGAAAGCAAAGAAGCTGAGACTAGATGCTGAGCTCGGCAGTTGAGAAACAGCTATTTCAACACTGTTATTAGATGGAAATGAACACAGTAAACACGTATTGGTGTTTGGCTGCCAAGATTATCTAGTAAATATAAATGGAAAGCTTTTTTCTATTTTTTTATTTTTTGTGTGTGAGGGGAGGGAAATGGCTAATTGCATCATGTTCTTCTTATATATTCATTTTCAGTAACAGGGTCACCAATACCTTATCTGTGTAATTCTGCAGAAGATAGAGATAGGCATAGTTTCTTCTGCCACTGTACTATTGAGAGCAACAGTATATTTTGGATTTTCCTGGAAGGAGTGTTATTGGGGCTGGTAACTATGGGACTGGATTGGGGGTGGGGAACCATTTCTAACCACTCCATAATTTTGCAGTGTTAGAATATTCTGTATAGAATATTCTGCTGTAGGTTAACCCTTATCCTGGGACAGACAGTGAGCATGCCTAGAGGTGCTGGACACCATGATTTTAGTCACAGCTGAAAGACACAAGGAGTCCAACTCTAATTTTATTTAGAGGCGTTGTATCAATGAAGTTCTATTCTAGTCCATAGAAACCTAAGAACTCTTTGGTAGCTGTTAATAAGAAAGGCCCTCTACCTTTAAACAACATGTTTTCTCTTCTTTAATGTTTTAAATATAATTAGTGCCTACTTATCTATTTCGCTAGGGGCTGTGTTGACTCAGTGGTTAAGAAGCTCACCTTGTTAGCTGGAAGGTCGGAAGTTCAAGACCTGAGTACTGCATGACTGAATGAGCGCCCATCATCTGTCCCAGCTCCTGCCAACCTAGCTGTCCGAAAGCAAGAAATTGCAAGTTGATAAATAGGGACCACTTTGGTGGGAAAAAAGATCTTGGAGAAATGAAAGGAGCCTCATGCGTGCATCCCCTGAGCAGAGTTCCTCCAGCAAAAATCCTTTCAACCCAGAAAGCACCTTTGTGTGCTTTTGACATGATTTTTTTTAAAAAAACTATTTTTCTGCATTTATTGAAGAATTGTTGAGTGCAATACAGTAGAACCCCCCCCCCCCCCACGAAAAACTCTGTTCTGCGAGTTGCTTCACTATGCGGTTTTTCCCCATCATGTGAAGCTAATGGGAGATGCCCCGGATAATGGACCAAAATGTTGGTTATCCAGGGTTCCCATTGACCAGGTATACCCCGGTTACCAAACCCCCCACATAACAGACGATTTTTTTCGTCATGCAGGGTATCGCCATTGCCTAACTAATGCTACGTTATGCGATTTTTTCATTATACGAAGCATTCGTTATGTGAGGTATTAATGTATCTCACTTTTTCTGCCTTTATCTATTTAAACATGAACTTCCCCTGTGTTGTACTATTATGAGAACATAGCTCTGCCTACAGGCTTTAGTCTTGAAACACACCACCCAACTGGTGGGCTTCAATTCCCATAAGCCTCAGTCAGTACATTGGCTGATTAGTGCTTTGGGGAATTGACTTAGGCTTCTAGGAATTGAAGTCCAAAAATCAAAGTTTGGGAAACACTAAGTTAAAGTAAAATCAAAGTTTGGGAACCACTAGATCTTCATAATTAACAATGTAACCACTTATGCAAGATACATTCAATGATTTGCAACAATTCCTGAAAACAGATACTCATGGTATCCTTCTATCTTGTCAGCTGTTTTACTCCATGCTACCTGCCTGGTTTCCATAATGACCTGGATTGTCCGCCTTTCTGGATTAAATTGAATCAAAGTTTGTCGAGATGAACACAAGAGTAGCAACGTACCAACTTCAAAGAATAGCACATTTTATGCAAAGTCCCAGTGTTGGAAAACAAAACCTGTTCTTTGTTGTTGTTGTTGTTCAGTCGCACAGTCGACTCCGACCCTTTGCGACCCCATGGACCATTTTCCTCCAGGCGCCTCTGTCCTCTACCATCCCCCTCAACCCTCCCAGCTCTGTGCCCATTGTGTCTATAATACCATCTAGCCATCTCATCCTTGGCCTCCCCCTTCTTCTTTTGCCCTCCACCTTTCCCAACATCAATGCCTTCTCAAGTGAATCCTCCCTTCTCATTTGATGTCCAAACTACTTTAGCTTCATCTTTACTATTTGACCTTCCAATGAGCAGTCAGGGTTAATTTCTTCTAAGATTGACCTATTTGTTCTCCTCGCTGTCCAGGGGACTCTCAAAACCCTCCTCCAACACCACATTTCAAAGGCATCTATTCTTCTGCGTTCAGCCTTCCTAATTGTCCAGCTCTCACATCCATACATTACTACTGGGAAAACCATTGCTTTGACTATTCTAATTTTTGTTTGCAATGTAATGTCTCTGCTTTTCACTATGTTCCCCATGTTTCTCATCGCTTGTCTCCCAAGAATCAGTCGCCTTTTTATTTCATGGCTGCAATCCCCATCTACAGTGATCTTTGATCCTAAGAAAGTAAAATCTGTCACTGCTTCTACTTCTTCCCCGTCTATTTTCCAGGAACTGATGGGGCCTGTTGCCATTATCTTGGTTTTCTTGATATTGAGTCTCAAGCCAGCTTTTGCACTCTCCTCCTTCAGCCCTATCAAGAGATTCTTTAGGTCTTCCTCACTTTCTGCCATTAGGGTGGTATCGTCTGCATATCTCAGATTATTGATGTTTCTCCCAGCGATTTTAATCCCATATTGTGATTCCTCCATCCCTGCACTGTGCATTATGTGCTCTGTGTATAGGTTGAATAAGCATGGTGACAAAATGCAGCCTTGTCTTACTCCTTTTCCTATTCCAAACCACTCTGTTATTCCATGTTCTGTCCTAACTGTTGCTTCTTGGTTCATGTACAGATTTCTCAGGAGGCATATGAGGTGCTCTGGTATTCCCATCTCTTTAATTACTTGCCACATCTTGTTGTGGTCCACACAGTCAAATGCCTTAGTGTAGTCAATAAAACAAAAGTAAACTTGTTTCTGGTATTCCTTTGTTTTCTCCATGATCCAGCGTATGTTGGCGATGTGGTCTCTAGTCCCCCTGCCTCTTCTGAAACCAGCCTGCACCTCTGGTAATTCTCTCTCCACATGCTGCTGAAGTCTGTCCTGTATTATCTTGAGCATCACTTTGCTGGCATGTGGGATGAGCGCGATTGTTCGATAATTTGAACATTCTTTGGCATTGCCCTTTTTTGGGATTGGGACGTATACTGATCTTTTCCAATCCTGTGGCCACTGTTTTGTTTTCCAAATCTGCTGGCATATTGAATGCAGTAATTTGATGCCATCATCTTTTAGAGCTTTGAAAAATTAAACTGGGATACCATCATCTCCACTAGCTTTGTTGTTTGCAGTGCTCTTTAGGGCTTTATGACTTCACTCTCCAGGATGTCTGGCTCAAGTTCAATTTCTTCATCACTGTGATTATCAGGAGTGTTGAGGTCCTTTTTGTAAAGTTCCTCTGTGTACTCTTTCCATCTTTTCTTAATTTCTTCTGCATCAGCTAGCTCCTTTCCGTCTTTGTCCCTTATCATGGTCATTTTTGCTTTAAATGTTCCCTTAATTTCCCCAATTTTTTTGAAAAGATCTCTGGTTCTGCCTCTTTTGTTGTTTTCCTCCATTTCTCTGCACTGTTCTTTTAGGTAGTTTTCCTTATCTCTCCTTGCTTTTCTTTGAAATTCTGTGTTCAAATGGTTGTAGTTTTTCCTTTTTCCTTTGACTTTTGCGTTCCTTCTTTCCTCTGCTATTTTAAGAGCCTCATCAGACAACCACTTTGCTTTCTTACTCTTCTTTTCTTTTGGTATGGTTTTCTTTGCTGCTTCCTGCATGATGTCCCTCATCTCCGTCCATAATTCTTCCGGTACTCTGTCTACCGAGTCTAAGCCATTAAATCTGTTCATCACCTCCACCGTGTATTCTTTAGGGATGCTGTCTAGGTGATATCTTTCTGGTCTCCGTGTTTTCCCTATTTTCTTTAGTCTAAGCCTTTAGTGTAAGGGACCAAAGACAATGAAACAGCCGAAGGGTTGGCTTAACACAGGTTTATTGCATGATGATCCGGAGGAACATGTGGTAATGGCGGATGGGTAGCTCAATATATACAGCTGGCTATACATTTGAATGTGGCTCGTTGACAGACTATTGGTTGCTGCCTGCGTGACGTCGTAGGAGGTCACGCCCTTCTTGACCAGGTGAGGAAGTCGCGGGGAATCTTCCCGCGCTGCTGAACCAGGTGGCTATGATCCATTAGAGCTGGACGCTCGCTACTGCCCTCTGGTGGTCACTAGCTCGCGTCCCCTTATTAGGCTTTACATTGATACAGGTGATGGTTATAATGTTGCACACAGAAAGGTTACATTGATAACACATGGTAAAGGTACATTGTTAAAGGCACTGCTTTACAGAACACAACATCCCTCCCCCCTAGGATGAGACGAAGTCTCTCAGCCAAGATGGCTTGTTGCATGTGCGTTTGGGCCGTGAAGAGGGCTGCCCCCCCGGGGGCCTTATTGCTTCTTTGTTCCCTGGTCCCTTGTCCTGAAATGGGAGAGGGAGACTTGTTAGTGGCTTGCCGCTGTCTGGCGGTCTTAGGGGAAGGGAAAAACTCCATTGTGGGCAGACCAGGGGCCGTCGGGACTAACGAAAAACCCCTCTTCTCGCTTGGACAGGTGGGGGACCACTCCAAACCCCCCCCCGGTTCTGAAAATCAAAATCTAAGTTGGTAGGGGTACCCGCATTTGTGGGGACCTTCCGCGAGATATGTATGGGGTCGGGTTCCTCCTCCTCGGAAAGATCCCCCAGGGTATCTACGAGGATATCCTCCTCCCCCCTTGGTGGGGGCCCACGGTCCCCTTCTCCTCCCCCTCGGGCTAAACGGGTGGGGGAGAACCCTAACGCTGACTTATTTCCTGCGTGAACGGTGTCCTGCTCATCGGAGACCCTGCGTCGGAGCTGGTCTGCGTGCCGCCTCCATAGGAGCCCTGTGCTGGTTTCCACGCGGTACGACACGGGGCCGGTTTGTTCCACGACTACGCCCGGCACCCAGGCTGGGCCTGTGCTGGCGTAATTCCTGCAATGCACGGGGGCGCCTATGCTGAAACTCTTTGTAACTTCCAGCCCGATGTTCCTTCCTTTGTCCTCTACCCTCGTGGGGTCTAGCCTAGTAAGGATGGTGGTCAGCTTCCTGCGCATTAAGAGCTCTGCGGGGGAGTACCCTGATGCCAACGGGGTCACCCTGTACCCTAGCAGAAACTGACACACTTGTAGGTTCAAATCCCCTGGGCCCATGCGCCGCAACGCGTCCTTCGTGGTGCGGACGAGGCGCTCTACTTGGCCGTTGGTGGCCGGGTGAAACGGGGCGGAGGTAATATGCCGAACGGCGTTAATCTCCATGAATGCCTTAAACTCGGAGGACGTAAAACAACTAGCGTTGTCGCTAATTAACGTGTCGGGTATGCCGAACGTGGAAAAGAGCCTCCGCAAATGCCTAATGGTCTGGGCCGAGGAGGTGCTCGTGACTGGGATAACCTCCAACCATTTGGAGAAAGCATCCACTACAAGGAGGAACAGGGTGCCTCTGAATGGGCCCGCGAAATCAACATGCACCCGGGACCACGGCCCCTTAGCCGCGTCCCATTCCCTGTGGGGAAGGCGGGCCTCCTCCGGTCTGGAGCATTGGCAACTTTCACAAGTGCCGACCATGTGCTCGATGTCGGCGTCTAGCTGGGGCCACCAGAAGTAACTCCGGGCCAGCGCCTTGGATCGCACGATGCCGGGGTGGCTGACGTGAAGCAGTTTGAGCACCCGCGGCCGAAGGGAAGTGGGAATCACCACCCGCTGCCCCCACAAGAGACACCCCCTCTCTAGGGACAGTTCTAGCTTTTTTCTGAAAAATGGAGCGAACTCCTCCGCTGGGGAGGATGCGGGCCACCCTTTCTGCAGCCAGGAGCTTACTGTCGCTAACGTTTTGTCTTTCTCTGTCGCTTTGGCAATGTCGGCGGGCACTACGGGGGGCGAATCCAGCACCTCTATCATGAGAACCTGATGGTCCCGCTCCCCCATGCTCACCTGGCTGGGCGTTAGGGGAAGGGGAGACCTAGATAGGGCGTCCGCATGGCTGATCTCTTTCCCGGGCCGGTAGACCAACGCGTGCTGATACGCGTTGAGAAAAATGGCCCACCTGAGCATCCTTGGGGACAGGATTTGAGGGGTGGGCTTATCCGTGGTAAAAATGCCTAGCAGGGGTTTGTGGTCCGTCACAATGGTGAAGGGGCGGCCATATAGAAAATCGTCAAATTTTTTCGTCCCCGAGACTATCGCTAAGGCCTCCCTGTCCGTCTGTGCGTAGTTTCTCTCTGTTTGGGACAGGGACCTGGAGTAAAATGCTATCGGGGCCTCCCTTCCATTCTCCAGCACGTGGCACAGCACCGCCCCCACCCCCACTGGAGATGCATCACAGATCAGAACTACTGGGCGTTTGGGGTCGAAGTGGGTCAGTATGGCGTCGGACGCCAGGACGCTTTTCAGCTCACTAAATGCCCTCTCTTGGGCCTCGCCCCACTTCCATGCCTGTTCTTTCTTTAGCAGCTTGTGTTCAGCCACCGCTGCCTTCCGGGGAAGGAAGGAGTGGTAAAAGTTGAGCAGCCCTAGGAACGACTGCAACTCGGGCTTGGAGGTGGGGCGGGGGGCTTTCTTGATGGCTGCCACCTTAGACTTGGATGGTTTTATCCCCTCAGGAGTCACACAAAACCCTAGGAATTCAACCTCGGTTGCGAAGAAGACGCATTTGTCCTTTCGCAACCTCAGCCCCGCCTTTTCGAATATCGTCAGGACCTTCCCCAACCTCCTGGCCAATTCAGCCCGACTCCCCCCTGTTATTAACATGTCATCAAAATAAGGCAACACCCCCTCCAGACCCTTCAGGAGGTGTTCCACGAGTGACTGGAAAATTCCTGGCGCCGAATTCACGCCGAATTGGAGGCGCGTCACCTGGAACGCCCCCTTATGGGTGACTATGGTCTGCGCAGCAGCTGCGGCAGGAGACACCGTGAGCTGCTGGTAGGCCTGTGCTAAGTCGAGCTTAGCGAAACATTTCCCCCCGTGTAACCTGGCCAGCAGATGGCTGACTACCGGCACCGGATATGCATTCGGGCGGATCGCCTTGTTGATGGTGCACTTGTAGTCGGCGCATATGCGGACCTCCCCATTGGACTTTAGAGCAGTTACAATTGGAGTTTCCCACTCTGCAGAATCTACAGGCACAAGAATCCCCTGACCCACCAATTTGTCCAGTTCCGCCTCTATCTTGTCTTTGAGTGCGAACGGCACCTGGCGTGGTTTTAGGCGAACCGGGCGGACCTCCGGGTCCAGGTCGAAAGTCACTGGGGGCCCCTTGAATTTCCCCAGTCCCATTTTGAAGACTTCGGGGTGCGCCTCGCACACCTCCTGAATTGGGTCAGTCCCAACAGCGTGTATCCCCACGGCATGCACCCCCCCAATGAACAAACCCAGGGGCTGGAACCATTGAGTCCCGAGGAGGCTGCAATTTCCTCCCTTGAGCACGACCAGGGGAAGGGACGCAGCGTGCTCCTTGAATTTGACCTGAAATTCTCCAACCCCCAACACTGGAATACTGTTCCCTTGCACGTCCCGTAACGTGGCCCTCAATGCTTTGAGCTTGGGCCACTTTTGGGGGGCAATTCCGAAAAACTCCCTCTGGGAAATGATTGAATACGAGGACCCCGAGTCAATTTCCATCCTAATGGGCACCCCTTGGACTAGTACCTCAACAAAGTAGCGGGAGTGTCCCGTAGACACGCTGAACACTGGGGCGTCGTCCTCGCTGCCGTCGGCGATGCGGCCCACGCCGTCCTGCTTCCGCGTGGCCTGGGCGCCGTCTTTGGGTCTCGCTGGGCGGTCTCGTCCCGCGGAACGGTCTGGGGAGCTTCTCCGGGACTCGCGCTTCTTCCTGCACACCTTGGCGATGTGCCCGCGGCAGCCGCAGTTGTAGCACTCGGCCTTCCGGAAGGGGCATTTCACGCGGCCGTGGGCCGCGCCACAGCCGTCGCATCGTCGGCTCTCCTTCCGGACCCTCTGTACGTCCTCGTCGTCGCTGCTCTCTGTAGACGACCTCGAAGTTCGCCGGGCCGCCTGCACCGGAGCCTCTACTTTGCTCGACTTTGGCCGCCAGTCCTGGAGTTCTTGGACCCCGGCCTTCGTAGCTTCTGCGGCCTGGGCCGCTCTGACGACCTCCTGCAGCGTGGGAGGCGGCTCTTGGTTCATTAATGTGCGCTGGGTTTCGGCGTCGTTCAGGCCGCACAGCACACAGTCTCGGAGGGTGATTTCGACGTTTTCCCATTTGCACGGGCCGGCCGCCAGCCGCAGGGCCGCCACGAACGCGGCGACCGTCTCCCCGGGCGCTTGGACTCGCCTCCAAAACGCACTCCGAGCGGGAAACATCGCCGTGGCGGGCCGGACGTGCTCACGCAGCAACTGCATGAGTTCCTTGGCTTTGAATTCGCTCACCCTCCTCGGTGCAATCAGGTCCACCAAGGTCCTTTTTGTTTCTTGTCCGAGCATTCTGGTGAAGATGGCCCTTTTCTTCGCCTCTTCCGTGACTTCGGACTCGATCAGTGCGGCCTGGAAGTCCATCTCGAAGATCTCCCAGTCGCCCGGTTTCCTGATTTCGAAACTGGCGCATGTCTTGGTCCCGTGGGCTGCCATCCCACCTTCGTCGCCAATTTAGTGTAAGGGACCAAAGACAATGAAACAGCCGAAGGGTTGGCTTAACACAGGTTTATTGCATGATGATCCGGAGGAACATGTGGTAATGGCGGATGGGTAGCTCAATATATACAGCTGGCTATACATTTGAATGTGGCTCGTTGACAGACTATTGGTTGCTGCCTGCGTGACGTCGTAGGAGGTCACGCCCTTCTTGACCAGGTGAGGAAGTCACGGGGAATCTTCCCGCGCTGCTGAACCAGGTGGCTATGATCCATTAGAGCTGGACGCTCGCTACTGCCCTCTGGTGGTCACTAGCTCGCGTCCCCTTATTAGGCTTTACATTGATACAGGTGATGGTTATAATGTTGCACACAGAAAGGTTACATTGATAACACATGGTAAAGGTACATTGTTAAAGGCACTGCTTTACAGAACACAACAAAGCCTGAATTTTGCGATCAGTAGGTTGTGATCTGAGCCACAGTCTGCTCCAGGTCTTGTTTTTGCTGACTGTATGGAGGTTCTCCATCTTTGGCTGCAGAGTATGTAGTCAATCTGGTTTCGGTGTTGGCCATCTGGTGATGTCCATGTGTAAAGTCGCCTCTTGTGTTGCTGGAAGAGAGTGTTTGCTATGACCAGTGGGTTCTCTTGGCAGAACTCTATCAATCTTTGCCCTGCTTCATTTTGTGTTCCAAGACCAAATTTGCCTGTTATTCCCTCCACTTTTTGATTTCCTACTTTGGCATTCCAGTCTCCTAATATAATTTGGACATCATTTCTTGGTGTCTGTTCTATGAGGTGTTGTAAGTCCTCATAGAACTGGTCCATTGTGGCTTCATCTGCACCAGTGGTTGGTGCGTATATTTGGATCACAGTGACATTGAAAGGTTTGCCTTGAAATCTGACTGACATCATTCTGTCATTTTTGAGATTGTATCCCATTACTGCTTTTCTCACTCTTTTATTGACAATTATGGCTACTCCATTTCTTCTAAGGTTTTCTTGCCCGCAGTAGTAGATATGATGGTTTCCAGAGCTGAATTCACCCATCCCTGTCCATTTGAGCTCACTGATGCCCAAGATGTCAATGCTTATTCTTTCCATCTCATTTTTTACCACTTCCAGTTTCTGGAATACCAGAAACATGTTCTAGTTCTTTTTATATGACATCTGAAATATGCAATCCAAATGTAACTCGTTTATAGGTACCTATTAGGCAAAATTCAGTTCTGGCAATTGAGGTGACTGATAGGCTGATTTCTTCTGCTCTCAAAATCTATGAGACTAATGTTACAACATAGATCTGTTGTGAGACATAAGTATGGGAATCTAATCCAGAAAATAAATCTTGAAATACCCAGATCAAATATTTATCAATTCTTCTTGGCCTGCCTAAGTCTACTGAAAATGTTTATTCTTTACTTGGAAACTGGCTCATATAAAATGAAGGCTTGTGTCCATATTAATACTATACTAGTTAAATATTAGTTAAAAGTGACAAAAGAGTAAGATCTCTGTTAACATTATCTGTTTTTAGAAAGATGTTGAATTTTCACTATTGAAAAACTATCTTCAGTTCATCGATATGTACAACCTCTCTTAATCATCTGCTATCTTTAAACATTAGCACTTAAAATTAAAAATTTTAAAATATAATTTTAACCAGACTATGTTTCTATTAGTTGACCAAAATTTGCATTGTGGTATGCCAAGTTACCTGTTCAAACCCCATACAGCATCTATAATATATAACTAGTGTTTCGTATTTTAAATGGAGAAGTGCTTTCACAGTTCTAATAATGCCAGTTCATGAATTCTGCTATGGTGGAAGATTATTATCACAAAATCCAATGGGTTGAAATACATAGTTTGTCTTTGCAGGACAAATGCACTGGAAGAGCTGCCTCCCTATCTATTTGGCTGCCCAATTTATGAAAATCAAAGAACAAAATGTGTTTTAAGAATTAGGTTTTCCACTTACAAATCCCACTGGACTCCTGAATAAAATTTTACTGGGTGATAGGTCTCCCTGTATTATTGAGAAGCTGGCTTGCTTTACTTTGCTGTTAAGGCAGTGGCCTTAAGAAGGAAAGTTGGTGATGATAATGAAAATTTCAGTCTTCAAGACATGCATTCCTATTTAGTAGAATTCTGACCTAGGCTGATCATATCTGACTATTGCACTTATTTTACTATTATTTGATTTATCCATTTTAATACTATTTTATTTGTCTGCTTTCTCTTTTTGTTATAGCTTCAGCGGCACATATTAACTTATGGACTGAAGTCTGTTAATCAGACTAATGCATGAGCATAATACTTTCCCCAGAAATAATGCATACAGCCCTTGCATTAGATTGTTTTATTAAAATTTCACCTGTTACATGCATGTTCTTTGTTCTAATCCAGTCCTCATTCATATCAGGTACGTACTAGGCAACTAGTGCCTTCATGTACAGATTTCAGCCCAAAGAGATGAACACCAACTTATAGAGATGTAAGTACTGTCAACACAAGTTAAGTCTAGAATCATGATGACGGTGACAGTATTTCATTCTGTGGGAACATGACAACTGACTAAAGGAATATCATCTATTTCAAGAATCCTGAAGATTTCACTCTTCTTTTATGTCTGTATTTCTTGGCTGAGAGATGGGGAAGGAAACTACTGCTATTCACTGGGGAAATTACAGTCTTTGTTGCTGAAAAACTGACATTGTATGTGAAAATGAGCTACATCAAAATTAAGGTCACTAGGACAGGGTTAGCTAGCTTATTGTGCACAGTAACACAACATGAAAGTAAACTAAGGTTTCAATTTAGGCAAAACTATAATGAAAGAAAAACTATGAAATAAATAAGATGTTACGATAGTTAGCAGAGTATGCCTGGCTTTCATTTCTTATGCAATTTCTTAACTTGTTAAAGAAGCAGAAAGTAGATATATCTATATTGTATCATATAATAATTTTATACAAAGCAAATGTACACAAATATTTTGGACTAGCATAGCTACTATTTTTAAAAGCTATTCTTTATTTATAATTTAAAAATTACTTATGGCATGACTTTTGAGGCTATTTTCTTTCTGGCCTTGCATTACAATACTATACAATCTTCTTCAGTATTGAGGGAAGCTTCTGTGGTGAGACCACCCAAGCAATGAGACTGACCAGGCTAATACATGAGGGCTAATGTCCTGAATCAAAGCATTTATTCTCGAGTTGCATAGTTTAGGTGTACACGAACCAAGAAGCAATAGTTAGGACAGAACACGGATATTTCAGAGTGGTTTGGAATAGGAAAAGGGGTAAGACAAGGCTGCATTTTATCACCCTGCTTATTCAATCTATACACAGAGCACATAATGCGCAATGCAGGGATGGAAGAATCACAATATGGGATCAAAATTGCAGGGAGAAACATCAACAATTTGAGATATGCAGACGATACCACCCTAATGGCAGAAAGTGAGGAAGACCTAAAGAACCTCTTGATTGGATTGAAGGAGGAAAGTGCAAAAGCTGGCTTGAGACTTAATATCAAGAAAATCAAGATAATGGCAACAGGTCCGATCAGTCCCTGGAAAATAGATGGGGAAGAAGTAGAAGCAGTGACAGATTTTACTTTCCTGGGATCTAAGATCACTGCAGATGACGACTGTAGCCATGAAATAAAAAGACAACTAATTATGGGGAGACAAGCTATGAGAAACCTGGGGAATATAGTGAAAAGCAGAGACATCACCTTGAAAACAAAAATTCGCATAGTCAAAGCAATGGTATTCCCAGTGGTAATGTATGGGTGTGAGAGCTGGACCATTAGGAAGGCTGAGCACAGAAGAATAGATGCCTTTGAGATGTGGTGTTGGAGGAGAGTCCTGAGAGTCCCTTGGACAGCAAAGAGAACAAATCGGTCAATACTGGAAATAATCAATCCTGACTGCTCATTGGAGGGACAAATAGTGAAGATGAAGCTAAAGTACTTTGGACATCAAATGAGAAGGGAGGACTCACTTGAGAAGGCCTTGATGCTGGGAAAGGTGGAGGGCAAGAGAAGAAGGGGGCGTCCAAAGATGAGATGGATAGATGGTATTGTGGACACAATGGGCACACAGCTTGGTGGGCTGAGGAGATTGGTGGAGGATAGAGGTGCCTGGAGGAAAATGGTCCAAGGGGTCGCAAAGGGTCGGAATTGACTGTGCAACTGAACAACAACAAAAAGATACCAGTAGATAAAATATGTTGGACTGCAGTTTGTGTTCATTTAATTTCTTACTGAGTGAAATTAAATTTATTCTTTTTGCTGATAAAAGACTTCCATCTGTGGTCCTTAGTGTCCCGTGGCTGGCTGGCATATCATCCCATAGCCAGGGTATGCCTTCCCCCGTTTTTCCAACCACAGGTTGTTGCGAATTAGTAGAAACAGGAAAGGTATGGTTTTCAGTAACTATCCCATAAACCCCATTCCCTTTTGGTTTTTATTACTGCTGTACCTGCTCAAGGAGAACAACATGGCTTCTTCGTTGAAAAGCTTAGTGCAAGAGATTGCATGTATGCTGTGTCTCTAGATCAGTGATGACAAACCTTTTAGAGACTGAGTGCCCAAACTGCAACCTAAAACCCACTTATTTATCACAAAGTGCCAACACAGCAACAGGAGAGGAAGGAAACGCTCCCATTGGGCTGCTGGGCAGAGGGGCGGGGTGAATTCTATGCTGGGGGGGAGGGAGGAAGTGCTCCCATTGGGCTGCTGGGCAGAGGGGAGGGGAAAACTCTGTGCTTGAGGAGGGAGGAAATATTCCCATTGGGCTGCTGGGCAGAGGGGTGGGGCGAACTCTGTGTTAGGGTGACTGCACGAGCGCCCACAGAAAGGGCTCCAAGTGCCACCTCTGCCACACGTGCAATAGGCTTGACACCACTGCCCTAGATCTACTACTTGAGTTAAAGTTAAATCCAAGAAAACTATACCAGCAGTTTTTTGCTTTAGTAGCAATGAGGAGGTCTAAGTGATTTTTTTTTGTCATCCTGGGTCGAATCCTGTTTGTTCTCTTTTGTCTGTACAGTAGTCCATTGCAGGCGCACCCCCCAAAGAAAGACTCAGACACCGGTATATGGATAAAGGCATCGGGCCACTTTTATTGAATAATGCCCTAGTCCGAATTATAACTTTCAATTGGTGTAATCATCCAATTGTAATTCTTTAAGGCAAGCAGGCCGCAGTAACACTGGTAAGGTTCCTCCCAAAATGCCAATGGCAATTGGCTACATGTAACTATTTGTATCAATTTGTTTGTTGACACAAACAAATTGTTGACAGGAGTCAATAAACTATCTACTGACCCCACACTATGACGTGTATCCGTTAAATATCAAGGTGATGCAGGCTGTGAAGCTCCTGACATCACCCCTTGCCTGGTTTGCCCTTGACCGGCCAAACCTATTTCCCCTGTACCTGTCTACGTGTTGGCCAGTCAATTGCGAACCTGCCGGATACCTATGGGTCATAAAACTTTACCTTACCAGTGCTACCCGCCACACGGGGAGGCGTCCATGATGACTCACTGCCCCGCCCCCCGCCCCCACCCCCCCGACCGTCAGCTCGGTCACCAGGCCTGCTTGCATATCCTCAAGAAAGAGGTTCATACCTCTGGCCGACAAGTGGACCCCATCTCCTGCATAGAGATCGTAATCCTGCAAGCCTATCCTAGGATGCCGGAAGCCCTTGTCTGCCAGGAACCGGGCAACAGCCCTGTTCACCAACCGACGAGCGCAGTCAAGGGCACGGAGGTCAATGCCTCCCCTGTAAGTCTGTCGCGGCACAATGTCCGACCATAGCAGCCGCGTGGACGGCCATACATAATGTAGATAGGCTAGGTCACTGCAAATCGTGAATTTTAAAGAGAGGCCAGTGACCTGTGCGAGGTCATTGCCCCCGAGGTGCAGGATAAGGACATCAGGCGGTCCAGCATCCCTGATGGAAAACAGGAATGGCAACAGTTCCCGCCATCTCATGCCACGCTTACCGTACCATCGCATACATGCGGCTGCACGTAGCCCAAGATGGGGTCCCCACTCTGTCGCCGCAGCATACTGCGCTGCCCAGTGCACGTAACTGTGGCCCACCAGCCATGCTGCCACCGGTGTGCGGGGACACACAGGGTCTGTAAAAGAAGAAAAAGGAACAATGACATAACTGGTACTCATGCATGGAGGGGGCGTACATATAATGCAAAGCGCATGGATCCCCATCTGCCCATCCGGCGTATATCAGCCTCAGAGTACCCAAACGCAGCCGCAGTGGACGCAGCGCCTATCCTAAATGAATGGGTGCCGTAACGAGCCCCAGGGAGGGCAACACTGTGAAGTGCCATACCGGTCACCTTCCAAAACTGGAATTTAGTAAGGGGAGACCCATCCTGGTGGCAGAAAAACGGGCCAGGGTGCGTACCACGCACTGCCAAAAACTCATGTAGGGCACCAACCGGACAGATGTCTTCAATGGAACATCGTAGCAGTCTGACTCCACTGCCTACGCTGTGCTGATCAACCTTTGAGGACCGTATCCTCAACTGAGCCCACTCGTGTGTAACATAGACATCGTCGAGTTCCAGTGCCTTACGAAACGCATCCGCCTTAGACAGTGGTACCAACTCACTGATGCAGAGCGCTCCAAAGAATGCTACGGTGGTAGCTGCATGAAAAAGAGCCACCTCGTACCTATCATAACATAAGTTATGCCAGCCTCGTGCAAGGTGGGTAAGAACATCTGGTGAAATCGGGTGACATGTGTCCAGGCGGCGGCCACGTTCACGTGTCCACCCTTCCAAAACATGACGTATGCGGAAGTCATTCACGCAGTCAGCGATGCCCCATGCCTTGGCCATAAATGCCAGTGCCAAAAGCCTAGAGGCTATAGTACGGGGAGCCAACCCCTGATCATGAAGATAAACCATGTATTGTAAAATCTGGTCTACTGGTATTGGCCATGCTTCAGGTAACTGTAGTCGCCCACAAAAGGCTCTAAATTGTATGAAAGCATGTTGGTACGCCTTACGCGTGCGAGGTGCCAAGGACATGCCGATCGCCCGGTTCACCTCTCCTCGCCAAATGTCCAAATCTCGGCCGGGAGTGGAGAGGGAAATTCCTCTGCTTCTGGAGCCAAGGCGCGGACATGGGAGATCTGCAGGTGGATTAAAGCACCGGCAATATCATTATTAATGCCTGGCACATGTCTGACCCTGAACAGCACATTGAGGTGTAGGGTTCTCAAAACAAATTGACGAACCAATGCCATGACCCTAGGGGATTTGGATGTCTGGGCGTTAACAATGTGCACCACTGCCGCATTGTCACACCAAAAATGGACCACTGAATTGGCCCACTTATCACCCCATAGCATTAGTGCCCCCAAAATGGGAAAAAAATCCAGGAAAGTAAGATCGCGGAGGCGATCCGTGCCCTGCCATGTGTGAGGCCATTGGTCATTTGCCCACTGCCCCTCAAAATAAATCCCATAACCCAGAGAGCCGGAGGCATCCGACTGTACTTGAAATTTAGGGCAGACCAGAAGGTCTGATCTCCAAAAAGAGACCCCATTGAAATCCTGGAGGAATGTGAGCCAAACCGAAAGGTCTGCCCGTATACCCCTGGTCAGCCGGACCCTGTGGTGGCGTTTTAATAGGCCAGCCATGGCGTCACACAGACGCCTGGCAAAAGCTCTGCCCGGGGTCACCACCCTGCAGGCAAAATTGAGGTGGCCGTGAAGGACCTGTAGCTCACGAAGAGACACTTTACACTTGGCAATCAGTGCCAGAATCGCCGCGGAGATCCAAGTCACCTTATCCATGGGTAACCTGGATGCCTGTGCGACAGTGTCAATTTTGATACCTAAATAGGTGAGCGTGGTGGCTGGGCCCTCGGTCTTTTCAGGCGCTAAGGGGACACCCAGTTCCTGCATAAGAGCCTGAAATGTATAAGGAGATGCGTACACGTGTCTGAGCCCTGTTCACCCCCGAACAAAAAGTTATCGAGGTAGTGGGCTACAGACCGGGACCCTGACCTGCGAACAAAGGCCCATTGAAGGAAAGTACTAAAGCGTTCGAATGCCGAACATGAAATAGAATAGCCTTATCTACGTAGAACCTCCCTCGGAAACGAAAACCCAACAGCTCGAAGTCAGCGGGGTACACTGGCAGCAATCGGAATGCCGATTTGATATCGCACTTAGCCAGGAGCGCCCCGGGACCACAGGAGCGTACCATCTGTAGGGCCTGATCAAATGACGTATACCTGACCGAGCAAAGGTCATCAGGAATCGCATCATTGACCGAGGAACCCGCAGGGTAAGATAGATGGTGAATTAAACGAAATTCACCTGGGGTCTTTTTCGGGACTAGCCCCAGAGGAAAGACCTTCAAGTTAGGGAATGGTGGTTCAGTAAAGGGCCCAGCAACTCTCATAGCATTCACTTCCTTAGCTATGCTTTGTGCAGCGACCTCCTCATTACCCTTCAGAGAAAGTAAGTTCGGGGCATCCTGCGGTCCCCGAACACCCCTAAATGGTATACAAAAACCAAACTGGAAACCTTCTAACAGGTACCTCGCAGCAGCCTGTCTAGGATAAGCGGAAAGCCATCGATCCAGCATAGGGATATTAATTGGGGAGGGGGCCTTTTGCTTGACCAGCACCATCAGAGGGAGCTCTGACTGCCCCCTGCCCACCCCTACCTCTGCCTCGTGACCCACCAGCCCGCGGGCACGGGGAGGCGGCGTGAGGGCCAGAGCAAGAGGGACATTCGTGTCGGAAACGACACTGACGCTTGTTGCACACACCGCTAGCTGAGAAGCTCCAACACAGCAGGCGGGCTGGAACCCCCTGCCCCGCCGGCTGGCGGGGAGCCTGTGTCGCAGCAGCCCGCTGCATGGCATGGCCACAATGGTACCTATCACCAGGCGCCGGCCGCATGGGAGTCATATACAAGAGCCACAATTGCTGGCAGGGCTCATCCCACCTCATCTCAGGATGTAGGGCCACTCTCATCCTGAATTCTTCGTCGTAAGCCAACCACGATGGGCCAGGAAAATCAACCATCACCCTATAAATCTTGTCGAGGTATTGCACCATCGGAATGGCAAAATCAGGCCGGGCCCTCAGGTATACCGCCATATATATGAGGTATGCCGGCAACCAGTTGGCCCAGGTGCACGGTAGCTTACGACGACGGGACAACTCCTTGTCCCTGTCATCCTGTCCCCCCTCTCTTCCTTGGTGAGCTCACGATTCAAGAGGGAGAAAATATCAACATACTCTCCTCGCCAAATCTTTTCCCTCGTGGCCTGTGATAGATGATCACCCAGGGGCAAGGAATAACCCGCCGTCGGCAGAGCTGTCATTGGCACGTTCTGGATGGAGGGTATGCACAGCAGGCCCTGAATAGCCCCTGCAACACCTGGCATACCCACAAGGGTGGACACCCCTGCCCTAACCGGGGGGCCATTTGGCAACCATGAGTTAACAGGGCAGTGCGAATACAACTGCCCACCCACATTAACCTGCCTCGGCCATGGCCACTGCACCCCTCCCAATGTGACTGGACAGTGTTGCTGGTGCACTCAATTGAACCGGATACTCACTAGTTGCACCCCCGTGAGCCGCCCCCACTGGGGGTTCTGGCCAACGGCGGGCGTCGGAGCTCGCGACAGGCCTCGAGCTCTGGGGCCACACCTGACCGGTCCCCACCGGCAAATCCGATCGTGTGGGGAGCTGCGAGGCGCCAGCTTGGGCTGGCCTGATGGCCTCGAGCAGCTCGACCCTGTTGACAGCCCGCTGGAGAGGCACGGCCGACGTGTTGGCCGGGATCAACGAAAGGGCCGTAATTGAAGCTGTGGCTAAGCCCCCATCGGAAGGCAGTGGGGCAATGCCCATTGATGCCTCTAGCACTGAAATGCATGCGAGAAGTGCATCAATGGTGTCCGAGCCCCCTGTATAAGGTGGGCTGGATGGGCCGGATGGGCCACTGGGCAGTTGCTGAAGGGGAAACCCAAATGGGGATCCCGGGCCCGAATAGGGCCATACCCAAAATTCCGGCCCGTAGGGGACCGGAGGAATGGTGGGGTGGAAACCCACACCAGGCCCACATGGGCCACCCTGTCCCGGGCCATGAAAAGGCCCTCCAGGGGCAGGGGTCCCCGAGGTGCCAGCCTGTGCCAGCCCCACCTGGAAGCTTGTGCCAGGCTGACAGGCAGAAGCCTGATCAGCGACATTGGCGGCAGTGGGCAAAGCCATCCCACTGCCCTGCTGCAGGGGTGTCGCCCGAGCCCTCCGACCCGATGGCTGCCCCCCGGAGGAAGAGGGGGTAGGCAAAGCCCTCCCCCGCAGGCGTGGCTTCGGAGCGGGAGCCTTGTGCTTGGGAGCCATGTCTCCCAAGCCGTAGAGAGAAGCTTCTCCCTAATCGATCCCTGGCCAGGGATCCAACTCACTATCCTGTGCCCTGAGTACCGCAGTATCAAAGAGCAAAGAAAATCCGTCTAAAGCTAAAGGTACGAAGGCAAAAGCGAGAAAAACGCGGGGAGCAAACTTCTCCGCTCCGTCGCATTCTAAAATGGCAGCTCGGCTGCCTCGTGGCCACTCCTTTTATAGAGGAGTGGCCATGCCCCCTAACTACCCAGATGTCTGAGTCCGGGTGGGGGGGGGGCCGCAAAGAGCGCGGCGGCCATTTTGGCGCCGCGCTTTCATTGGGTGATTTATTTGACAGTTTGCTTTTGTGAAAGGATGTATTACTGGACACTTCTTTGTGTAAGCTTGGAAGTGATTCACCTGCTTATTCAGTGACCCTTTGCACCACGAGAAAGAATAGTTAGGACCAATCTCAGTACCTCAGGTGTGGAATAGGTTCTCTAAGAAGGTACACCAGGCAGCAGCTATTGTAGTGGAGATAAACCCACTTCGTAAAAAAACAAGTGTTCATATTATTTCTGTTATCTCAATACATTGAAAATAGTCTTTTTATTATACTAGTTATAATGTTGTGGTGTCTAAGTTTTCATGCCAACCTCAGCTGTGCTTCTATAGCCACTGTACTTGGAAGTAGATCCAGTGGACTAGTCAGGCTTACATCAGAGAAGAGACATTTATGAAAAGATGACAGAAAGGTGAATGAATAGCCTGCCATGGATTTTAACTTAATATGATAATTATATTTTAATGTTATAAAATATTTAATATTTTATTGTAAGTAATCTGTTTATTTTGTTTATTGTATTTGTTTTTAAAATACAATAAAACACTGTAACTCAGCTTGAGTCCTAGTTTTAGGGAGAAAGGATAGAAATTTAACAAAGAAACAAGTAGTTATTTAAAAGAAAGAGAATGAGAATCAATTTGTTGTATAATGAAAGGTTTGATGTGCAATAATGCAATGGCATTGTTTTAAATCCAGTTATTTCACTGATACAACTAGATTTACACTGGTCTAGATGAGAGCAGCATCAATCCAATTTCATACAAAGTTACATGTTTACATTGCCCAGCTTTATTGTTTTGTAACTGACTCCGTTTTCCAATTTATGGCTAGTGGTATAAATCTGGGCTACAATGGAAATGGCTGTGTTATAATTAGCTGACAGCTGTTCGGGGACCTGTGGGCAATGAGTTGGCAATTTCAGTTGAGTTCTTTGCAGACAAAGTAAAGGCAGAAATTGGCATCTTTTCTGACATGTTTAGCAAAGAGGCCAACATAGTAGCGGCCATTATAACAAATGACCACCTCGCTATTTGGCCAATCATCAAAGGTAGAACCAAGCATTTAGTCCAGAACCTTGTACATCTAAAGGCTTTGCCTGTAACTGCTGATGTAAAGAGAACATGAAAGCTCAGCTTGGAGAATTGTCAATACTAAACATTATAAACCTTAGATAAAGGTAAAGGTCGCCCTTGCTCGAAAGCTAGTCATATCCGACTCTAGGGTTCAGTGCTCATCTCTGTTTATAGCCAAATATCAGCAGACGTTTCCATGGACAAGTGGCAGGAAGAAGACTAAACATGAATGCTGTTTACCTTTCCACCAAAGTGGTACCTATTTATCTACTTGCAATTTCTTGCTTTCGAACTGCTAGGTTGGCAGGAGCTGGGACAGACAATGGGCGATCATTCAGTCATGCAGTACTCAGGTCTTGAACTTCCGACCTTCCAGATAACAAGGTGAGCTTCTTAACCACTGAGTCACCACAGTCCCTAGCAAAATAGATAAGCAGGCACTAATTATATATTTTTAGATGGAAGCTCACTATCGTGCAGTACTCGGGTCTTGACCTGCCGACCTTCCAGTCATAAAGTTCAGTGTCTTAACCACTAGGCCACCACAGTCCCTTACATGCTCCTAACAAAAAAATCTTTTTGGAGTACCTCTACAGCTATATTGGTCTTATTGACTGAAGGATTATGGTAAAGTGTAGTCAAGACAAGTAAGTAAACAAAAGATAACTTCACTCTTTTGTGTTGCCTTTCAGAATAGCCTAAGGCAGGGGTTCCCAACCTACAGCCCACTAGCCAGCCCCAGCCCCTGACACCATCTCATCCAGCCCATTGCCATCTCCCCCACACCTGGAAATGGAGGCAGGCATGTTTACATCATCTGTAAAACATGCATGTGCAAACACCCCCATGACTGTCGTAAATTGAGAAGTGGGTGCATTTACGTCAGCCGCAAATGTGACTGCTTCTGGGGGCATGGTCCAGCCTGCTCAGCTGTTCCAGGGGCGTGCCCAGGCTCACAGCGCAAAAAGGTTGGCCACCCCTGGCCTAAGGCATATAGTTCTCTAAGGTATAGCTAGAACCCCCATTTATGAAGACTAAGTAGGCCACCAGTTGACTCTTCTTTAAAGATGGGCAACAAGAAAAGGCTTGTGGCAAACCAGTCCATAGGAAAAGGCAAATTTATCTGTGGCTGTGATTCCTAAATGTCTATGGGTGGCTCCAACACAAGTATACCAAACTTTCTTTGTGTTACCCTGCCCCGCTACAATTAATCCTCTGCTCCACTTTTACTGTAACTTGGGAAGAGGATGTAGATTGTAGACAAAGCAAGAATGCTTTGGCTTCACCTACCATTTGCTCTAGCCACACATTCTGTTTTGTTTGTGGGTAGTCAAACTGCATCTTTCTTTAAAATATCTACTGTCTCTTCGAACCCCTTGGTTCAAGACAGGCTGATTTAGTGCTCATCCATTGCTGTAGAGCAAGCTGTATGACTCACATGGCTCAGTCTTTCAAAGAGTAGTGTGACTGGGACGGTATCTCTAATTCATCACAGCATCTGTCACCTGAAGTGGTTGCTTCATTTTTGCCTAATGACAGAGCCAACCATGGCTGAATTTACTAAGGCACACTCTATTCTTCTTTGCAAATGGTTTATCAGCAGTGGTGGTTCTTCTTTTAAAAAAATTATATACAGGCCCTGTGCGCAGTATTAAGAGTCTGCACTGTTAAATTGCAAGTGTCGACTTGGACCCTTCATGAAGCCCAGCTTTCTAAGTCATTGATCCCTGATGGAAAAGTAATTTGTCCTATTTTCAGCCAGGGTGCCAAAGCATTATATAGCTTCAGTCTGGTAGGAAATCTGTGTTTAATAGAAAACAAAGTATCACTTTGTGCTTGAGTTTAGTAGCACATTTTGAAGTATGTATTTAGATTCCGGTTGATCTTGTTTTATGCTTCGTATTTATTTATTTTCATTTATAGTTTCTTGATTTTTAGGGCTGCAACATGTAAAGCATAAATGTAGGTTATACACTCAGGATTCATTTTGCATGAATGATGAGAAAGAAACATTTAGTCAGAAATCTGCTTGAAAATACATTCTTCTCCCATAAGGTTATGACAGAAACTGTATATAAAAATATATACAAAACATATATATAGATTATTATTTTTTGGACAGAAAATATAAACATCTCTTCAACCATCTGGGGTTTTGGCTCAGAAGGTTCATGATACTAAAAGCAGGTCTTGCTTTACAGCTACTGGAATTTTTGTGTGTGTTTGTGTGGTGGCAGCTATACCTCACAAGGTGGACACATTGGCTCGAAGGGCTCAGCCTTGTGGATTTTTTTATTCTTTGGAGCACTGCCAAGCCTGGGTAAAATGATGCTTGGAGGAGTGAGTACTTGGTCCATACCTGTCAACCGCAGCTCCGGAAAATCCGGGACCTGCGCAGAACGGTTCTGCGCAGCTCGCTTCTACGCATGCGTAGAAGGTTTTTACACATGCGTAGAAGGATTCTACAATCCCCTTCTGCACAGAAGCCTTCTACACATGCCTAGAAGGGTTCTATGCTTGCGTAAAAGCCTTCTACGCATGCATAGAAGCAAACTGCGCAGAAGGGATATGGAATAATGCCTTTCCTCCCGCTGTCAAATTCCGGGGTTTCAGCAGCTCCGGGCAGGAAATGGCAAAAATTGGTGGCGAAAAATGGGAAATCCCGGCCAATCCGTGAAGGTTGACAGGTATGACATGGTCAGTGTGTAGAAGAGCATCATTTAAGCTTCCTTCTAGTCAGAAGCATTTGAATGATTAGAGGGCATGTAACAAACATAACAGCAGTAAATCAGTAATGGGCAATAATAGGCGAGGGGGAAAAGTACTACTATGCTTTTATTAAATCTCCAAAGCTTTCCAAATCTGACTTGGAAGAAGCTATGGTTCCTGAATATAAAATATTCTTGAATGGACTAAGCAGCTGCTAGCATCATTTTGCTAGTGTCTCAGAGGAGATCTGTTTATTATTTAAGACAAGTTTGAGAAACCTTGCCCTACCAGATCCCAGAAGTCCCAGAATGAATGACTAGTGAGAAATGATAATGGAAGTTATAGTTCAAAACATCTAATGGGCCAAAGGCTCCTCATCCTTGAGCTAGATGCTAGTAATAGTAGGTCTTTAAGCAGATATATTTAAGATCCGTTTCCTAAACTGTACTGCTTTCAGTGAGATTTAATCCCATTTAAAATGTTTAGGATTGGAATATCAAATTATACAGTGTGATCAGGTTCTAGGATCAAACTCTCTCTTATTTGTCTGTAAAAGGCTAACAGAAGCAAAGAAACACTGCTGAGATGTTATATCTGCTACTCATATAACATGATTAGCAAACATGATCAGAATTGCTCCTGCTTAAATTAAATTACAGGAAAGCAAAAATGATGAGGCAAAGGTATACTTATCAAGGTAGGCTTGGAGGCAGTTTAGAGTTGGAGGAACTTATAATAAAAAAATGCTTTCATGTGATTCTATAAAGATACTTTCACTTCTCTTCTTACCATACTGTATGGAAAAGACAGCTTAACTACTATGTTTTTGGTTCTGGGCCTCATCTACCCATATATCTCAGCAAAAGTGGATATACAACCAAAAGAATTGGAAGATGTGTGATGAGATGATGTTTTATAACTGTCCATGGTAGATAGAAGACCAGTTGTCCTTCTATGATTCAGCTCTTGTTGAAAAATAAAAAGTGATCATGCTTAAGAAATAATGAGAGATAGAATTTGCAACAATGGGCAGCTGTGAGTGCTTTATTAGTTAGTGTTATACCTTACTTGGAAGATTTGATATCAAATTACTGTTCTCAATGAAAATCCATGAAAGGTCTTGAACAAATTGCTCACTCCTCATTAACAACTGGGAGTGTTAAAAATCTGTTTGGAGAATGTGACTTAATGGAAGGAAGTACTGCCAGGAAACATGCATTGCCCACCAAAGGCACTAAAATGAAAAATAAATATATTGTCAACTACTGGTATTATCTAAGGTAGTAGGATTTGAAGCTGAGATTTCTTATAAATGAAAAAGAGGCATAGAAATAATCCTAATAATAGAAAGAGTTCAAACAAACAAACAAACAAACAAACAAACCTACCTTTCCTAGTGTTGGTATGATGATACATTCTTGCCCTCAGATATAAGCTGCATCATATCAGAATGGTAGAAAACTGTCTACATATCTATGGAATCCTTTGTCTTCTTCCATTGTGTATATTGTTAAATTAGTGGCTGGTCTCTCAATTACTATTCTTTGCTCTTTATCCCCCCCCCCCACATCCTTCTCCTCTAGTTTAATCTTCTATTCTTTTCTGTCCCCTTCTTCTCCCTTTGGAAAAGGCCCTTTTTAGTGCACATTAACATGTGTCATGAACATTAATGAACACCTCCAGAAGAAAGGGGTAGAAGAGATGAGAAAGGGGAGAAAAAGCAGCTCAGCACTGCTGTCAGTTTTTCACTAATTCCTGCAGACAGGCTTGAATTCCATGATGTTGGTTACAGCTGTGAAATCAGAATAAGCTAAGGCCCTGCTGTGTTCTCTACCTTTTCATCAATTGGTGCATGGCCTGAATGTTGAACAGTCATGCTGCATTGACAAAAGCTTGAAGTCTGGCCATTTTCTTTAAGAAGATAACCTGAGAGACTGTTTCTTCCCTTTTGGAGGAACATGCATCCCAACTCACCAGCCTACAGTAAAATTGATCTTCCTTAGTTTAGTTCAGGGGTGCCCAAATATTTTGGCCCATGGGCTGGTCACATGGTTCAGTCACATGGTTCCTCCCCTCGGAAGTGGAAGTAAAACGTGCCTTGAAATCTATTTTGCAACAGATATGTTTTGCAACAGGATGAGATAGATCTTAGGCTGCCGTTTTCTCTGCTTAAACCAGGGATGCCCAAACTACGGCTCGTGGGCTGGATCTGGCCTCCAATGCCAATTCATGCTTCTGGGAGCAATGAGGGTGGTGTGGGCCAGATGACTTAGCATTTGGGGTCAGATCTGGCCCACGGGCCTTAGTTTGAGCACCCCTGGTTTAGTTATATTCAAGGAGTAAGGAAACTTTGTAAAACACTGAAGCATATTCACCTTTTGAGTCAGTTACATTTTGTAACTTTGTTTCTATAAAATAGCCAGGTATCATAGCAATGGGTACCCAGCCATTAGCTGAGATGAAATATGCCCAAAGCAATAAATATCTGGAAATACATGTTGAAAAATTGTCATGACTGTTGCTTTTGATTTGGATGAGAGTAGCTTAACTATTGAAAAAAGAGTTGGGTTCTTGGATTTTCCTTTGTTTTATGTCTATTTGTGAATGGCAGTGAGCACAAGAGGGGAACATGTAGACCATCTTGACTGTTGACAATGATAACATCAGCATTCAGGCTGGCATTCACAATGTTTTTCCTGCTAATATAAGGCCATGACAGACCATTTCCAGGCACTTTTTATCGTGGACATAGAAGCAATATCCCACTTTCATAAACCAGAGGTATTTCCACCAGTTAAGGTATTGTTTCATCTAATCATGTGTTATTCATTATATATTGCTTGGTTCACACAATTTAAAAAGCACCATATACTGAAAGCAACAGAGTAAAGCTCACCATATTATACACAGAGTTGGAGCTGGATCAATGAATTGTTTTGTGTAACTAAACCATAATGTGAAGTGAGGGAATGGAATTTATTTCTGAGAGCTATAAACTTTATTTTAGTCAGCAGAAAACACTTGTCACTGACATATAATTGTATTTGGTTTATCTATTAATATTATCCATAGGTCTGCCAGCCAGTGTTCTAAATATCTACTTTGCCTTCATTTTTGCTGAATAAGCAATTTAGCTGCCTTCCATTGTGTTCAATGTCGCAGCGGTTGCAGTAGTATTTCAGAGCATTGATTAGTTTATGCTATGCTAATTTTTAGCACAAAGGGAGAATTGATTTACTTCAAGCTTGGCCTGTTTTAGCACTGAACTGGAAATAAGTCCATTGGAAATATGGAAAATGAGCAGTCACATTAACAGCTGGATAAATGGCTTGACATTTGTGGGGTCCAAACTATTCGATGGATAAAAAGGATCTGCCAATTAAAATAAAACATCAGCATTTACATTACTTAGCTACATTTTGGAATAATGGGAAAAGGTCTCCCACAGTCAAGAAAAGCAATACCAATGTAAGCATCTAAATGGATAATTCATGTAATAAACAGCAGGAAGATTGGCATTACTTTTGGTATAATTCAACTTTTTGCATCTGTAACCCTGTCCTTGTTAACATAAGACAGGTCTGATGCACTAATAATTTTGTGATTTAGATTTCTGTTTATCCAAAGTGACTAGTACTTTGTGGTCTTCTAATCAGCCTAGGTAATTGAGTAACTAATTTCCTATTTTCCTTTTTAAAAAAAGGTCTTGGAGGAAGTGATGGCATTGCAGCTTCAGTATTTCTTGGATGAAGCCGAATATTTTGATCTATTCCATTCTGGCTTCATACTGTTACTGTATGTTGGCTTGTGGAATGAACAGATGTGGTTGCCTAAATAGATAACTGCCTGTGGGAACTGAACAAGAGTTCATCCTTGTTAGTTTTCCCTAGATGTCTTGGGGAAATTCGGTACAATTGATTAGGGATTCTTTGAGGTCATTTGGGTGATATAAGTTTGGAATATGGTGTGTGATATGTTTGATGGTAGCATTGACCCTGTTTGGCTCAAAGCAATGCTAGAACTGTTGTTCAGACATGGGCCATGGTGGCGCAGTGTTCAAACTGCTGTCCTGCAACCAAAAGGTTGTGAGTATATAAGTGTGATTGCTTTGCTTTGCATTTGTGGAGTTCAAATTTGTCTCACTGTCTATTTTAAGATTTACATGAAGTGGCTAGGAGAGATGATCTATAGTTTGAAACTGGATCTTATAATATGCTGATGATACTCAGCTCTGTCACTCTGTTTCCAGAAGATTTCAAAGAAGCTATGAAAACCCTGAACATTGTCTGGATGGACTGAGGGACTGGGTGTGAAAGAACCCATTGAGATTAGGTCCAGCCAATATGGAGGTTGTCTTGGTCAGTAGACAAATCAGCATACGATTGGGCTGAATTGTGTTCTAGACAGGACTGCATCTCTGAAGGAGCAGCTTGGAATTATTCTTGGATCCTACAGCAGTGATTTTGAGTGCAGCAGTAGCTTTCCTAAAGAATGTGTAGACCTAACCATATTAGCCTTCCCTTAGATACTTCTTGGTTAGACTACAGTATATTACTTCACAAGGGAAGAAAAGTGTTTGCAGACTACCAAAAAAAAAAAAGAGTCAAAATGTAGTGGCCAGGATATTTTTTTCTTTTATGTTATTGCAATTTTATTGTTCAGTTTAGCAGCTTTATTGTTCAGTCAGCAGGTCTGCTGACTTGGGCTTCTGGTAACTGAAGTCCAAAAACAGCTGGAGTGCCAAGGTTGGCCACCAGGGTGCTAGGGTAACATACCACTTATGTTCAACAGAAAGTTCAGTGGAAACACCTATTCAGTTTGCATTGCTGTATTTATCTGTGAAGAAGTGAAGAAAGGAAACTGTTTTGAACCCCAAAGGATGCAGGTTGCATATAAACTTAGGGACCTTATGCTGCTATTGTTAAAGGCAGTCACATGGCTGCAGTTTGAACAGTCCACAATTTCAATCATCTTATTGCTAAAAGATGTTCCAGGAATAGAGAATGTGCAGTCACCAGTAACAAGATGCATAGAGGGATTTAAGGTTCTTAGTTATTCAAGCAAGGTATCCTTCAGCAATTGAGAGATTAAGAGGGAACCTCATTAAAGTATAGAAAATTCCAAGGGGAATAGTGAGGATAATTGTTTCAAGGCAATTTGAGATAGTGTCAAATAAAAGAACAAGGGGGCACCAACTTTTGATAAAGAACAAACTTCAGGCCTTCAGGGGATGTTTTTTTTCTTCACAGGGAGCAAATGATATACTGCAATGGACAAATGATCAACAAACTTCTAAAACAAAGAGCTACAGATTTTTTTTAGACATCAGTCACAGTAAGCTTTATATTTCAAAGAGTTCATTTGGGCATTATGAACTCAATTATTTATTATATGTTTGTTTCTTTATGGGCACCTACTCACTCACCCGTATGTTTACATATAAGCGTTAGCATATCATGTAGAAGATATTGGTATAATGAAATACAGTGGTACAAAAGAGCAAAACAATAATGAAAATGTGATTGGCACATGTTTCCTATGAGAGAAGAATACAATATTTGATGCGGTCTCCTCCACCCCCCTACTATTAGCAGGGAAATTGTATACGTGGAATTGAAATGTTTAGAGCAGGCATTCGCAACCTTCGGCCCGCAGGCCAGACCCGGTGCTCAACGCCATTCCAACCGACCCTCCATGTATGATTTGCAGTGTACGGCATTTCTGGGGTGGGGGAGAACAGGTGACTTTTGGGTCATTACCAGAGATGGCCACTAGAGGGTGCAAAGCAGTTTCCATAGGAATGCATTGAAAACCAATTTCATCTTCTAAAAAGAAAAAAACACCTTGCTGAGGCAGGCGAGGTAGGAAAGCTCCTTTTGTTTACCTGTGGGGAGGGAGGGGTGAAATATTATTTTTAAATAAGGGTTTCCCCATCAGCCCCCTCTGGCCTATTCTCCATACTAGCATTTTGGCTATTCTGGATGCCTTCTTTGAACTAAAATGCTTGATAAACACATCTACAGTTGAATTGGCCTTTAAGGGGAACCATTACAAATTCTGGAATGTGTGCTTCTTGGGCCTCCTGGAAAGTATTGCCTTCTGCATAGTCCTGAGGGAGTTCAGCAGGTCTGGAATTTTGCAAAAGTGCTTTCTTAAAAGCCTCCCCTTTTCTTCTTCCACAAGGCATTAAAAACATACTATTTTATTTGCATTAAAAGACATACTATTTTATTTTATTTGGGATGTATTTGTTTGGTTGTTCTGTTTTTGATTTGTTGTGGGGGTTTTTTTTGTATTATCTGATATTGTGTATACACCACCCAGAGTGGGAAAATTATAAATAATAAATTAATAAATAAAAATTCTATTTTAAAAAATAATCCAGCCCCCCAAACAGTCTGTGGGAGCTTGACCAGGCCCAGGTTGAGAACCCCTGGTTTAGAGGGAGTTGGAGCATCTGGGCAGCCATTTTGTCTTCCTAATTTTAGTTTGTTTTTGTTTTTTTAAATTCTCATTAGCTACAATGTCCAGGCTGCCTAAAAGAGTGCATCCTCCTTCTCAAGCTTGGCTGATCTTTGACCTCTTTGGAGGAGCCCATCTCTTGATCCCATATTTATCAGAGGAGCTATTTGTTGGGGATACAAGAGAGGATCTTCTTAGTAACTGCTCCTAGGCCTGTGGTGGCGAACTTATGGGACGCATGCCAGAGGTGGCACTTGGAGCCCTTTCTGTGGGCACCCATGCAATTTGCCCTGCCCCTCTGCCCAGCAGACCAATGGGAGCACTTCCTCCTGTCATGATAATCTATCAAGAAGTTACTTTTTAATTAAGTTACTTTGTATTCATTTAGAGGCACAATGTAGTTTTTCTGATTCTCTTTAGTTTGATTAGTCTAACTCAGGGAGAGGCGACTGTAATGCCATTTGCATTTCAACAGCTATGCACACTCCACATTAGCACGTCAATAGACAAACCTGCCAAGTAATCAAGGTCAGTGTCCAGATGCCAATTAGAAGAGGGACATCTTAGAGATGGGACATTGAGATAAGGAACACCTGCAAGTGTTCACAAACATGATAAGAGTCAAAATAATAATCTTTTGGAATTTCTTCCACATTCTAAAGGTGGGAAAGGGACCCCCAAAAGGGTATAAAAGATCAATGATTTCTGAGGTCCGCAGCAGCCTTTTCGTATGCAGCGATAGCTCTTGTCATTTTGAACAATGACTTAATCCATGTCTTACTTAAGTTAGTTATCTTGATACTTGGTTATTTTAAATGAATATGTTATCCAGTATAGCTTAGATGAGTTTTTAGATCAGTTATTCTATATATTTTAGATAATGCACTTTTTTACAATAAAGCTGCTAAACTGAAGAATTTAGTAGCATTTTTACTCCAAGGAAGGGAGGACTTACGGAGAAGAGATAACACCTGAATGGTCAACAATCATACCATTTTTATTTAACCTTGGGGATTGCGATGAGGGACGAAGGAGGAGGTTTGGAAACTTTGGTTTCTCAAAGATGGAGAGCGCTATCAGCTTGTCCGGCTTTGCTTTGAAAGTAATATTTTATCTTGCCATCCCCGAACTTTCCCAAAGCAACCCTTCTCTGCAAAATTGGTGTGGTATTGTGGGATGAGGTAATTCTTTAAGTGACTTTTGATTTGCCACATAATATTGCTACCAGACATCGCAAAATTGCCATTTGCCACGTATGAGCCAGTATAACTGGATGGAAGAATTGCGCCATAAGCAAAACGCCCGGTGTGATTGGGAAACAACTTTGCCATGCCACACCGACACTTAGCGTAAACTGAGTGGTCTGGGGCAAAAAGGCCGCCAGGTTTTACGACACCTTACACCCCCAGCACAGAGTTCACCCCGCCCCTCTGTCCAACAGCCCAATGGGAGCGCTTCCTCCCTCCCACAGCACAGAGTTCACCCCACCCCTCTGCCCAGCAGCCCAATGGGAGTGCTTCCTCCCTCCCCCAGCACAGAGTTTGCCCCACCCCTCTGCCCATCAGCTCAATGGGAGTGTTTCCGTCCTCCCCTATTGCTGTGTTGGCACTTTATGATAAATAAGTGGGTTTTGGGTTGCAGTTTGGGTCTCTAAAAGGTTCGCCATCACTGTCCTAGGCTATGGAACTCTCTAACAGGAGACAATAGCCTGGACCTCTTCGGTTTGCTCTCCGATCAGCAAGCAAATACCTTTTTAATATAAATGGACCTTTAGTTTTCAATTTGGGTTTTAAGAAAGGGAGCATCTAATCTAGCCAACTGCTAACAGATACAGGTTAAGTAACATTTTGGGGAAGAAAGATGCGTATAATTCTAATTTTAAAAACGCATACATATAAAAGTTATGGACAGTAATCATGTGGAAATTCTTGCGGTCAATTCCTGTTAGATATATAATGCAATCCAACATGCAGTGAATTACTAATACAATTGGTCATGTAACAAGGAAAAAATCCTTCTAACCAGACTAACCTGTTTGTTTGTCTCTAGTCAGCCAACTAGAAAAGTCCCCCATCAATTCCAAGATGGCCATATTTTCTCCCTCTCCCCTGTTATGATGGGAGCATGATTTTGTCTCTCTGCCTCAGTCTGTGTCACTTAGTTAAATTAACTGTTAGCAATTCTTCAGACTACAATTCAACCAGAATGGCCTACTAACATAACATAATGACCAAAGAAACAGGTTTGGAGCACAAAAACAATATATAAATGATGATTTGCATGTAAGTATTCCAAGCATGGAGTTGATCGTTATATGTGCAGATGATAGTGTAGCACAGTAGGAAAGAGGAGCAAAAATTGTGTTCTGGCAGAGCAGAAGTTATATCGCCAAACTGGAGGATTGCTACTAATTTAAGTGTTTCTGTGTTGGATTCCAGTTGCACATGACTTTGTCTCATTGCACATTAATCACATGCAACCCCAAATTGAAACAGAAACTTTTTAGATAAGAGCACTCAGCTGCTTCCTGTTGTGTTGTTCCCACTTCTTCTTCTTCAAATGCCATATCTCATTCTGAATATTGGCTATCATCATGGTGATCAGCCATGAAAACTGTCCTGGGAACCATATTAGTGTTGTGGTGTTCCATTTGCCTTCCACATTGCAGCATAATACCCATGCCACTGATCCAGTTCCGTGAGTCACTTTCTGGTCCTGAGCCCTTTTGGCATACAAAGTCCTCATCAACCCCAGGCTAGTATTGATGAAACTGCTGTCCATCAAAATGAATTTGAGTGGGATTTAATGCATGTGATGACCATCACCCTTCCATGTGGACTTCACTCAGGGCCATTAGTCTGCATGGTTGTCAAGGTAGTTATCTGCTGCCTGATTATTGACATTGAGTTGCTGGTGGTATGGTATACTCTATTACCATTGCAGGATAACATTGCCAGACAAAGATGCTCCCACTACACTGGCAAAATTACCTAACAGGATACTGACCAGCATTTCAATGGCATACTTGATGCAAACATGGCTGATCATTCTTGTGCACATTGAAAATGGTTCCTCCAAGACTTGACAACTAAGCACTTGATTGATTTTTGCTTTTCAAAGTCTATCCAAGTGTATGGGTAGGATTGTAACTGAAGATATAAATTCTCTGTTTATGATAGCCTTTTTATGAACACTTAGTTTGAAACAATAATTTAAAATCATCTTTGCATTTAGAAAACGAGGTTGGTTCTTCCTTTTTTCTCTACTTCATTCATCCAAACATTTCAAGCTCATGAAAAGTAAAAGAAGGTTTAATAGATGCAATATATTTTGTGCTGTTTGAAGGTACAGAAAGCACTAAGAGTCAAATTGCCATCAGTGTGATAACTAAACAGTCCTCACGGTTCAAAGATGGGAATTCAGATTTGAAAATAACATGCACAATTTTTGCTTCCTGGTATATTTCCATTGTCATTACTTTTTAGTAAAGGTATAAGGCTGTGATGGCGAACCTTGGCATGCCACGTGTTCTTGGACTTCAATTCCCAGAATCCC
This sequence comes from Bradypodion pumilum, assembly GCA_035047305.1. Classification (NCBI taxonomy): domain Eukaryota; kingdom Metazoa; phylum Chordata; class Lepidosauria; order Squamata; family Chamaeleonidae; genus Bradypodion; species Bradypodion pumilum. Next base: position 49,170,091 of record JAWDJD010000002.1, read on the forward strand.
AAGTCTCTATGAATCCACACGAATGGAACACCTGGAGTGTCGAGTTTGCCATCATGGGTATAAGGCTGTGATGGTGAACCTTGGCATTCCAGATGTTCTTGGACTTCAATTCCCAGAAGCCCAAGCACCTGTGAATCCACACAAATGGGTTTATTGCAATTCATCTGCCCCACGCTGCCCTCGTGGCTCCTGGAAGTGGAAGTAAAACGCGCCCGTATGGAGGAAGGGTTAACCCAGAAGAGCCTTAACCGTAAGGGCGCATTTTACTTCCATTTCCAGGAGCGACAAGGGTAGCGTGGGCTGGATGAATCGCAGTAAACCCTTTCGTGTGGATTCACAGGGTGCTTGGGCTTCTGGGAATTGTCCAAGAACATCTGGAGTGCCAAGGTTCGCCTTCACAGTGTTAGACCCACAAGAAAGCCACTACCAAGGCATGGTGGCCACGTGTGCTTCTTGGCAACTGGACTTTTAGAGGGACACAGCAGGGCCTCTGAGACAGATGCTGATGTTGTTGTGGCCCTCCAAATGTAGGACTTCCCCTCTCATCATTCTGTGGCTCATGGAGCAACTGTTCTGAGCAGCCCCATTTCATTTGATGATTTTGCAGCTTCTGGAAATATGTAATTCAGCTGGCTGCAGCATATTGATTGTCTTTGGTGGGGAAGGGGTCATTCTAGACTATTGGGCAGTCATTCCCAATGTGGCAGATGAATTGAAGTAAACCCATATGTGTGGATTCACATGGTGCTTGTGCTTCTGGGAATTGAAGTCCAAGAACATCTGGAGTGCTAAGGTTCGCATGTGGGTTGCCCGCGTGAATAATTGGCCAAACCTTTCCCCAGGGGTTCGCCTGGCCTTCAACAGATCCGGGGACCACCCGGACTTTGCAGGAAAGGCAATTAGGGTACTGGCTAGTTAGTTAGTTTGGGTGGCAAATCATAAAGCCTTAGCTGATGGCTATGATAGAAACAGGGCAGAAACCAAAGATGATGAGTCTAAAGGAAATACACAATCCTTCGCTTCTGGCCGCAGATTAAGTTGGGCAAACAAGCTGCGCCAGACAGCAGAACAAGCTAGGTACCCGGAGTCAATACACATTGACTCCGAGATTAAGGCAGGAACAATGGGTTTCGCTAACCCAAGGTAATTAGGTGTGAGTTGTCCATTAACCCCAGGGTAACTTCCAAGAGCTGGCATTGTAGCTGGACCACCGGAAAATGCCACGTATGCAAGCCTTCTGTATTAGGGAGTCACGCGCATCCTACACGTGCATCACCCAAGGCAGGGTAATAAATACGTGCCACCCCACCCAGATCGGGGCTGGACTTCACCGCACGATTGTCTCGCATGTCTTCCTTGCAGCCAGCCACTCCAACATCTGGCAGCCATCGCAACATCTGGTGACCCCGACGTGATTCTTCTCTGAAGCCACAGTGTGATTCTGATTGGGACGGTACCCCGATCGGAACCCGACACAATCTCAAGGAAGCCAACGCGACCACAAGCTCGGCAGACCCCACGTATCGGAACGGATGCGTTCCAAACCCAGGGGAGAGCTGTGATCCTGAAACAGCAGAGGCAGAACAGCAGAAGCCTGTGTCAGAGAGCCATAGCCTCGATTCCGATCCACTGACCAGACCCAAGGGACATCGTCCTGTGCATCACTCGCCTCAACGTACTACCCAAAGGCGCGCCGATTTATCCTGCGAAGGCAAATCCGGGGAACCCCCAATCAGGTAGAATGGGGGCTTGTGTGGGGGAGGCAAAACTCATCCATCAGGCAAAGAACTCAGGTGGAGGAGCTCAAGGGCCTGGCCTGGCTATTTCACATGAGGGTACGGAGGAGCAGCCTGACGGAACTCGTGATGCAACTGGGGGAACACTGTTTGTTCTACCCAGAAGCAGGCACAATGGATCCAGAGATTTGGGACAGAGTAGGGAAATGCCTTAAGGAAGAACCCCGAGCGCCCGCCAAAATCATAGGGACTTGGAGCAAGTGTAGGCAGATAATTGCAGCAGTCAGTCCAGCCCGGGTAGAGACCGAGAAACCCCCAGCGTACATAGAAGCATCCACCCCAGCGCATCTCTACCCGACCATCCAGTTCAGACATGGGGGCTTAGGTGACTCCCCTTCCGCGACAGCCGCAGAAGCCGTGGGAGTGGGCAGAAGCCTAGGAAGCGCAGGCGCTTCCCAGGTCATTAAGAGTCCCTTCCAGCTAATGGTAGAAAAGGAGTTGCGCAAGGGGGAATTGCCGGCCACAGAACTGGCTGAGCTCCAGATGCTATGTCAGGTCCGCTTAGAGATGGACACCCTCACAGGCAATCAGGTGGCGGTATACACGCCTATTCCATACAAGCTGCTTGAGGAAATCCGCAAAGCCATCACAGATACAGGGCTCCAAAGTAGATTCACAAGGGGCACACTCCAGCAGCTGTGGGAATCCACCACGCTCATCCCTCATGACTGGAAAGTCACAATGAGGATGATGCTGAACCCCAGTCAGTACCTATTATGGGACAGCAAGTACCGGCTGGAAGCGCAGGCTAGGGCTGCCAGGATGGGAGGAGCACTAATTCCCGAGCAGCTATATGGCTCAGGGCAGTTCGATACCATCCAAATGCAGTCCGTCCTGCCAGCAGCCATGCTCCAACTGGCTTCTGAGGTCGCCTTCAAGGCATACCTCAAGGTACCTGCCACTGGCAAGGGCACCAAAAATTACACCACCATCAAACAGGGAGCACAGGAACCTTACATGGACTTCATTAACCGGTTAGAGGAAGCAATTAGCAGACAGATAGACAACCAGGAGGCCCAAGAGGAGCTTATGATGAAGCTGGCAAGAAACAATGCCAACCTCGACTGCCACAAAATCTTGCAGGCGATGGGTCACAGAACTGATCTGACGCTTACCGATATGATCAGGGCTTGCGCAGACATTGGAACAGACTCCTATAAAATGAGGCTGTTAGCGGTGGCCATGCAAGGGGGGAATCAACGCAAGGGAGCTTGCCACCAGTGTGGCAAGATGGGACACTTCGCCAAAATTGCAGGTCGAAACAGTCCCACAGAAGGGGAGCGCCCCCCCATGGGCCGCCCGGCCACGCCATCCACCCAGTACCCAAGGTGCCACAATGGCTTCCATTGGGCCAACTTATGCCCGAATTCAGGAAACCGGGCCACGGGCGTGTCTCTAGCCTCGGTCCAAATAGAGACAACTGCCGCCCTGGAAGCTCCAGAGCAGACATCCAATAGTCACCCCCAGCATTTCTGAGGCACAGACAGAAACCAAGGGCAGCGCAGGGTTAGACCTAGAATGCCAGGAGGACGTTGTTTGCGACCTGCCAGGCACATTCAACTTAGTTAACACCCAGTACAAAGGTCCCCTGCCCCAAGGCACAGTAGGGTTAGTCTTGCCTCGAAGCAGTGCAGGGAAGAAAGGGATCTTCGTGATCACAGGAGTCATAGACTCTGATTACACAGGCATAATCAAAGTCCAGCTGTGGTCACACCTACCCCAGACAATCAGCAAAGGGGATTCAGTAGCGCAATTGATCATGGTTCCGTATCATCTGCCAGGTGGGGGCAAGGAAGTGATCAGAGGAGATTCAGGATTCAGGTTGACTGACTACTAGAGAGAGGAAGGGGTAGTAGAGGGATACCAGATCATAGCGACAGTGGAGCAGAACATAGAGTGGAAACAGCGACCTGTCATTAAGGTATTTTTGAATAAAAGGCCTTTTGACAGTCTGTTAGACACCGGAGCGGATGTCACTGTAATCAGCAGGAAATTATGGCCCGATGAGTGGGCAGTCTCAGATGTGTGGTGGGTAGGAGGAGTTCAAGAAGAATACAGGAGCCGAGACTGGGTGGAAGTCACTATCCCGGGGGCAGACGGCACAGCGGTAATACGCCCACATGTCCTAAATGTGCCCATCAACCTCTGGGGAAGTGACATTCTGCAACAGTATCATGCCACCCTAACTTTCGGGTAATGGCCCTGCTGCTCAAATGGCTAACCGATGAGCCGGTATGGGTGGAACAGTGGCTAATAGTTGGGGAAATGTTAGAGGCTTTAAAGCAGTTCGTTAAAGAGCAGCTAGATGCGGGACACATAGAACCATCTACCAGTTCCTGGAATTCACCAATTTTTGTCATTAAAAAGAAGTCCGGGAAGTGGCGACTTCTCCACAATTTAAGGGAAATCAATAAGTGCATTCAGCCCATGGGACCACTTCAATGCAGCACCCCCAATCCAAACATGATCCCCGAAGTGTGGGAGATCCTGATCGTAGAGTTAAAGGACTGCTTTTACACCATCCCTTTAGACCCTAGGGACAGGGAAAGGTTTGTGTTTATAGTGCCAGTTACTAACCATAAGGAGCCAACCCGAAGGTTCGCGTGGAAATTTTTGCCACAGGGAATGCTCAACTCGCCAACCCTGTCCCAAATCTATGTCCATGAGGCCTTGGAGGGGTTCCAGAACCTGCACCCCAAAAGTCTTAGTCTGCCATTTCATGGATGACATATTGATCGCAGCACCCAAATTAGGCAGTGACATATTTTGCGACCTCTAGAGCACACTGGGGAAAAAAGGATAAGTCATAGCTCCTGAGAAAGTGCAGAGAGCCGAACCCTATTCTTATCTGGAACATCTGTTGCTCCGATCTTTTGCAGTGCCAGTGCTGCCTAAAATCAATATTAAAGACTCAGTCATGCTAGTAGAACTCCAGCAAATTTTAGGGAACATCAATTGGGCAAGGCCATATTTTAAAATAGACACAGACCTCTTAAAACCACTTTTCTCGCTGCTAACCCAAGGAAAGCAGCCAGCTGATCGGATACCCATTCTGCGTGAGGCTAAACAAACACTCCAGGCAGTAAACCACATTCTCAGCCATCGATGGGTAGACAGGATTAGTGAGGGGCCATACGCCCCTGTGCTAAACCTGTACATCATTAGAACAGGGACCATGTTCTCAGGAGCACTAGGTATAGACTCCAGCAGGGGGGGGGGATAATGGAATGGGTGTATCTACCAAACAACTCCTCCAGGAACATCGTTCCTCTGCAGGAATTGGTAGCCACAGTCATTCATAAGGGGAGGCTAAGAGCAAGGTACATTTCAGGACACAACTTGGCCAAGATAGTCGTGCCATTCAATAAAGAGCAGATGCAGCAACTAATGCAGCTGGGAGACACCCTACCCATAGCATTAGAAGGGTTCACTTGCCAAGGGACCCCAGACTAGTCTCACTTCAGACTCAGACAGTCAAATTGCAGGAAATGCTGTCCTTGACTCCCCTCCAGGAAGCCAAGACAGTATTCACTGATGGGGGGAAAGTGTACGGAGTTCTCACTTGGCACGAAGAAAAGGCTTGGGAAACACTGCTGACTCTTCCACAGAAATCAGCACAGAGAGGCAGCAGCGAACCTCGCTTTGAAAACATTTGCCCAGGAGCCACTAAACATCATCACCGATAGTCAGTATGTCAGGAATTTGATCCACAGTCTACCAGGAGCTTACATCACTCCCGCCATAGACAAGAATCTCTTAAGCCTATTCTTGACCATGCAGTTTCACCTGTGGCACTGCAGAAGCGCTGTATGTAGCCCACATTAGGAGCCACCAGGATGTGCCTGGCCCCATCTCCAAGGGCAACAGCAGGGCTGACGCGGCCGCTAAAGAAGCGCACCAGAAATTAGTCTCGGGCGTCTTTACGACCCCGATCCAAAGTCATGGATTCTTCCACCAGAATGCCAGAGTACTAGCAAGCCAGTTTAACCTGCCATTGTTGCAAGCACAGGGAATCGTGCACTCCTGCCCGCAATGCGCAGGAATGCCGGGGGGGGCTCATAGGGAGTTAACCCGTGGGGGACAGAGGCTAACCAAATTTGGCAAATGGACGTCACGCACGTCCCACAATTTGGGAGATGGCAGTACATGCACGTCTCCATTGACACATTCACGCAGTTTGCCTGGGCCATGGCCTAGAAGGGAGAAGCTGCAACCCATGTAGAGAAACATCTCTTGACATGCTTCGCGGCCATGGGCAAACCAGGCCACCTGAAGACTGACAACGCACCGGCTCATAGTTCCAAACAGCTAGCCACATTCCTAGCAATTTGGGACGTAAAGCACACATTTGACATTCCATACAATCCCCAGGAACAAGCCATTGTCGAATGGGTGAACTGAACGCTAAAGTCCTACATCGAAAAACAAACAGAAAGGGAGGAGATAGTGCCCCCCGAAAAGCCATGGCCAGGCACAGCAATGCCTGCACAAAGTTTTATTCACTTATAACCACCTTAACATTTTTGCTGACTGCACCCGCAGGAGAAGCATTTCCGATGGCAGGAAATCCTCCCGTGACCCATGGTTCGCTTCAGGGTGCCGCCAGACCCCTCCTGGAGAGGTCTGGCACCCCGATAACATGGAGAGGGTATGCAGCGATTATGTCCTCCACAGGAACCATCTGGATTCCGGCCCGCTGCGTGAGACCGCATTTTGAGCCTCATGGCGTGGAACCGAGCAATCCCGGACCCCCTGTCTAAGATGGAAGGAGTGAGTCTGACGAGAGGACCCAGGCGGAGCAGATGACCCCGACCAAGACCAGACCACCTGGGGGATGGTCAAGACCTTGTGTGATGACGCCATGTCCATCCTGAGGGAGCAAAACACTGAGCCCACTCCGCAAAACATTGTGGCCGCAGTGCTAGCTCAAATCACCTACAATTCCCTGATGGTTGTCTTGATCCTTTCCTTGCTGATGGGGGGAGGGGTTCAAGCTTCTTATGGGGACTTGACACCTGGCGGAGACTTAACTGCCAGACTCCAGTACCACATTTGGGAGAAATTAGCCGGACTTGTCAACCAATCGGACTTTTGCTTGCAGCAAACGATAGACACTGCTTCTTTACTAAACACATGCCTAATCCCAGTTTGCCACGCCCCAGGAGAGCAGGCTGGGGACACTGAATGGGTGTGTGCGCTTGGGCACCATCACCAAATCATGTACGAGACTTATGCGAACTGGGGGACTCAGGTAACAAAGACTTTGTCCACTGATGCAGTCATCCTTTACACACCTCGGGTGACCATCAGCCCAAGCACGCCCTGTGCCAAGATGACTGGCTGCTCCACAGCCAAGGGGCCACACCACCACTGCCTGAGTCCCGGGAAAGAGACTTGGAAATGTACCCAACCAGAGACAATCAGTTATGTGTATGCTCATATTATTTTGCCTACAGGGTGGTTTTTTACTTGTAACCAACGGACCTGGAACTACATACCCGCTAATATGTCTGACTCATACTGTTGTGTGAGTCACTTAACCCTGGTACTCCCCGAAAGGGAGATGGTCACCCCAAACCTGGTCACCCCAAGGCCAGCACGGCCCATATGAGTGGTCCAGCTACGTGAGACATGTGACAGTGATATCACCGTGCTTAGCAAGGCAGAGTACGTGTCCCTAGCAGTCAGTATTATAGGGGTGCCCGGACTAGCAGTAGGCAATGCATGCAGGATCGGCCAACTGGCGTGCGCGCTAGCAAAAGCCATCAATCACACCTCATCAGCCATTGCCATGTTAAACCGAGAGCAGGCTGAACTGGGGCATGCGGTTTTGGATAACCGCACAGCAATTGACTATTTGCTGCTCTTACACCACTTGGGCTGTGAATCTGTCCGAGACATGTGTTGCTTTAACCTCATGGACAATTCTCACAAGGTCCAGAGTCAAATCACTGAACTTGACACCATAGTTAAACACATCAAGGAGAATGCCAACTGGGGGTGGTGGGACGAACTCTGGTCCTGGGTGCCATGGGGGTGCTTGCAAACAACGCTTAAAGTTATCGCTGGCATTGTGGTAGTGGGAATTATGCTTTGCTGCTTTGCGCAGTGCATTCCTTCACTCTTGTCAATGTATACCTCATGGCAGAGATCCCAAGAGACAGTTATGCCCAGGCAGATCATGCCTTATATCTACCGTGCCCTCAGCCAGGCTGATTTAACTAATAAAAGAAGGGGGAATGTGGGTTGCCCGCATGAATAATTGGCCAAACCTTTCCCCAGGGGTTCGCCCGGCCTTCAACAGATCTGGGGACCACCCGGACTTTGCAGGAAAGGCAATTGGGGTACGGGCTAGCTAGTTAGTTTGGGGGGCAAATCATAAAGCCTTGGCTGATGGCTACGATAGAAACAGGGCAGAAACCAAAGATGATGAGTCTAAAGGAAATACACAATCCTCCACTTCTGGCCACAGATTAAGTTGGGCAAACAAGCCGCACCAGACAACAGAACAAGCTAGGTAACCAGAGTCAATACACATCGACTCCGAGATTAAGGCAGGAACAATGGGTTTTGCCAACCCAAGGTAATTAGGTGCAAGTTGTCCATTAATCCCAGGGTAACTTCCAAGAGCTGGCATTGTAGCTGGACCACCAGAAAATGCCACGTATGCAAGCCTTCTGTATTAGGGGGTCACGCGCATCCTACACGTGCATCACCCCAAGGCAGGGTAATAAATACGTGCCACCCATCCTAGATCGGGGCTGGACTTCACCGCACGATTGTCTTGTGTGTCTTCCTTGCGGCCAGCCACTCCAACATCTGGCAGCCATTGCAACATTCACCACCACAGGTATAAGGTGTGTTCTGGATGGTGTATAAGGGGGCTCACGCTCCTTTTTAAATGAAGAATATGGTTGAAATTACAATAAGCATTTTTCTCTGCCTTACTTTCTGCAAGTGTGTTTTATTAAGAGTTTGAGCAAGCTCTGGTTTACAATATATTCAGAACCATATGTATGCATTAATTAAAGGAATGTAGAGGAGGAAAAGGAGACCTGAGAAAATAACAAAGCAGCAGTGAATGCGTGCAATGATTTTTCATTCTGTTTCGCTTCAGCTCTGCCCCTGCAACAGAGGATCTAATCAATCTGCCGGCTATTAAGTTTGTTAATTGATAATGCATACTAATTAGGCTGTGCGCAGTTACTTAAGAGACTTTGCTAAGGTGATTGTAGGCACAAGTCCAAATGGAGTTTAAAGTATTCTGTGTGAGGTTAAAACCCATCAACCAGAATAGATGGATTTTATATTGTAACAGAAGGCACAACATACTCCTAAGCGTTTAATGTATTTCACAGCTATCTATTGTTACATACCTCATGTCAACCAAACAATTATATTTTAGGACATCCAGTACAAGCTGGAACTAAATCACCTAAGTAAAAGCATATGTATGAGAGATGTGGAGAATGTGGTTGGTGGTTTAATGGAAAAGGAAAAGCATTGATTTTCCCAAGTCTGTGGCGGCAGTGGTAGAGGATGTATCTCCCACTGCAACAGGATAGAAAGATACCCTTGTGAAGAAGCAAACTTCTTTAACTTTATGAATACTTAAACAACAAGACACATAAATAAAACAGCCAAGCTTTTCAACCCTTATTCAGTAGGGCAATAAACCAGAGGCTGTAAACTATGGGAATGATACAAACCAATAAACCCACATTCAGATAGTTTGTATATTATTGCCCTAAAATTGCATTGTTTTGATTCTTGTACCTTGAGTGGAAGGCATCTAATTTCTAAAGCTGTCATCCTTCCTCTCCTGCCCTCAAATGTGTGCTCTTGGGTCTAAGCTTTGGCAGTGGCAGCTGCTCCCTTATGCCACGGGCAACATTGCCCAACATTCCCTCACCTGGTCTACTCCTGTTGCCTCTTTACTAGAGGCAGAGAGTCAAGGTCCCACCTCATCATCCAGGTCTCATCTGCCCCCTGCATCTCCCTGCTCCCTCTACCTGTACGATTATCATCTGTCAATTTTGTCATGATTGTTGGGTTCATTAAAACCAGACACCCATGAATGGAAAAGAAATAATTCCATTGCAAAGTATATACCCGATCATTGCATTGTTTTGATTGCTTCCACCATTAGGCCATCGAGTAAACAGGAAAAACGGGATTTTTATCCCACCATCTAGAATCTAATTTTCTCATTAAATTTTAGTTGCAAAAAAAAGTCACTACTGCCTTTCAGCTAACAATTCTCCACCAATTTTCTCCTTCTCCTCCAATCCAGAATGCATTATGAAGGCACAGACCTAGTAACAAACGAAAATATATGTTTATATACTTTGCTATTTAACTGGGAAAAGTCCACAATGTAAAGTGTGGGATGTGGAGATATCTTGATTTTCAGGTTTTGTTTGTGGTTTAAGTTGTTTACTTAACAGTGTAGTATATACTGTACCTGGTTTCCTACCCCACCTGCTGTTAGATACTGTGCAATAATAATTCATTCCAATTGGGCTATAGAGCGGATTTTAGTACAGAAGCTGCCAGGGTCATCCTGTGGGATAGGCTTTAAAGGTAAATGTCTGCTCGAAAGCCAGTCGTATCCGACTCTAGGGTTCAGTCAGTGGTGGTCATAAAAAAAAACCTACCACTCTGTGGGTGTGGCCATGTGACTGGGTGGGTGTGACCTGTTGGCCATGTAACTGCTCTTCACTATAGAGCTATGAAAATAGAAGCCTCTTCTATTTTCATCACTCTATAGCGAACCTCTAAAGCCATTTCTCCCTTGTCCAAGGCTTTCCCAGGGCTCTGTTTCACCCAAAAGTGCCTCCCCAGCCACTCTGCGTTCAGTGCTCATCTCTGTTTATAGCCAAAGAGCCAGAACTTGATGTTATTGACTTGCAATTTCTTGCTTTCAAACTGCTAGATTGGTAGTAGCTGAGACAGAGATGGGAGCTCACTCCATCATGCAGCACTCAGGTCTAGAACTGCTGACCTGATGACCTTCCAGTCAAGTTCAGCATCTTAACCACTAAGCCACTGCAGTCCCCCATCTATCCCTGTGGGATAGGCTTTACTAGGAAAAAATATGAACTTTGACTTCTTTCGTTCTCTAGGCTCCAAAAAACCCTTTGGCACCATTAGAGTCCCAGTATCCTTCTAGATCAGTGATGGGCAGTCTTGGCCCTCCAGCTGTTCTTGAACTTCAATTCCCAGAAGCCCAAGTCAACAAACCAGCTGGTCAGGGTTTCTGGGAATTGAAGTTCAAGAACAGCTGGAGGGCCAAGACTGCCCATCACTGGTCTAAGCCAATGGTTCCCAACATGGGGCCCATGCCCCACAGGGGGTTGCCAATTCCCTGAAGCCTAAGTCAGTACTTTGGCTGATCAGTGCTTTGGGGAATTGACTTAGGCTTCTGGGAATTAAAGTCTAAAAACCAAAGGTTGGGAAACACTGATCTAAGCAGAATGACTGAATTCTCCTAATCTGAACTTCAGACCCACTTGCTGTGTTCCTTGGCCTGGTGTGACTTTCCTCAGTGTGATTTCCCTTCTAGGGAGGACCTTATATTGTATTGGAATGACCTGTCTACTGTTACCACTTGACCAATGTGACTTTCGATTTGTCCTTGGCTTTGAATGACTTGCTTCTTATTTGTTTGACCTCTCTGTTGCCTTTGCACTCTGCTTCTGGACCCTCCTGCTTTGGTCTTTACATTTGTTGTTTATGCTCTGACCTGTATTTACCTCTGATAGCCAAATTCCTTGCAACAGGGACTAGCCTGGTTGGAAGCCATACACTCAATTGATGGTGTGGAGGATGGGTTGTACATTATTAGTACAGGTAAAGGTTTCCTTTGCTCAAAAGCCAGTCGCATCCGACTCTAGGGTTCAGTGCTCATCTCTGTTTCAAAGCCGAAGAGCCAGCGCTGTCTGCTTCTGCAGACATTTTCATGGTCATGTGGCAGGCATGACTAGACACCGGAGTGCACAGAACGCTGTTACCTTCCCACCAAAGTGGTCCCTATGTATCTAGTTGCGATTTCTTGCTTTCAAACTGCTCGGTTGGCAAGAGCTGGAACAAAGACGGGAGCTCCTTGCATCCTGCAGTACTCGGAAATCGAACTGCTGACCTTCCGCCTCCCAGTCAGTGTCTTAGCCACTTGAGCCACTGCAGTCCCCATTATTAAAAGCACTTATATTGCACCTTCTCATTCTATCCAAATGTCCAAGCAAAATTATAATGAATGTCAACAATGTTGAATAATAAATATCAACAGGAGATAGTAGCAGAATAATAGTGCTTGAGTGGTTATGTCTAGGGTTGCCAGGTCAGAACCGCTAATTCTTTGATAGCCAAAACCTGAGACCAGCTAGCCAGGTAATATGACGACCAGAAAGTGGGGAAGAGGTATTTTGGCCATTGGCAAGCTGCAAAATGTGCTTCTCAGCTGCTAGGGTTTGAATCTTACACAACCGTTCTAAAAGAACACATGACATTCATAGTCACTGCACTGCTGCTATTGAGGTTTCCACCAGCTCACAGGGACTTTTCCCCTGACTATACAAGACCAATGCTCATAGGATGCGACACCAGCATTCTACATGATCATTGGTTTAACTTTAAAAATACTATAGGTCAAATAACTCATTACAATATAAAAGAAGTACTATATAGAATTTAATTAAATTTTATGAGGCAATAAGAAAATCTAAAAAATATATACATGATACAATATGATTTCTATATACACCCACCACCAGTGGGACTTATAAACCTTCTATATTAAATATTCTTGATATCATTAAATGTTGCCCTCATACCAGAAAGATAATACATATTATGATGCCTCTTCCTCGCCGAAACCCACTCCCCCACACCTGGGCTCCGTGTGGTGAGGACTTAAGGCCAGCCTCCACCATCTGCTGCAACGCCCGCCCCATGGCCCCGCCGGTCAGAGGGAGGCAGGAACACCTGGCGCAACACCCGGGCTTCAAAAGCCGACCGCCTTTGCTGCCGCGAAGTTGCAACGCCCGCCCCATGGCCCCGCCGGTCAGAGGGAGGCAGGAACACCTGGCGCAACACCCGGGCTTCAAAAGCCGACCGCCTTTGCTGCCGCGAAGCTGCAACGCCCGCCCCATGGCCCCGCCGGTCAGAGGGAGGCAGGAACACCTGGCGCAACACCCGGGCTTCAAAAGCCGACCGCCTTTGCTGCCGCGAAATTGCAACGCCCGCCCCATGGCCCCGCCGGTCAGAGGGAGGCAGGAACACCTGGCGCAACACCCGGGCTTCAAAAGCCGACCGCCTTTGCTGCCGCGAAGCTGGAACGCCCGCCCCATGGCCTCGCCGGTCAGAGGGAGGCAGGAATTCTTGGTTTCTCGACTTTCCATTTGGTCTGGCCGTTCATTTGAGGTGAGGGCATTTTTGGTGGTTTCCATCGTGGCTAGGACAATAGGAGCCATTACCAACTCAGCTCCACAACGTCCCAACCTTTGTCGTTCGGGCGGGGTCTAAAAGTAGGATGGTACGTTGGACTCCATGCCCTCTTGGACTATCTTTACCTTCATTGCCCCATCTCCCTCCCCCTTTTTTCCTGGTTGGACTTAAGGACTATGTAGTGGTGGGAGGTTGGTTTATCTTTATCTCTCCCCCCCCTCTGTCCTAGTGGTCTGGTAGGAAGGGATGGGTAGTAGAGTCGCTTATCTTTGAAACTGATTGATATGTTGTTTTTTGATTTCATTAGTACATTATATTATTATCTTATTGTTGCTCAATTCATGATTATGTGTTCATGCCTTGATTATTGTATTTATAATGTATTTTTGCTTGATTGATCTATTTTTGTTATTGTTTCATAGGTTTTGCTGATACTCTGTTATATTTTTTTATTGTAATTTGAATATTGTATCTCACTTGTAAACCCTGTGGGGTGTCCCGGGGTCATTTATATGTTGTCAGCCGCCCTGAGTCGGCCTTGTGTTGAGTAGGGCGGGGTATAAAATTGAATAATAAATAAATAAATAAATAAAATTTGCTGCCGCTGTCTTGCCTAAGCCTGGTGGTCTTTTTCTGCCGATGCGTCTGAGGACTCGGAGTTGGGCTCCGACGTGGTTGTTGAGCCCGAAACGTGTTAGGACTGCTTATGGATGTTGAACCGTGGGCTCCATCCCCCCCTTCTTTGGATTATTGCAAAGGATTATTATTTTTTGATCTATATTTTGTAAACTGTAAATTGTTCTGATGCATTTTTGTTATTGTATCCTGATACTGTATTGCTATTTAATTTTACATTTTGTACTTGTAAACTTGTATTTTTGCCTTGTAACCTTATATTGTTGTACTTCTGTTTATCCCTGAATACTGTGAACTGCTTTGAGTCATCCACAAAATGAGGAAAACAGTATATAAAAATAAATTCAAATTCAAATATTGTTCTAGCTTTGCTCCTTTCCCTTTCACAAACACCTAATCTAAAAATATCTCTAAATTCAGGGTGTGTGGGTTTTGTTGATCTCTTTTGTGACATCTTTCTGAATTCCTGCACTGTCGAGATTGTTCAATTTGCATTTGTTTGGAATCATGCTTACAGACTCTACAAATTGTTCTGCTGCGAGGATTCTTCCATGAAGGGTTAATTGTATTTTGGTTTTGAATGTTTGTTCCAGTTTTCTTCAAGAGTTTTTATTACACACTTGATCACACACTGATCTCAATCTATGTCAATCTTAAATAAGAGTTACTTTCAGAAAGTAATTTTAGATACACTACAAAATGTTCTTTGAGTTCTCTTACGAGCTTCCTACTAGCAAATTCACTGCTTCTAGTCAATATACTGGAGAATAGCTCATGTAGAATCAGAGATTTAATAATAATAATAATAATAATAATAATAATAATAATAATAATAATAATAATAATAATAATAATAATAATAATAATAATTCATATATCATTTCATAGAGTAGTGAAACAGATGAAAGCCACACTTAGATGTTTAATTTTGCTTTGACTGAAGAAGTATTTTCTTGGAAAACCATTATATAGTAAAGGTTAGATTCTTCTCTTTATTAATTCTTCATATACAATTTTAACATTCTTGATTCTTGACAACTTGATTACAGATCAGGACCAATATAAACTATGTTTACTTTAATGGCCTCACAAATCTAATCTATTTTGTCTACTGAAATTATTCCAGCAAATTTACATTCAGAGCTGACAACTTCTCAGATATGCTCTCTATTGCACAGGTTGTAATACAATAACTGATTTCTAGTTCATTAATGGGATAAAAAAAGTCCAGACTCTTTACACATTTCTTTATGTACATTTAACAGTGACATGCAGATATACTTTGAAAGCATTAGAAAAGATGTATTATCAACCATCCTTTATAATAACTAGAAAATGAACAAAACAATCCCAAAAATATCCCAGCAAAATATTTACCTTTAACAGAACAAATATACACAATAAATTAGCCATATAATGAATTTAAAAAATCAGACAAACAGGAAGAGACCTACTACATTTATGGCAGGAGCAAAATGAAACATTCTCCTGGGACAGGAGAAGGCTTTTATCAGAAACTAGCAGAGGTTGCCCGGCGTTGCCGGGCTGTTTTAAATTGTGTTGGAAGGTTAAATTGTGTTAATGTTTTTTAAAAATTGCTTAGTCTGTAATTTTAATTTTTTAAATGTTTATTTATGCAAAAAAAATTTGGCTTGGCTGTTATTAACTGTGATCTGCTTTTTGGTTTTTTTTGAGGATTAATAAAAGAACAAAGTATGATATAATTTTTTCAAATTGTTTTATGTAAGCGAATAATATTTTAGTTTTTTGAATTTTTTTATTAGTTGTACTGTAGTTAATAATTTTAATAATGTAAAAGTAAATGTTTTTTACATTCAATGTTTTTAAAATGTGTTTAGATGTTTTGAGTTTAAATTTGAGTTAAAACTCAGCACAGGATTTTTAAAAGTTTCTATTGTATTTCATTGACATATGTTTGTGATTTGTGTTAAAGTGTGTTTTAGAGTAATTTTTTTGACTTGTTTTTATTGGTGTGACCTTTTGTGTAAACTTGTGAATTTGTGTTATCTTTTTGGTTTGTTTTTATTTGGAGCTGTTGTGTGTTTTTGAATTGTTTTTACTATTGTGGCGAGTAGGTGGTGCTGGTAGGGGTTATTGTATTTTTACTGTTTTTTCTCTCCTGGCCTTTGGGTGGAGCTTCTTCTGGTAAGTAGTCTCTTTCTTTATTCATTTATTTTCCAGTCCTGGTGGAGGTAGGACATCTTTTGGTAAGTTTGCTTGTTTTCTTTCTTTTGTGTGTGTGTGTGTGTGTGTGTGCGGGGGGGAGGGGGTTGGAATTTGTATTTTTTGTCTGTTTGTTTTGTTTTTGATTGTGTCTTTGTTTACTTCGTATTGTTTTTGGTGTTTTTGTTTTTGTGTATTTTTGGATGTGTTTGACTGTTTTCAGTAATTTTTAAAAATTTATTTATTTGGTGGTGGGGAAGGGACGTGGTCATTGGGGGTTAGGAAGGGTGGGCTAGGTGGTGGGGAGAGGGGCATGGTCATTGGGGGTTAGGAAGGGTGGGTTAGGTGGTGGGGAGGGGGGCATGGTCGTTGGGGGTTAGGAAGGGTGGGCTAGGTGGTGGGGAGGGGGTTGTGGTCGTTGGGGGTTAGGAAGGGTGGGCTAGGGGATGGGGAGGGGGGCATGGTCATTGGGGGTTAGGAAGGGTGGGCTAGGTGGTGGGGAGAGGGGCATGGTCGTTGGGGGTTAGGAAGGGTGGGCTAGGTGGTGGGGAGGGGGCATGGTCGTTGGGGGTTAGGAAGGGTGGGCTAGGTGGTGGGGAGGGGGGCATGGTCATTGGGGGTTAGGAAGGATGGGCTAGGTGGTAGGGAGGGGGCCTTTATTGTATTATGGTGCTTTGTTTGTGTGGAGTCGTGAAAGTAGATCGGGGTTTCCCCTTTAATATCAGTGGGTGGGGGGTTGCGACCCCCCACTCCGCTGGCTCCCCTGGGGTTGGGAGGTTTGTGGGGACAAAAGAGGTATGTTGCCCCAACCCTTCTGGACCCAGGAGACCAGGGAGAGTGGATCGATTCCCCCCCTCCTTAAAACAACTCCGTTTTTAAAGAGAAGAAAAGACGGAGTTGTTTTAAGGAGGGGGGGATCGATCCCCTCTCCCTGGTCTCCTGGGTCCAGAAGGGTTGGGGCAACATACCCCTTTTGTTCCCACAAACCTCCCAACCCTAGGGTAGCCAGCGGAGAGGGGGAGCGCAACCCCCCCCCCACCTACTGATATTAAAGGGGAAACTCCAGTCGGGACCTTCAGGCGCCGTGGGTGAGGGAAAGAAAGCCGGCTGGTGTTTGCTTGGCTGTGAGATGGTGAGTTGTTTTTCTTTTTAATTTTTCGGGCGCTGGTTTCCTCAGCGTTCTGCGCGCTCATGGCGTGCAGGACGCTGGGGCTTGTAGTTATGGGTTGGTGCTTTGTGTTTGTGCTGCGTTTTTTAAAAATGCTTTTCTTTTGATTGGCTGCGGCGCATTTCCGAACGCTGCGCCGTGCGAGAGCCTCTCAGCCTGATTGGCTCTGGCGTGGTGCGGCGCAAGGAATGTTGGGAAGTGAAGTTGTTTCCCTTTCTTCGCATTTGTGGGGCTGTTGCCCCACTGCCGGTTTTCTCAATCCTTCGTTGACCTGCGTACCCAGATCGGCCGTGTGCACGAAGGGTGAGTGCAGGCAAGTAGGGCGAGGCATAGCAACCTATAGCCAGTTCCAACGGTTAACCCTTGGATTTATAGGTTAAGATAACTGCACCTAGTTTACATTATAACCCTTCTGCAGATGTAGCAATGCCAACAGGATTTCAGCTATGCTATGAAATTTCTGAGATTTACTGTTCTTTTGCTTAGTTCCTCTAAATATCAAATATCATTCGCAGCATTTATAGATATGATTTTTTCCTCTTTATTCATATGCCTGTTCTTATTTTTATGGAAACACCTACTAGAGAATAAAATGTGATTTGTAATCCTGTCATGCATAGTAGCTATCCTTGTAAAAACTGTATTTATCATGTGTGAACTAAATTAAAAAAAGAACGAGAGAGAAAGAGTTCTAAAACTTACTACTTGATTTCTATTTTCTCTTTGTTCCTCTTCTACATATTTTGTGGAGAGCTTCGATCCCACCAAACTCCTCTAGAGGCATTTAGTACAATGGAAAGTTGAAAGGGACACAGATGGAATCTCAGAAGAGTTTGCGTACATTAGTTTTCATTAATTCATCAGACAGAGGTTGCATGTAAGTGGCTGAGCTTCTGAGTTCCCACAACGTCAACCACCACATTGAGAGGACTTTTTTATTCATCCTAGAACACTAATTGACATCATCGTCAGGTAGCAGTACCCATTGCTTTCTACGTAGGATAAATAGAACAATCTCTGCAAAAGAATGAATGGAGTCAAATCTGACGTCAGAAATGGCAACACAGATAAACCAGTTTCAAAACACTTTAACCTCCCAGAACTTTCTGTTTGGATCTCAAAGTAGCTCCTGTAGAAGCATGGATTTCAGAGGGAGACATGAGAGGTCACAACAAAGATTGGTTAGATAAACAAGTTCTAGTGCATCTCTAAGGGCCTTAATAGAGAATAAGGCTTCTTAGTAAAGGTAAAGGTTGCCTTTGCTCGAAAGCATGTCATATCCAACTCTAGGGTACAGTGCTCATCTCTATTTACAGCCAAATGTCAGCAGACATTCCATGGTCATGTGGCAGGCATGATTAGACATGGAACACTGTTACTTTTCCACTGAAGTGGTACCTATTTGTCTACTTACAATTTCTTGCTTTCGAACTGCTAGGTTGGCAGGAGCTGAGACAGAGACTGGAGCACACTCTGTAGTGCAGCACTTGGGTCTTAACATAAGAACATAAGAACATAAGAACAGCCTTGCTGGAACAGGCCACAGCCCATCCAGTCCAGCATTCTGTCTCACACAGTGGCTCACCATTTCCTTCAGGGTATTCCCAAGGAGATGCCTTCACCTGCTTAGGATTCCCTGGAAATGGCATTAAGAGATATCCTGCCTATCTCTCCAACCCGGAGGTTGTCCTTAGGTAGCCATAATTATAGCCATTGATAGCCTTGTCCTCCATGAACTTGTCTAATCCTTTCTTAAAGCTGTCAAGACTGACAGCTGTCACCACTTCTTCTGGCAGGGAGTTCCATAGACCAGTAATCCTCTGGGTGAAAAAGTACTTTCTCTTATTTGTTTGAGAACTAGTACCCAAAAGTTTCATGGAGTGTCCCCTAGTTCTAGTGTTGTGCGATAGGGAAAACAGTTTTTCCTTATCCACTTTGTCCACACCGTGCATGATTTTATAAACTTCAATCAGGTCACCTCTTAGACGCCGTCGTTCAAGAGTGAAAAGGCCCAACCGTTGCAGCCTCAGATGGTAAGGAAGGTGTTCCAGTCCCCTAATCATTCTGGTTGCCCTCCTCTGTACTTTCTCCAACTCCATAATATCCTTCTGGAGGTATGGCGACCAGAACTGTACACAGTATTCCAGATGGGGCCTCACCATAGATTTATAAAGAGGCAAAATGACACTTGCTGACTTATTTTCTATACCCTTCCTAATGATCCCTAACATTGAGTTTGCTTTTTTCACTGCTGAGGCACACTGGGTTGACACCTTCATTGAACTGTCCACCAGGACACCAAGGTCCCTTTCCTGGTTTGTCGCAGAGAGTTCAGACCCCATCAGTTTATAAATGTAATTGGGGTTTTTTGCCCCAACATGCATCACTCTGCACTTACTGATGTTGAAGTTCATTTGCCACTGTTTTGCCCACTCCCCCAGTGTCAAGAGATCCCTCTGGAGCTCTTCACAATCTCTCACAGTTTTCACTACCCTGTATAATTTAGTGTCGTCAGCAAATTTGGCTACCTTGCTTTTTACTCCTACCTCTAGATCATTTATAAAGAGGTTGAAAAGCAGGGGTCCCAGTACTGAACCTTGGGGGACCCCACTCTTTACTTCCCTCCACTTGGAGAAGTGTCCATTTAGTGCTACCCTCTGTTTCCTGTCCCTTAGCCAGTTGCTGATCCAGGACAAGACCTGTCCCTTTATTCCATGACTGGTAAGTTTATTCAAGAGCCTTTGGTGTGGGACCTTGTCAAAAGCCTTCTGAAAGTCCAGATAAACAATGTCAACTGGATCCCCCTTATCCACATGCTTGTTGACACTCTCAAAAAATTCCAACAGATTAGTGAGGCATGATTTGCCCTTGCAAAAGCCATGTTGGCTCTCCTTTAGCAGCGCCTCCTCTTCTATGTACCTATTAATTCTATCTTTTAGGATGGTTTCCATCACTTTACCTGGGACACATGTCAAACTGACAGGCCGGTAATTTCCTGGATCACCCCTGGATCCTTTTTTGAAAATTGGTGTTACATTCGCTACCTTCCAGTCATCAGGCACAAAGCCTGATTTGAGGGAAAGATTATATATTTTGGCTAGGATATCAGCAATTTCATCTTTAAATTCCCTGAGAACTCGTGGATTGATGCCATCTGGTCCTGGGGATTTGTTAGTGTTTAGCTTAACAAGACATGCAAGGACCTCCTCCCTGGTTATTTCTATCTTGCTTAATTCTTCGGTTTCCCTCCCTACGAAGATAGGTTCTGTTTTGGGCATGTGGTCTCTATCTTCTTCAGTGAATACTGAAGCAAAGAATTCATTGAGTCTCTCTGCAATCTCTGTTTCCTCTTTAATAACCCCTTGCCTTCCATTGTCATCTAATGGTCCAATGGCCTTCCTAGTTGGGTTCTTACTTCTAATGTACTTAAAGAAGTCTTTGTTATTCCTCTGAGTATTTTTAGCTATACGCTCCTCAAAGTCTTGCTTTGCTTTCCTGATTGTTGCCTTGCATTTGTTCTGCCAGAATTTATGTTTCTGCCTGCTGTCCTCATTTGGACAAGCCTTCCATCTTCTAAATGAGCTTTTCTTGCTCTTGATCACTTCCCGAACAGCTCCTGTAAGCCACATTGGAGTTCTCTTGGACCTGGCAGTGCCCTTTTTCCTTTTGGGTATGCATTCCAATTGGGCCTCTGTTATTGTTTTTGTAAACAGCCTCCATGCCACTTGGAGTGTTTGGACTCTCTCAATTTTCCCTTTCAGTTTCTTTTTTACTAGTTTCCTCATCTTTGGGAAATTTCCTTTTTGAAAATTTAAGGTCTCTGTGTTAGATTTTATCAGTGACTTGTGGTCTATGATCAAGTTAAACATAATTGAGTTGTGGTCACTGTTCCCTATTGGATCAGTCACATTAACATCTTGCACCAGATCCTGAGTATTACTCAGGATCAAGTCAAGGATTCTTGTACCTCTAGTTGGGTCTTCAACCATCTGTCCCAGGGAACAATCATTGAGCATATCTAGGAACTTTATCTCTTTATCATGTGCTGAACAACAGTTCACCCAGTCTATGTGAGGGTAATTGAAGTCCCCCATTATAACCAGGCTTCCCTTCCTGGATGCCTCCTTTACAACATTCTCCAACTGCCAGTCTCCCTCAAGAGTTTGGGTCGGAGGCCGATAGTATATGCCTACTGTTAGACCATCCTTGTGGCCTGGTACTCTTACCCACAGAGCTTCTAATGGTGACTCTAAATCACCTAGATATTCCAATTCATAAGATTTTATCACTTCTTTGACATACAAGGCTACACCACCTCCTGTTTGCCCCTTCCTATCCTTCCTGTACAATTTGTAGCCTGGGATAACTGTATCCCATTGGTTATCATCCGTCCACCAGGTTTCAGTGATACCAATAATATCAATATTTTTATCTATTGCTAAGTATTCCAGCTCCCCTATTTTGTTCCGGAGGCTTCTGGCATTTGTATACAAGCATTTATATATGCATTTCTGACACAGTCTTTTGTGTCCAGTTGCATTGTTAGACTGCCTCTTGCATCCTTCTGCTAGAATGCTAGTGACTAGCTCCTTGCTCTGCTCAGTAATTTTTGCATCCTCCTCACTACTCAAGTACACACTTTCCCGAACCGGATGCTGCCCAGCTCCTGTCGGCTTTCCCCCAGTTATCAGTTTAAAAGCTGCTCTGCAGCCTTTTTGATGTTGAGTGCCAGCAATCTGGTCCCATCATGGTTTAAATGCAACCCATCCCTCCTGAACAGATTTTGCTTGTCCCAAAATGTTCTCCAGTTCCTGACAAATCTGAAGCCCTCCTCCCGACACCACCGCCTCATCCACGCATTGAGGCTTCTGAGCTCTGCCTGCCTGGTAGGTCCTGCGCGAGGGACAGGCAGCACTTCTGAAAATGCTACCTTGGAAGTCCGGGACTTCAATCTTCTTCCTAACAACCTAAATTTGGCTTCCAGGACAGACCGCTTGGCCTTCCCAACATCATTAGTACCAACGTGTACCATGACAACTGGCTCGTTCCCAGTTCTCTCTAACAATCTATCTAGATTTCTTGTGATGTCTGCAACTTTTGCACCTGGCAGACAAGTCACCATACGGTTATCATGTGCATCACAAATCCATTTCTCTGTATTTCTAATTATTGAATCGCCTAGTACAAGGAGCCTCTCTCCTGCAATCTGTTCATCTACATGCACCTCATCAACCATATTAAGGGAGAGAACCTCAGTTTGTTCCTGATGTTCATCTTCCTGGATCTCATCAAGTGTGATGAAGGATAGATCATCAGGTGGAACCAGTTGTTCCTCTGTGTGTTCCTCGTCAGGTGCGATAAGGGAAAGAGCCTCAAATTTATTCTGTAATTTCAGACTCTCAGAGTGATCCCCTACTCTTCTCCTCCTTTGAGTCACATTCCTCCAACCATCTCCCTCCTGAGTTAGTGAAGGGCCTTCTCCCTCAGAACTGTGCCCTGTCTCTTCTTTGTCCAGCATAGTCTGCTCCGCTCTGTCCAAGAACAGCTCAAGCTCCTTAATTTGTTGGTGGTTAGATATGCGGGCCTCTAGCTGCTGGACCTTCTCTTCTAGTAGTGCAACCAGCTTGCACTTGCTGCAAGTGTAGTTCTCCATGTGCTTTGGCCAGAACACAAACATGGCACAAGAATTGCAGGTAACTACAGCTGTTCCCTCAGAATCCATTTTAACAAGTGCAGTATTCTGGGCCTCAAAAATGTACACGTTTACTACCTTTCTACCTAGTAAGACTATATTCTTCTTATGTTCCTAGTTTGTAATCTCGGCGCGCGGGCCTCTAAAGCAGCTCTACTCCAACTGCAAAACTTACCAGTGCTCACTTCCTTTGTTTGGCTCTCCTCAGCAGCAGCTCTGCTTAAGAGCACGTGCAGAGTCAAAAGGGCTGACCCTGAAAGAGCTCAGAGCTTTTAAAGGCTAGTGTGGCTCCGCCCCTATGAGTCACAGTTCAGGGAAGGGCCTGGTGTGGCCCTGCCCCCCTGCTTCTGGAAGCTTCAAACTGCTTCCTCTGTTTGAACAGAGGTGGCTCTCAGCAGTTTCAATTATCAATTTAAATTAGTAGAGGCCTCTAAAGCAGCTCTACTCCAACTGCAAAACTTACCAGTGCTCACTTCCTTTGTTTGGCTCTCCTCAGCAGCAGCTCTGCTTAAGAGCACATGCAGAGTCAAAATGGCTGACCCTGAAAGAGCTCAGAGCTTTTAAAGGCTAGTGTGGCTCCGCCCCTATGAGTCACAGTTCAGGGAAGGGCCTGGTGTGGCCCTGCCCCCCTGCTTCTGGAAGCTTCAAACTGCTTCCTCTGTTTGAACAGAGGTGGCTCTCAGCAGTTTCAATTATCAATTTAAATTAGTAGAGGCCTCTAAAGCAGCTCTACTCCAACTGCAAAACTTACCAGTGCTCACTTCCTTTGTTTGGCTCTCCTCAGCAGCAGCTCTGCTTAAGAGCACATGCAGCAGTCTTGAACTGCTGACCTGCCAATCTTCCAATTGTCAAGTTCAGTGTCTTAACCACTAAGCCACTGATGTCCCACAGGTCACAAAAGCTTATACCAAATACAGTAAAATATGATTAATCTTTGTTGTTGTTACCTGACGTCATTTTGTCTCTCGCTTATGGTGACCATACAAATGGCTTCTCCCCAATGACTCTGTCAGCTCTTATAATATGAAGTGTATGGCTTCCATTACAGATTTCATTTTAGTCTTTTTTGTTTTGTTTCTGTTTTTGTTGTTGCAACAGACTACAAACTAGTACAAGCCCCACTGAGTTGTGGGAAAGAAAAGTGGAATATAAGTAGGATAAATAATAGTTTTACTGCATGATAAATTGCCGCTGCCGTCGGCTGCTACTCGTGTCTGAGTATACATTTTCCCCTGGAAATCATTTTCACAATGACAAACAGGGAAAATGCCACTGGCGTGAGTTTGTCTAAGGTGGATCACAGCTTGTCATGAAGTGACCCACACACTGTGATTGCTGAGCCATCTCCTGCAGTATGTATGAATTGAGAAATGCAGATTTTAACACCAGGACTGCAAAAGACTGCCACAGCCTTGAGGATATTGACAAGGTGCATGTTCACGGCTAGTCCATCTGGCATGGCCTCTTCTGCTTCCATGACTGTTGGGAATCAGAATGGTTCCTCCTCCGCTCATTTTGCCATTGGGCCCAATATGATGGTTTCCAGTATCATTTCCTCCAGTGAGAGGGAACATGACCCCACCTAAAGGGGCTCATCCACCCATAGCCATTGGCCCCTTTAGAGAGTCAGGTTATTTACTGCTGCCCAACACTCAGCATTGAGTCACTGGGTGTACGTTCTACTCCATTACAGTAGTGGGATGTCTAGCCAGACATAATGATAAATAAGAATCTAATAATGACATTACTTGATAAAATGCTAAGTTATGCTTCTAAATAGATACTCTAAGTAATTTTAAAAATAATCTAAACAAACTTAAAACAAGGTAAATAAACTGTATATTTAGTAATCTAAATAATAATTGTTTCACTATTAAAGTTTCTACCTACTGTTTCTTCCTCCAGTAAATGGTGTAGAGGGTATATGAAACTCTCAACAGAAAGCATCACCCTGCCTTTAATAAGCAATGTATTTTTAGCACACATGGACATTTGTTTAATAGACCATATTTAAACTTTCTACTTATCATATACTGTATTTGATTATTACTGGCTGGAATCCTCTTGTGGAACTCCACAGTCATAAATGCCATTAGCTTCATCAGCCATGGATGCTAATTTTCAAATCAAATTTTCCTCTCCTACCTCCTCAGGTTCTGAGGCTCCCAGGGATCCTTTTTGATCTAGGGAAGCTCATGGGAGCCTCAGGGTTGGCAGGAGTCTTTAATATCTAAAAATCATTGCTGGCAGTCTGCCATTAACACAAAAACTAACAGAGGTGTGCAAGAGGATTACAGCCACTGTGTTTTTATATTGGGTTGAACACTCATTAAAAGGGATTTATGAATGTAATACATACATACCAGTCTGGCCATGTTATCCTGCCATGGCAATAAAGTAGACCCTACTGCCAGCGACTTAATACCAAGTTTCAGGTGGTGGTTAACTAACCTGACAAGCCTGAGGACTAACAGCCTTGAGTGCCAAAGTCCACAGGGAAGGGTGATGGTCCCCAAGTGGATTAAATTCCACTTGAATCCATCATGATGGAGGGCAGCAGCTTCATCAATACTGGCCTGTGGCTGAGGAGGACCTTGTGTGCCAAAATGGCTCAGGAACAGAAAGTGACTCGTGGAACTGAGCAATGGTACGGGTGTCATACTGCGATGCGGAAGGCAGATGAAAGGCCACTGCATTATATTCTCAGGACAGTCTTCATGGCTGATCACCATGATGATCGCCTATATATGGATTCGGATATGGCAGAAAAAGAAGAATCCATCCATCCATCCATCCATCCATCCATCCATCCATCCACACACACACACACACACACACACACACACACACACACACACACACACACACACACACACACACACACACACACACACACACACACACACACACACACATACATACAGTAAAACCTCGCATAAAGAGTGCCTCATTTAGAAACTAATTCGCTTAAAGAGCAGAATTTTCTCTGAATGGTCGCCTCGCTTAACAGCTAAAACCAACCAAAAACTCACTTAACAACTAAATCGGGATTCACAATCCCACCCGCCAGAAGTCACAATTGGTCACTTACAATAGTGTTTCACTTAAAGAGCAAACTCGCTTAAAGAGCAATCCCATGGAATGCATTATGCTCTTTAAGTGAGGTGCCACTGTCCAATTAAAAATTAAAACTCTCCTACATACTGTACATACATACATGAAAGTAAGACAATTAACTGGAAGAGGTATGTGAGCTGCATACATAGTTACCAAATGGGACTTGTTGGTCTGTGAAAGACATTTTAAAATATTTAGTTTACATAGCTATCCAGACAGCCTTACTTATGAGAAGGCACAAAAATAAAGGAAAGGAGGTGTTGAAAGTGAACGAAAAAGAACTATAACTGGGACCATCTCAGCAGAAATAAACAAGAAACAGTGCTGAAAGATGAGACTCCCATCTCAGAAGGCACTCTGTCAGATACTGGGGAAGAGCAAAGGCCAAGTAAGAATAGTGTTGTTGAAATCCTAAGAAATAAGGGAAAAGCTGGAGACTCATAAGTACAGCAATGAAGGACTGTAGAAGGGCAGGGGAAATGTGATTATATTTTCCCTCCTACCTAATTGGTTAGGCGAGCAAAACAATCTTTTTCTTCATTTTTCTCTATCAGGCCAATTTAAACAAGTTTTCATAGCTGCAGTTTCAATCAGTGCTATAAAGAAAAATGAAATAAATAAATAAAACTCTCCTAATCAATGCAACATTACAGCAATCAGGTGGGGTGGGATTTACACTTTCCCTGCCCCTCTGCAGAGGAAGTGTTTAACATCAGTATCAGATATGCTGAAGGGGTTAATGAGCACTTTCAGTATAGGTAAAGGTCGCCCTTGCACAAAAGCTAGTCATATCTGACTCCAGGGTTCAGTGCTCATCTCTGTTTACAGCCAAAGAGCCAGCACTGTCTGCATCTGCAGATGTTTCCATGGACATGTGGCAGGCATGCCTCAACACCGGAGTGCACAGAATGCTGTTTACCTTCCCATCGAAGTGTTACCTATTTATCTACTTGCAATTTCTTGCTTTTGAACTGCTAGATTGGCAGGAGCTGGGATAGACAGGAGCTCATTCCATCGTACAGTACTCAGGTCTCGAACAACCGACCTGCCGATCTTCCAGTCGTCAAGTTCAGCATCTTAACCACTTGAGCCACTGCAGTCCCCCCTTCAGTATACCAGATGTTGATACTGGAAGCAGCCTTTGATGGTTGAAATCTCCCATATATGCAATCTCCAGTATCCACAGGAGCTGGGAGTGGTGTGTATCAGAGTGCATTGAAAACATTGAAGCTCCAGATTGGGGTTCAAAAACTACGGCTTTTTGTCTGGATGCTAGGGGGGAAAGTGTGCCCAATACTTGGCATGGACTTATTGCATGTCTGGACAGGCTCAGACTCTCTCACTAATTCTCTCTCTCTGACCTCTCTCTACCAGATTTTTTCAAAAGACTTCTTTCACATCTAGGTCAGACTTTAAACTGCCAAAATGAAGCCACCTTTTGGTGAATTCATCCTGTAGTAGTTCCTTTCGCCTGACCAAGTGTGGGAAATATTAGCTGGCACAACAAGGTTGCCATTGTCTGGGGTACGCTCAATTGTGGTTAAAAATGCAACTATCTTCAAGGGGGCTCTTTCGGTCTATCCCAAGAGACTCTTACTTACTCATTCTCAGAAACCGAACTTCTTAAACAAACTACCCAAAAAACTAATCCTCCCTCACATGTTTTAAAGTAAGGTGTGTCATATTCCATTTTACCAAAAGATAGAAATCTTGGTTACCATTTTTTTTATTTTCTAAAAATGTGTTTCTTGATATCCAGATAAAGGAAAGACTTTCCATTATTTATTATTGCTGTTTTTAGCCCTATTTCAGGGGTGAAGACTTCCTTCTCCCCCAAATTGCAATATGGTTAACATCCTCATATGGACATCACTCCACATAAAGAAAATACTTGTGACACTAATATCTTTCTATCTCTTTTGCTGATTAATGTGGTTATTCTCTCAGTATTTTATATGAGAATTTGAGCATTACATATTCATCTATATTTAAGGAGGAAAAACAGAAAACACCTGGAATTATTACATCCTTTGTACTGCAAGTGTCATATTATGGTTTTTGGTGATTACGTCAATTTGGAGTTTCACGTATTATTAATAATTCCTCATTATATAAAATTATTACTAAACTGGCAATTAAGTGAATGTGAAGGATCCATATGCTGAAGTGTTCATAACATTTCAATTATGAACTTCATATCAGATGTCTTCCAACGTGCATTAGTGACAGTAATGAACAAGCACTTTGCCAAAGACACCCAAATGAGTGCATTCAAATTTGTAGTGCCCTCAATAGGACTGATCATTCCTCTTCTGTAGATTTATAGCTATCCGATTTGGGAGATGGTCTTCTTGAGTGATGTGTTGGGGGCAAAGGGAACTCCCTAACCATTGTCCAAGCCTTATTGATAAAACCTGTTTCTTTCTACAATCAACATAAAATTGCTCTATGTTTTCCAGTGGATTTTCTTGGAATGAAATAATCTTCCCGAGTCTCTCTACATTGCTGTGCATTTTATTGTGAAAAACCTCTAAAATAGGACAACACCAAAGATGTTGTGGTGGTATCTGGAACATCCAGAGCCAAATACATGAATTTGAATCAATCTGACTTGAATTTCGTGAAACCATGAACTGGTGTTGACTGCAACTAAGGCTGTGATGGTGAACCTTGGCACTCCAATGTTCTTGGACTTCAATTCCCAGAAGCCACCGTGAATCCACACGAATGGGTTTACTGTGATTCATCTGGCCCACGTTGCCCTCATCGCTCCTGGAAACGGAAGTAAAACGCGCCCATATGGCTGGTGGTGGAATGAAATATGTGGGCTGGATGAATCGCAGTAAACCCATTCATGTGGATTCACAGGGTGCTTGGGCTACTGGGAATTGAAGTCAAAGAACATCTGGAGTGCCAAGGTTTGCCATCATGGAACTAAGACAAAAGTAGTTTCCTAAACTGGGCCCTAGATATAATTGTTTTCATTGCAGGCTGTTTCTCAGTCTTTCTGACCTTTGGAAGCAATTGTTTCTCCACTCTTTACCTGTTTCCTAACTGAATCTACTTGTGCTTTGCTTTAGTTTAACATCTTTATTCCTGCTCTGTCTTTGCTGACCACTTAGATTAACTGTCCCATTCTCTTGTGGATGTTCTATAAATCAAACACTTTATTGTACATTTCAAAGGCAAACAGAGGAGATGAGGGAAGAAAAAAGTAATCTGGTGAGCAACCAACCATTTTGTAGTTTATAAAACTCCTCCCTCTCTCTGCAGAACATCCGCTTTATGAGAGAGCCAGGGAGACTGCAAAAAAGCAGGAAGTTTAACAGATAATAGGGTAATAGCTTCACAGTTAAGCAATAACACAGACTTCCTTCAGTAATCTTATTTTTCCACCTTACTTTATTTTGCAAGACCACCTTTAGTTTTTCTATAAACAAAACACCTCAATTCTCCCATGTTGCTGATATCAGTTAATCTATGAAGCAGATCACTCTATTCTTATATAAAGAGCTTGAGACCCATTACCTTTGATACATTGGAGTCGTTATTCAGCGAGGAGTCCGCGCATTGGTAGACATTCCACAGATGCAAATGGGCCTGAGAAATCAGGTGCACTTGCATGCGATTTTGATATCACGTCACTCACTAGCTAGGCAGACCATGACGTGTGCCCTCCACTTTCACCTTGTCCAAGTGATCAGATAGAGGATGCTTTGGTGAGTTTTAGTCCCAGTCTAACATCATTGACAAGACATGGGCAACACTGTCTAGTTAGACTGATATGTATATATAGCTTCTGCTATATTCATTTCAAATATTTATATGTTTTATCTATACCTATAAGAATGGAATGTGGCCATGCGGGTGCAGAATGCATGTCCGCACACATGCAGCCTATCCTGTAATGCACCGGCCACACTTACCTTTTGTCCTTGACACCATCGCCGTGAGGGTCTGGGAGCTGAGGGTGGGGCATTTGCTTCACAAATGCAAAAAAATACCTCCAAGGCCCAGCGTCCTCCGGCATGCCACAGCCAATCAGGCAGGATGGCCCAAGCGTGGAGGAAGCGGGACAGCTGGTGCATGGGGGGGGACGGCTGACTCATGCGCCTTTCCCCCCTCATCACCTGGGTTCTCTCCAGCGGCCCTAAAAAGCCACCTCCCTGCTGCTGCCGCCATTCCCACTGGCAGCGGCCCAGCGGAGTTCACCCAGTAGGTTGGCCGGGGAAGAAGGAAGCGGGGAGGAGAGACCCACAACACCTGGGGTCTCTCCAGCAGCCCTAAAAAAGCCACCTCCTCGCCGCTGCCATTCCCACTGCCACCGGCCCAGCAGAGTTCGCCCGGTAGGTCAGCCAGGGGAGAAGGAGGTTTGGGGGAGAGACCCACAACACCTGGGGTCTCTCCGGCGGCCCTAAAAAAAGCCGCCTCCCCTGCCTGACATCAAGAGGGCCCTGCTACCAGCCCGCCAGCCCTCTGGCCCCGACACCGCCGGAGAAGAGGGGCGCTGGAGACAGCTCAGCGGGGGCATGGCCGGGTAATCGGGGTTGTTTTTGCATGAGTATGTTGTATCGGATGTGTTGTGTGTGGTTGTGTTTTGTGTGTATATTGTGTGTGGGGATGTGTGTTGTGCATTTTGTGTTGGTGGTGGGGTGGTTTTGTGGGGGTGGCTTATTTGGGAGAGAGGATTCACTTGAGTAAGCCTTGATGCTGGGGAAAGTTGAGGGCAAAGGAAGAAGGGGACGGCCAACGTCAAGGATTACTCAAGTGAATCCTCTCTTCCCAAAGAAGCTACCCCCACCCAAAACCACCCCACCAACAACAAAAATCAATACCTGCCCAGCAAGGTCGGGCAAAATAGCTAGTTTTATATAAATTTAAAAGGGTTGGTTTTCTGCTCTATGCAATGTAAAAATACACTTTTGATTTTAATGTACTACTTATTTACATCACCTTCTATAAACATCATAATAATGTGGCAGTTGTGCTCTGTTAAATTGTTCTCAATTATTGCCTACAGAAATTGCCATACTCTAAAATGCAAAATCAGCACTTGCTGTGACAGGCATTATAGGTTTAGAAATGAGGTTTGTAGAACAAATAGTCATGCATGTCTGATGCCAAAGTAAAGCACATTCGTGCCTAATTCTTTGGAGAAATTGTTCAAGAACAGTTCATCTGTGTGGAAAATACAAGGCTTGTAATGCTGCCAAGATCAGTGAGACCTTTGGTGATCAGCTAAGTAAATATTAGTCATGCAAGTTAGAACTGCCCTACAGTGACTTTAACTCACACAATGAACCTCTCTAACATTTCAGGCTATCATGGACAGAGCACGGTACATTAAATACCCTTATTTGGTCTAATTCCTTGGATCCACTGCTATTTTGTCTTCTTTCATTGACCTGGGCCACTTAGTTTGCATTTAGCATGTACTTTTCCTGAGTTACATACTGTACTGTGTTTTCCAAAAGAAAGCCTTAAATATTTACTTCCACCCTCTCATTTTCTCCATTCAAATACAACAAGTGAGTAAATACCAAGGACATTTGAAATGTCAAAGTGACCTCTTCCATAGGCTAACAGAACAAAATGTTCATAGTTTTTATATGGAAGAATAATTTTAATAGGCACTTTATTTTAAATGGCTTAGTCACAAGCAGGCAACTAAAAACAGCATCTCTATGGAGAGCCCTCCAGCTGCAATATGCTGAAGATTTTACTGCATGGATGACTACAATTACATGAAGACTTTCCATGCCGCTACCACCAGTGTTGACTGGTGGTGGAATGAAGATTCTTCCTCTGATGGAGATAATCTTAATAAGGTAAGAGCAGAGATTTTAAAAGGTTGGATGGTGACCCCAAGGACATCAGGGAGTGCTTTTTGAGAGTGAGAAATTGCCTGATCAATACTTAAAAGATTTAGGGGTGGTGGACAGGTTAAACTGTTCCTTAAATTCTGGAAATAACATTTCTACATATATACTATGCCAGTGTCCTTCTAATGTATATTTTACATTTGGCCTTCTAGAGGGCAAAAGAAGAAGGGGGCGGCCAAAGATGAGATGGCTAGATGGTATTGTAGACACAAAGGGCACAGAGCTGGGCAGGTTGAGGAGGATGGTGGAGGACAGAGATGCCTAGAGGGCAATGGTCCATAGGGTCGCAAAGGGTCGGAATTGACTGTGCGACTGAATAACAAAAAGAGGTTTTAGATTTTAGCTCCCATAATTCACAGCCATTATTGGCCATGTTGGCCAAAGCTTGGGGAGATTGGGTTGGAACTGATGTCCAAAACTTCTCAAAAGGTTGAGAACTCCTGCATTCTACAATTGCCCGATAAGAAAAATACATTCAACAGAGAACCAATTGCAGACCCACGCTATGAACAGAAGAACTGGGCCTGGTTTCAGCTATGTACAAGTACCTTTTGTCACTTTATGAACTTGGAATTCATTATGAACTCTTCACATTCTCATATTTGGGTGGTGCATTCTTGACCATTCAAGATCCTCTGAAGGCTTTGATTACAGCAAAAATTAAAATACTTGGCCTTTCCCCTGCAAAAATTATCATGCTAATTGGATGCTTATCTATGCGACTCCAAAATGAGGTGATTTGGAGGTGAGGCGCATAAGACAATGCCATTTCACTGGGAATGACATTTGCATACTTTTCTCAGGGGGAGGGAGAATATTTTAATATGTTTAAAATATACATTAAAAGAAACCCTCATTTTGTACTCTGTTTGAGTAATTCAGCCATGAATACACACAGTAGCTGCAGAATTCCCTCCAAAACAACTAATCCTAGTAAATTCCCTGGCAGGCTTATTTCAAAAAGGGATGAAACGATGGGATGCCATCTCTTTCTCTAGTAGATTTTCTTGGGTTATATGCTACAATGATAATGGTGATGATTCATTTTGTAAAATAAAATTTACATACAGTACTACCTTTTGGCACATCAGAGATATGCAAGACAGATCACAGTCAAGAATGTGACCTTATTGTAACAAGCACATGCCTGGAAAATAGTAGAACCAAAAATGATGAGCTTACCATAAATGTGAATGGTCAGCAGTTTGATTCCAGGGTTGTGTTACCTGCAAGGGTCTTTCAAGCCAACTTTGCTTCTCTCCTTTCTACAACCAGGAAGCTGTTATTTCAACTCTTTCTACTGGAGCGTTCAACCACTTCAGAGTTAAAGCTAGTTCTTTAAATTAAAGTCTCCCCTTTCTAGATTTATTTCTCATTGACTCTATAATTATATAATTAAAGCTAATATAAGTAATTTAAACATTTAATTTATTTAATGGCATTGAGGAAAGTGTTTTAAGGTCAAAGGAGACCTGAGGTCTTGGAGTCTAGCTGAAGCCATGATTCATGAGTGAATTTTCCGACAGTGATTCCAGTTAGTTAGGTGTCATTGCAAGGCTAATGAGCAAAAGTCTTAAAGAAATAGCAACATTCTTTTACGCTGCAGCTCAGAATCATCTGATTTTATTCTATATGTGCTTAAGAACAGCAGGACCTGTGTAGATGTTTCTATCATAGGAGAGGGCACAAAGAAAGATATTCCTTTTAAGCTAGACATTTGAGTTTCTTTCTTCATGCTTTTTCTCTTGCTTTACACTAGTTGTTGTTCAGTCGCACAGTTGATTCCGACCCTTTGCGACCCCATGGACCATTGCCCACCAGGCACCTCTGTCCTCCACCATCCTCCTCAGCCAGCCCAGCTTTGTGCCCATTGCATCTACAATACCATCTAACCATCTCATTTTTGGCTGCCCCCTTCTTCTTTTGCCCTCCACCTTTCCCAGCATCAGTGCCTTATTTAGGATCTGTGGGCCCCTAGGCTGAACCTGTGGTGCGGGCCCTACTGGGGAAAGTATTTTTAAAAAACTTAACCTACAAAAACTGCATTTTCAGCAATTATCCAATTAAAAACTGAAAAATAAACGTTTAAAGTTTATTATTAAATTATAGAAAATTTACGTACATTCCTATACAGTATTACTAAAACAAAAAAACTGATTTTAAAAATTGATGTAGAATCACGTGGTGCAGGCCCCCTTTGTGGTGCGGGCCCATAGGCTGCAGCCTAGGTAGCCTATGCTTAAATCTGGCCCTGCCCAGCATCAAGGCTTTCTCAAGTGAATCCTCTCTTCTTATTTGATGCCCAAAGTACTTTAGCTTTACAATTTGACCTTCCAATGAGCAGTCAGAGTTGATTTCTTCTAAGATTGACCTATTTGTTCTCCTTGCTGTCCAGGGGAATCTCAAAACTCTCCTCCAAACTCTCCTCCAACAGCACATTTCAAAGGCATCTATTCTTCTATGCTCAGCTTTCCTAATGGTCCAGCTCTCACAACCATACATTACCACTGGGAATACCATTGCTTTGACCATGCGGACTGGTTTCTCATAGCTTGTCTCACAAGCATCAGTTGCCTTTTTATTTCATCATGGCTGCAATCCCCATCTGCAGTGATGTTTGATCCTAAGAAAACAAAATCTGTCACTGCTTCCACTTCTTCCCCATCTATTTTCCAGGGACTGATAGTATTCCCGGCAGATGGTATTCCAAAGTGTGGCTAGGCTGAGTCATTGTGGTGCAATTGTTAAGTTGTAGTGCTGCGGCAAAAACTGCTGGTGATGTGAGTTCAAACCTGATGGGGACAAGGTTGAATCAGCCTTTAATCCTTCTGAGGTTGGTAAAATGAGGACCCAGCATGTTGGGAGGAAAAATACTAATTATATTGTGAACCACCCAAAAGTGCTATGAGGTGGCATATTAATATACAGTGATACCTCACACAACGTCCAAACTTGGTTCCACAAGTTTGGACTTTATATGGATTTGGACTTTGTATGAGGCATGCAAAATCCTAGCTGTGATGCCTCATACAACGTCCAAATCCTTGCCACAATGCCTCGTACAACGTCGTTTCCATAGAGATACATTGTACTGTAACAGCACAGACTTCAGGGCAAAGTCAAGGAAACAGACAGGAAACTGACATAACTTTAAGAAATTATTGTCTAAAGTCTAAATTGTAGGAATTGGGGCCGTGAGGAGGCCCTTAGGATCCCAGAGGAGACTGGTCAAAGGAACGACACGAGGCAAGATGGAGAGAAGACCAGTAGTTTATTGAGAAAAGGCTGCAACAGATATAGAAGGAAAAAGCGCAACGCTGGCAAGACTGTCAGCTGACAGGAATGACATCACCTGAGCACTCAAGTTAATTGGGAACTTCTTCGGGGAAGTTAATTAACTGGGGTAAACATGGACCATTGTCTGAGGCTTAGGCTAGGGTAAATATGGCTTCTATTTGCACCAGAGATTACACTGAGACCTGGAGATGAGTGATTTACTCTAATAGGTAACCGGGTTAGATATTCGCTCTTTCAGCAGATCCGTTGGTCAGGTCAAAGGAATTGGGTGAATCAAACCCTATAATTTATCCACCCCCCTTAATTTAGCTGCCTGCAGAGCCCACGGCTCAAGGAGCGTCCTCCTGAAGCGACCTCTGCAAGGGCCGTTTCCATGCCAGATGGGCATGGGGAAACCATACTAAATACATTACAAAAACATGTCAAACAACCCTGATTTTAGGGGACAAACCATACAACAAGTTTTTAACTTTTGAAAACTTTATGAAGTGCAGGTTTTAAAGTTAACATGTCCCATCATGCAGCACAGTGTTAATCTGCAGCCATGCGGCCGATCATCCATTTTGTACAAGCTACTGTAAACAATTACTGGATGGAAGCAAGGGCAAAATGGATGCCAATATGTCCCATCAGGCAGCACAGTGTTAATCATCCAAACAGCAGCAAACACCAAACAATTAAAATTGCGCTCAAAACCACTCCTAACCACTCTCCACCTCGTGCAAAACCCACAAGAGCAATGCATGTATGCGTCCTGCATTTTATACTGCCCAGGCACAATGAAACCTGGGAAAAACCCCAATGCTTCATACAAAGTCGCAGCAACTTTGTATGAGGTAACTTTTTTCAAGAAATTAGGCGATGTTGTATGAATTTGATGTTGTACGAAGCGGACTTTGTATGAGGTATTACTGTAATTGTTATTACTATTGCTAAATATCACCAGCACATGAGAACCCACAATCTTCTAAGGCAGTCAGATTCAGGTAAGTTCAAATTGCCAGAAATTTAATCATACTAGCATCATCCAGAAACATACTAGTATTTGCATATTGTTTGTGTAATTTGTGTGACCAGTGATCAAGGTGTGGGGCATATCTCAGTTGCATGCCTTGCAACGTGCCCAGTTATGCAATTTAGATGCATTCCAACCCCTCATTCATGGTATGCAAACTTTATGCAAACATCATTAGGATTCTAGCCAGTTATGTACACAGAAAGAATGCTTTCCTTCTCTTTCAAAAAAATATTATTTGTGTATAAGTGAATTTAAATTGCATTATTTCATTGATGACTCCTCATGCAATTTATTGACATTTCTTTAATCATGCAGCAGATCTAATGAATATGTATTAAATAATGCCACTTGATGCAAAAAAATAAATTAGTCCCAAATCCAGAGCTAGCCCTGCCATTAGAAGAAGTAACAGCGCGAAAAGGCGGCCGGGGTGTGAGAAGGGTCACAGAGAGAAACACTCCCGAGAGAAATCGCAATAATAACACTAAGTTTAATATACAGCAACTACGTTATAGAAACTCTACTACTTGTTAGCTAAATTACTGCCTGAGAGGTCTAACAATATTGATACATGTACAGCAGGCACATAAGGTATGCAACATAAGTACACGTAAAGAAGGAAAGAAAATGCTCTCCCTCTACCATAAGTTCCTGTGTGAGCCAAAAATTGTTAACCAAGTAAAAGTCTATATACGTGTGGTCAGTGCTTGTAATAAAGTCACCAGTACGTGACAGCGATGTGATGCAGCGAATAAAGTGCCAAGTCCTCAGAAGGTAAGTGCTGCTACAAGCAGGCTGGCCCGTAACTCAATTGAAGCTGGTATCGAGAAGACTCAACGCAGGACAAGGAGAGGACGGTGTTCAACAAGTTCCGATGTCCCTCCGGTAAGGAGACATTTCGAAAGACTTCCTCAGAGTCTAAAGCATACAATAATAGAAAGAACACACAGCTAATGTTTGCAACATCGCTACCTCATTGCCAGAATATCTAAGACAAGTACATATTACATGACATGTAACCATAATAACATAGAAAAACATAGAAAAACGGACAGGGACATACCTATTAGTGTTGAATATCTCGCGCATAAACCTCCATGGTAAATTCCTATTGTGTTCTCGCGTTAACCTAAATCTAGTAAAGTTCTGATTTAAATACCCTAGATGGAAGGTTAGATATCTCATAATAATCAGCTGAGTGCCTCTGAATCCAACTGTTAAAGGAGAAGGGCATGATTAGCAGACCTACCATTACAGTACTGAAAGTTCACAGAAAGGCGGATAGGTCCCAATCCGTGTTCAGACCATAAGGAGACAACGTTTTGAAGTGATGGATGTAAAATGCCTCTCTCTGTAAAAGAAATCGCTCAACGTCAATCACCTGGTGCTTATTAGGTGAGTAAGTTTCAAGCACCACCAACTTCAGATCTTTATAAGTATGTTTCTTTTCTGTGAAGTGATTGACCATGGGTGCGTTTGGGATGCAGTTCTTAATACGGGAAATATGTTCACCCAACCGTACCCTGATAGGTCGTCTGGATTGCCCGATGTATGCCAATTGGCATACATATATGATCATGTACACGGACTCACTTGTGCTGCAATTAGAAAACGAGGTTAAATCCAAGGAAAAGCTACTGGAGGGTAACCGTACGTGATTGGTGTGCCACATGTAAGTACAAAACATACAGTGTCCACATGCAAAATGTCCTGTGGGGCTTCTGGAGCTAACTGAACGGGGATTGATATCCGCCCGAGAGATGTAATTAGCAATAGTATTAGTTTTGCGGAACCCGATGGTGGGAGGCTGTTGACAGCCAGGTGTAGTGTCCAAAATGTGCCAGTGTCTTAATATAATGTTTTTAATCTTGTTGGCCAGAGGGGTGTAGTCAAGAGACCAGAATAATCTGGAGTCACTCTGCGGTGTTCTAATGTTCTCCCTGAGCAAGGTGTTCCTGGGGCGTACGTTCACCCTGTTCTGCGCTGCTGTGATGATACTAGTGGGGTATCCCCTGTTTCTCAACGTAAAGGAAATTTTATCGGCTGCTGTGTCAAAATCTTGTGGATTGGATGAGTTCTGTTTCGCTCTGACAAGGAGACTGTAGGGGATGTTAGCCTTCAGATGATGTGGGTGAAAAGAATTAAATTGAAGGTATGGAAAGCGGTCCGTTGGTTTATGAAAAAGCTTAGTTTGAATCCTACTGTTGCTGATAAAAACTGTAAGATCAAGGAATGGTAAAGCAGTAGGACTAGTAGTGTGTGTGAATTTTAATCGAGGGTGTTGGCGGTTAATCCACTGACAGAAGTCTGTAACTGAAGAGTAATTTTTAAAAATAAAAAACAAATCATCGATGTATCTCTTGTAACATAAAATGTCTGTACGGTACGGGTTAACTAAAGGATCTAAAATAAAAGTTTTATCAAAATCGCACATAAAGATGTTTGCAACGGAAGGTGCAAAATTTGAGGCCATGGAGACTCCTTGGATCTGTAAATAATAAGAATTTTCGAACCTAAAAAAGTTGTGCTCAAAACATATATCTAATAAGTCTAAAAGAAAATCGGTCGGTGGAAAACCATTTCGCCTGGACTCTAGATGATGTACAATGAGCGATCTGGCTTCAGAAAGTGGTATATTCGTGTATAATGAGCTAACATCCATTGTAAGAAGTACTGCATCAGGCGGAACTACAAGATTTTCTACTAGCTGTATAAAATGTATGGAATCTTTAACATAAGCGGGCGTGACTGTTGAAAAAGGATGAATGTGGTGGTTGATGAATTTGGCAATGGGTTCTAATAAGGAATTATTGGCACTAATTATTGGTCTGCATGGAAAGATGTCCAAATTAGTCGTAAATTTATGCACTTTAGGTAGCAAGTAAAATATTGGTACTCTGAGAAATTTATTGTAAAGAAAACGATATGTGCCCTCTGTTATATAATCCATAGCGAGTCCCCCTTGCAGGACTACTGAGATGATATTAGACACATGTGTTGTTGGATTATAATCTAATCTAGTGTAACAGTTGGTGTCTGATAGTTGTTGCATGGCAGCTTTAAGATAATCTGTTTTATTAAGCAACACTACACCTCCACCCTTGTCAGCTGATTTTATAACTATCTCCGGGTCTTGTCCCAAGTTTTTAAGAAGGGCCATGTCCTCACGATTTAGATTGTAAGATCTTTTAGAAAGAGTTTCTAATTTACAGATGTCACGAGATACAAGCCTCCTAAAGACTTCAATCGAAGGATTGTCTACGTTTGGAGTGAAAGTGGAACGTGGTGTGAATAATCTCTGTTGTGTTGCGCCTTCTCTAAAGAAGGTTTTCAGTTTAAGTAATCTAATAAATTTAAATACATCTATTTTGGTCTTAAAGGGGGAATACCTCGGCGTGGGAACGAAACCTAATCCAAGATTTAACAGTTGGGATTCTCTTACTGATAAAACCCATCTGGAAAAGTTGAACACTAATGAGGGAGTAGTTGGTTCCCGATCCACGATCCCTTTTTCCTGGTGCGTTTCTGTGGTCTTTTGTCTAAAAAATCAGTCCTGTTTTGCTGCCTTGTGGAGGAGGATGTAGAAGCCCCTATAACGATTGGACCGAAAATTGTATGGGTCCCGGGTCTTTTCATCTGCTGATGATTCTGCCAGATCCGAGTCCGTGGTCTCGTAATCTGTCATCTGCTGTCAAGCAGCAGATGTATCATGGAAGAGCAACAAACTGTTAGTCACTTTATTTGTTATCATTGCATGTTTAGTGCCACATCAATCAGCTTAACACACACACAACCCGCCCACAAAAACAAAAACAAAAACAACCAGTAATGACTGGAGTGTTGTGTTCAAGGTTCTTATCGGTTTGGATCTTAAAGACCCACAAGATTTTAACCATCTTATTCTCATTCTCAACCAGTTTTTCAGGTTTCTATTCCCACCAGTACTGTGTAGATGGCATTCTATAATTCTTGACACAATGCCTCGTACAACGTCATACACCTCTTGCCAGGTCTAAAGCTTGCCTTTTCTAGAAAAGTTTAATTTTAGTAGCTAGAAAATATAATACCATTCATTCAAACACTTTGTAAAAGTGGTATAGTAGGGATATTGGTGTGTAGCTCTTCAGATCTGATGGTTCTTTGTCTGATTCCAATATTGCAATTACTTTTGTCTTCTATTATACTATTGGAATTTGTTTGCTCGTCCAGCAGTTATTAAACAGTTAAAAGAGCCATTCTTTTCTCTCTTGCCCAAAATGTTTAATTTGCTCTATCCAGATATAATTTATTCATGTCACTTTGCTGTTGCTGTATCTTCTTATGGCTTCCTCTAATTTTGCCAATAAGAAGGCAATAGAAAAGATGCACTCTGTATTAATATAAATTATTATAATTTGTGATCGTAAGAAGGACAGTTGGGTCATTTTGTTCATCGTTAAGTGTACAGTGCAATGATTCTGGATAAGGATTATTTGGCTGCATCCATTGCCCAAGATACACCCAAGTGTACTCAAAATATTTTCTATACTTCAGGGAGGCTCCTTCTATGATCCCCTTCCCTTGGCTGATTTTGTGCGTACCTCTCATTATCTTAGGCAGGAAAATGTCTTGGTTGCCCCTCTTCTGTAAATGAGTTCATTTCTATTTCTATTGCCTCAACATAGACTCAGAGTAGTGGCAAAGATCTTGTTTCCATAAGCCCTCCCAAGACCTGGATCTTCGAACTGCACAGGATATCTATACACTAGCATATTTTAGCCCGGCAGTTATTTTTGGGGGGAGGTTGGGGTTGGTAAGGGGTGGTTTGGGTGGTGGTGTTTTGAATTTGTGGTTTTTAAATTTATTTGATTTTGTTTATTTTATTTATTTTTATTTGAATTTTTACAATATTTTTTGTCTGTTTTATACTCTTCCGGCCTCTAGGTGGGGCTGTGATTGTCTGTGATTGTCTTTATTTCTTCAGTTCTGTTCCGGAGGCATGGAGGGAGGACGTCTTTTGTAAGTGCACTTGATTTATTATTTTATTTTTATTTTGTTTTGATTTTGGGGTGCTGGGCTGGGGGGTTTAAGTAGAGAGTTTCTACTTAACCCCCCCCCCAGTGTTTTTGCTTGTTATTTTGATTTATTTCTGGATTTTAGATTTGTTTTATTATTTTGCATATTTCTGGTTGTTGTTTTTTCCCGCATTTATTTTTGTAATTTGTGATATTATTGTTTTTGCGATTAAGGTATTTTTGTGTTGTAGATAGGTGTTTTTAGTGAGTTTTCATTGTTTTTCCGTAGCCTTTGGTTTTTCGGGTGTTTTTTGTTGAGTTTGTTGTTTATTGTTTTGTTGTTTACTGGGTTTATTTGAATTATTTGTTTATTTATTTGTGTTTTATTATTTTTGATGCTTGGCATTCTGGTTAACTGTTTTGTTTTGTTGTTGTTGTGTTTTGAGGGGTGAAGAACGGCCTGTTTGTCATTTCCTCTTTTCCGCATTGCTGTTTCAAAATTAGATTTTGATGCAGCGATGGGGAAAAGGAAGAGCCAGCAGCCAGCTCACTCTTCGTCTGGTAAGGTTTGTTAGGTTGGTCGGGGGAGAAGGAGGGAGAGAAGAGCTATCTGCTTCACGATGGTTCTCTCCTCTCGGCCATCTTTTCTCCAGGCTTACCTAATGGGAGATTGGCAAGCAACGATCTGTAAAGGGTGGTGCTCTTCCTTGCGAATTACTGGTTGCTGCTTTTGTATTACCTCCACCGCTGTTTCATGCTAGCTCTTGAAACAGCGGTGTGGGTAGTACAAAGGCAGCATCCAGTCATTCGCCAGGGAGGGTGCTTCCCCAGACGAATTGCTGCCTGCTGCTTGTTTTTCCCCCACCCCGGCTCAACTTAACTTGAGGCTGGCAGTGGTCTCGCCATGTCTTCGGCGGGGTAGCGAGGAGGAGATGGAGTCCCTCTTCTCCCTGTTGCTCTGGGAAGGAAGACTGGCGGTTGTCTCACCATGGTTTTTTGCGGCTTTGGGTTAGCGAGGCCGTGAGGCACTGCGTCTGCCGGTGGTGGCCTTGCGCTCCCACTGCTTGAGGCGCTGCGTCTGCCTGCGGTGGCCTTGTG
Source organism: Bradypodion pumilum (assembly GCA_035047305.1). NCBI lineage: Eukaryota > Metazoa > Chordata > Lepidosauria > Squamata > Chamaeleonidae > Bradypodion > Bradypodion pumilum. Next base: position 49,212,418 of record JAWDJD010000002.1, read on the forward strand.
TTCCCGTTGCATGAGGCGTTATTTTATTTTATTTTGCGTGCACCGGCTTTTTCAGTGTTCTGCGCGCTCGTACCCTTCAGCCTGATTGGCTGAAGTGGTCACGGTGCAGGGGACGCTGGGACTTGAAGTTTTGTTTCTGTTGTTTGCATTTGTGAGGTGGTTTTTATCTTGCAGCTTGTTTTGTATTGGGCGCGCCGACTTTCCCAACGTTCTCCTTGCTCTCGCCTGTCAGCCTGATTGGCTGAGAGGTGGCACAGCGAGGAGGATGTTGGGACTTGAAGTTGTTTTGTTTTGTTTTGTTTGTGTTTGTGGGGTGATTGCCCCACTGGCAACTGCCGGACCCTTGTGGCGATGGTCGGGCCAGGTAAAGGCAAGTGCAGGTGGCTTGGTACGGGATAGTATTTTTTTTTATTTTTTTTATTTATAGTCATATTTATATATGCCGCCCACTCAGGCAGAACCCGACTCAGGGCGGCATTACAACAAGTTCTAAAAACACATAAAAACACTTTAAAAGCCCCATATCCCACCCACTTTAAAAAAAACCATATCCCACCCACCCATCCCACCCACTATAAAAAGAAGAAGGGAGAGTTCTTAATTCTTTACGTAAGCCAGCAGGCGGGGACCGTGTTCCCATTCGGGCCCCACACCTGCCCTGCCAGCCAGGTCTTCAATCCTTTCCTGAAGGGCAGCAATTCTCTTTGAAGTCTTAGATCTGTTGGCAGGAGGTTCCAGAGAGTTGGTGCAGACACGGAGAAGGCCCTCCTTCGGGTGCTGGACAGATGTGCACCCCTAACTGATGGCACCATTAGAGAGCCCCTCCGGTCCGCTCTGGTTGGACGGGCAGACACTCTTGGGACGATGCGGACAGGTATGGACAGGTGCGGGCATGTATGCCAGAGTCCAACGGTTAACGTCCCTCCTTATAGGTAAAAGATTAGAAAGCTGTTACATTCTATAGACTGGCCACCTATTTGTGAACCCCATGTGGTCTGCTTAAACCTATGATTGTATTAACCATTTTTGTAGAAGCAAAAGCTACAGCCTCAATAATTCTGAAACAGCATATTCCCTACTTGCCAAAATAAACTTCCCATTCTCAATAAGGATCTATTCCCTCATGTTTGATTTGAGCTGAGGTCAATTTGTTCTCATCCAACTCATTAGTCAAATGCTGAACAAGTGATAATACAGCAGGGCCTGTGTTTTTATGAAAAGAAGATCTAATGCTACATATTATCAATATTCCAATGGCAATGCTTTCCCTCTTCATGGATATCCTAAACAGGGAGATTTAATGAGGTTTTGAGCAAACATCAAGTTTCATGCCAAGGCCCTTTCATTGACAATAGGAATGTTAACAACACTTCCTCAGGAAAACTAAAGCACCAAGACATTTGTCTGAAAAAACAAATGAAATACAGTAGATGTCCTCCTCTCCAGCTGCATGTTAGAAAGTCAACTGGGCTGAGAACTGAACCTTTCTTTGACATTGGTTATGACAGAACACTGTTCTCTACCACAACCAATGGAAGCAGGCTAGCACAAGGCAAAGTAGAGTGCATCTACTCAAACCATAGCTAACTCTTTATTAGAGATTGCACATACAACTCCTTTTCCCAACATCTTGCATCCTCTCAATACAGTATCTGCCTTCTGGGATGGCTGCCTTCCTCTGTTTTAAACTCTATCAATTACAGTTTACAGACAGAGACAGTTTACCTTTGACCCAAAGTAGATATTGCCCTCTGCTTGGATGACTTTTTATTCGGGGGTGAACGGGGCTGGGACACGTGTGCACGTCTCCTCAATACATTTCAGACGCTAATGCAGGAACTGGGTGTCCCTTTAGCGCCCGAAAAGACCGAGGGCCCGTCGACCAAATTAGTATTCCTGGGGGTTGAGATTGATACCGTAGTACAGGCTTCTAGGTTACCGGGTGATAAGGTGTCTAGGATAGTGACCCTTATCTCGGAATTGCTGGCCAAGCGTAAGGCATCCCTGAGGGAGCTGCAGGTGCTACACGGGCACCTCAATTTTGCCTGCAGGGTGGTCGCACCGGGCAGGGCTTTTGCCCGGCGCTTATGTGACGCCATGGCAGGGTTATCCAGGCCCCACCACAGAGTCAGGCTTACCCGGGGTATCAGGGCAGACATGTTTGTCTGGTTGCAATTCCTGAGGGAGTTTAATGGGGTCTCATTTTGGAGGTCTGACCTCCTGGCATCCCCCAATTTTCAGATCCAGTCTGATGCCTCAGGATCCCTGGGTTATGGGATGTACTTCAATGGGAAGTGGGCCTATGGTGGGTGGCCACCGGCATGGGCAGGCACAGGTCGCCTGCGGGATCTCACATACCTGGAATTTTTTCCCATTCTGGGGGCTTTGATGCTATGGGGCGAACAGTGGGCTGATTCGGTGGTGCATTTCTGGTGCGACAATGCTGCCGTGGTGCACATTGTCAATACACAGACTTCTAAATCGCCCAGGGTCATGGACCTAGTGCGCCATTTTGTGCTGCGCTGCCTGCGCCTCAACGTCATGTTCAGGGCCAGGCATGTCCCAGGGGTTAATAACGATATTGCTGACGCTTTGTCCCGCCTGCAGATCTCCCGGTTCCGCGCCTTGGCCCCGGATGCGGAGGAATTTCCCTCGCCACTCCCGGACGAGATGTGGACTATTGGCAAGGAGAGGTGAACCGGGCGATTGGCCTGTCACTAGCGCCACGCACGCGTACGGCGTATCAACAAGCATTCAATTTGTATAGGGCTTTTGCTACTCGATTTCAATGGCCAGAGACCTGGCCCATCCTGGTGGACCATGTTCTGCGGTTCATGGTTCACCTGCATGCACAGGGCCTTGCACCTCGCACCATAGCATCCAAGCTCTAGGCGTTGGCTTTTATGGCCAAAGTAGGGGGTCATGTGGATACCACCTCTGACTTCCGTGTGAGACACGTTTTGGAGGGGTGGGTGCGCGAGCGCGGGCGTTGCCCGGACGACCGGCACCCTATTTCCCCAGGGGTTCTTACCCAGTTGGCCCGGGGCTGGCCAGGCCTCTGTTTTGATCATTATGAGGCAGCCCAATCGCATGCAGCCACAACGGTGGCATTTTTTGGAGTGCTCCGCATCAGCGAACTCGTGATGCTGTCTAAGGCGGATGCAAGTGGTAGGGCACTGGAACGCGGAGATGTATATGTTGCCAAAGACTGGGCCCAGTTGAGGATTCGCTCCTCTAAAACAGATCAGCATGGCGTAGGCAGTGGAGTAAGACTGCTACGGTGTTCTTTGGCAGACATCTGTCCGGTTGGTGCCCTACAGGAATACCTGGCACTGCGTGGCATGCACCACGGCCCGTTTTTCTGTCACCAAGATGGGTCTCCCCTTACTAAATTTCAGTTTTGGAAGGTGACTGCCAGAGCCCTCACCAGGGTGGGACTACCGGGTGCCCGTTCTGGCACACATTCGTTCCGTATTGGCGCAGCCTCTATAACGGCTGCTTTTGGGTACTCTGGGGCTGACATACGTAGCAGGGGGAGGTGGGGCTCACAATGTTTTCAGTTTTATGTGCGCCCACTCCCGCCATGAGTACCAATCCAGTCACCTTACCTTCCTTTTTCTCAATTTTCTTACAGACCCTGGGTGTCGTATTACACCGGTGACAGTATGGCTGGTGGGCCACAGCTATGTGCTCAGGGCAGCGCGTTACGCTGCGGCGACAGAGTGGGGACCCCGACTGGGACTGGGTGACCACGCCAGTCTCTCATGGCACGGTAAGCCTGGGATGTTATGGCGGGAGCTGCGGCCTTTCCTTTTTTCTGGCCTGGGGGCTGACCCGCCTGACATTCTGATCATCCACTTGGGGGGCAATGATTTGGGCCAGGTCACCGGCTTATCGCTCAAGCATGCGATTTGCGAGGACCTCGCCTACTTGCATTATGTCTGGCCTGCCACAGCCCTGGTTTGGTCGGACATTGTTCCGCGCCACTCTTACAGAGGGGGCGTTAACCTCCTGGCCCTTGACCGAGCTAGGCGCGCGGTCAATAAGGCAGTGGCGCGGTTTCTCACCACCAGGGCTTGGGGACGGGTTAGTCATCACCCCGATATTAGTCTACAAAATTGTGGCTTGTATGCAGGGGATGGGGTCCATCTGTCGCGAGGAGGTATGGACCTCCTGTTGGGTGACTGGCGAGCAGGCCTGTTGACCGAGCTGACGGTCTGGGGGGGGGCGTCAGGTCTTCTGTGAAGCCCCTCCGTGTGGCGGGTAGCACTGGTAAGGTAAACAGTATGACCCACAAGTATCCGGCAGGTTCGCAATTGACTGGACAACACTAGACAGGAATAAAGTAGTTAAACGTTGTCCGGTCAACGACGAATCAGGCGATGGGGTGATGATGATTGCTAACCAGCATGCATCACCCCTGTGATTTCTCGGATACGCGTCAGAGGGTGGGGTCATGAGTTAGTTATTGACTACGGTCAACAATTTGTTTGTTGTTAACAAACAAATTGATACAATTTGATACATTGTAACCAATTGCCGTTGGCAATTTTGGGGTGGTACCTTACCAGTGTTACTTCGGCCTGCTTGCCTTAGGAATTATGATTGGTCGTTTTACCAATACAAATTTATAATTCGGACTAGGGCATTGAATCAATAAATGTGGCCCTTTGCTGTTATCCACTTTCAATGTTGTCTGTGTCCGTTATTGGGGGGGTGCGCCTGCAATGCAAGCGCGGCGCCAAAATGGCCGCCGCGCACTTTGCGGGCCCCCCCCCCACAGGACAGAGAATCCGGGTAGTTAGGGGCGTGGCCAGCTCCCTTATAAAAGGGGTGGCCACGAGGCAGCCGCGCTGCCATTTTGCCTCAGCGACGGAGCGGAGAAGTTTTTCCCTCCACCCCCTCCCTAGTTAACAGTGTGATCATGGTCGCTTCGGGGCCGGGTGGGAATTTTTGGTTGGGACCCACATTGGCTTCGGGTCCTGGCTTTTTTGCCCATCCCACACTGTTGCTATGGTTTGATATAGGGGTCTTTCTTCGTTCCTACTGTTGACTTTGGTCACATGGGCGGGTAGCACTGGTAAGGTAAACAGTATGACCCACAAGTATCCGGCAGGTTCGCAATTGACTGGACAACACTAGACAGGAATAAAGTAGTTAAACGTTGTCCGGTCAACGACGAATCAGGCGATGGGGTGATGATGATTGCTAACCAGCATGCATCACCCCCGTGATTTCTCGGATACGCGTCAGAGGGTGGGGTCATGAGTTAGTTATTGACTACGGTCAACAATTTGTTTGTTGTTAACAAACAAATTGATACAATTTGATACATTGTAACCAATTGCCGTTGGCAATTTTGGGGTGGTACCTTACCAGTGTTACTTCGGCCTGCTTGCCTTAGGAATTATGATTGGTCGTTTTACCAATACAAATTTATAATTCGGACTAGGGCATTGAATCAATAAATGTGGCCCTTTGCTGTTATCCACTTTCAATGTTGTCTGTGTCCGTTATTGGGGGGGTGCGCCTGCAATGGCATTGTGCAAATGTCTTTCTAGCACCTGTGGGGAGGTGTGAAGCTAACTGGGGATTACCAGCTGCCGGGTACTCAATCTTTCCAAGCAATGGGCCGATGCAAAACATGGGCCGGTCTGGCTTCCTTTGGTGGAAGCTGGCTGTTATTAACAATATACAGAAATTCAAGTGTCCCTTGCAAATCCCAACTGGAGCATTGTACAAGGCATGTATAAATAATAGCAACTACAGATAACAATAGCAAGAAAAGACATTCAGCAGCTTTTCCGGAGGTGAAGCTTCCCTTCTTGGTGGGGCTTCATGTGCAACTTGAGTTTGGAAAAGTCTTGTTTTGGGGAAAAGCATGGTCCTCAGAAGTAGCACTGAGTATGCAAAAATGTTCATAGAAAAATGTCTTTGGAGATGTAAGTCATAAAGGAAGACGGACAGCTGATGACATTCCAGGACAGTGACTGGTGCTGCTCTTGGCAATCATCCGGGTCTGATTCTGGCCTCTGGGACCTGCATGGGGAAGAAGCTTGTTTGGGAGATAAAAATTCTGAAAGAGTTAGTTAGTTTTTGCACTTACAGGATAGCAATTGCTGTGCAACTATGGGACGTTGTTCCCCCCCTTTCTGTTTTGTTTGTCAATGCAGGACTCAAGGTCCGACAGGCCCGTTCCTCCACAATCGCTTGCCCCTGCTGATTGCAAGGAACGCCAAAAGTGAGCTTAATATCCCAGGTGGCCCTGAAGGTGGCCAGCTGCCTGGAGCTATAAGCTGGGGCGTCAACGGACGTCGTGTGCCGACGTTCGCCCTTGGCCGTGGGAAAGGAGATGCTGCTCCACATGGGGAGCCGTTACCCCTTTCTGTGCTGTTACCCAAACAAACTGTGGGAAGGTTTTAATGCAAACGTCCATGTGCTGCCATCTGCCAAAATGTGGGGATGTGTGACGTCCATTTGCCACACCTGAATGGCCTCTGTCCCTTGTGGGTTGACCCCCCATGGGGCCCCCCCCGGTGCCCCTGCACGACGCTGGCAAGAGCGAACTATGCCTTGGGCTTGAGAAAGTGGCAGATTGAACTGTCTGGCGAGCGCCTTGGCATTCTGAATTGGAGTGCATGACTCTGAATTGGAGTTGTGAGGAACAAACTTAGCAAATTTTTGTCTAACGCGGGAGTGATGTGTGCTCCCTGTAGACTGTGAAGCAAATTCCTGGGAAACTGGCTGTCAGCAATTATGTTGGAGCGTTCTTTGGCGAAGGTGCGCAAAGCGAGGTGCACGGCTGCCAGCTCTGCCCGCTTGCGGAAGAGTCAGGAGCGTGCGCCAAGCTTGGTCCTCTTGCCAAGTAAGAACCTAATACGTGCGACCCCCATAGGTGAAAGCTGTCCTAGCCCCCTGAAGAGGAACCAGTGACATGAATTCACACAAGGTGACTGTCTGCTAGAAGTGAGACGAGTCTGGGGTCTTATGGCAAACCTTGGCGCATGAAGCGCTAGGCTTCCCGTGGGTAAATTTCTCATGAAGGCCCCCCTGCGCACCTCCATTCATGGTGTGCGTGCACACTTTCACTGGAGCGATTTTGGTGCTACTGTGAGAAGGGTGCCAGATGCTGGCTTAGCCTTTGGCCTGTGCTTAGACTAGCGGCAAAAAGGGAAGGGGTGGCCTAAAAATGCCTGTATCCGATTGGGGGTGTGACCTGACTGCACTCTTAAAATGGTCCTAGGCTGTCCTGACTAATGAGTGGCACTCTGCACATTCTCAGGAGCTCAGGGACTAATCCTTCCTCTGTGCTCTGGAGTTTGCAAAATGTCTCTGCACACTAGAGAGGGTGCTGTGGGCCAGGTGCCATGCTTAAAATGACCTAAGACTTATTAAAGACAAACCAACTATGACGTGCCAGCTGTAAGGAAATAATACACAAAAAATGAAAAGACACACAGGTTAAGCATTTCCAGCAGGGAGTTCCACTGGCGAAAGGAGAAAAGGAGGAAAGACAAGTCAGAAGTTAGCACAATGAGAATGCAACAACTCTTATCATAACGAAATCAGATAAGGTCAGGTAACCATGGCAACCAGGTCCTCCTGTCAATTAATCCTGGAGCCTGTAAAAGGAAGCAAGTTAAGGCTGTAGGAAGAAATGAATTGGTTACAATTAAGGCCTGGAGAGGAATTTTGTTCCTGTAAAAAGGTAAGCATTTTCAGAAGATACAGAGCGCAAAAATGTTTGCGTGCTTTTTCCTGTGAAAGGGGTACAATGAGTGAGTTACTGATTACAGTCAAAATACCAGAGAATGAAGGAGAGTTAGAACGGTTCTCAACCTGCGGCCAGATGTGGGCGAGTGGGCCAGATGTGGCCCATGTTGCTCTGCCACTCCCCCCGCCAAGCCAAGAAGGGCTGTGTGGTGAAGGAAGGGCAGGATGACTGTCCGGACCCCCAGAGCTGCCTGAGGCCCCGGAATTTGGCCCCTGACTTAAAAGGTTGAGAACCAAGGTTACAAGATGATAACACAATACACACATGAAGACAAGGCAATTCTCTCACTCCTAGTGAGATTCCAAGACGCTAAGAGACATTCAAAAAAACCTTAAAACACAGAGATGGGGTTTGAGGAACGCAGACGTAGGGAGGGGCCCCACAGCTTATGATACAGTGAGGAAAACTCATAGAAGTGATTTTTTGTTTTCAGATCGCGCTTCTGAAAAGAAAAATCTGTTTTCCTGATTGCAAAACCGGTTTCCAAGAGAGGCTTAATCCTTTGACAAAGAAAAAGTCTCAAGGGAAGAAGGCCTATTGTAGGTTAGGATTCCCCCCCCCTCTCCTGCCCAAACTGCTAAGCAGGCAAGGCAAAGGGTTTCGCTCATCATGCTTCCTCAAAGTTTAAATGGCTCCTGCCCATGAACAGAGTGCAAACTGTTTTAACACATATTTCACAGTGACATTACCACGCAGTTACACACAAGGAACACTTTTTCTGTCATACTGTGGTCATAGAGACAAGGCTTTTGCAATCACACACAGTTCTTGCAGTCATACATTCAGTGGTGCACCACGCATACACACATCTATTTACGCATTCGCACATTCCTCCCCTGATCTGCAGTGTTCAATACTAAACATGAGGAGATGGCTGATACACAGCTGGCTATTTACAGCCATCTGGGTGCTTTTACTTAGGGGACAAGTTTCTCTGGGCTACCCCCAAGGTGAGACAAGTAGGTTCTGCCTGTGCCTTGGGGGAACTCGGGGTACTATTGCTGGGATGGTTCTTCTGGCATAGCCAGGGCGATGGCTGCCTCCTTTCTAGCCTGGGCCAAACGCGTGCCCGGGTGGCCATTTGGCATGAGGACAATCTTTTGAAGATCTGCCTGGTCTAGATTGGCATTCTCTTCTAAGGTGTCTCATTTTTCCACACTGAAAGCAGGCGCCTTGGGGTTTTGGCACTGCTCTGCGCCTGAGTGTGGTGATGGGTCTGCTCTGGAGCCCTGTGTGGCCAGGGGCCGTGCAGGTTTCCGTGAGCAGTGGGCGCTGAGCAGCCCTGCCTGAACGTGTGTCTGCCTTCAGATGGGCTGAGCACAGCAGTTGGGCGCTAGCTAATTGTGCCACTGGCAATTTCCCCGTGAATGAATCTTCCTCACCCATGCGCTGGATGGAGTTCTTTCTTCGCAGGGAACCTTTAACTGTCAGAGAAGCGCCAGGGCCTCTCATGCCATGAATTCCTTCAGTGACGTCTGCAGCTGCCACTGAGGGAATGCTCCCTACACTGCCCTGCTTAAGCTGAAATGACGAATAGAGACTTCTTGGGGCTGATGGTTCTGACTGCGCTGGGGTTTTCTGGGTCTCTATCCGGACTGGGTCTACCTCTGCTGGGAGTTTCCTACATTTGCTCCATGTGCGGGTTATGCCCTCTGGAGCTTTCGGGGGTTGCTGAATGCAGTCTCCTATCTGATCCCAGAGCTTCAGGGTTAACGTACCTACTTCTGGGTAAAGTAGGCAGTGTTCCCTGAGGTACGCCAGAAGTCTCGCTAGCTCCCTGCTGTGAAATCGTAACTGAAAAACCCTGGCCAGGATTATGAACTCTTGCTCCCGAGTTCTTTGGCTAGCGGACGGACTTGGTCGAGGAGAACAAGTCCCCATATTACCTGCGATGGTCCTCCGAAGTCTCCTTCTCGGGACGAAGTTCGACGCGTCTTTGCAGGCAACAGGTTCGGGCGACAAGTGTCTGGGGTAGCCCTCGGAGCGTGGACCTTCTGCCACGGGCCCTTCTAACGGCCTCTGCGATGTCAGGGGCTCACAGCCTGCCCTGAGCGGAACGCGTTTCCCTCTATGGCAACCTCCTCGAAAGCGGGAGCAAGCTGTAGGAATGTCTCTCTGGAATGCCTCGCCACAGGCCACTCCTCCGATCGGCTGGCTGCCGGCCGGAGTGCTGTGCTGTCCTCCAGGATGATGGGACAAGGTTCTGGCGCAGAACCTGGCCGCGTGGATCGCTACTCACGAGTAGACCTCTCCAGGGTCCCTTACTCACGAGTAGAATCACGTCTCGGGGTCACCAGATGTAGGAATTGGGGCCGTGAGGAGGCCCTTAGGATCCCAGAGGAGACTGGTCAAAGGAACGACACGAGGCAAGATGGAGAGAAGACCAGTAGTTTATTGAGAAAAGGCTGCAACAGATATAGAAGGAAAAAGCGCAACGCTGGCAAGACTGTCAGCTGACAGGAATGACATCACCTGAGCACTCAAGTTAATTGGGAACTTCTTCGGGGAAGTTAATTAACTGGGGTAAACATGGACCATTGTCTGAGGCTTAGGCTAGGGTAAATATGGCTTCTATTTGCACCAGAGATTACACTGAGACCTGGAGATGAGTGATTTACTCTAATAGGTAACCGGGTTAGATATTCGCTCTTTCAGCAGATCCGTTGGTCAGGTCAAAGGAATTGGGTGAATCAAACCCTATAATTTATCCACCCCCCTTAATTTAGCTGCCTGCAGAGCCCACGGCTCAAGGAGCGTCCTCCTGAAGCGACCTCTGCAAGGGCCGTTTCCATGCCAGATGGGCATGGGGAAACCATACTAAATACATTACAAAAACATGTCAAACAACCCTGATTTTAGGGGACAAACCATACAACAAGTTTTTAACTTTTGAAAACTTTATGAAGTGCAGGTTTTAAAGTTAACATGTCCCATCATGCAGCACAGTGTTAATCTGCAGCCATGCGGCCGATCATCCATTTTGTACAAGCTACTGTAAACAATTACTGGATGGAAGCAAGGGCAAAATGGATGCCAATATGTCCCATCAGGCAGCACAGTGTTAATCATCCAAACAGCAGCAAACACCAAACAATTAAAATTGCGCTCAAAACCACTCCTAACCACTCTCCACCTCGTGCAAAACCCACAAGAGCAATGCATGTATGCGTCCTGCATTTTATACTGCCCAGGCACAATGAAACCTGGGAAAAACCCCAATGCTTCATACAAAGTCGCAGCAACTTTGTATGAGGTAACTTTTTTCAAGAAATTAGGCGATGTTGTATGAATTTGATGTTGTACGAAGCGGACTTTGTATGAGGTATTACTGTAATTGTTATTACTATTGCTAAATATCACCAGCACATGAGAACCCACAATCTTCTAAGGCAGTCAGATTCAGGTAAGTTCAAATTGCCAGAAATTTAATCATACTAGCATCATCCAGAAACATACTAGTATTTGCATATTGTTTGTGTAATTTGTGTGACCAGTGATCAAGGTGTGGGGCATATCTCAGTTGCATGCCTTGCAACGTGCCCAGTTATGCAATTTAGATGCATTCCAACCCCTCATTCATGGTATGCAAACTTTATGCAAACATCATTAGGATTCTAGCCAGTTATGTACACAGAAAGAATGCTTTCCTTCTCTTTCAAAAAAATATTATTTGTGTATAAGTGAATTTAAATTGCATTATTTCATTGATGACTCCTCATGCAATTTATTGACATTTCTTTAATCATGCAGCAGATCTAATGAATATGTATTAAATAATGCCACTTGATGCAAAAAAATAAATTAGTCCCAAATCCAGAGCTAGCCCTGCCATTAGAAGAAGTAACAGCGCGAAAAGGCGGCCGGGGTGTGAGAAGGGTCACAGAGAGAAACACTCCCGAGAGAAATCGCAATAATAACACTAAGTTTAATATACAGCAACTACGTTATAGAAACTCTACTACTTGTTAGCTAAATTACTGCCTGAGAGGTCTAACAATATTGATACATGTACAGCAGGCACATAAGGTATGCAACATAAGTACACGTAAAGAAGGAAAGAAAATGCTCTCCCTCTACCATAAGTTCCTGTGTGAGCCAAAAATTGTTAACCAAGTAAAAGTCTATATACGTGTGGTCAGTGCTTGTAATAAAGTCACCAGTACGTGACAGCGATGTGATGCAGCGAATAAAGTGCCAAGTCCTCAGAAGGTAAGTGCTGCTACAAGCAGGCTGGCCCGTAACTCAATTGAAGCTGGTATCGAGAAGACTCAACGCAGGACAAGGAGAGGACGGTGTTCAACAAGTTCCGATGTCCCTCCGGTAAGGAGACATTTCGAAAGACTTCCTCAGAGTCTAAAGCATACAATAATAGAAAGAACACACAGCTAATGTTTGCAACATCGCTACCTCATTGCCAGAATATCTAAGACAAGTACATATTACATGACATGTAACCATAATAACATAGAAAAACATAGAAAAACGGACAGGGACATACCTATTAGTGTTGAATATCTCGCGCATAAACCTCCATGGTAAATTCCTATTGTGTTCTCGCGTTAACCTAAATCTAGTAAAGTTCTGATTTAAATACCCTAGATGGAAGGTTAGATATCTCATAATAATCAGCTGAGTGCCTCTGAATCCAACTGTTAAAGGAGAAGGGCATGATTAGCAGACCTACCATTACAGTACTGAAAGTTCACAGAAAGGCGGATAGGTCCCAATCCGTGTTCAGACCATAAGGAGACAACGTTTTGAAGTGATGGATGTAAAATGCCTCTCTCTGTAAAAGAAATCGCTCAACGTCAATCACCTGGTGCTTATTAGGTGAGTAAGTTTCAAGCACCACCAACTTCAGATCTTTATAAGTATGTTTCTTTTCTGTGAAGTGATTGACCATGGGTGCGTTTGGGATGCAGTTCTTAATACGGGAAATATGTTCACCCAACCGTACCCTGATAGGTCGTCTGGATTGCCCGATGTATGCCAATTGGCATACATATATGATCATGTACACGGACTCACTTGTGCTGCAATTAGAAAACGAGGTTAAATCCAAGGAAAAGCTACTGGAGGGTAACCGTACGTGATTGGTGTGCCACATGTAAGTACAAAACATACAGTGTCCACATGCAAAATGTCCTGTGGGGCTTCTGGAGCTAACTGAACGGGGATTGATATCCGCCCGAGAGATGTAATTAGCAATAGTATTAGTTTTGCGGAACCCGATGGTGGGAGGCTGTTGACAGCCAGGTGTAGTGTCCAAAATGTGCCAGTGTCTTAATATAATGTTTTTAATCTTGTTGGCCAGAGGGGTGTAGTCAAGAGACCAGAATAATCTGGAGTCACTCTGCGGTGTTCTAATGTTCTCCCTGAGCAAGGTGTTCCTGGGGCGTACGTTCACCCTGTTCTGCGCTGCTGTGATGATACTAGTGGGGTATCCCCTGTTTCTCAACGTAAAGGAAATTTTATCGGCTGCTGTGTCAAAATCTTGTGGATTGGATGAGTTCTGTTTCGCTCTGACAAGGAGACTGTAGGGGATGTTAGCCTTCAGATGATGTGGGTGAAAAGAATTAAATTGAAGGTATGGAAAGCGGTCCGTTGGTTTATGAAAAAGCTTAGTTTGAATCCTACTGTTGCTGATAAAAACTGTAAGATCAAGGAATGGTAAAGCAGTAGGACTAGTAGTGTGTGTGAATTTTAATCGAGGGTGTTGGCGGTTAATCCACTGACAGAAGTCTGTAACTGAAGAGTAATTTTTAAAAATAAAAAACAAATCATCGATGTATCTCTTGTAACATAAAATGTCTGTACGGTACGGGTTAACTAAAGGATCTAAAATAAAAGTTTTATCAAAATCGCACATAAAGATGTTTGCAACGGAAGGTGCAAAATTTGAGGCCATGGAGACTCCTTGGATCTGTAAATAATAAGAATTTTCGAACCTAAAAAAGTTGTGCTCAAAACATATATCTAATAAGTCTAAAAGAAAATCGGTCGGTGGAAAACCATTTCGCCTGGACTCTAGATGATGTACAATGAGCGATCTGGCTTCAGAAAGTGGTATATTCGTGTATAATGAGCTAACATCCATTGTAAGAAGTACTGCATCAGGCGGAACTACAAGATTTTCTACTAGCTGTATAAAATGTATGGAATCTTTAACATAAGCGGGCGTGACTGTTGAAAAAGGATGAATGTGGTGGTTGATGAATTTGGCAATGGGTTCTAATAAGGAATTATTGGCACTAATTATTGGTCTGCATGGAAAGATGTCCAAATTAGTCGTAAATTTATGCACTTTAGGTAGCAAGTAAAATATTGGTACTCTGAGAAATTTATTGTAAAGAAAACGATATGTGCCCTCTGTTATATAATCCATAGCGAGTCCCCCTTGCAGGACTACTGAGATGATATTAGACACATGTGTTGTTGGATTATAATCTAATCTAGTGTAACAGTTGGTGTCTGATAGTTGTTGCATGGCAGCTTTAAGATAATCTGTTTTATTAAGCAACACTACACCTCCACCCTTGTCAGCTGATTTTATAACTATCTCCGGGTCTTGTCCCAAGTTTTTAAGAAGGGCCATGTCCTCACGATTTAGATTGTAAGATCTTTTAGAAAGAGTTTCTAATTTACAGATGTCACGAGATACAAGCCTCCTAAAGACTTCAATCGAAGGATTGTCTACGTTTGGAGTGAAAGTGGAACGTGGTGTGAATAATCTCTGTTGTGTTGCGCCTTCTCTAAAGAAGGTTTTCAGTTTAAGTAATCTAATAAATTTAAATACATCTATTTTGGTCTTAAAGGGGGAATACCTCGGCGTGGGAACGAAACCTAATCCAAGATTTAACAGTTGGGATTCTCTTACTGATAAAACCCATCTGGAAAAGTTGAACACTAATGAGGGAGTAGTTGGTTCCCGATCCACGATCCCTTTTTCCTGGTGCGTTTCTGTGGTCTTTTGTCTAAAAAATCAGTCCTGTTTTGCTGCCTTGTGGAGGAGGATGTAGAAGCCCCTATAACGATTGGACCGAAAATTGTATGGGTCCCGGGTCTTTTCATCTGCTGATGATTCTGCCAGATCCGAGTCCGTGGTCTCGTAATCTGTCATCTGCTGTCAAGCAGCAGATGTATCATGGAAGAGCAACAAACTGTTAGTCACTTTATTTGTTATCATTGCATGTTTAGTGCCACATCAATCAGCTTAACACACACACAACCCGCCCACAAAAACAAAAACAAAAACAACCAGTAATGACTGGAGTGTTGTGTTCAAGGTTCTTATCGGTTTGGATCTTAAAGACCCACAAGATTTTAACCATCTTATTCTCATTCTCAACCAGTTTTTCAGGTTTCTATTCCCACCAGTACTGTGTAGATGGCATTCTATAATTCTTGACACAATGCCTCGTACAACGTCATACACCTCTTGCCAGGTCTAAAGCTTGCCTTTTCTAGAAAAGTTTAATTTTAGTAGCTAGAAAATATAATACCATTCATTCAAACACTTTGTAAAAGTGGTATAGTAGGGATATTGGTGTGTAGCTCTTCAGATCTGATGGTTCTTTGTCTGATTCCAATATTGCAATTACTTTTGTCTTCTATTATACTATTGGAATTTGTTTGCTCGTCCAGCAGTTATTAAACAGTTAAAAGAGCCATTCTTTTCTCTCTTGCCCAAAATGTTTAATTTGCTCTATCCAGATATAATTTATTCATGTCACTTTGCTGTTGCTGTATCTTCTTATGGCTTCCTCTAATTTTGCCAATAAGAAGGCAATAGAAAAGATGCACTCTGTATTAATATAAATTATTATAATTTGTGATCGTAAGAAGGACAGTTGGGTCATTTTGTTCATCGTTAAGTGTACAGTGCAATGATTCTGGATAAGGATTATTTGGCTGCATCCATTGCCCAAGATACACCCAAGTGTACTCAAAATATTTTCTATACTTCAGGGAGGCTCCTTCTATGATCCCCTTCCCTTGGCTGATTTTGTGCGTACCTCTCATTATCTTAGGCAGGAAAATGTCTTGGTTGCCCCTCTTCTGTAAATGAGTTCATTTCTATTTCTATTGCCTCAACATAGACTCAGAGTAGTGGCAAAGATCTTGTTTCCATAAGCCCTCCCAAGACCTGGATCTTCGAACTGCACAGGATATCTATACACTAGCATATTTTAGCCCGGCAGTTATTTTTGGGGGGAGGTTGGGGTTGGTAAGGGGTGGTTTGGGTGGTGGTGTTTTGAATTTGTGGTTTTTAAATTTATTTGATTTTGTTTATTTTATTTATTTTTATTTGAATTTTTACAATATTTTTTGTCTGTTTTATACTCTTCCGGCCTCTAGGTGGGGCTGTGATTGTCTGTGATTGTCTTTATTTCTTCAGTTCTGTTCCGGAGGCATGGAGGGAGGACGTCTTTTGTAAGTGCACTTGATTTATTATTTTATTTTTATTTTGTTTTGATTTTGGGGTGCTGGGCTGGGGGGTTTAAGTAGAGAGTTTCTACTTAACCCCCCCCCAGTGTTTTTGCTTGTTATTTTGATTTATTTCTGGATTTTAGATTTGTTTTATTATTTTGCATATTTCTGGTTGTTGTTTTTTCCCGCATTTATTTTTGTAATTTGTGATATTATTGTTTTTGCGATTAAGGTATTTTTGTGTTGTAGATAGGTGTTTTTAGTGAGTTTTCATTGTTTTTCCGTAGCCTTTGGTTTTTCGGGTGTTTTTTGTTGAGTTTGTTGTTTATTGTTTTGTTGTTTACTGGGTTTATTTGAATTATTTGTTTATTTATTTGTGTTTTATTATTTTTGATGCTTGGCATTCTGGTTAACTGTTTTGTTTTGTTGTTGTTGTGTTTTGAGGGGTGAAGAACGGCCTGTTTGTCATTTCCTCTTTTCCGCATTGCTGTTTCAAAATTAGATTTTGATGCAGCGATGGGGAAAAGGAAGAGCCAGCAGCCAGCTCACTCTTCGTCTGGTAAGGTTTGTTAGGTTGGTCGGGGGAGAAGGAGGGAGAGAAGAGCTATCTGCTTCACGATGGTTCTCTCCTCTCGGCCATCTTTTCTCCAGGCTTACCTAATGGGAGATTGGCAAGCAACGATCTGTAAAGGGTGGTGCTCTTCCTTGCGAATTACTGGTTGCTGCTTTTGTATTACCTCCACCGCTGTTTCATGCTAGCTCTTGAAACAGCGGTGTGGGTAGTACAAAGGCAGCATCCAGTCATTCGCCAGGGAGGGTGCTTCCCCAGACGAATTGCTGCCTGCTGCTTGTTTTTCCCCCACCCCGGCTCAACTTAACTTGAGGCTGGCAGTGGTCTCGCCATGTCTTCGGCGGGGTAGCGAGGAGGAGATGGAGTCCCTCTTCTCCCTGTTGCTCTGGGAAGGAAGACTGGCGGTTGTCTCACCATGGTTTTTTGCGGCTTTGGGTTAGCGAGGCCGTGAGGCACTGCGTCTGCCGGTGGTGGCCTTGCGCTCCCACTGCTTGAGGCGCTGCGTCTGCCTGCGGTGGCCTTGTGTTCCCGTTGCATGAGGCGTTATTTTATTTTATTTTGCGTGCACCGGCTTTTTCAGTGTTCTGCGCGCTCGTACCCTTCAGCCTGATTGGCTGAAGTGGTCACGGTGCAGGGGACGCTGGGACTTGAAGTTTTGTTTCTGTTGTTTGCATTTGTGAGGTGGTTTTTATCTTGCAGCTTGTTTTGTATTGGGCGCGCCGACTTTCCCAACGTTCTCCTTGCTCTCGCCTGTCAGCCTGATTGGCTGAGAGGTGGCACAGCGAGGAGGATGTTGGGACTTGAAGTTGTTTTGTTTTGTTTTGTTTGTGTTTGTGGGGTGATTGCCCCACTGGCAACTGCCGGACCCTTGTGGCGATGGTCGGGCCAGGTAAAGGCAAGTGCAGGTGGCTTGGTACGGGATAGTATTTTTTTTTATTTTTTTTATTTATAGTCATATTTATATATGCCGCCCACTCAGGCAGAACCCGACTCAGGGCGGCATTACAACAAGTTCTAAAAACACATAAAAACACTTTAAAAGCCCCATATCCCACCCACTTAAAAAAAAACCATATCCCACCCACCCATCCCACCCACTATAAAAAGAAGAAGGGAGAGTTCTTAATTCTTTACGTAAGCCAGCAGGCG
Organism: Bradypodion pumilum; assembly: GCA_035047305.1. NCBI lineage: Eukaryota > Metazoa > Chordata > Lepidosauria > Squamata > Chamaeleonidae > Bradypodion > Bradypodion pumilum. The sequence continues at coordinate 49,230,342 of JAWDJD010000002.1, forward strand.
GGGACCGTGTTCCCATTCGGGCCCCACACCTGCCCTGCCAGCCAGGTCTTCAATCCTTTCCTGAAGGGCAGCAATTCTCTTTGAAGTCTTAGATCTGTTGGCAGGAGGTTCCAGAGAGTTGGTGCAGACACGGAGAAGGCCCTCCTTCGGGTGCTGGACAGATGTGCACCCCTAACTGATGGCACCATTAGAGAGCCCCTCCGGTCCGCTCTGGTTGGACGGGCAGACACTCTTGGGACGATGCGGACAGGTATGGACAGGTGCGGGCATGTATGCCAGAGTCCAACGGTTAACGTCCCTCCTTATAGGTAAAAGATTAGAAAGCTGTTACATTCTATAGACTGGCCACCTATTTGTGAACCCCATGTGGTCTGCTTAAACCTATGATTGTATTAACCATTTTTGTAGAAGCAAAAGCTACAGCCTCAATAATTCTGAAACAGCATATTCCCTACTTGCCAAAATAAACTTCCCATTCTCAATAAGGATCTATTCCCTCATGTTTGATTTGAGCTGAGGTCAATTTGTTCTCATCCAACTCATTAGTCAAATGCTGAACAAGTGATAATACAGCAGGGCCTGTGTTTTTATGAAAAGAAGATCTAATGCTACATATTATCAATATTCCAATGGCAATGCTTTCCCTCTTCATGGATATCCTAAACAGGGAGATTTAATGAGGTTTTGAGCAAACATCAAGTTTCATGCCAAGGCCCTTTCATTGACAATAGGAATGTTAACAACACTTCCTCAGGAAAACTAAAGCACCAAGACATTTGTCTGAAAAAACAAATGAAATACAGTAGATGTCCTCCTCTCCAGCTGCATGTTAGAAAGTCAACTGGGCTGAGAACTGAACCTTTCTTTGACATTGGTTATGACAGAACACTGTTCTCTACCACAACCAATGGAAGCAGGCTAGCACAAGGCAAAGTAGAGTGCATCTACTCAAACCATAGCTAACTCTTTATTAGAGATTGCACATACAACTCCTTTTCCCAACATCTTGCATCCTCTCAATACAGTATCTGCCTTCTGGGATGGCTGCCTTCCTCTGTTTTAAACTCTATCAATTACAGTTTACAGACAGAGACAGTTTACCTTTGACCCAAAGTAGATATTGCCCTCTGCTTAGATTCACTCTGAATTCTAACAATTCATAGACACTGGAGAAGGCAAAGTAAGTTGTGGACACAACAGGGATCTTCAATAATTACTAACTAATTCCTTTTTGGGCATTTAAACTACCGTAGTTTGTTCTGAGTCAGGAGAAATATTTCCTTTATTCTAAATAATTCAACATATATTATATCTTCCACTAAATTGTCTAGATTTAGAAACTGAGTTAAGAGTAAGTGACCCTTAAGGGAAGATACATGCCTTCCATTTCCTCTTTTCAAATGAAGCTTTACAGATGATACATTTGATCAGCTATGCCAATTCTCATGTCCCTCAACATATTGTCTCATGTTACAGTGGAGTTTTGTTATTTTAGCAAACACATTGGGTGTTTGTTATGTATGCATGTACAATGTCACTTTAAATATATGAATGTAACCAGTCCACAATCACAATGTATCTCAGCTGTTAAGGAACGCGAGCAAGCCGCCCATAGAGGGCAGCTGCGAGCGTTCAGTCTCACATGGTCCACATTGCCCAAATCACAAACAGCCGCGGGAAATTCCCCACATGATCAGGAGCTACAGAAAACAACTGCAGAAGAGAAAACAACTGCAGAAGAGAAAACAACTGCAGAAGAGAAAACAACTGCAGAAGAGAGGCGTGACCTGGGCGAGGCCACGCCGGTAGCAGCCAATGAGCTACCGTGCAACAAGATTCAAATGTATTGTGTTATGGTATATAATGAGATGTATCTTACCTCATGTTCCTGCCGAGCATCAATGAATAAACCTGTGTTAGTCCTTCCTGCGACTCCTTCTTTGTCTTCCGTGCAAGACACTAAAGTGTTGCACTTCCTCACTGCTATTGGCTCATTAGATGTGACTACCCAAATAACATCAAGAATTTATAAGTCTGGAACCCCAGAATTGCCAAATACCATTGTTTGTCATGCCCAGAAGCAGCTCTTCAGCCTCCCGTTAAACCTGTGGTACAACTGGATCAATTGATGGACAACCTTGGGCCATTACACCCTAGCCAGTTCATAATCCAATATCTCATCATCCAGCCCCATCTTAGAACTGGCATATGAGAGCAACCTCATTCCAGTCCAGGTCTCATTAAGTGGACATTTCCCTTTTACCTTGTTGGAGGCATGGCTGGCTTTCAGATTTCAGAAGGTCCTCATAGGTAGACTGTAATTGTTCCACCTTGCTATGACCACTCCAAGGTTATTTAATAGTGAGTTGACTAGCAAGAGGTAGGACATCACTTATTTGACTGCAGATAGCTATGCAAGTCCTCAGGCACAGTTGCATGTACAACTTACTGAACACTAGGAATGCTGGAAGGGACTTGGAGGAAAAATGTTGAAGGAGCGGTTTAGTGGAGACTCTTGCCTGGTAATTTTTTGCCAAGAAAGTGGCTCCAGCTGCAGTTGATTAACTGAGCCTGCCAAGTAGTTAGTTAACAGAGAGTAAGGAGCTGACTGGTACACAGAAAGAACCTCCAATCAGGTGTACCCTGGTAATGGCAACCTTGTGTTGCCGGCTAATCTTTCAAGAAGACAAAGACGTAGTAGTGGTGGCAATGGCGGTGGCGGTGGCAGTAAACTGACTAACCTGGCCCATTAGAGCTTGGTTTTGCTGCAATACAGCCTTCATGCTGCCAAAGCATGGGGCTTTGTACAGTTTCAAAGGAAGCGACAAAAGAAAGAAATTGTAAATTGAAGCAGTAATTCACACTAATTCTAAAGATTTATTGCCTGGTTTGCACTCTGGGACCATTTGAATTTTGTCAGTAGGCAGAATCTTCTTTCTATTACTGTCAGGGAAAATAATTACAGGGATTGCATCTTTTCTCTTGTTTTTCCTGTTATTTTAATGTGTTCTCATACAGTCCACATCTTTTGTAATGTACTATTCATCATGATTGGGATGTACAGCCGGATCATACATAGACCAAAAGGTGAGAGACTATTTTATTGTTGAAAAAGATACTGAAATATTCACCCAGATCATATGAGAGACTTTCTTGTTTGCTTTGCCTTCTTTGTTAACCAGGCTTAAGCAGGCTCATTACATGGCTTCCAGACATAATTAAAGATAAGATATTTGATAACATAGTATCTTGCCCATATAGGCCTAAATACAATAAAAAATTATAAATATGGTAGACAAACTAAATCAGTTGCTGAACTGTAAATAAACAATTAAGTAAGACCCTTTAATTCAATTGATTCAACGTGGCTACTTGAATTCGAACTAACAAATGGATTCAGGCCACAGTGGATAGATGATGTTTTTGTTGTAAGTTGCAATGAGCAACTTCTTCTGACTTTCAAGATATTGTTGGAGCACAGCTTGCACAATTTTAGCCACTGCAGCCAGGAGTAAAAGATGATGGGGGGTGGGGGGTGGAGAGAGACTGTGGAGCACACATTTCTGATACCTTTTGTTGAGTGTAACTTATTAAGCATACATCCACAGAAGCATACCTGAGTTCTGTCACTGTGGAAGCTCCAAAATGTGACAATATATTCCTCAAGTATGTGTGGGCTTCTTGTTACTGAAAGAATCTCACTTTTCACCAGCCAAAATCTATTTTTTAATGTTCCTGTCCAAATAAATAACTCTTCCTATTTTAATTTTATGCTAGAAGTGATTTCCCCCTCTTTTTTTCTAGACTTTTGTTCCCTACAACTGCCAGTCCAAATACCAAATGGCTGGCTGCTGAAAATCACTATAATGGACAGTTGTGTAAGTCAAACTTCTCTAATCAGGTGCAGATATTGAGATATATTGGGAATATTGTGAGCCATATTCGCCATCAAATCTCAAGAGTAGCAGATTGGAGAGAGCAGTTATAAAGGGAAAAGTCCTACAGGCATAGGAAAATATCTCTCTTTTTTGTTTGAATCATAACTTATGCATTCTAGCTGAGGGATTCTTGAAGCTGTAGTCTGAAATCCATTATTTCGCATTTCCAAGGAAAAGTCTGACGCACTATGAGACTAAGCAGGTTTGTGTGCATCATAGACTCTGAAAGAGGAAAGAAAGCAGAACAGAATTTTAAATTTCAACATTAAACAGTTTAGGTCAGGCTACTGTGGAGGAAACAGATACGCCATACAAAACACATGACATTTTGCTGCAAGAAGCAAAAAAATCAAGATGGTGCACCACTGGCCCTGGCCCCACCCCATATCTGGCAATGAAATCTTACCTTAACATTAGCAGTAGGACAAGGACCTCTGCTGCCCTTCAGAGAACAATTGGTTGAGTGTGTTCAGGAAGGCATGTAGCATTTACACACAGCTGATTCCTCCAACAAAGGGGAATGGGTGTGGAACTCAAAAAAAGATGGGGTGAGGGGGCTCCTGCAGCTAGCCCTCTCACATTTGCCAGATTAGGCAGTTGCTTTACTTAGTTTTTGCCCAATGGGAGGATTGGCACTGACTGTATAGGAGATGGAGAAGAATCCCAACAGCATGTGATGGGGTGAGACTATGTTTAGGCAGTGATATATCCTTAATGTGAAAACAGCGGTGTTATATGGATATTCTCTCTTTTTTATCATCCAAGAAGTGATAGGAGATACTGCATATGAAGAGTCATGCCTGAGAATTGGATATTTTCAATCTAACATCTTATTTTTTAAAAGGTACCAGTATAGGATACAAACCACCCACTACACCAGGGTAATGTGAAAAAGGAAACTGCTGGGAAACTGATGCAAATGTATAGGGCTTTAGGACATAACTGAAGTTACAAATGTAGACAGTAAGTAGTATGTAGGCCAAGTATATGTAAGGTTGGTTGGTTGGATTAGTTGGTAGGTAGGTAGGTTGGTTGTTTGGTTCAGCATACTGTGTTTGTCCTAGGTCTGGGACTCAAGCTGGCTTCCAATAATTTAAAAAGCAGATCCCACTATAAGTACAGGTTTAAAATGCTTTGCGTTTCGCAGTTGCTCAATCAATTCCTCCCTTCCAATGAGCTGTCCATCATATTATGGGAGTGGTTGTATTCAAGCCCACTATCACAACCAGTGTGCAACCAGTCATGCAATGGCTAGCCTACTGAAGCAAGAAACTACTTGCAGCTAGCCCTCCCACAGTAAGTTATTAAGAGACTGCGGTGGCTCAGTGGTTAAGAAGCTCACCTTGTTAGCTGGAAGGCTGGCAAGTTGGCAGCTTAAGACCCAAGTACTGCATGATGGAATGAGCACCTGTCTCTGTCCCAGTTCCTGCCAACCTAGCAGTTGGAAAGCAAGAAATTGCAAGTAGATAAATAGGGACTAGTTCGGTGGGAAAAGAACTTGGGGACATGAAAGGAGCCTCATTCAGGTGTCTCCTGAGTTCCTCCAGCAAAAATCCTTTCAGCCCAGAAAGCACCTTTGTGTGCTTCTGATGCGATAAAAAAGTAACTTCTTATAATGTTAAAACACTATTAAATACATAATATACTGTATAACTAAATATTATATATAATTCTATTAAATGTAATTAAATATAGAATCGTATTAAGTAAAATTAAATGTAGACTCCTATTAAGACAACAGTTAGATTAAAAGCAATTTTAAAGGCATATTCGGCTTTTCAAAAAGCACTGAAACCTTTTTCTCTGCAATGAATTGACTGCCAAGCATACAGATGAGTAGAAAGCTCTGTGTGTATAGGCGGAAAGGCAATAGGGAAGGAGCCATGGTAGCCTCCCTTGAAAGAGGCTCCTGAGACCTGGGATCAGCCACTAAGAATACCCTCCTTCATGCCCTTACCACATTTGAGGCTAGTGCAACTGAGAAAAGGACTCTCTTCAAGATCATAAAACCTAAGCAGGCTCATGTAGAGAAGTACAGTACCAGATCACTGCTGCTTGCATATTTATGTCTTCAGTACAGTACAGTACAGTATTCATATTTTTAATGTGCTTATTCAAAACATTCTTAGTCTTTTTTCCTCTAGGTTTGACTTTAAACTGCCAAAATGAAACCACTTTTTGGTGAATTCATTCCGTAGCTTTCTTTCGTCTGACCTAGTGCGAGAAAGATTAGCTGGCACAACAAGGTTGTACACCGATCATGGTTTCAAAAATACCACAGTCTTCGAGTAGGCTTTTTCTGTGTACCCTCATTCAAAGCTTTAATTCCTATCTAATTAATTTGCAGCTAAATAATCAACATGTTTCATTTGAAAAAGATACTGGTCATGCAATGGATTAAATACTTCTGGATGCACAATAAATTAAAAATCGTTTCACTTCAAATCTTAAACAAGAGCAGAAAAACTTGTTGCATGCCTCACTTTTGGGTTTGGATGACAAAAGTATTTTTTAAAAAATTGGAGGAAGAAATGTGCATTATTGAGATGGTTTATTGTTTTGTAATACAGAGTGCTAAGGAGAGTTTTCTATTCTTCTTTCTTTTAAAGGAGAAATTAGGGCATTTTCTCTTCTTGCTGGGGCTATTTATCTTCGTGCCCTTTAGGCAAGAATCACTTCCCAGTTTGGACTGCATGACTGAGATCATGCATAACCACAGAGTTAAACATTATGATGAAAGACATAATTTATTTCTTCAGTAATTCTTTCTTGTGTGTGTGTGTGTGTGTGTGTGTGTGTGTGTGTGTGTGTGTGTGTGTGTGTGTGTGTGTGTGTGTGTGTGTGTGTGTGTGTGTGTGAGAGAGAGAGAGAGAGAGAGAGAGAACTATTGCACTTTACTGGAGTTTGTAGCCAGCAAATTCTCTCTCCCTCTCTTTTTCCTATTGACCACTTGTTAAATCTTTTTGTTTGTTTCCCGCCGTTCCCAAGGGACCAGCAGACAGACAGCCTTGCCAGATTCATTTTCTGATCAAAGCTGTTTGATTTGGTCAATTTTGCCACATTGGAGACGTTCTCTATTACAGAGATAAATAGCCTTGGGCTAACTGTCAACGAAAACTTGTAAGCTAATAAATTATTCCAATTTCTTCCTGCGGATTTCTCTGGAGACAGCCCTAGGAAATACACTTTTTGATTAGTAAATTTCTCTGTGTGTGTGTCTGGACATTCAAATGTGTCGACTTTGATTAGCACCATTGCTTTTCAAGTAGATGCTGGCTGAGGGGCTGTCAGTTGCAGGCAGCCCTGATGCATAATGCATCAACTGGGCCCGGAAACAAGGAGCCTCATCCACGGCTAGAAAGAGGCGGAGAAATTGCCCCAACAGCCCTTTGCAACCTAGGGAGCTCTCCCGAGTTACAAAGACTTTTTGGCACTGGGCAAACACAACAAAGCCCTCGCGATCGGCTGGAACAGCACCAAGGCTTTGGATGCTTGTTTGGGGAGTAAAGGAAATGTCAAGAAATCATCCACCCACTTCTTCCTCTTCACCCACAGCCTCTGATGATCCTTCTTTTCCTCACCCTTCCTTCCCAAGAAGGATCACAGTTTGTTTCACCTCCCACTTGGATTTTCTGTTTCTCTGCTGTTTGCCTACTTAAAGACCTGCAGTTTGTTATAGAAACAATATTTTGGCTATAACAAATCAATTGGTGCGTGTGAACACAAAAATACAGATCATTTATCAACTGCAAAATACCCTAAATTATGACCTTTCTAAAACCTATCAGAAGGGCGAGGGAATGCATAACGTAAATTAAACTTTGAAGGGTCACCGGTTTTTACTTTCACTATTCATCTTTCTTTCACCTTATAGGTTTAAGAACAAGAGTGCTGTGTAATTACATTTCAATGGGGTGCAGCGGTTCATTATTCTCTGCTACACCAATCTGCTGCAACATTTCCAATGCAGTCAAGTACGTTTGAGCAGATATTAGTTAGTGTAAGACTGCACTTACAGCCGTCATCCCGCCCCCTCAAAAAAAAAAAACCACAACAAAAACAACAACACTCTGGTAAGAAGTGGAGATGCCGTGGATGCAAGTAAGGGACAACAAAATAAATGTACAACTTATATTTTCTTCTGCTTTGTTTCTCATTGAGAGGCCAATGACTGCTCTACCATTTTCCCTCTTCCACTGCTATCATATTTTCCCCCTTGGCTTTTCTCCTTCTTTTCCTGCCTTCATCTTGTTTTCTTTGCCAGAACTGAAATCGTTGATGGAGATGGGAGACTTCCAATGGCAAAATTTTATAATGCCAGATTACTGGTAGCATGACTCAAAGCAGGGGTTCCCAACCAAAGTACAACAGGCTGAATCCAGCCTGTGGTGCCATTTCATGTGGTCCCCACCCTGTGGTGCCATTTCATGTGGTCTCCCACCCTTCCAAGGGCATTTGGAAGGGTGGGAGAACCACACTGCTGCCGCTGGAGCCTGGACTGCCACCTGAGCCGCCAGAGTTGCTCCCGGGGCCCTCGTCACCAGCCCTGGGATGGGAATCAGCTGCACCTGTGTTGTGTATGGAATGTAACGTGCCTTTAAGTCAATGTAACCATACGAATGAGTGAATGTAACAATCCCTATCATGTATAAGAAGTCAATGTAACCACACGAATGAGTGAATGTAACAATCCCTATCATGTATAAGAAACAATGTAACCAACTGCATTAGGACGCGAGCTAGTGACCACTGGGGGCAGTAGCGAGCGTCCAGCTCACATGGTACAAATTCTCCAAATACCCACAGCCGTGGGAAAGATTCCCGCCACTACCTCACCTGGACAAGAAGGGCGTGACTAAGGATAACGTCAAGCAGACAGTAGCCAATGAGATACCGAGGAGCCACATTCAAATGTATAGTCACCGTATAAAAGCAGCTGTTTGTCCACCATTACCACATGTTCGTTCTGGAGTCCATGCAATAAAGATGTGTTAAGCCCGACTGCGGCTGTTTCCATTGTCTTGATTCCCAAACACTAAAACCTGGCACCCCTCCCCTTGGCCCGTCCGGGCGGGGAGTTTAAAAGGCGCCGGAGATACTGGAGATGCCGCTGCTGCTGCTAGAGCCTGAACTGCTGCCCGAGCCGTCACCAGCCCCAGAATAGGAAGCAGCTGCGCCCGGAGCCCCTCCCCTTGGCCCATCCAGATGGGCAGTTTAAAATGCACCGGAGATGCCTCTCCTGCTACTGGAGCCTGGACTACCGCCCGATCTGCCTGAGCCGCCCGATCTGCTCCCGGGGTCCTCGTCACCGGCCCCAGGATGGGAAGCACCTGCACCCGGCACCCCTCTCCTTGGCCCATCTGGGCGGGGAGTTTAAAAATTGCCAGAGACACCAGAGATGCCACTGCTGCTGGCGGAGCCTGGACTACCGCCCGAGCTGCCCGAGCCACCCGAGCTCCTCCCGGGTGCCTCGTCACCAGCCCCGGGATGCGAAGCAGCTGCTCCCAGCGTCCCTCCCCTTGGCTCATCCAGGCGGGGAATTTAAAATACACCAGAGATGCCACTGCTGCTGCTGGAGCCTGGACTGTCACCCGAGCTGCTCTCAGGGCCTTCATCACTGGCCCTGGGATAAGAAGCAGCTGCACCCAGTGCCCCTCACCTTGGCCTGTCCGGGCGGGGAGTTTAAAAGGTGCCAGAGACGCCGGAGATGCCGCTGCTGCTGCTGGAGCCTGGACTGCAGGGGGGAGCTGCGGGGGTGAGCCCCGTCCTTCCTTTCCCATCCTTTGCATGGAGGGATAAAGGGCCATGGCCCACCAGGCCGAAGACCGTTGCTGCCAGAGGACTGTTTGCAGCAGCTGGGAGGGTGCCCTTCCCTCCCCCCTGTGCCCCTGGGCCTCACCTTGGGCCGACATGGAAAAGCTGATGCCACGGCGGGTGGCTGGATTCACCACTGCCGCCGCCCATGGACTTAGCCTTAGTGGAGGCGAGGTGGCCCGCCGGTTAGGAGCACTAGGATTTTGCTACTGTATTGCATTGTGTGTGTTTGAATGTTTTTGTACACTGTATTTCTGGGGACCTTTATTATTATTGTCATATTGATATTGATTGTATAGATTACGCTGTATTGCTATGTATTTATTCATTTTGTATATTGGTGATTTGTTTTTCTGAATGTATTGATTTTTTTATTGTATTCATTGTCTTGTATTTTTCTGATATTGTAAGGATTGTGCTGCTTCACTGAACTGTACTGATATAGTATTTATTTGTTTTTTATGTTGTGATTCATTGTATCACTTTTTGCTTGTTGTGTACTGCTTTGAGTCGCCTTCGGGCTGAGAAAATTCGGTATACAAATAAAAAGTTAAATGAAATGAAATTTGAGAAACAAAGTGGCTACCCCTTTGAAGCTGTTGAGACAAAATGACCACCCCCAAAGTGCAGGCCAGGCAAAATGGCTGTCCGGCCCTCAAAGCTGACTAGGAAAGCGTGACCTGGCCCCCGGCTTGAAAAGGTTGGGAACCCCTGACTTAAAGGATGAATACAGGAGACAGATTTGCAATTTGGCCATACACAATTTCTGCTGAACATAATATAGACCTACAATGTCTGTCATAGGATTATCAAAGAGGGATATTGGGGATTAAACTGATTTCAGCCTGCTAATTCAGCAAAAACAATACCCATGTTCTGTATTACTGAGTATGCTAGAAAAACTAAAATGATCTGTTGTGCTGAGGTGGTATAAAAATATGCTCTGTGTCTGACTCAAGCGTTCATTTACTGGTATTGCAAACCTTCAGAGCAAGACGTGCTGTAAAATCATTGGCTTGGAAGGGAATCAGAGCTCATCTAGCTCAACCCAAAGATGTAATGGAGGAAATCCATTATCATATCACCAGCAATAAGTAGAAAGCCTATCTCATTCTAAAATTGTCTCACAAAGGGAGTCTACCACTTTCCAAGGCAATAATATACTGTATTGGCTAAAACCTATTGCTTAGTGTAGTAAGTCTCACTAGAGTAAACCCATTAAATCAGTGAGGATTTGGTTGGTCAACTCTTATGTAAGTTTCATTGATTCAAATGGACCTACTTTATTTGTAACTTAATTGTAAAAAAGAAACCATACCTTCAGACCAGTTTAAAAAAAAGATACAGGGTTAATAACTGTAAGTTGCAACTAGAAAAGGTTAATTTGGCAAATTAACTTCAAATTTGCCAATTCTTTTCTGGTTTAGTGGTCTTACCCATTGTACTACTTACCATGTCAAGCAACAGGATTTCAGCCATTGAAGCACATATTGATGTAACAACTTAACAAAACTCTTCAATTAAAGCAATCCAAAGATATCTTCTAAATTTACAATTTGACACATAGCTTCTAAAATGTTCGGGCATCTAGATCCATGAGTTTGTATAACTCACTAAAATATCACTGTATTAATCTGCTTCAGCAAAAGCAACAATGCAATGATAAATACTAACAGATGTGTTGTTGTTGTTGTTGTTGTTGTTGTTGTTGTTGTTGTTGTTGTTGTTGTTGTTGAGTCGCACAGTCAATTCCGACCCTTTGCGACTCCATGGACCATTGACCTCCAGGCACTCTTGTCCTCCACCATCCTCCTCAGCCCGCCCAGCTCAGTGCCCATTGTGTCCACAATACCATCTATCCATCTCATCTTTGGACGCCCCCTTCTTCTCTTGCCCTCCACCTTTCCCAGCATCAAGGCCTTCTCAAGTGAGTCCTCCCTTCTCGTTTGATGTCCAAAGTACTTTAGCTTCATCTTCACTATTTGTCCCTTCAATGAGCAGTCAGGGTAGATTTCTTCTAATGTTGACCTATTTGTTCTCTTTGCTGTCCAGGGGCCTCTCAGGACTCTCCTCCAACACCACATCTCAAAGTCTTCTATTCTTCTGCGCTCAGCTTTCCTAATGGTCCAGCTCTCACGCCTATACATCAAAACAAAGATGAGTTCTTTATTTATGCAAAAACGTGTTACTTACCTTTATAGGTAGCTGTGTGTAGTCTCACAGAGAGTTTATCCACACAGAGCACTGGTTATCTGTATCTGATACAGCACTAATATTATCAGTACTTTCTCCACCATCCCCATGATGTTCTCTTTGTATCTGTAGGTTTCAAGACAAACTCCATAACTTTATGTGCTTCTTTTAACTGTCCCAAAGGTATGATTTACTTTTAATATTGCTTTGTTCTGAGGAACAGAGTTTAGCACTATGACATTTTATCACTAAGCACAAAAAGGGAAATTTAACTTCCCTCTTTCCAGAAAAGCCCAATGAGTCATTTCAGGCAAGCTGATTTTATCAGGCCCTTGACCTGTCTCATTCACTGATTCACATACATTTCACTCACTGTCTTCCTCAACTTGTAACCTACCTTTCCCCCCTCCAATAATGTATGTTTTTCTTGACTACAAGGGAACTTTTAAGAGATAAAATATCATGAGGAATACTTTCATAGTGGCTTCTAATTGCCAGCATGAGGAGCCCTGTATTGGAAGCACTCTAAATGGGTCAAGTGGTAGCTTAAGCTGTGTCTCGTTTGGCCAAATGAAAAACACTGAGAGCTTTTGTGTTGTTTTTTTAAAAAAAATCAAAACTAAACCAACAGTTTAGTTTAAATCTGTCTGGACATGTTATCCTGCTATGATAATAGAGTAGACCCTACTACCAGCAACTCAATGTCAAGTGTCAGGTGGCAGTTAACTAACCTGACATAAGGGCTTGGGTGCCAAAGTCCACAGGGAAGGGTGATGGTCCCCAAGTGGATTAAATCCCACTTGAATCTATCATGATGGAGGGCAGCAGCTTCATCAATACTGGCCTGTGGCTTTTGTGTGCCAAAAGGGCCCAGAAGACCAGAAAAGGACTTGCAGAACTGGATCAGTGGTATGTGTGTCATGCTGCAATGTGGAAGGCAGATGAAAGGCCACTGCATTATATTCTCAGGACATGAGGAATGCCAATATTCAGATTTGGATATGGCAGAAGAAGAAGAAACCAAAAGTATTTTGTTCTTTTTTAAAAAAAATGGGAAAGTAAGAATTGTAATTGCAGAAGTGATACTTTCCTGGGAGTGAGGACTAGCACTAGATCTGCAACCATTTACTTTTTTAACGTAACTTTCCAAGTTGTCAGTGAGTGATTTGATTTCTGATTTTCTATTATTTCCCAGACCTTTGGGGATCTACCTACATACAATTTTACCTAAGGATCAATATGGCACCACAAGGCTGGAAATGGCATTTGTCACTAAATCCAAACCCTTTGACCTTAGACACTATCCTACAAACATTTTGTTTTAAAGGGGTAAATAATATTTTTCTGTAACCTTCGTTGTAAACATGGAGCTATTGGTATATGGTTGCAGACAAGAGATACTTATAGAAGTTTCAATAGCCACAAACTCAACACTAGGTGAACTGTACTCTGTCAGTAAATTCCAAATAATATTGACAAGAGATAAGGTGAAAGCTATAAAGGAAGATAATTGCCCCAGAACAATGGAAACATAAGAAAGTGCTTTCCTCTGAATCAGGCTATTTGACTGACAAGGACCTCACCTAGGGTCCTCCGAAGATGAGTTGCCTGGGAGTCTTTAAACAGAAATAGTGGGGATTGTAACTGGGTAGATGTGGATATAAAACATGTGTGAAGGACATATCGAACATGGACTGGGCAGTTTAGCTATTGGCCTTTCTCTGTGACTATCTAACCAAACGATCCAAGAACAATGCCCCCGTGATCGTAAATTGCACATCATTACTTAGCTACCAAACATCTTCAATGGAAGATATCCTTGCTCTATTTTATAATAAAATTGTTCATTCCAATTTATTATCCATAATTACTGGCAATTTCTAATTCTTTAGAGGAAAAGCAAAAGAAGTTGGAGGCTCTACCTTGGGGGGAAAGATGGTAAACACAGCCAAAGTTAATATTCAAATGTTGGGTTTTCAGTTCCTATAACACTGAGCTTTTTGCTCTCAAAGTTATATAAGGAAAGATTTGTGGCAACTATATGCTATAGGAGCATAACCGGCCCAGTGTAACCATGTTACATAATTTATATGTGGGCTAAAAATGCCAAGACATATTCTATTTTGCCTGGTAGCTATAGCTATAAAAAGTGGGGTTGGGTAGATTAAAATGAATTACTTAGTTTTTATAGCCTACAAGGTTTCAGGGTTGTCTGAAAAATACTAGGATGTATTGGGTATTACATTTATGTTGATAAGAGAATGACAAATGACACTTGAGTAAATCATATTGATCTTTTAGCCCACCTTCTTTTATATAGATCTATATGTGAGCCAATCAAGCTATTTCCAAGCTATTGGCATTTCCCAATTGGAGGTTTGTAAACAAAATAGTTGTTTGTGTATGTTTACAGACTCAAGATTTGCCTGTATCTGATGATCCACCACCTGTCTCAAACAGTTGGCTAGACGTGAGTAGATTGAGTAAAGCTAAGACAACTAAGGGGGATTGTGTAAGTAGTAGACTAAAAAACAATTATTTCTGTCTTTCTTGTCAGTAGAGGTGTTCCCCCATTTAAGGCTGCAGTCTTGTAGTCTTTACACTGTTTGATGCAAGTAGTTGATAAAATTTTGCAAATGTGTTAAATTTTATCAGTTACCTAAATCAAACAGTGTAAAGAAATTTATGAGATTAGCAACAGTACACTATCACTC